>CM052655.1:33812669-33835161 GCA_028533165.1 Leontopithecus rosalia | reverse complement strand
AAAATCTAGGCAAAACCATTCAGGACATAGGAGTAGGCAAGGACTTCATGACCAAAACACCAAAAGCATTGGCAACAAAAGCCAAAATAGACAAATGGGACCTAATCAAACTCCACAGCTTCTGCACAGCAAAAGAAACAGTCACTAGAGTGAATTGGCAACCAACAGAATGGGAAAAAATTTTTGCAGTTTACCCATCTGACAAAGGGCTGATATCCAGAATTTACAAAGAGCTAAAACAGATTTACAAGAAAGAAACAAGCTGATTCAAAAATGGGCAGAGGATATAAGTTAAAGGGTAGTTTCTGCTTTTTATTTGCTTCTATTATTTGTATGAGCAAACATAAATTGTCATCTATTTAAAATAACCTGTTACATCTATGTTTTTTGTAAGTCTCACAGTAATCACAAAGCAAAAACCTACAACAAATGTTCCCAGAATACGTAGCAATCAATTAAAAAAGGGCTTCACAGGATATTTAGAGTTATACAAATTTGGAAACCATTGACTTAGACATCCTTCTCCTTAAATTTGAAAACCTGAGTCTTCTCATTTTCACTCTAAAGTATCCCAATGGAAACTAATTAAGAACAGAGGTTATAGTTTATTTTTGTATTCCCAGGAAGTACCTAACATAATTTCTCCACCTCTTCATTTATCTGTGTGACACCTAACAAATGAACAAAGTTGTAAGAGAATGAAGAGAATGAACAAAGTTGTTTTCATACATGAGAGGATGATTAAAATCAATAACATGTACAAAATTTATTAAGCTAATTAGCCCAGGGATATTTATATTCAAATAGGACTCTTAGAGAACAAACCTAAAAGATGGATCTGAATCATGGTCATTCTGGCATTGAGTGGTGTGCAGGCCTCTCAAATCGCCCTCAAGTTACTCTATGTACCTGGCCAGCTGGACCATAGATTGTCAAAGCCATTTCTGGATATATGGCCACTGGGTTCTGTTCATCAGCCCTTGTGGCTATTGCACTCTTGATCCAGTTTTTCTAGATTAAGCCTTAAAGCAGGGGTCTGCAACCCCCAATCTGTGGACTGGTACTGGTCCATGACCTGTTAGAAACCAGGCTGCAGAGGAGGTGAGTACCTCCTGTCAGATCAGCAGAGGCATTAGATTTTCATAGGAGGGTAAACCCAAACGTGAATGGCTCATGTGAGGGATCTAGGTCATGTGCTCCTCATGAGAGTCTAATGCCTGATGATCTGAGGTGGAACACTTTCATCCCCAAACCATCCTTACCCCACCCTCTGGGGTGTAGAGAATCTGTCTATCATGAAACAGGTCCCTTGTGCCAAAAATGTTGGGGGTTGCTGCTGTAAAGGACTCATGTAGCTGTAGTGGTGATGGTGTGGCTGCGGAGCTGGCAATGGGTGGGGCTTTATCATGTAGTAAATGAAGCTCAGGATGAGAAGTAGGACCTGGTTTAAGTCCTAAGTGCTAATTGCTGACAGTATTAACTTGGATGACTTGACCTCTGGACAGCTCGTTTTTCTTATTGGCAAAGTGGAGGTAATTGCTATGGGTTGAATGGTGTCCCCCAAAAGATGTTGCAGTTCTAACTCTTGGCCCCTGTGAATGTGACCTTGTTTAGTAATAAGATATTTGCAGGTGTAATCAAGTTAAGATGAACTCATTATGGTCAGCCCTAATCCAATATGATTGGTGTCCTTATAAAAAGGGGAATACCATGTGAAGATGGAGACACACTGAGAACACAGCACTGTGAAGGTGGAAGCAGGGATTGGAGTGCTACGGCTGTGAACACAGGAAGACCAGGGGCTATGGGAAGCTGGAAGAGTCATGGAGGGATAGTCCTCTAGAGGTTTCAGAGGAAGCAGGGCCCTGATAACACCTCAGTTTCAGATTTTTAGTCTATAGACGTATAATATAATACATTACTGTTGTTCTAAACTACAAAGTTTGTAGTCATTTGTTATAGACAGCCACCGGGGGACTTGCATACTATAATCAGTTACCTCGCAGGTTTTTGTGAAGACCAGATGCTATGGTGTTTGTGAAAGGCATTATTTACAATAAAGCTGTGCAAAGGGAGCTTACTATCCTTAGCTGGAAGAAGGGGTTCACATTTCCAACTCTGCTCAGTACATCTTAGCATTGCCTCCTGTCTTCCTACCTTGTGGCTATGTAAGTGGCCTCTGCTGACCATTCTGATAAACCCCTTCCTCTCGGTGCCTGTGAAAACTCTTCTGTGGGAGTCATATGTTCTGTTTAATTTTCAGAATTTCTTGCCCTCTGGCCCTGACCTTGACCTAGTCCTATTTTTTTCCACCAGCTTTGATGAACTGTGTGTGATGGTTGTTTAAAGAGTTTTTGCCTCCCATTCATGTTCTGAGGAAGAAAAAACAGATTCTTGAAAAGTCAAGAGCGGTAGGTGATCCTGCTTTCAGTATTTCTACAAAGAACTCGTGTGTAATGCCCGGAGGAAGTTTAATTGAACTGGATTGACCTCAGTGCTGCAGATAAATGAAATTCATCTCGGAGACTATCTCTTTGTTCTGCTAAGCTTGGCAGCTTTCCTTCCAAGTCACCTTAACTGACTTTGCTGTTAGAGAGGTTATAAACAGGACATTTAAATCTGTGTATTTCTTTGTACCAGCAGAGCTAAGATACTGACTTGGAACTTCCTCGTCATTCAGAAATTACCGTCCCCCTACCTTCCCGCTCTTTGTGGGTTAGTACATGAGGAACAGCATGATGTATAACTGGCTCCTGACTGCCACTGTCATATGAGCTCTCCTTGGCTTGCAGTGTTGAAGGCTGCTAGCAAAAAGGAAAGATGTAATAAGGAAACACAAATCTGTTTCATTCATTGTACAAGTAAATATATACACTGTTATCTTGCCATAGGGAAGAGCACCATGGAATGCTCCAGAAGGAAATGGAAAGCATAAAAACAATGTTCATCCTATCTGAAGGTGAGGTAAATGATCTTCCCTTAAGCAGAGCTCTCTCCCTATGTTTCCTCTATGGTGGAGGGGTGTCCTTTACTAATAGCCTTCACTGAAGCTATTCAAAGCTGGGTTTCTTTTATCCTTAGGAGAAAATGATAAATAGAAACTATTGAAAACTTTGGCCCACCAGAATCAGCTTGGAGTTCTGGAAACTAGACATGAATGTGGATCAGAAGCTTAAACTGGGAATACATATTTTGTGAGTGTACTAATCAGTTTTGATAATAGCTAATTACAACTCCCAAAGCTCACTGGCTTAACAGAGTTAAGTATTTATTTCTCACTCATGGATTTGTAAGTCTTGTTAGAGCTTTCCTGGGTGTGGTATGTAATGACTGGCCTCAGTTTTGAATACTGATTTGCATTCAGGTCTATTCCTCATGTCTTTTTATTCTGGGAACTGTGGCTATTTGAGGTTCCCCCTCCACCTCCATGGCAGAAACTTCAAGATGCCTGAAGGAAACTCACCAGGCTTAAGTGACTCACTTTGAAACTGGGTCACTGTTTCTTGTCTCCCTGTCCCATTGAATAAAAGCAAGTTCATAACCAAGCCACAGGGAGACACTTGCAAAGGGCATACGCTTTATATGTATTACTGGGAGGGACTGAAGAATTGGGAAGAGTGAATTTCTCAGGTTTTTTCGTGAGAACTTTAGGGGTGGGGCAGGAGTACAGTAAAAGGGCCTTCAATCATGGCTTTATTACCACATGTATTTTTTCCTGGGACTGTCTAACAAAGTACCATAAACTAGTTCAAGTTGACAAATAAAATTAACCATTGCATGTGTAATAAAGAAATTGGCCCTGGCTGAATGTGATGGCTTACCCTTGTAATCCCAGCACTTTGGGAGGCTGAGGCAGGAGGATCAGTTGAGCCCTGGAATTTGAGATCAGGCTGGGAAACATGACAAGACCTCATCTCTACAAAAAAATTTAAAAATTAGCTAGGATGAGTGGTGTGCACCTGTAGTCTCAGCTTCTTAGGCTGAGATGGGAGAATTGATTTTGCCTAGGAGGTCAAGGCTGCGGTGAGCTGTGATTGTGCCACTGCACTCCAGCCTGGCTAATGGAGCAAGACCTTCTTTTAAAAAAAGAGCTAGAGAAAAACATGAATTTGGCCCAAAGAGGTTTGGCCTTTTCACCAATTCCTGGTTAGAAGTGACTTCTAAGCCCTTGGTTCTTCTTAGTCCATATACCAACTTGATCTCTTGAAAAGCTGAGCAGAGATTTAGTAAAGACCTGTGGATAACTGATCAGTCACACCTGTATTAATGAAGCCCTAATAAAAACTCTAGACCATCAAGCTTAAGTGAGCTTCCTGGATTGGCAATATTCCACACCTGTTGTCACACATAGATGCTGCAAGGGTGACTCATCCTGAGGACAACCAAAGCTTGATGTTTGGAACCCTCCTGGACTCTGCCCTACGTGTTCCTCTCTTTGGCTGGTCCTAATCGGTATCCTTTTTCTGTAATACACGTAGCCATGAGTATAATAGGTTTCAGTGAATTCTGTAAGTTTTCTGTAAATTACCAAAATTGAAAATAGTTCTCTGAAACCACCCAACATGGGGTTGGTGTGAAGTAAGGGTGGTCTTCGATCTTATATAAATCCTTCCCTCTAACTTTGTAGTTGTGCCCTAACTTTTTGGGCTTGTGGTCGGAGGACTGTACTCTTTACCTTGCAGTTTGGCTGCCTCTGGGTAGACACTATAATAAAAGCTCTGTTCAGATACAAGAAAGCTTTGATATAGAAACAGTAGAAACAAAGATAGCGGAATAGCTGAAGACAATTTAGAGGTAGAAGCAACAGGATTTGGTAACTGATGGGATGTGTGATTATGTGGGGATATTGCTGGGGGTGTAAGAGGAAGTGTATATGATGAGCTCTTTCTTTCAGATTGCTTCTCTTTAGCATTTGAACATAGACTGTGTCTCCCATTAAAAACAAGGTAAAAACCTTTGCTTGAAGCCGTACCACTCCCCAGCAAACTGGCTTATGTCTATGATCTATAACTTAGCCTCTCTGAGAGTTACGGATATTTTCATTTCCACTTTCCATTTTCAGTCACTCTTCAAGTCAGTCCAGTGTACTCTTAACACTCTATCTGCCCTTGCTAAAGTCAGCAATGACATTTGTTTGTCCCACTTAATAAACAATTGAATCCTCATTTTATAGATACCTTGGAATTTCTAAACGTTTTCCTTTAGAAACACTGGTCTCTTGGATTCTGATTCCTTATTTTCCCCTAGGTCTTTGACTAGATCTTAAACTTAGTTGTCAACTTCTCTTCATCTAACAAGCTCTAAATGTTGGCATTCCTCAGTATTCTTTTTCCTCATTTTACCTTCTGTGTTCTCCTCGTTTAAGGCCATGTATTTCCACGGCTTAAAACCCCAACGATTCCTAAATTTATTTCTAAACTGTGTGATATGGTTTGGCTGTGTTCCCACCCAAATCTCATCTTGAATTGTAGCTCCCACAATTCCCATGTATTGTGGGAGGGGCCCAGTGGAAGATAATTGAATCACACAGGTGGCTTCCCCCATAATGTTCTTGCAGTAGTGAATAAGGCTCAGGAGATCTTATTGCTTTATAAGGGGTTTCCCCTTTCACCTGGCTCACATTGTCTTTACCTGCTATCATGAAAAGACATGCCTTTGTTCTTCCCTTGCATTCCACCATGTTTGTGAGGCCTCCTCAGCCATGTGAAACTGTGAGTCCATTACACTTCTTTTTTCTTTATAAATTCTCAGTCTTGGGTATATTTTTATCAGCAGCATGAGAACAGACTAATACACCATGATATCCTGCTTAGCATTAGAGTCATATATCCAATTTTTCATTTGAACTGCTTGGATATCCCATAGTTCTTACAAATATAACATGTCTGAAAGAAGCTCTGTCTTTCCACCTGCCCTTTCACCTGGTCACTTGTCTTTCTCACCTACTATCCTGTGGTGGGAGCCAGGCATTTGACAGTCATTCCTGATAACCTGCTTTCATCATCACCATTCTTTTGTTTTGCATTCTATTTGTTAACCCAATTGGCAATCTGAGCTCCTAAACCTACCCTGTTCCATTTTCACTGTGAATACCTTCTGCAAGCCATTTTTTGGTTAGTTATTAAAATAGTCTCCAAGTGAATCTTCTATTCCTTCCCCTATCCAAATCCATTCTCCCCATAACATTCAGAGGAATCAAATTTAAATGTAAATATTTATCAGCTGGTTAAGAATTTTCAGTGGTATCTGTTGCATTTAGACCAAATTCAAAATATTGAACATAGTCTCCAACATCCTGAACAATCTGTCCTCTGAACACCTCTCCGCCTTCAGGTCAGCACTTCCCCCACTGCTCACTCTGTGATACCCTTCTGGCTTTCTTTGCATTCCTAAAATGAATCAATGTCTTTACTGCTTCAAAGGCTTTGGATGTGTTTTTCCTTCTTCCTGAAATACTTTCCCCCCTCCTTTTTACCTGTGTCCTATTTATCTTTCAGGGCATTGCTTAATAGGCTTTCTATCCTCCATATGGCAGTCGGGTTAGAATATATGATTTTGTGTCAACACCCTGAAATAACAGTAGTTTAAGACAAAAAAGAATTATTTTACATATCCAATGTAAATTGGCAGGGGACTCAGCTTCTCTGTCATTCAGGGATTAAGTCTAATGGATTTCACCTTTTAATGATACTACCATTTCTACATGAGGCTGCTCATTGCTGAGGCAGGGGAAGAGCACATGGAAGATTGTGAACGCATTTTAAAATGTTTATATCTAGAAATAATGCATCATTTTTACCTACTTGTCATTGGCAAAACCACTGGCTACAAATACTTTCAAGGAGACTAGGATATATAATTTTCCCATGGGTCTGAAAGGAGAAAAGACTAGGAAGTATTTGTGGTCTAAACCCTGGTATTGTCTACTGTATCTACTATCTCTGGTGTACATTAGATTTTATAGTTCTCTGTTCTTTTACTTCTTTTTCTTAGCAGTACTTCTCAATTTAAAATGTATGAGTCTTTTAAAAGTCTCCCAGTTGAACTCTGAACTCCATGAAGGCAAGGCCCACACCTATTTCATTCATCAATATTTTCCCTAGTGCCTTGCACAATACCTAGAATGCAGTAAATGTTCAGTAAATACTTGGTGATGTTGAATAAATATTCTGAATATGTAGGACATCTTTTGATACATAGGAATTTAGAAATTCAGATCTAGAGTCAAAGGTTTTTCATCCATCTCCTTGGAAATTTAAGTTTTCTTAGTTTTCTATTTTATCTTTTCTACTGACTATTATGTTTTTAAAGCTAACTATATTTAAGTGGTTCCAGAGAATGCACAGTACTTCATTAACTTAACAACTCTATCTTCAAATAGATCATGATGTGAGAACTTCATAAAAGCATAATTCCACTGATTACCAAATTATTATCCTTAGTACTGTTGTCATGTATCTTACTCTATATGTTTTATATCTACTGTATGTTGTATTTATATTTGCAGAAATCAAGAGTGTGTGGTATTGGTGAAAAGGCAGACATACAGATCAGTGGAAAATAATAAATAATCTAGAAATAGACCTACACAAATATGGTCAATTGACTTTTGACAAGGCAACAATATAATTCATCAGGGGAAAGAGAATCTTGTCAACAAACAGTTCTGGAACAGTTGGATACACATATGTAAAACAGTGAACCTGACCCATACTTCACATAATGTATGAAGTTAACATTCAGTATATCACAGAGCTAAATGTAAAGCCTGAAACTATAAAACTTTCTGAAAATGTAGGAGAAAATCTTTGTGGTCTTGAGTTAGACAAAGATAATTTAGAAAACATCGAAAAAGCATAAATCACAAAAATACGAATTGGAGTCTATCAAAATGAAACATTTCTGTTCTTTTAAAGGTCCTGAATAAACAGAAAGTCACCTAATGCAAGAGAAAAGTTACGTAACACTTACCTGACCAAGGATATGTACCCAAGATAGATAGTTAGATCTATCTATCTATATATATTTATATCTCCTGGATACATATCCTTGGTCAGATAAGTTGTGTGATGTATGTGTGTGTATGTGTGTGTGTATATATATATATATATATATATATATATATATATATATATCTCACACAAGATCATCCAATAAAAATTACAGAATATTTGAACAACAAAAAACTATGAATAGAAAAAGCAAACACATTATATGTCATCTAATAATCACTAGTCACCCGGAGCTTGCAAATTAAAACCACAGTGAGATACTCTTCTCTAGTTTAGTGGTGAAAATTTAAATACTAAGTCCCAAGAGATTATGAGCAACTGGAGATCATAGAGCTGTTGGCCTTTGCTGCTGGGAATTCCAAATGGTACACCCACTTTGGAAAACAGTTTAGCAGTTTATTATAACATTAAACATACAGTTAAATAATCCAAAAATTCTACTCCTGGGTGTTTATCCAAGAGACATGGAAACATCTATCAACAGGACTTGGTAGACAAATGTTCATAGCAGCTTGGTGCATAATTGCTAAACACCAGAAACAACCCACATTATCAGCTGGCAGATGGATAAATTGTGATACATAAATGTGATGAAATAGTGCTCAACAACAAAAATAATGTTGGTATATGCGATAATATGCAGGAATATTTTATACGTTATACCCAAATAAACCTAAACACAAAAGATTATACTCTGTATTCTTTAGACTGAATATTTATGTTCCCCCTCAATTTTATATGTTGAAGCCTAAATCCAAATGTGATGATATTTAGAAGTGAGGCCTTGGGGAAGGGATTAGGTAATAGGGTAGAAACCTCATGAATATGGTTAGTGCCCTTATAACAGGACTTCCTTGCCCCTTCTACCATGGGAAGGCGCAGCAAAAAGATGGCCACCTATGAACCAGGAAGTGGGCTCTCACCAGACATGGAATCTGTCAGTGTTTTGATCTTAGACGTCATAGTCTCTCAAACTGTGAGAGAGAAATTTGTTTATAAGCCACCCAGTCTGTGGTATTTTGTTATAACAGTCTGAACAGACTGAGAAACTTTATGATTTCATGTAAGTAATATTGCGGAAAGGCCCGACTATAGGAATAGAAATCATAGCACGGCTGGGCTGCTGCTGGGAGTAGTGATAGAAAAGGGAAATGAGTAAACTTTTTGGAGTGATGGTAATACTCTATATTTTGATTATGGTGGTGGTAACACAACTCCGTATGCTTGTCATCAACTCTATACGTAAAAAAGATTAGTGAGTTAATTTTAGTTTATGTAAATTACACCTCAATAAGCCTGACACTTAGAAAAAGACCCTTTGAAGGCATGTACTACCATTACATAGAGATGCAAACATGTGTATAGGTGTTTATATATAACTTCTGCTAAAATGTTTTCTTCTTTAGTTTCTTGACTTTGGCTTCTGGATGTTATTGTTTATGATGAAAATTAATTTTTGTCTTCAAATTATCTCCTAATATGTAATATGTACCTGAGTTTTTTCCCCTCCTATAACTGCTCTTAAGATTTTTCTCTTTAACTTTATTTTTCAATAGTCTGACAGTTATTGCTGTTACAAATCACACAAAAATATAGTGGCTTAAAACAAGTTATTATTTGTCATCAGGCTGTGAGTTGATGGCACGTTTTTCTGCTAGTTACACCTAAATTCACATATGTAACTCTATTCAGGAGGTGAGTTGGTTGGAAGCTAAGCTCATCTGGGACAGCTGAGATGGTTGCATCACTCTCTCCACATGGAATTTTATTCCAGGCTCTTAATGTCATGGAAGTCTCTATGTAGAATCTAAGAGGGCCAAAGTAATAACCTAAGTGTCCCTTTAGGTCTATTCTCACATTCAGGCCCAGACTTAAAATAAAGACTAACATAATTACTGTTGCATTTCTTTAGCCAAAGCAAGAAGCAAAAGCAACTTATATTGAAGAGGTATAGAAATAGTCTGCACCTATGTGTGAGAAGAGTGGCAAAATGATACACAAAGAGGTGAATCTACTGGGTTGGGAGTAATTTCTGGCCATTAGATAACTTTTCATAAGTAGCGTTCAATCTGCTTTTAAGCTATCCAATGAGGGTTTATTTCAGATATTTGAAGCTCTAGAATTTTAATCTTACAGTTTCAATTTCTCTGCCAAAATACTCTTCATATATTCATATTTTCCTATAAATTTTTAAATATATTTGAAATAGTTGACACAAAAATCCTTGGCTATAGGTCAGTTTTTACTGAGTGTTTTTCCTTGATTATGGGTCACATTTTTTACTTCTTTCTGTGTCTCGTAAGTTCTTTTTACATAGTGGATATGTACATTATACAATAGTGGGGACTAAATGATAATTATTTTGTTGCGTCCTTTATTCATTAAGTGGTTAGGATGTGGGCTAATTATTTGGATTCTTCCTATGACCCATTTGAGCTGAGGAGAGCAGTCACTTTAACTAGATTGAGTTAATCTCTGCATACCCTCCTGCACCGCCACTCCCTCTTCGATATGGTCAGTAGATAAGATTGGACTGTAATATTGGGTATTGTTTACTGTCACCTTTATATTCAAATCTAGCAAGGTCCTAGAATCCAGTTTGTATGAGAATGTGTAGGATTGTGCAGTTTTTTTCTGCTTTGTGGCCCTTCATCCACTTTTGCTTCTGGGGCAGGGAGAGTTATTTGGTCAAGTAAGTTTTCATTTTGGGCTCTTGCAGATTCCAATCCATACTGCCAACCTCTAGTGCCATCCAAGCTTTATTTATTCGTGCAAAATCACCTGCGCTACAGCAGGCGTGTTTCCTCCTTGTTTCTACCTTTATCAGATGCCTTCCCCAAGTATGGGAGCTGCTGGTCATCTCTGCTCACGTAAAAATTCATATTTTCTTTTTAGAATTCAGTTCATTAGCATCTCTTTGCTTTTACAGCTCTTTGAATTCCTATAGAAAAAATGTAACTTATTTGATCTGGGTTTATCTTGTTGCCACAAGAGGGAGGTTCTTTTTTGTCCTGTACCATAATTGGAGGTGAAAGTCAATATAGGTTAGGGGGTTTTGACATGACTTTATGAGTAGAAATAGCTGTTAAACTACAGAGTTATTTATATCCTGGAGGCTCTCTAGTTTGAATATTAGTGGTTATTGAATTTCTTTTAATTCCTGTAGTTTTGTGCTATAGCATGTTAGGGTGAAGTTAGCAAGGTGTTGTTTTTGCTGCAGTAAAGGTTATTCTTTTATGTGGCCTGTGGGCACCAAAAACAATTTGAGAAAGTAAAAGGAAAATGGAGAAAAAGAAAAGTAAAAGTTATGAATAATTACAGCTAAATTGTAAAGGAACTATTTTTTTGGTAAAATTTCCAGGCTTATAAATTTAGAAGCATTTGGGCTACAGCTATGTATTAGGCAAAGTGGTCCTTGAAATACTCAGGTTTCTTGCCCTTGTCAGTGGGTGGTAACCCTGGAAGATTTTCTTACCTAGTATGTAGGAATAGTCTTTATTTGTTCACTGGACACAAGCACTTGGCTGAAGGCTCCCATAATTTCCCATGGTGACTGTGGGAGTCCAGTGCAGATGGAAAAGGATATATTGCATCAAGAAGAGGTGGCACCTCGTGGGCACCACGTGGTCTGTATGACAAGACTAAGATAATTGTCAAAGTTGTCTTTGGAAATAGGTCCTGCAATAAATGTTTTCAGAATGTGCAGAGATAGAATTGTCAGGAAACATAACAACCCCAGTTTTTACTGTGGGATTATTGGCTTTTAGAGATGTGTTGGCATGTGCTCTCCCTGAAAAATGGGCCCAAGTATGTCTATATGTACTCCTCCTGTAAAGAGCATGCCTGCTTGCCCTTTCCAACTACTGGCCATTGCTTATCATTTTCATTTTTTAAGAAAAGAAATTGAGGCCTCAGTGTTATTAGCAATTCCCACACCTGCTTCCCACACCTGCTGCCCACCCCCACAATCCCCCACTGCAGTCATTAGAAAGCTTGTGTTGTCCTGGTTCAGGGATGCCTGTTCTGGGTTTTTGCTCTTTCTGTCTCTCCTCAGTAGCAGTCCCTTTGGGCCAGGGCCAGATACTCTCTTGTCTCTTCCTCTTCTTTGCCGCCCTTTAAAAGGAAGTTTCACTGTCTACCTGCTGGATTATTGGCCTTTTCTTATGGTAATCATGCTGATGGATACAAAGAGTTAGAGACTTGGAGTAAAGCAGGAAATTTAAAGCAGGAGACAAAGGAAGGACTCCAATAAGGCAGGAGCGGCCAAGGAGTCAATGTTTTGACAATGATTTTGTTTTAAATTGAGTGAGAGAATTCTGGGGGAAGCATTGCCATCAAGAGGAGAATAAAAATGACCAAAATGGACTAAAGCATCTTACAGATTTGCACTATATGTTATGTAGGTAGTTACATCTCTGACTACAGATTTAAATTTATTTCCATTTTTAAGATTGTAAGAATCAAATTTTTCTCTTAATTAAAACCATGCCACTTGGGGCCTCAGCTATATTTGGGTTATATTTTCAGTTGGTACTCTGCCTTTGTGATACAGTCAGTAACAAATGGCTTAGAATTCCCTTTCTACCCTTTTCCTTAAAAGAAAGCCTCCTATACTCCTTTACCTATGGACAACTTAATTTTCTATTTAGGAACTTAATCCCTTTGTTTTGAAGCTTGCTTCATTGGAAAATGTTGCCCTCACAGAATGTTAGTGAGCCATTTATACTTCAGGGGAAGGAATGTTTTTTATACTGGTGATGTAGAACAGAGTTTAAGGGATACCATAAATGAGGCTACACAATGCAGGAGAAAAGAGGAAAAATAAGGATGCCAGGAAAAAAGATAAGAAATGTTGCCAGTTTTGCAGCTTAGCTAAGAGCTGCTTATATTGCCAACAGTGTGCATTCTGGCTCTAAGACCCTGAAACCTCGTTATGATTTTTGTCATTTTGTAAAGTTAGAAGGGTATGTTGGGACACAAGGGAAGGGGGAGGGCAGGGAATGGGTAGAACAGGCAAGAAAATTTTCTGTGGGGACAAGTTTGACCTCTTATTTTGCGAGGGAAGAAAATGAACTTTTTGAGCCAATAATAACAAATAATAACAACAATTGCATGCATGGTAATTACCGTAATTTGAGTATTTATGTGCCAGGCACTGTGCTAAGCACCATGCTTCCTGCCACAGCATTGAAGTCTGACTGTTTAAAATGTATAAATATGTGTTTCCCCGCAGTGCTAGAGAATCTGAGTTAAAACGATCCGCCTCCTACCATTGCATTTCCTCGGCCTTATTTTTTTTCTTTTTAAAGTTTACTTAAACTTGCTATGTTGTATGACTCTTTGTAAACTGCCTTAAACCTTTTTTTGGAACAAGACAAGATATAAATAAATAAAATAACCTATATACAAGCTAGGAAAGTTACAGATGCGTGGATATTTCAGACTCCTGCTCTTCTTTCCAGTTCCATTTCCCAGCTCTAACTGAAGCTCGCCTTCACAGCTCTTTTGATCACTTAGGGAGTGCAGTCTTTCGGGGTGGCCTTTAGGTCACATTCCTCACACTCACTCAAATCCTGAATCAACTGCCGCCCTCCTCTGAAATGTTCTTCTGGTTATTACTCATTACTTTTTGATGTGCAATGTCTCTTTTTATTTTAAAATCCTATGATTCTCTGAGTCTCTCCTGCCATGGCTATTAATCCTGGTGGGCAGCTTCTTCTAAATACTCTTAGAAGATTCCTAGGAGGGTGACCTAGGCAGATGAGGATGAAAGGTAAAATCAAAGCTTTAAGTCCAGAATACCTTCTTTTAATTCTGTATCCTGTCTTTTTCAAGGACTCCCTTAAATACTGTAATCGCCTTGGATTCCTATTTATGCTCATCATATGTTTTATAAAACACAAGACACACTCCCATTGGTTTTCACTCCTAAAATTAGTTGGTGGAAGGAGGCTGTGAGTCACCAAGAAGGAAAGAACATTTCTCATGGGGGCACGAAACGTTAGCTATTATATAAATCGTGGATGCATAGAATATAGAAATAATTGAGCCAAATCTCTGTATTTTACAGGTAAGTAAACTGAGGCTCATTACACTCAGATGGCTCAAAGCTGTCAGAAACTGGACGTGCCTTTGCTTGGAGTCTCTCCCTTTTGCAGTCCATGGCCTTAGGTGAGCCATCCTCTTTCACAGTCAGATCACTAGAGGCAGCCTTCTGGAAGTTCAGGAGTCATAAAATTAGTGAGAAAAGAGTTTGTGATGTGATTTCCAGTGAAGACAGGGTCTGTAGAAGTACAAAACATCATTACTGTGACCTGAGGTACTTGGTAGCACATATGACTGCTCACAAATGAAACTAAAAATACTCCAGCACGTGGGATGAAACTTTGTAGGTGTCTGTGACTATAAACGCAGAACCAGAAATAGAGCTGGGGGTACATGGTGTTGCTTAGAAATACAAATGAAAATGGGATGAAAATGGAGTTCTTTAGCAGAGAAAAAGTTGTTTACTAGAAATAAAGACACACTGGTGGCTGTTTTTTCAACTTTATATATAGCCATGAAAATGAACTTTGTTCTCTGAGTTTCTGGGTTTATTGCTGTCATTAGTCACATCAGAAAAAATATTTTATCTTTTAAAATTTTTTTTCTGAGAGGGAGTGTTTATAGATGGAGTTAGCCATAGGCACTTTGGAGATGTTGAGAGGTTATTTCCTTTTTAATGAATACAGCATCCTGTGTCAAAGGGAACCAAAACATTAACACAAATCACTAGGACTGTCAGTGGCTTGAGGAAACACATCTCAATGTGAAGGAACATGTTGTTTTAAAAATCTTTGTGCTGGTTTTATGAAAATGTTAGTTTTTCTCTCAATTTT
Source organism: Leontopithecus rosalia (assembly GCA_028533165.1). NCBI lineage: Eukaryota > Metazoa > Chordata > Mammalia > Primates > Cebidae > Leontopithecus > Leontopithecus rosalia. Next base: position 33,820,271 of record CM052655.1, on the reverse strand, counting down.
GTGTGGTAAACATGATCTTGCTAATTTTACAAGTGAGAAAGCTGAGGCTGAGACAGATCAATTTCTCAAAGACACGTAGACTTAGCAGGGCAGAATCAGGATTCTGACCGAAGTTTGTTTGTATGGCGTTTTGACTTTTTACCCTCCAATAAATCACCTAAAGAGGAGCCTCCCAGGTGCTGGAGTCTGGGGCGTGGTAGCTGATGACTGTATGTACTAGGAAAGCTTCCTACAGGTAATTGTTCTTGAATTGAGCTTAAGCTGCAGTGAAGAGGGGAGAAGATTTTTTAAAGACAGAAGTTGTATTTGAAAAGCTATTGTCTCAATATCTTACTGAAATTGTTTAATGTTACAGAAGTTTTCAAAAGTTACCTAGATTGTAAGCACCTTGGATGCACGGATCTCATTTAATGGTTTCACAATGCTTGCAAAGTGTTCCACTAGAAGCTTAATGGATTTTTGTTGATGTAACTTGAGCTGTCACTCAAAAATTTAGGGAAAAGATGAATAGGAGAATTTTCAGTGACCAATCTTAAGTCAGGAAATAAGTTGAACATAGAGTAAAACTAATAGGAATAGCCTTCCATGATCCAGTTTGATTTGATGTGTCAGTTTTAAAAAGGCACAAGTTAAAAATAGTAAGAAAAAACCCAGGAGAGAACAAGGTATTCCACTGTGGAAGGGCATCCCTTTGACATTGAAGACAATAACCATTGACAAACCATGAATGATGTTGTTTATTCACTGGAAACTGGCTCAGGATTCTAACTTTCTATGTGGGTTAGAGATGAACTGATGAAAACATTTGTTTATTCATTTAATGACACCTGAGTGTCAGGCATTGGAGCTATGGAAAGGAGCAAGATACACACCCACCCCTCATGGTACATGTCTTATGAACAGGTACACGTAAACAGTATCAGGTGTTCAGGTGGTATTACAACTATATAGAACGTAAAATTACTTCAGATGTTCCAAAAAACCTGTGGACACTCTTGGTGTTGGGCTGAGAGTCCTTTGAACTTGGCCATTGATAATTCCTCCTTTTCTTTGGAAAATTGAAACTGTTGTTCCCAAAGTGTGGATGATAATGCTCTGAAAATGCCATGCCAGGAAAAAAGGAAAATTTGTTGCTTTATGGGAAAGGAACCAAAAGACGTTGTGTTGTGCCATATTTTAAAATGTTCTAAAATGATTTTCTCTTTGCTTAGAAATTATATGTACTCATTACATTAGTGTTTTCAGTACAAAATGGTGGTAGTGAAGGGAATTCTTCTCAGTGCCTTGTATGAGAAAACAAAACCTAAAATTAGCTGTCAACTTTCTCTTTATTTTCTGCCCAAGAACAAGTAATGAAAAGAGATCAGAAAGCCCATCCCCTTTGAAATAGGCACTAAATTGAGCCCTTGAATATTGTCCTTGGGGAAATTTTTCTTGTTTCTGCTGGTATACAACTTATTTTTGATGAACTTGAGTTATAAGAGCTAAAACTGAAAGCTGGAAAACAATTCTTACATGAACTTGAATCACAGGAACCTTGAGAGGGAATATGGGTCATGCTGACCCATCGAACATCTAAAGGGCCTAACAACACCTGGAGAAATTGATCAAGATCAGATCCATAGGACTGTGAGTAGACTTAGAGAATTCTTTCTAGTTGTATTTCCTTGGGTAGTATGAGAGGTTTAATTGTACATACAAGAAGTATATGTTGGCATCTACTGTGTGTCAAAAAATGTATGAGGCATTGGGAAGATAGGACTAAACAAAGACCCCTGTGGTCTTTGAGGCCATGGAGGTTCTAGGAGCCAGGAATGAATATAATTAGTCTTCTAGAGATAAATGTCATTAAAACATAGGTTTTCAGAGCACGTTGGTTCTCTTCTAGCTTATTTGCATCTGAATAATTTAAGCTGATTCATCAAAGTTTGACAAGGTCACTGGGAATCTTGCAAGATAGAAGTTATTTCAGAATGCATCAGGCTTTAACAAAGCATGGCTTCCTATGTAAGCATGATTAAAAAATAATGCAGTCAGGAAGGCAAAAATACCAAGAAGGAAACCTTGAGACTCAATCAAGATTCTTTGTCTCAGGCAACTTCTCTTACAATAAGGAAAACAACATGAGCCAATTTGAGGGAGAATGAGTTCACCTAATCATCTGTAGTTATATAATTAAAATTAATATGCATGACAAATCTCTACATTATTAGAAAGATTGAAGAGCTGTAAGTATTCAGAGGATGAGTTGTTTTATTCTGGGTGGTTTTGCAGACTGTTTTCCCTTCTTCAATGGCAAGCTCTTCAGGAGAAGGGTCCAAAAAACAGCATGAAATAACTCTACATTAAAAACATGGGAACACCATACATTTTGTGATGTAAGACAGAAAAAAACTCCTCCCAAACCAGAAGGAAGCTGAATCCTTTGTCTAGAGATACATATTAAATATATCCAATTAAGTTAAAATCAATCAGGCCCTTCTAAATAAATTTATTTCAAAAGGAATTAGAATTTCAATATATTTTGACTGATGGAAAAAATGATTCCAACAAAACTAGTATGCAATTAATTTAAAAAAGCCAAAATATTTCTTACATGATTTTGTGTGTATTGATAATGTTTATGTTAAACATAAAGTTTAAGGCTTTCACTGATAAACAGAATTTCCTTCATTCAAGGGCATGCTTAAGGCTTGCAGAATCACACATTAAACTTTCATGATGTGTTCCCTGCCATTTAGGGCTATTAATGGTTAATAACTACTGTATCACCAGATTTGTTAGATGCCTTTGTCTTAGTCGTCCCTTTTGTCCCCATAATCAAATTTAGAACATCTAATGGGACATCATCATAGTATGTTGTCATGTCAGATTCTGTTACTCTTTTGTGTGGCTTAAGGCCAAGTAACCGGTTATTGATTTTCCACATATAATATAAAATGTTTTTCTCTCAGTGGATACGGCACCTGCATAATCTGCTTGCCTGTCACTTCTTCTTTTTTGTAATGAATGTTAGGAAATACCTTAACCCAATCTACCCATTCTCAGTTTCATCCTGTGTTTTTCTCTGAACAAAGTCCATGATGAAAACACCAGAAGGAGATGGGACCAAACTAAATGGCCATCAGACTTGGTCATTATGACTGTCACTTCTAGCAGCAGATAAGAACAAGCACATTTTGGGGCATTTGTTCTCATCTGCTGCCAGAAACGGGGACTTGTTTTCTGAGATCCTTTGCTTTCTAACTTATATTATTGACTGAAAATGACTAACGTGAACTTTCCCATTGTAAGATGTGTATCTGTAGTCATGAGACCCATAAAAGTATCCTCCTTATTAGTTAATCTCCTCTTTCCATTATGTCTCTGAATTGCCACAGAGTTTAAAACATCAGTTTTCTGGACCAAGGTTTTTAACTGGAACTCTTAAATGCTCACGTTGGCTTTCATACAGTTCAGTGCATCCTGGTAGTTTTGGTGATTCATGACCTGTAGCTACTCCAGGGGTTGGTGTTAGAAGAATTTCATAGTGCTCTTTGAATTCATTACTAGCATCTGAGCTTTTCAAATAGTTAATTTCCTTTGGATAACCTTCTACTTTCTTAGATTCACCAGTTATCTTATTCATGCAGTTGGAAAAGAAATTGTTTCCTTTTCTGAACCAAGCTGTAGTCTGAGCAAGATGGTTAAGAAAGTACCAGGTTTCAAATATGAAATTGATCCCTCCTTTTCATGAGAAGGCCTGAAAAAGCAACAAGAAATAGCTCTGCTGGGAGTGCTTCCATTGCTTCTCCATTCCCTATATTGGTTGACCCTTTGATATCTCACTATTTCTATAGCTCTCAGAATCTCTGTTCTCCAGCATCACTATCTGTTATCCGGACAGCTACACCACCTGCAGTGAAGAAGGCAAAGGCTAAAAATTTGTCTTTTCTCTCTACTTGGTTCAGGATTTTCTCCTGTATTGCCATGACAGATACAGAGCCATGAAACTCTGAAACTTTATTAGTTTTCTTTGTTTTTACTTTTTAGAAAAGTAAAAGTTCACTAGTGTCTGATTCAGAGCAAAATTTAAAACTGGCTCCACAAATTTCTTTGTAGACTCAAACTCGTCTAGTCATTTGGGTTTTGCTCTTAGTGAAGGGGCACAGAAGATTCATTGTACCATTTTCTTTCCCAATGACATTAACATAAATCCAGGTAAAAATTCAGTCTTTAGTCTTAGCATTGCACTTAGAAATGGAGGACAGCTTCTCCTTTACTTGGAAGCACTGTTTTTATTTTATAGCTCATTAGAAATTTTTAGGTGTTTCAGTTCATCATTGTGATATAAGGGACCACTCTCTAAATTCCCCTTTCATCAAGTGAGATGGTATCTGCTCTGCTGGTTGTACTTAAAGCACTGCTGTGCCTGTGTTGCTTGTTGGGGTGGCTTTTCAGAGTGTCAGGTTTCTTTAATGGGCCAATAGCCGGGATTTCATCCTGGAATAATCATGAATCTTTATACACTCAGTGTTCTTACCTACTTAATAACACTCTGGGGACTACGGTTTGGGGATAATTTCCCAATTCTTCAAGTCGATTTTTACTACAGACTTTCAAACAGCAGGATTCAGTTTGGAGACCCTGTTCTAAGCATTACTTATTGAATATTTTGTATCCGTATGTTTCAAATAGAGCTTTGACACTTAATGTGCAACCTTAGGATACTTTGCACAGAAGGACTTCGTTGACTTTCTTTGGTCTTAGCTCAGTATTATTCTTTCAGTTTTGCCAGCTTTGGTCTTAATCTATGGAAATCTTCCTTCACAAATCAAAGCATTTATATCTTTTTTTCATGAAGCCCATAATTCAGAGTGGATATTTCACAAATACAGCAAACCAGAGCTTACACATCATACTTAGGATTATAGGATTTGTTTGAGGACTCAGGTAGGAGAGCAAGGAAATGAGTAGGCAGGCCAGGTCATGATGAATTATTTACCTTTGCATAATTTTCAGGCAGCGTTCTTTGAGGAGGATCTTATTAGAAATACATACTGAGTTTCAGGCATGGCGACTAGAGGGCATTTGAGGTTACAGTTGTAGGGCTATAGCTACTGGAACAATGCTACACCAGACCACCTGATTACTGGGTAAAAATTGTGTCTTCTGTTCTTGGATTTCCTTAAACAGATTCCCTTTCACAGAAGCCCATAATGAGATAGAGGCTTGCCATTTAAAGTGTGCCTGAGGACCAGCAGCATCAGCATCACTTGGAAACTTAATAGAAAAGCATACTCCAAGCCTTACTCCAGATGTACTCAAGCAGGATTTGTATGTAAATAATAAAGTCCAAGCAGCACTGGTATAGAGAAAGCCATCTTATGTTCTCCAGGAATAGTTACAGACAAGAAAACATTGTTTCAGCTAGGATGGGCACTTACTTTCGTTTTCAGCAGCTGAAAGTATTTCAGAGATTCCATTTTTCTTTTTTTTTTTTTTCATTTACGCCATGTGCCTGGAAATGACCTGTTTAACAGGTTTACAGGCAGGCCACGTCAGTGGACAATCGGGCAGACCCACCTGCAGGTGGCCTACTCAAGCCCTGTCATGATACCTGCACCTTTTACAGTCCTATGAATGATCTCCTTGGGTTAAAGTAGAGCATGACTGAGGTGGATTCTGTATGAATTCTCCTAAAAAACTGTAACTGGTTTGCCTATATTAGGCATTTGATTTATTTGGTTAAAATGTCTGGGGTATCTTCACAAATGAGTTCTGCTTGGGGGATTTCCCAAGGTGGATTTTAGTGTACTGTGGCACTGCAGTAGACTTTCTGTGCTGTTGAAGGGCACCGCGGGTCAGTCTGAAAGCAAGCCCAAAGGCCCTAGAATGGCAGGGCCACCTGGGATCTGGCTTAAACTGGGGTCCTGATGTTACAGTCACTCTTGTTAAGCTTCAGGCTGTCTGGGGAAAGCTGGCCTGGAGATGGATAGACCCTTCTTGAGCATTAACTTTTAAAAGGAATATTTCTTCCTGCCCACTAATAAGGAATAGAAATTAGAATAGTAGTTTACATGTCAGGTTTCTAGTATAATGCTATATGTCCTGAGAAATTGAATAAGTCATGTGGCCTCTCTGGGTCTCAACATCTTTTTTCATTTAATGAAAGAGTACAGCACTATTATTTTTTTCAAGCCGTGAAATTCTGTTGAGTCCAGCGCACCTTTGGGATACTAAATAGAGACTTCAAAATTTGTAGCTGTGCCTCTACTTCAATTAAAATTTAAAAAAAGATCCTATCCTTCAAGTTGCTGGAGGCACGCATAGATTTTCACATGGATTGCATTAAACTGACCTGTAGAGACCTTGCCTTTACAAAGGTATTTAGGGAGGGTCTGACTGATGCAAGCATGATACCGTGGGACTTTTGAAGTGTCAAGAGGTAAGCAAGGTATACAATTAAGAAAATACACAAAGGATGGGAGAGAGCAGGGGTACTGACTCTACTGCAATAGTCTTTCCAGAAATAAATTAAGATATGGTGTGAAAAGGAATGGAAACTTTTGGGACCCAAAGGAGCATCTCCCTGGCACAACGGGAAAGCTGTCAAGAGTTGAATTGTCTTGTGTGACAATAAGATTAAGGTTACCTACTTCTAATGAGATCAGAATCTTTACAGTCTCCGATCAATGTTCTAGAAGTGTTAAAGCAATGTAAGGCGCACCAGTCTTTGAGAAGAAATTTTCAAATAATCAATCTTGGTTTACCTCTGTGTGGAGAAGCACTGGAGTAGGAAGGAAGAGAAAAAGAATCATCTGTGAGTCTAGTTCCTTCCTCTATTTTCTACAATAAAATACCCACTACAGAGAACACAGAGCTGGGAGGGAGAAAGCTGGTATGTTAATGCTGGGTAGTGATTATCAGAAGGAAAACACAGTGTACTGTAGGATCAGAGCATCTTTGATTTAGCTTTAGGACCTGATGATACTGTTAAGATTGAAAATCATTAGTAGGACATGCAAGTCAAAACAACAAGGATATGCTACATTTTACCCATTGTGTAGGCAAACACTAGAGTCATAGGACACCTAGTGCCAGAGGTGGTGTTGGAGACTCAGGAAATTTTGTGCAGCACAAGTGGTAGTGATGAATGGAGAAGCCATTCTGGAAAGCAATCTGGCAGCCAGTCTTACCACACGACTGCAGCTGTGTTTGGCTGGAGGAGGGTGGAGGCGAGGGGCTTTGTATGGAGTGATAACAAGTGGGTTGTGCACCCTGGAGTCAATTAAGGAAAGAAGCAAAACATACTGAATTAGTGGATTTAGGAAACTATCTCTTCCAGCAAAATACTGGGAAACTCAGGTGGACACAAGGAGCGGGGGAAACCATGGAGGGGGAACTAAGAAAACAACTGAAATATGAACAATGGGAACACATGGACATAGGGAGGGGAGCACCACACACTGAGGTCTATTGGGGGAAATAGGGGAGGGACAGCGGGGGGGGGGAGCAGGGGAGGGATGGCATGGGGAGAAATGCCAAATATGGGTGAGGGGGCAGAAGGCAGCAAAACACACTGCCACGTGTGTACCTATGCAACTATCTTGCATGTTCTGC
>CM052655.1:33732981-33805542 GCA_028533165.1 Leontopithecus rosalia | reverse complement strand
GCTGTGCCAGCGGAGAGCGCTGCGCTTGAGTCCTGCATGCCTCTTACACCTGGGCTTTTACCCAGCTCTGCGGGCTATAAAATCCGTCTGAAAATGTGGTGTTTGCTCACCCTCTGTGTCTTGACTGAGAGCTGCTGTGGTGAGTTGCTTCTAGAGCACCATCCTCCTCCCTTCCTTTCTCTTTTTTTCAAAAGATTTATAATTCTTTGGATATATACCCAGTAATGGGATTGCTGGGTCAAATGGAATTTCTATTTCTGGGTCCTTGAGGAGTCACCACACTGTCTTCCACAATGGTTGAACTAATTTACACTCCCACCAACAGTGTAAAAGTGTTCCTGTTTTTCCACATCCTCTCCAGCATCTGTTGTCTCCAGATTTTTTAACTAATGCCATTCTATCTGGCATGAGGTGGTATCTCAATGTGGTTTGATTTGCATTTCTCTAATGACCAGTGATGATGAGCATTTTTTCATGTTTGTTGGTCACATAAATGTCCTCTTTTGAAAAGTGTCTTCTCATATCCTTCACCCACTTTTTGATGGGGTTATGTGTTTCTTTTTCTTGTAAATCTGCTTTAGTTTTTTGTAGCCCTTTGTCCATTGGGTAGATTGGCAAATTTTTTTCCCATTCTGTTGGTTGCTGGTTCAAACCATCTATTGATGGTTTCTTTTGCTGTTTAGAAGCTCTTAAGTTTAATTAGATCCCATTTATCTATTTTGGCTTTTGTTGCCATTGCTTTTGGTGTTTTGGTCATTAAGTTCTTGTGCATGCCCTTGTGTTAGGCCTAATGTTTAAATCTTTAGTCTATCTAGAGTTAAATTTTTTATAAGGTGTAAGGAAGGGATACAGTTTCAGCTTTTTGCATATGGCTGGCCAGTTTTCCCAATACCATTTATTAAATAGGAAATCCTTTCCCCATTGCTTGTTTTTGTCAGGTTTGTCAAAGATCAGATGGCTGTAATTGTGTGATGTTCTTTCTGAGGCCACTGTTCTGTTCCATTTGTCTATATCTCTGTTTTGGTACCAGTACCACGCTGTTTTAATTACAGTAGCCTTGTAATATAGTTTGATGTTAGGTAATGTGATGCCTCCTGCTTTGTTTTTTGTTTTATTTTTTATTTTTTTTGCTTAGGATTATCTTGGCTATGCGGTCTCTTTTTTGGTTCCATCTGAAGTTTAAGGTGTTTTTTTCCAATCCTGTGAAGACGGTCATGACTATCTTAATCATTTTAAGTGTATGCTTCAGTGGTATTACATATATTCATAATATTTTGCAACCATCACCACTGTCCATCTTCATAACTTTTCATCTTCCTAATCCATAACTATACAAATTAATACCTCCCCATTTCCCTCTCCCCCAAGTCCTTGGCAAAAACATTCTATTTTGTCTCTGATTTTGAATATTCAAAGTACCTCTTATAACTAAAATTATACAGTATTTGTCTTTTTGTAATTGTCTTATTTTATTTAGCATTGTATTTTCAAGGTTCACCCATGTTGTAGCATATGCCAGAATCCCTTCCCTTTTTAAAACTGAATAATACGTTATTGGATGTATGTACCACATTTTGTTTATTCATCCATCTGTCGATGGGCCCTGGGTTGCTTCCATGTTTTAGCTATTATGAATAATGCTGCTATAAAAATGAATGTAAAAATAGTGCTTTGTATCTTTCATTTTTTTTACACGTATTAAATAGAAGTTGAATTACTGTAGTCTGTGGTAAATCTCTTCAGTTTTTTGACAATCTGACATACTGTTTTCCACAGCAGCTGCACCATTTTACATTTGCACCAACATTGTACAAGGGTTCTGATATCACCATATCCTCATCAATACGTTTTCTATTTTATTGATAGTTTGCTTCATATTTTGACTATAATCTTCTTCTCCCTACAGTTTTTGATTTTCATATTTATGGTATTTGAAAGCTCCTCACGAAATTTTAAGTGAGTAGTTTCTAAAGATATTTTCTTTAAAAACTTTTTATTTTCAATTTTTATGGGTACATACTTGAAAGGTATGTGAGATTTTAATACAGGTATGCAATGTGTAATGATAATATTAGGGTAAATGGGGTATCCATCATCTCAAGCGTTTACCCTTTGTGTTATAAACAATACAGTTATAATCTTGTAGTTATTTAAAAATGTACAATTTATTGGCTATAGTCATACTATTGTGCTATCAAATACTACTTCTTACCCATTATTTCTGACTTTTTTTTGTACCCATTAACCATCCCCACTTTGCTCCTAAACCCCTACTACCCTTTCCAGTCTCTGTAACCATCCTACTCTTTGTCTCAATGAGTTCAGTTGTTATAATTTTTAACTTCCAAAAATAAGTGAGAAGATGGAAAGTTTGTCTTTCTGTTCCTGCCGTGTTTTACTTAATAGAATGACCTCCAGTTCCATCTATGGTGTTGCAAATGACAGGATCTCAGTACTATGGCTCAGTAGTACTCCATTGTATGTCTGTACCATATTTTATTTATCTACTCATCTGTTGATGGACACTTAAGTTATTTTCAAATCTTGGCTTTTGTGAAGAGTGCTGATGAACATGGGAATGCATATATCTCTTTGTTACACTAATTTCATTCCTTTTGGGTGTATACCCAGCAGTGGGATTGCTGGATCACATGGTACCTTTGTTTCTAGTTTTTCAAGGAACATGCAAACTGTTCTCCATAGTGGTAGTATTAATTTACATACCCACCAACAGTATGTAAGGGTTCCCTTTCCTCCATACTGACTGAGTCCTTGTCAGCATTCGTTATTGGCTGTGTTTTGAATAAACGCCATTTTAACTATGGTCAGATGACATCTCATTGTACTTTTGGATTTCTGTTTCTCTGATGATCAGTGATGTTGAGCACCATTTAATATACCTGTGTGTCATTTGTCTATCTTCTTTTGAAAGATGTCTATTCAGATCTTTTTTCCAGTTTTTGATTGGATTATTGGATTTTTTTTCTATAGAGTTGTTTGAGCTTCTGATATATTCTAATAATTGTTCCTTTGTCAGATGGGTAGTTTGCAAATATTTTCTCCCATTCTGTGGGTTGTCTCTTCACTTTGTTGTTGTTTCCTTTGCTGTGCAGAAGTTTTTTAAACTTGATGTGATATCATGTGTCCATTTTTGCTTTCATTACCTGTGTTTGTGCTTGTGCTTGTGGGGTATTACTCAAGAATTCCTTGCAGAGTCCAATGTCCCAGAGAGATTGTTTCCTTTGCTGTGCAGGTTTTTAATGTGATGTGATACCATATATCCATTTTTATTTTGGTTGCCTGTGCTTGTAGGGTATTACCCAAGAAATCCTTGCCCAGTCTAATGTCCTGGGGAGTTTTCCTGAAAGTTCTCTTTTAGGAGATTGATAGTGTGAGGTCTTAGATTTCATTCTTTAGCCCATTTTAATTTGATTCTTGTATATGGTGAGAAATAAAGGTCTAGTTTCATTCTTCTGCATATGGATGTCCAGTTTTCCCAGTGCTATTTATTGAAGAGACTGTTCTCTTCAATGTATATTCTTGACATTCACTGACATTCTTCAGTGTATATTCTTGACAACTTTGTCAAAAATTAGTTCACTGTAGATTTATAGATTAATTCCCAAGTTCTCTATTCTGTTCCATTAGTCTATGTGTCTGCTTCTCTGCCAGTACCAAGGTGTTTTAGTTATTATATTTCTGTACTATAGTTTGAAGTCAGGTAATGTGATTCCTCCAGTTTTGTTCTTTTTGCTCAGGATAGCTTTGGCTATTTTGGGTCTTTTGCGGCTCCACATAAATTAGAGGATTGTGTTTTCTGTATCTGAAGAATGTGATAGGAATTTTGGTAGGTATTGTGTTGAATCTGTAGATTGCTTTGGATATGACGAACATTTTAACAATATTCATTCTTTCAATCTATGAATATGGAATATCTGTCCACCTTTGGTGTTCTTTGCAATTTCATTTATCAAGGTGTTAAAGGTTTTATTGTAGACATTATTGATTTCTTTGGATAAATTGCTACAATTAAAAAAATGTGTAGCTATAGCAAGAAGGTGAATACAAATAATAAAAAAGGTAGCTATTGTTAATTGGGATTACTTTTTTGATTTTTTAGACTTCACTATTGGCATGTAGAAATGCTGCTGATTTGTATATGTTGATTTTGTATCCTTCTACTTTACTAAATTTGTCAGTTCTAATTTTTTTTTTGTGTGGATCATAACATCTAAAAACAAGGATAATTTGGCTTCTTCCATTACAATCTGGATGTTCTTTTTTTCTATTGTCTGTTTGCACTTGCTAGGACTTCTAGTACTATACCGAATTATAGTGGTGAAATAGGAATCTTTGTCATGTTCCAAATCTTAAAAGGAAGGCTTTCCATTTTCCTCCATTTCTCCAGCTAGTATTATTGTAGCTGAGGGTTTGTTGTATATGGCTTTTATTTTGTGAGATATACTCTGTTATTTTGAGGGCTTCTATCGTGATGGTATCTTTTTCCTTCTCTGATTTTGAGTGTTCTCTCTTTGTTTCTTAGTTAGTCTGGTAAAGGTTTGTTAATTTTGTTTATGTTCCAAAAAGCAACCTTTTGTTGCGCTGATCTTTTGTATTGTTTCCTTTGAATTTTATGAGTTTCAATTTTATTTACTCCTCCTTATGTTTCTTCTAACTCTGTGTTTGGTTGGCTCCCTCTTTTCTAGTTCTTCTCCTTCTTTTCTAGTTCTTTAAGATGCATTGTTAGGTAGTTTATTTGAAGTTTTTCTTTTTTGACATAGGCACTTAATGTCTAGTACTGCTTTTGTTGCATACCATAGATTTTGATGTGGTGTTTTTCATTACCATTTGTTTCAAGAAAATTTTCAATTTTCTTCTTAATTTCTCCATTGACCCACTGATCATTCAGGAGTATATGATTTAATTTCTACATGTTTGTATCATTTCCAAAATTATTCTTGTTCTTGATATCTTGTTTTATTCCATTGTGATGAGGGAAAACACTTTTTGAATGTTTTAAGACTTGTTTTGTGACCTAACATATGGTCTGCCCTTCAGAATGATCTGTGTGCTGAGGAGAAGAGTGTATATTCTGAAGCCATTGGGTGAAATGTTCTGTAAATATCTATTAGGTCCATTTGTTCCATAGTGCGATTAAGTCAGATTTTTCTTTGTTGTATATCTACCTGGATAACCTCTCCAATGCTGAAAGTCAGGTGAAGTCCTCACCTGTTAATGTATTTATGTCTAACTCTCTCTTAAGCTGTAATAATATTTATGTCATATACTGGGTGTTCCAGTGGGGTGTGTGTGTGTGTGTGTGTGTGTGTGTATACACACATGCATACATATATATTTTATATTCTCTTGCTGAATTGACCCTTTATCTGTATATAATGACCTTCTCTATCCCAAAATCTATGTTGTCTTATATGTCTGGCATATCTTTTTCCATCCCTTTGTTTTCAGCCTACGTGTGCTTTTATAGGTGAAGTGTGTTTTAGGCAACAGATCATTGGATTTTATATTTTTATCTGTCCAGCCATTCTATGTTTTGATTGGAGAGTGTAGTTCATTTACACTCAATGTTATTAATGTTAATTATTAATATAAGTAAGTATTGACTCTTGCCATTATCTTACTTGTTTTCTGGTTACTCTGTGGTTTTCTCTTCCTTCTTTTCTTCCTTCCCAGCTTCCTTGTAGTGAAGGTCATTTTCTCTGGTGGTATGATTTAATTTCTTGCTTTTTATTTGTTGTGTTTCTGTTGCATGCTTTTTGATTTGAGTTTACCATAAGGCTGCAAATGATATCTTATAACCCATTATTTTAAGCTAATGACAACATCGACTAGAAAAGCAAAGAGAAAACTAAAAATAAATCTACACTTTACTCCATTCCCCTGCTATTTAACATTTTGTAATTTCTATTTGTTTCTTACTATACTCTCTCTGTCTTGAAAAGGTGTACTTATTATTTTTGGTTAGTTTCTCTTTCAGTCATTCAACTTAAGACATGAATAGTTTATGTATCATAATTACATGGTTACAATATTCTGAGTTTTCTTATGTACTTGCTGTTACCAGCAAGTTTTGTACCTCTAAATCACTTTTTTTTGAGTTGGAGTCTCACTCTGTCACCAGGCTGGAGTGCAGTGGTGCGATCTTGGCTCACTGCAACCTCTGCCTCCAGAGTTTAAGTGATTCTCCTGCCTCACTCAGCCTCCCAAGTGGCTGAGACTACAGGCATCTGCCAACATGCCTGGCTAGTTTCTGTATTTTTAGTAGCGATGGGGTTTCACCATGTTGGCCAGGATGGTCTTGATCTTTTGACCTCGTGATTTGCCTGCCTCGGCCTCTGAAAGTGCTGGGATTACAGCTTAAGCCACCGTGCTCAGCACCTAGATGAATTCTTATTGTTCATTCATATTCTTTACTTTGAGACTGAAGAATTTCTTTTGCATTTCTTGTAGATAGGTCTGGTATTAATGAATCGCTCAGCTTTTGTTTATTCTGAGCAAGTCTTTATTTCTCCTTCATGTTTGGAAGGCATTTTCACTAGATACATCATTCAGGATTTTTTTGTTTGTTTGTTTTCTTTCTGTGCTTTAAATAGGTCATGCCTCTCTCTCCAGGCCTGTAAGGTTTCCATTGAAAAGTCTGCTGCCAGATGTATTGGAGTGCTGTTGTATGTTATTTGTTTGTTTTCTCCTGCTACTTTTAGGGTCCTTTCTTCATCCTTGACCTTTGAGAGTTTCACTGTTAAGTGCCTTGAGGTAACCTTCTTTGGGTTAAGCCTGCTTGGTGTTCTGTAACCTTCTTCTACTTGAATATTAATATCTTTATCCAGGTTTGGGAAGTTCTCTGTTACTATATCTTTCTTTTTTTTTTTTTTTGAGATGGAGTTTCGCTCTTGTTACCCAGGCTAGAGTGCAATGGCGTGATCTCGGCTCACCGCAACCTCCACCTCCTGGGTTCAGGCAATTCTCCTGCCTCAGCCTCCCGAGTAGCTGGGATTACAGGCACGCACCACCATGCCCAGATAATTTTCTGTATTTTTAGTAGAGACGGGGTTTCACCATTTCGACCAGGATGGTCTCGATCTCTTGACCTCGTGATCCACCCGCCTTGGCCTCCCAAAGTGCTGGTATTACAGGCATGAGCCACCGTGCCTGGCCTATATCTTTCTTTGAATAAACTTCCTGTCACTTTCTTTCACTCTTCTTCTTTTGTGAGGCTGGTAAATCTTCGATGTGCCTTTCTGAGACTATTTTCTAGATCTTGGAGGCAGGCTTCATTGATTTTTATTCTTTTTTCTTTTGTTTCCTATGACTGTTTTCAAATAGTTTGTCTTCAGCCTCATTAGTTCTTTCTTCTGCTTGTTCAGTCCTGATGTTAAGAGACTGATGGATTCTTCAGTCTGTTAAGTGCATGTTTCAGCTCTAGTTTTTCAGCTTCTAATTATTTTTGTCTTTTTGTTAATTTTATCTGATGAGATTCTGAATTCCTTCTGTTATCTTGAATTTCTTTGAGTTTCCTTACACAACTATTTTTGTGTTCATCTAATTCCGTGTTCACAGAATTTTCTGTCTGAAAGGTCACATATATCTGTCTCTCCAAGACTGGTCTCCTGGTAGCTTATTTAGTTCATTTGATGAGGTCCTGTTTTCCTGAGTAGTGTTGATGCCCATAGATGTCTGTGTCTGGGCATTGAAGATTAGGTACTTATATTAGTCTTCGTAGTCTGGGCTTATATCTACCCATCCTTCTTGGGAAGGTTTTCAAGGTATTAGACGGGACTTGGGTGTTAAGATGCATGTTATCGATCACTGTGGCCATATTTGCATTAGGGGGCACCTCAAGCCTAGTAATGCTGTGTCTTGTGGAGCCCCATAGAGGTACTGTATTGGTGGTTTTTAACAAGATCTGGAAGAATCATATGGGTTACAAGGCAGAGACTCTTGTTCTCCTTCCTTGCTTTCTACCAAACAAATGGAGCCTCCATGTCTGTGCTGAGTTGCTTGGAGCTGGGGGACTGGTGACACAAGCATGCCTGTGGCCACCACCACTGGGACTACATTGGGTAAGACCTCAAGCTAGCACAGTCGTAGGTCATAGGGAATGCCCCAGCCACTATGTGGCTACCACTTCTGTTCACTCAGGGCCTATACTCTATAATCAGCAGGTAGCAAAACCAGCCAGGCTTGTGTCCTTCCTTCAGGGTGACAATATCCCCTTAGAGATACTGTCTGGGAGCCAGGGCATATAGTCAGAACCCTTAGATAGCCACCTGGTATTTTATTTGACTGCAGCTAAGCTGGTGCCCATGGTACAAGACAAAGTTGTTTCTATTCTTGCTTCTCTTTTCCATAAGCAGAGGAGTCTCTCCCCATAGCTACCACTGCCTCAGGCCTGTGGGGATTACTGCTGGGCTGCCACAGCTGTTCACTCAAGGACCAAGGGCTCTTCATTTGGTTTATGGTGAATGCTGCCAGGCCAGGACTTAGACTTCAGGGTAGTAGGCTCCCCTCTTGACTCAAGGGTGGTCCAGAAATGCTATCTAAGAGCCAAGATGTGGAATTGGCATTCCTAATCACCCGCTTTGTGCTCTACCCCAATGTGACCTAGCTGACACCTAAGCTTTAAGACAAAGGCCCCTTTACTCTTGTCTCTGCTTTTCTCAAGCAGAAGGAGCCTCTCATCACAGCCTCCAGAGCTGGGAATGTGCTGGGTCTCACCTGAAGCCAGCAAGTCTTAAGAGTCTCACCCAAGGCCCACAGCATGTACTACCTGCCTGCCATTGCTGATTATTCCATGCCCAAGGGTTCTACAGTCAGCAGGTGATGAATCCTGCTAGTACTTGGTCCTTTCATTCAAGGAAGTAGGTTCTGTTCTGGTTTTGGGTGTGTCTAGAAATGTCATCTGGCAGCTAGGGCCTTGAATAAGTGCCTCACAGCTCTGCGTGGTACCCTGTCCTACTGTGGCTGAGCTGGTATGCAAGTTGTGAGACAGTTCTCTTTACTTTTCCCTCTCCTCTCCTTAAGTGGAAGGAAGGAGTCTCTCTTGGAGCTGCAAGCTGTGCTGCCTGGGGTTTGGGGTGG
The DNA here is from genome assembly GCA_028533165.1 of Leontopithecus rosalia. Taxonomy (NCBI): domain Eukaryota; kingdom Metazoa; phylum Chordata; class Mammalia; order Primates; family Cebidae; genus Leontopithecus; species Leontopithecus rosalia. The sequence continues at coordinate 33,796,443 of CM052655.1, read as the reverse complement.
GTTGGTGCAAGCTTTCCCTTAGGCCGCCCTGCCTGGTGGCTCTCTGGGTTACTTGCCACCCAAGCCAATTGGTTCTGAGCCCAGTATAGAACCAGGACTTTCCTGGAAGTTGCAGTCTTTGTGGCTTAGGTTATCTTTCAAGTTTAGAGCACTTTAGCCCACGGTGGCAAGGCTTTCTGGAACTCAAGTTTCAACTGGTAGGATGGACAATTTCCCTCTGGCTAGAACTGGTATGGATGCTCCCTCTGTGGGTGTTGGGTAAATTATGCAGGTTTGCTTTCTGCTGAAACAGGGCAGCACTGAGGTCCAATGTGAAGTCCCATGATCACTGTGTTCTCCCTCCCCAAAGTGCACAGGTTCTCTGTGCCACATGGTCACTGCTGGGGGGATGGAGGAAGGGTGATGTTGGCAATTTTAAACTTACTTTCATACCCTTTTCAATGTCTCTTTCAGTGATACAAAGTTGAAACCAGGAACTGATTGGTCAGTTGATTTTTTTTTGTTCTTAGGTGCTTCTTTTTGTAGATTGTTGTTGAATTTGGTGTTCTTGTGGGAAGGCTGATGAATGGAGGTTTCTATTCAGCCATGTTGCTCTGCTCCCTCTGAAGCTGCTTTCTTAAACGTCTCTTTCTGACACTGGCCTGACTTACTCTAGTTTAGGCAACTGGGCTTACATCTCTAGGTCTGCAGTTCAATTTTTCCTCCAATTGAAGACGTTGTGGCCCTCTCCCTCCCTTTGGTCGTATACACGGATTATTGTATCCCATGTCTTCCTTTATTCTAAAATTATTATTTTTTCCTGGAATATGCCATCAAGTCATTTTGTTAGAAAATGCATGGCAGATAACTTTGAGTTACTAAATATCTGAATGTCTTCCACTCCTACTCCAGTGACATTATAAGGAAAATTAGACTACAGAGTGCCACCACTCATACTAGAGGCCTAGTCTTTCCCAGTTGATCTGTATGCTTTATGTATGTATGTATTTATTTATTTTTTTTAAGAAAAAGTCATCCTTTTTAGCCTGGGGATGAACACTATACCGGCAGCCTTTCTTAAGTAATATTGCATGGGCCATTGTTTAAATGAACATCTAATAGTCCATTATTTATTTAAGTAAATGGTCAATGGACATTGAGGTTATTTTAAAAATACTTTTTCTTATAGAGCATTCTTATCTTTATGAAGACCAAACTCTTAGAGATGTATATATAAAATATAAAGTACCCAACTTTGTACTTTATAGGTATTAACTGCTTTATTCCTACAGTAACCCTAGGGCATTGTTTATTGTTATGCCCATTTTTCAGATGAAGAAATTGAGGCATAAAGAGGTTAAATGACTTAAAGACAGTGAATAACTGGCAAAGTTAGGATTGAACTCAAGCACTTTAGCTCCAAAGTCCCTGCTCTTAACCCCCATGCTGTTACTTCCTTAGCATAAATTCCTGGAAGTGGAATTGAGGGATCGCAAAGAGAGTATCTCGTTTTTTATTAAAAAAAAAAGAAGTACTCTTGGTAACGTTTGACTTAAGCACATAGAAAGTAGAACTTCTGTGGTGATATAATCTGAGGTTTTGAGTTTGATAATGAAAAATCCAGAGGCTGGCTTAAGGGTAGCTCAGAGGGATTCTAAGTGCTAAAGGACCCAGCTCTGAGAGTTGAAGAAATCCTATCCATTTAAAACTCTGTAGTGGAAAATTGCTTTCTCTCCAGAAAAAATCAATTTTATCATCTCTGCCTTGTAGGGAGCTTTATGTTGTCCTGTCTATTCCTACGAGATGGAGGGAAAAAATAAGTAGAATAAAAAAATGAGGTTAACTATGGCCTTGGATTTACACCATGCTGAAAATAGCATTTGGAACACCTCATCTGAGCTAATGCTTATAGATACCATTTGAAAAGTGTAATCCATGGCTTATATGGTTTTTATTTTAAAACGTGCTAATGTGTTTGAGAAAGTAGAACCCAAGGCAGGGGAAGGGATACTAATGTATAAGAGCTGAAGGGCTGTCAAAACATACTGCTAGCAACCTGAAGTTTAACTGAGATTCTGTGGTTATTTAAAGAAAGTTATTGTTACATAGCAACTGAATTTGCCTGTTTATGGAGGAGAAATGGGGAAGGTTTTGTATAATTATTATTTATCCATTACAATTTCTGCTGCCAGACTTCTACATGCCAAGGGATAAAAATTCCAGAAGCTGATGCTGTAAAGAATGTGGCAATTACTATATATATATATATATATATATATATATATATAGTAATTATATATATATAGTAATTATATATATAGTAATCATATATACACACACACACATACATACACACATACACATATACATACACACACATACACACATTTAAATATATATATACACACACATATTTAAATATATATTAATATATGTTTATATATATATTCAGACTTAAAATATTCTACTGCTACCAACTGGCTGTCACCAACTTTAAAATATTTATATAGTTTATTTTAAAATATAAATATTTAAAAATATTTATATAGTTTATTTTAAAATATAAATATTTAAAAATATTTATATAGTTTATTTTAAAATATATAAATATTTAAAAATATTTATATATTTTATTTTTAAATATAAATATTTAAAAATATTTATATATTTTAAAGTTGGTGACAGCCAATTGGTAGCAGTAGAACGTTATTAAGTCTGAAGGAAAAGGGAAGTAATCCATAGTTTAGCAATAAACTAGCCACTGGGAAGGTAAGTGTTTAAAAATGTACTAATTAAGATTCTCTTTAAGATTAAGAAAGTATATTTTCAAGGAAGCAGTCATGATCTGGAATAAAACCACCAGCCTCAGTCTTTTCCTTAGTTGCTGAGTTGTAACTGAGTTGTAGTTACCTGTATTGAATCAAGTTTTGTGTTTCTTGAGCAAAATCTTTTCAGAATAGTGCATAGGAATTAAGAGGAGGAGAAATCAGATATTACTGAAGAATGGAAAGAGGAGGATGAACATTAATTCTGCAGGGCAGACTTAGCAAGGTGATAATGCTGGTGAGATGGTCTATTGGGATTCTCAGTTTTGTTTTTTGTTTTAATGAACTCCTATTTCCATTTCAACAGTACACACAATACACTGTTCTCTGTCAAAAAAAATAGTTTCTCATAGGATCATACTCCCCTAGGTAGTAAAATAAACATCAATACATGACTTCCTTGGGATATTTAAACCCAGTAGCAAAGTGTTAAGCTAAAAGATAGTTGAAGGCAATAAAATTTAGGGAAAAAAATAGAGACACTTGGCCTTCTAAATGTTAGGATTTATTTTAGTTTTATAATGAGATATTGTGGTATTGGTGGAAGTACATACAAGTACATCAGTGGAATTAAATCAATGAATATACCTGCACATATGTGGAAACTTGATACATAACAAATGATTTTCAAAGGCATATGCAGCAGACGTAAGAATCAACTGAAGATCTAAATTTGGAAAACATAATTTATATAATAGGAGTTCAGCTTTGTGACTTACAGAAGAGTGTCTTAACACAAAGTATAATTTACAGGGGAAAATATTGGATATCTTCAGTTATATTCAAGTTAAAAACTGCTTTTAATCTAAGATACATAATAAAAATTAAAAGGTAAGCCACAAACTGAGAGATGTGTAATGCATATAACTGATGAAAAAATAGTATCCAGAGTATATTACAGAACTCTTACTATTAAGACTAACTCAGTATAAAAATGGGCAAAATATATGAACAAGCAATATTCCTAAATGGACAACTGAATGGCCGGTACCCTCTGACCAAGATGGCCTTAACATACCCCTCAGCTTGACTAAACTTTAGGCAGGCTTCTTCCTGATTCTAAACCCTGACTTCCCTTTTCTTAGAGCATTTACCTTGGAAAACTTCTTATTACAATTATTTCCTATGTCATTTTGAGATAAAGATCTTTTAAAATGCCTCTTATGAGTTTTACAGTCTAGAAATTATTTTCTTAAGGACCTGGGAGCTATCCCTTTGAAATGTAATCATCACCCTTTTCTCCCAGTCTTTGTGGAAGGGTAGGCAACTGAATTCAGAGGACACCAATTAGCAAGCACAGGTGACTTAGTCACAGAGAAAAACATTTGCAAACTCGCAAATAACTCCATGTCGTGACACATCTGCTGATAGACCTCCCTCCCAATCTTCTCTTTTCCACTAGCTCACCCAGTGTTTAAAAATTATCTTGCTTTTTCTTGCACTGGAGTTGGGTTCAGACTGCATTTTGGTCTCTTTCCACTGTTGGAATAGGCTGGAATGAAGTCTTTATTTAACTTTGTCCATTCATGTTTTGCTTCGACACTTCTGATCAGGAAGATGCAAAATGAAACTACACGTGCATACAATTTCATAGCCACCAGAATGGCAAATGTTGGTAAGACTGGAGAACAATAGTTCTTCTGCAGTCCTGGTACAAATATAAATTGACATAATCCTGATGGGGTAAAATCTGGAAATCATAGAAAAGTTCAAGCTGGCCGGGCGCGGTGGCTCATGTCTGTAATCCCAGCACTTTGGGAGGCCGAGGCGGGTGGATCACGAGGTTAAGAGATCGAGACCATCCTGGTCAACATGGTGAAACCCCGTCTCTACTAAAAAATACAAAAAATTTGCTGGGCATAGTGCTACTCAGGAGGCTGAGGCAGGAGAATTGCCTGAACCCAGGAGGTGGAGGTTGCGGTAAGCCGAGATAGCGCCATTGCATTCCAGCCTGGGCCTCAAGAGCGAAACTCCGTCTCAAAAAAAAAAAAGTTCAAGCTGTGCGTAACCTCTGATGAGACTGTATTTCCCATTTCTAGACATGTACCTGAGAGAAACTCTTACTCAGGTGTACAGGAGATATGTAGAGTAGTATTTATAGAAGCAATGTTTGTGAGGACAAAAATTGGAAACAATCTAATTGTCCATAAAAGTGATAATGGATAACTAAATTATGGTATACCCATAAAATAGCATACTATTGAGCAGTGAATAAAGCTTGGAAATATTAAGTAGACCAAAGAAATGAAATTGCAGGAGAATACATATGGCATATCACAAATATAGATTTAAAACACATGTTAAATAATGTATTTGTATACATCATTTAGTTCCCACTTCTAAGTGAGAACATGAGGCATTTGATTGTTTGAGTTGGTTCACTTAAGAAAATGCCCTCCCATTCTAGCTATGTTGCTGCAAAAAACATGATTTCATTCTTTTTTATGGCGGAATAATTGAGAGAGAGAGAGTGTGTGTGTCTACAATATTTCTTTATCCAGCGACAATATTTTCTTTACCGCATATGTAAACCAACAAGTATCTGAAAAGGATTTCAATCAATTTAGAAGTTTATTTTTCCAAGGTTAAGTATGCACCTGAGAGACAGGTCTGTGTCCTTATCCAAATTTGCTTGCCAGGGCTTCAGTATTTAAAATGGAAAAGCAGGCTGGAGGGGAAAAAGGGAGGATACAGTCATATTACTGAATTCACATTTTGCAAGAGAAAATGGGTAGGCAGGGGAATAGTCAATCATGTTTTCGACTTATGCTCAGTAAATTGGCACTTTTCTTAAGATAAGGTGAACACAGAGTAGCCTCTAGGGAGATTTTTAACCTTAGCTATCTGTTGAGGAAGAAAAGGAAAAGCAGATTCTTGAATGATGCAGCCTTCAGCTGATTTTTTTCCCTTTGACACAGTGAATTGAGTGAATTGTGCCAGGTTTATATTTTCCTTTCACACATATCTTTAGTATTGTGAATAGTGCTGCAATAAACATATGAGTGCAAGTATCTTTTTGATGTAATAATTTCTTTTCTTACTACCCAGTAGTGGGATTGCTGGATTGAAGGGGAGTTTTAGTTTGGTTCTTTGCAAAATCTCCATAATCTTTTCCATAGAGGTGGTACCAATTTATATTCCCACCAATGGTGTGTAAGTGTTTCCTGTGGAATAATAGACACTGAGGACTTGGACAGGTGGGTGAAGGATGAAAAATAACTTAATTATTTGGATGATATTTACACTAAAGCCCAGACTTCACCACTCTAAAATATGTTCATGTACAAAACTGCACTTGTACTTCTTAAATTTACACACAAAATCTTATATTGCCTACAGAGCCATACATATTATTTTTCCTTTATAATGAACATCCAATTCTGAGAGCAGTTGCTTCTAATGATAGGGGTGGAAAGGAGAAGAGAGTGATGAATTAGTGAAAAGCACATGGGAGATTTCACATAAGTTGACTGACTTTATAAGAAACCCTGAGTAGTAGAAACACAGGGGTTATAATATTTTTTATGCATGTTATATGTCTAAAATATGATTACAAAGAGTGATTTTTGAGGAAGAATTGGGCACTTGTGTTTTATTATTTCAACATCTGGGTGTCATGTCAGGTTTTTACTGTGTTCTTGAGGCTAATGACTCATAGAACTATAAACGGAATTCAGCCAATTTTGTGCTGATGGTTGGATATAACTCCAATCCTACCTCTGCCTGTGGAACACACTGCGACCTCTGAGTCACTTTATGGACACTCAGTCTTCCTTCAGAGATAAATGGCACACACGCTTTCGGAATACAATTTGACACACTGAGCCAATTATGCTTCTTCTACCTCAAAGGCAGGATAGTCAGAGACAGTCACACCAGAGGTACCCAGTAACTATGATTGAAATAAAAAAGTAAAGCAGGACTTTGAGTTGAAGACGAGTCTCTTCTTAGATTTTTATTCCTCTTATAGCTCAATTTTCATGATGAGGCACCACTTTTCCTAAACATTTGGAAGGTCCCAGGAACACAGGTGGGCTCTGGCAGCATTTCTATTGGTAAAGTCCCTGGCTAAGAATAAGAGGCCAAGTGGGGTCTTCCTGATGGATCCTCTGAGTGAGGTTGGGTGATGGTAGGGGAATGCCACTGCTGCTTGTTAACTACTCACTGCTAAATATCCAGGCAAGCCATGAAGAAGGACTTCTACCTATTTTAGGAAGCTGTCAGAAAATGCCATCAGAAATTAATAGTGAAACATACAAGATGAAAATGAATAAGGACACATAGAAACTCTTGTATTTGTTTTTTAAAAAATAAATGCTGTAATAGAATTATAGATTAGTTTGTCAGTAGTTGTGAGAAAAAGATCTGGGAGACTTTAGTTGATGAAAAATTTCTCAAAGTAAGCCAAGAAGATGCTATCATCATGAAACAGTTTCATTCTATTTTAGGCTGCATTAATAAAAGTATGATACATAAAATGGGAGAGGAGGTGGTCTCTGCTGTATTGTAAGATAGCAAGAAAACATCTCGAGTATTGTGTTCAGTTTCAGATAACACACTTTAGGTTGGCTATTAATGAACTGGAGTCTCCAGAGCAGCATTTCGGAGCTGATCTGTAGATTATTTGTATCCCAAATGAGATGTTAATAGCTATTTTGGGGGAAAAATATGCCATTATCAGAAAACACTACATACTAAAGCAGTTTCCTATCTACTCAAAATTAACATATTAAGGAATCTGTCTAGCCCTACATAAGAAACCCATCTGATTTGGTTATGCTACCCAAACATTTGACAAAACAAATTTTTCTAAAAACAAAATATTGAGTGGAGGAGGGGAAAAAGATGGCTGAATAGACACAACTCCAGTGCACAACACCCAGTGAGAGAGATGCAGAAATTGAGATATCTCCTAGCTCCAACCAAGGTACCAGGTGCATTTCAATGGGTCTGGTTGGACAGTGAGCAAAGCCCAGGCAGAGCAGACACAGGTGGGGAGAGGTGCTGCTTCACCCAAAAAGTGCATCTGACCGGTGAGTCAGAGGCTTCCCCTCCACCCCGGTCCAGATACAGCACTTCCCCCAAAGCCTCAGCAATACACAGAACAGGGGATCTTCTGCCAGTCAAGTACAAGGAATTACAAGCACAGATTTGAATAATAATTCAGGATGGTGTTCCGGATTATCGCATAGATCTAAGCAAACACAAAAGCCCGTAAACCGGCTGGGAGAGCCTTAGGACTGAGCTATCGCCTCCTCCCCCTGCCTGGAGAGAAAAGGAGCTGAAAGCAGGGAGACAGATGGTGTGGCCTGGCAGGTCCATATCCTCCCCCACAAACCCCAAAGGGCTGAAGCGCTAACTGTAGTGGGTTATACAGCCAGTCTGAGTTGAACCCTCAATGATCCAGCTCTGTGGAGGAAAAGTGCAACCCACTATTAAAGAGGTGGGACTAGGCTTCAGGTTTTAACAGAAAACACAGGAAGCTTATGCAGCAATGTGACGGTGTTCTTGACCACCCAGCAGCACCTCCAGGTCAGTGGCAGAGGTGGGCCTAACCTCCCTGTGTGAACAAAAAAGATACAGGAAGCCTACCTAGTAACCTGAAGGAGTCCCTGGAAACCCAGTAGTGCCTTGATAGGCAGACAAGTAACCTCTTCAAGCAGCTCCCTTAGATAGGAGCCAGATAAATCCATGAAGATGGGGAAAAAAACAGTGCAAAAAAGGTGAAACCATCAAAGACCAGAATGCCTCTTCTCCTTCAAGGGATAACAACTCCTCATCAACACAGGAACACAACATGACTGAGAAAGAGTGTGATGAATTGACATGCTTCAGAAGGTGGGTAATAACAAACTTTTCTTAGCTCAAGGAACACATTCTAACCCAATGCAAAGAAACTAAAAACCTTGAAAAAAGGTTAGACGAAATGTTAACTAGAATAATCAGCTTAGAGAAGACTGGATGGAGTTGAAAAACACAGCATGAGAACTATGTGAAGCAAACAAAAGTTTTAATAGCTGAATCTATCAAGCAGAAGAAAGGATATCAGAGATTGAAGATCAACTCAAGTAAATAAAAAGAGAAGGCAAGACAAGAGAAAAATGAGTGAAAAGAAATGAACAAGAACTCCGAGAAACATAGAGTTATGTGAAAAGACCTAATCTACACTTGATTGGTGTACCTGAATGTGGCAGAGAGAATGAATACAAGCTGGAAAACACACTCCAGGATATTATCTAGTAGAACTTTCCCAGCCTAGCAAGGTAGTCCAACATTCAAATCCAAGAAATACAGAGAACTCCACAAAAATATTCCTCAGGAAGAGCAACCCCAAGAAATATAATCATCAGATTGACCAGGGTTGAAATGAAGGAAAAAATGCTAAGGGCAGCCAGAAAGGACAGGTCACTCACAGAGGGAAGCCAGTCAGACTCACAGCAGATCTCTCAGCAGAAACCCTATAAGCCAGAAGAGAGTGGGGGCCAATATTCAACATCCTTAAAGAAAAGAACTTTTAACCCAGAATTTCATATCCAGCCAAACTAAGCTTCAAAAGTGAAGGAGAAATAAAATCCTTTATGGACAAGCAATTACTAAGCATTTTTATCACCACCAGACCTGCCTTACAAGAGCTCTTGAAAGAAACATTAAACACAGAAAGAAACAAGTACCAGCCACTGCAAAAGCACACCAAATGGCAAAGACCAAAAATGCAATGAAGAAACCGAGTCAACTAATGGGCAAGAAAACCAGCCAGTAACAAAATGGCAGGATCAAATGCACACATAACAATATTAACACTGAATGTAAATGACCTAAATGCCCTGATCAAAAGACACCGATGGGCAAACTGGAGAAAAAGTTAAGACCATTTGGTGTGCTGTATTCAGGAAACCCATCTTATGTACAAAGACACACATAGACTCAAATAAAGGTGTGGAAGAAGATTTACCAAGCACATGGAGAACAAAAAAAGCAGGCATTGCAATCCTAGTCTCTGATAAAACAGACTTCAAACCAACAAAGATCAAAAGACACAAGGGTATTACATAATGGTAAAATGATCAATCCAACAAGAGCTAACTATCCTAAATATATACGCAACAAACAGGAGCACTAAGATACATAAAGCAAGTTCTTAATGACCTAAAATGAGATGTAGACTCCCACAAAATAATAGTGGGAGACTTCAACACTCCACTGTCAATATTAGACAGATCAATGAGACAGAAAATTAACAAGGACATCCAGGACTTGAATGCAGAGTTGGACCAAGTGGACCTAAGAGACATATACAGAACGTTCCACCCCATATCCACACAATATACATACTCCTCAGCACCACATCACATTTACTCTAAAATTGACCACATAATTGGAAGCAAACCACTCCTCAGCAAAGGTAAAAGAATGGAAATCATAACAGTCTATCAGACTACAGCACAACTAGATTAGAACTCAGGATTAAGAAACTCACTCAAATCCACACAACTGCTCTGAAACTGAACAACTTGCTTCTGAGTGTCAACTAGATAAACAATGAAATGAAGGCAGAAAAAAATGAAGGCAGAAATAAAGATGTTCTTTGAAACCAATCAGAATGAAAACACAACTTACCAGAATCTCTGGGACACCTTTAAAGCAATGTGTAGAGGAAAATAAATGCCCACATGAGAAGGGAGGAAAGATATAAAATTGACACCCTATCATCAAAATTTAAAGTGCTAGAGGAGCAAGATAAAAAAAAACCTCAAAAGATAGCAGAAAACAAGAAATAGCTAAGATCAGAGCATAACTGAAGGAGATATAGATACACACAAAAAAAAAACCCTTCAAAAATCAATAAATCCAGGAGCTGGTTTTTTTTTGAAAAGATCAACAAAATAGACCACTAGACAGACTAATAAAAAAGAAAAGAGAGAATAAGAAAATAGATGCAGTAAAATATGATAAAGGGGATAGCACCACTGATTCTGCAGAAATACAAACTACCATCAGAGATTACTACAAACAGCTCTATGCACATAACCCATTAAACCTGGAAAAAATGCATAAATTCCTGAATACTTGTACTCTCCCAAGACTAAACCAGGAAGAAGGTAAAACTCTAAATAGACCAATAACGAGGGCTGAAGTTGAGGCAGCAATCAATAAACTACCAACCAAAAAAGTCCAGGTCCAGATGGGGTCACAGCCAAATTCTACCAGATGTACAAAGAGGAGCTGGTTTCATTCCTTTTGGAATTATACCAAACAATACAAAAAGAGGGAATCCTCCCTAACTCCTTCTATGAGACCGACAGCATCCTGAAACCAAAACCAGGCAGAGACTCAACTAAAAAAGAGAACAGGCCAATATCCATGATGAACATTGACATAGAAATCGTCCATAAAATACTGGCAAACCAAATGCAACAGCACATCAAAAAGCTTATTCATAACCAAGTAGGCTTCATCCTGGGGATGCAACTGGTTCAACATACACAAGTTCATAAATAATCCATCATATAAACAGAACAAAAGACAAAAGCACATGATTATCTCAATAGATGCAGAGAAGCCCTTTGACAAAATTCAACAGCCCTTTATGCTAAAAACCCTCAATAAACTAGGTATCAATGGAACTTATCACAAATTAATAAAAGCTATTATGACAAACCCACAACCAACATCATACTGAACAGGAAAAACCTGGAAGCATTCCCTTTGAAATCTGGCACAAGACAAGGATGCCCTCTCTCACCACTCTTATTCAATATAATATTGGAAGTTCTAGCCAGAGCAATCAGGCAGGAAAAAGAAATATGGGATATCAGCTAGGAAAGGAGGAAGTCAAACTGTCTCTATTTGCAAATGACATGATAGTCTATCTAGAATACCCCATCGTCTCAGCCCAAAATCTCCTGAAACTGATAAGCAACTTCAGCAAAGTCTCAGGATACAAAATTAATGTGCAAAAATCACAAGTATTCCTATACACCATTAACGGACTTAAAGAGCACCAAATCAAGAATGAACCGCCATTCCCAGCTGCTACAAAGAGAATAAAATACCTAGGATACAACTAACAAAGAATGTAAAGGACCTCCTCAAAGAGAACTACAAATCACTGCTCAATGAAATAAGAGAGGACACAAACAGATGGAGAAACATTCCATGTTCATGGTTAGGAAGAATCAATATTGTGAAAATGGCCATACTGCCCAAAATAATTTACAGATTCAACACTATCCCCATCAAGCTACCAATGACCTCCTTCACAGAACTGGAAAAAACCACCTTAAACTTCATATGGAACCAAAAGAGAGCCCTCATATCCAAGGCAATCTCCTAAGCAAAACAAAACAAACAAACAAACAAACAAACAAAGCTGGAGGCATCACACTGCTGGACTTCAAACTATATTACAATACTACATTAATCAAAACAGCATGGCACTGGTACTAAAACAGAGATATAGACAAATGGAACAGAACAGAGGCCTCGGAAGCAACACCACACATCTACAACCATCCTATCTTGGACAAATCTGACAAAAACAAGCAATGGGGAAAGGACTCCATGTTTAATAAATGGCATTGGGAAAACTGGCTAGCAATGTACAGAAAGCAGAAACCGGACCCCTTCCTGTCACTTTACACTAAAATTAACTCCAGAGGATTAAATATTTAAACATAAAACCTAACACCATAAAAACTCTAGAAGACAACATAGGCAAAACCATCTAGGACATAGTCATACGCAAGGACTTCATGACTAAAACACCAAAAGCAATGACAACAAAAGCCAAGACAGACAAATGGGATCTAATTAAACTTCAGAGCTTCTATACAGCAAAAGAAGCAATTGTTAGAGAGAACTGACAACCAACAGAATGGCAAAAAAATTTTTGCAGTCTACCCATTTGACAAAGAGCTAATATCTAGAATCTACAAAGAACTAAAACAGATTAACAAGAAAATACCAAACAAACTCATTCAAAAGTGGGTGAAGGATATGAACAGATATTTTTCAAAAGAAGACATTATGAGTCTAACAAACATACAAAAAAGTGTTCATCATTGCTGGGCATTAGAGAAATGCAAATCAAAACCACATTGAGGTATCATCTCATGACAGTTAGAATGACAATCATTAAAAAGTCTGTAGAAGATGGGTTAAAGACTGAAACATAAGACCTAACACCATAAAAACCCTAGAAGAAAACTTAGGCAAAACCACCCAGGACATAGGCATAGGCAAGGACTTCATTACTAAAACACCAAAAGCATTGGCAACAAAATCCAAAATAGACAAATGGAACCTAAATAAACTCCAGAGCTTCTGTACAGCAAAATAAACAATCATTAGAGTGAACTGGCAACCAAAAGGATGGGAAAAAATTTTGTAATCTACCCATCTGACAAAGGGCTAATATCTAGAATCTACAAAGAACTAAAACAGATGTGCAAGAAAGAAAAAGAAACCCATCCAAAAGTGGGCAAAGGATATGAAAAGACACTTTTCAAAAGAAGACATATATGAGGCAAACATATGAAAAGATGCTCGTCATCACTGATTATTAGAGAAGTGCAAATGGAAACCACATTGAGATACCACCTCATCCCAGTTAGAATGATGATCATTAAAAAAATTGGAGACAACAGATGCTGGAGAGGTTGTGGAGAAATAGTAACACTTCTACACTGTTGGTGGGAGTGTAAACTAGTTCAACAATTGTGGAAGATTCCTCAAGGACCTAGAAATAGAAATTCCATTTGACTCGGCAATCCCATTACTGGGTATATACCCAATGGATTATAAATCTTTCTGTTATAAAGACACATGCACATGTATGTTCATAGCAGCACCATTTACAATAGCAAAGACCTGGTACCAACCCAAACGCCCATGGATGATAGACTGGACAAGGAAAATATGGCACATATACACCATGGAATACTATCCAGCCATAAAAAATTATGAGTCTGTGTCCTTGAAGGGACATGGACGAATCTGGAAACCATCATTCTCAGCAAACTGACACAGGAACAGAAAATCAAGCACCACATGTTCTCACTCATAGGCAGGGGTTGAACAATGAGAACACATGGATATAGGGAGGGGAGCACCACACAATGACGTCTGTTGCGGGGGTGCCAAGGGAGGGGCAGCAGGGGTGGGGAGGTTAGGGAGAGATAACATGGGGAGAAATGCCAGTTGTAGGTGGCGGGGGATGGAGGCAGCAAACCATATTGCCATGTGTGTAACTATGCAACAATCCTGCATGATCTGCACCTGTACCCCAGAACCTAAAGTAGAAAAAAAAATCTGGAGAAAACAGATGCTGGAGAGGAAGTGGAGAAATAGGAACACTCTTACACAGTTGGTGGGAATGTAAATTAGTTCAACCATTGTGGAAGGCAGTGTGGCAATTAACTTCTCAAGGATCTAGAACTAGAAATTCCATTTGACCCAGCAATCCCATTACTGGGCATATACCCAAAGGACTGTAAATTGTTGTATTATAAAGACACATGCACACGTATATTCATTGCAGCACTGTGTACAATAGCAAAGACCTGGAACCAACCCAAATGCCCATCAATGATAGACTGGACAAGGAAAATGTGGCACATATACACCATGGAATACTATGCAGCCATAAAAAACGATGTTTGTGTCGTTTGTAGGGACATGGATGAATCTGGAAATCATAATTCTCAGCAAACTGACACAAGAACAGAAAACCAAACACCACATGTTCTCACTCATAGGCGGGTGTTGAACAATGAGATCACGTGGACTCAGGGAGAGGAATATCACACACCAGGGTCTGTTGTTGGGGGGCCAGGAGAGGGACAGCAGTGGGTGGGGAGTGTAGGGAAGATAACACGGGGAGAAATGCCAGATGTAGATGAAGGGGGAATAGAGGTAGCAAACCACCTGGTTGTGTATGCACCAACCCTACATTACCTGCATGTGTATCCCAGAACCTAAAGTAAAATTAATAAAAAATAAAAAATAAAAGTGTTTCGGATATGTATGAAGACCTTAATACATAATAAGCCTCCTCATTTTAGGTCAGCTGAGTAAGTCCCTACAGCAAAGAAGCAATGTTTTCTGAGTGCTCTGTAGTTAGTCTTACCATTCTTTTTCTATTAAATTTATATTACAGAATAGGTTTTTGATTAGCAAGAGAAATTAAAGAATGACTTACTCACATTCTACCTAGCCCATTCGCAACCTTCCAGTTATGTGAACAAAACAGCAGGCACTAAATGAGAGGAAATAGGCTTGTTTTGTGTTTTTGTGCATAGGCAGTAGATACAAAAGGTGTATGTAGAGGTAGCACTGAACACACTAATTCCTTTACTTGGACTCTCAGTCCTAAGGCAGAAGACCCATGATGAGAGGCTGCTGATGTACATGTGATAACAAAAGGCCTTCTGGCACTATATCACAGACTATGCTATATCGCTATTTTGGTTCGTTGGTTGATATGGGAGAAGTTGTAAAAACCAGACTTTTTCCCAAAGATGATCTGAGCAAACAAGATGTGTCCTGCAGGAAATCCACCCCCTGATAGGCCCACTTACAGAAGAGCTAAAATTAAGAACTGACAAGATCTAGTGCTGACAAAGAGGTAGAATAACTGCAATTCTCATAGATTATTGGCAGGAGTGCAAGATGGTACAGCTGCTTAGAGAAACTTGGGTAGTTTCTAATAAAGTTAAACGTAACTTTAACCACATAGCTAGGTGGTTTCAATTCCAAAGGAATAGACAACATATCTGCAGACAAACCTTATATGAAAATGTTCTTAGTAGCTTTGTTCACAAAACCTAATCTACTCCTAGGTGCTTACCCAAGAGAAAATGTGTCCATACAAATACTTGTACATACTCGTTAGTAGTAGCTTTATTTGTGATAGCCACAAACTGGAAACAGCACAAATTGTTTATTTGAATTCATATTTAAATATGAATTATTTAAATATGTTTTAAATAATTCATATTATTTAAAACATATTTAAATAAACAACACAAATTGTTTATTT
Source organism: Leontopithecus rosalia (assembly GCA_028533165.1). Classification (NCBI taxonomy): domain Eukaryota; kingdom Metazoa; phylum Chordata; class Mammalia; order Primates; family Cebidae; genus Leontopithecus; species Leontopithecus rosalia. The sequence continues at coordinate 33,780,600 of CM052655.1, read as the reverse complement.
AAATTCATATTTACATACGAATTATTACATATTCATACAATGGAATATATCATTCAGCAATAAGAACATTGATTCATGCAACAAATGAATATCAGAAGTGTTTTGCTAAGTGAAAAAAGTCAGACATAAAAGCAGCATACTGAATGATTCCATTTATATGACAGACAATACATCAGTGGCTGTCAGAATCTGAGGATCAGGGGAGGGACTAAGGGTAAAGGGACCTGAGGTAATACTTCTGGTGAAGGAAATGTTCTGCGTCTTGATAATGGTGATGGTTATGACTGTTGGTCAAAATTAATCAGCATACACTTTAAGAAGGGTGAATTTTATTATATGTAAATTTTACCTTGAATCTTGAGACAAAAATTAAGACATAGGAAGATCCCAGAAAAGCACAAGCAAAATGTGGGTGAAAATATTAACATCAAACAAATTGAAATTTAGTGTTAAACATATTAACAGCATAATATTAACAGGCAGTGTTCAGATGACCTGATGGTTGTGGACTGTGAGTACCTGACAGTGTAGCAGCCAAATATATAAAATGCAAGCTATTAGTTATATGTGAAAAACTTGATGAAATATAATTATAATATGGTAGATTTTGCTATACTTCTTTCAGAATCAAATGTAGTAAACAAAAAGTCAGAGAAATTGAATGCATTCATCCCTGGGTATATTCAGGGTATTGGTTTTAGGACCATCACATATACCAAAACCCACAAATATTCGAGTTCTACAATTGGTCCTTTAACACCTGTGCATATGAATAATTGGCTGTCTGTAAAAAACAGATTTCACATCTTGTGAATACTGTATTTTCCTTCTGTGTTTGGATAAAAGAATCCACATGTAAGTGACCTGTGCAGTTGAAACCCATGTTAAAGGGTCAACTGTAATATAAAACCTAACATGATATTTCTATATCTATGTATATATATAACTATGTGTCTATATCTATATATCTTCTATATATAGAACTTGACAGTCCTTGAAAAGAGAATATACACTTTTTTAAAAAAACACATGGAATATTAAGAATGGACCATATACTTGGCCAAAAAGAAAACCTTAAGTGCTAAAATTATAAAAAAAAATGGGTTTTCCAACTTTTTCTATTATCTGGGTATATACATAAATAAATATAAAAAATAGGTTTGGTTTGACCATAAATATGCATGAAATACTATTAAGAGAAAAGGTATTGAGCAATAGCAGAGGGTATTATGATTCTTAGGAAAAGGCAAAAAAAAAGTTTGATAAAGTGACAAAGGACTATGCAAATACTTGTATACTTGTGTGAGTAAGGAGAGAATATGGGATATGTAATAGATTGTTATTGGTTATTTCAAATCATGAGAGAGGGTTTGTGGGGAGAAGATTAGCATTTTCATCATACATTGTCCTGATGTTTCATGTATTACAATTCTGATTTATTGGAAATAAAACTGAGTAAAAAAAAAAAACCCTTAAAAATAGTGAATGACATAATGGACATAAAGCTTTTGATGTTTTTCTTCATAGATTATTTGTCTTCATTCTCAAGTCTTAATCCTTGGGTGACATTTGCAGTCTTTTCCTTGTCTCTTCTTGTTCCCTATCAGTTTTCTATAGATTGTAGAGCAATACAAAGTAGCACTTTGTTATATGGGAATTAGGGATTCTTAAGCATCCCTGATCCTGAAGTTTCAGGTCTATCCATGTTTATAATTGGTACATGTGTATCTTTTACCAGTTAACTCATTTTAGAAATATTTGTGTGCATACTACATCCTAGCTACTCTGCTAGGCCCTGCAGATATGGTATGGGAAAAAATAGGCCTGGTTTCCTCCCTTAAGGAAGTTATATTCTGGTGGATGCACCCAGAAGGGACAGGAGTGTTTCCAAGCAGAGGCATTCAAGTTAAGGCCTAAAAGGGAAAGTAGGCTAACATCCTAGAAAAAGTTCTAAAAATATAACAAAACCACTCATTTTAAACATTTTACAGAGTCGTTATTGTGAAGAAAGACTAAGATTTTCCTAATTAATAATTTCTCTCTTAAACTGAAGTTCCATTCAACTAGATCAAATAATTTAGTGCTTGAGTTTAATGGAGTGAAAATGAAGATAACATATCATTGGCAACAAGGGGAAACCGTAATTATTCAACATGACCACTTAATTGCAGCTTGAAATGCCGTGAGTTACTCATACAATGTTTCTGCTACAGCTGAGTGGAAGGCAAAACAGCATTTACAGTCTCTCTGGGATCCTCAGGACCCACAAAGAAAGTTTTGGTTGCTTTATGAAATCTTCCTCTTCTTTTCAAATGCATTGCACAGCAAAAATTTTGTTCACGCTGTGTTAGATCTTCTGTTTTAGCAGATGTCTGTACTCCTAAAATAATTTTTTCCCTACTTAATCCTTCTATTAAAAGTCCCTTCATTCTCAGCAAACTAACCCAGGAACAGAAAAGCAAACATTGCATGTTCTCACTCATAACTGGGAGTTGAACAGTGAGAACACTTGGACACAGGGAGCGGACATCACACATGGGCTCGCCAGTGGCTGTGGGGCTGAGAGAGGGATGGCATTAGGAGAAGTACCTAATGTAGATGACTGGTTGATGGGTGCAGCAAACCACCATGGCATGTGTCTGTCTATGTAACAAACCTGTACATTTTGTACATGTATCCCAGAACTTAAAGTATAATAGTAAGAAAAGTCCCTTGTGGCCATACACATTAGTAACCTCCATATTACTAGAAGCACTTGAGAAAACTCTGGATACACTATGCATATTTGGAGCATGTTGGGATGTTAATCTAAAAAATCTGAAGTTACTCTGCTATCTGAGAGGAATAGAGGAAATAAAAATTTGGGGAGAAAGGCAAAATTATAGCCTAGAGAAAAGGAATTTGACTTAGGAGTACTATGGGTACTTTTAACCAAAGTTAAAGATTTCATTCAAGACTGTTCTATTCATACAAATTCGAGTTGTGATGAGGAAATAATTGAGGAAACTTTGCTGGTCTTGCTAGAGATTTAGACATCAAATTGCAAGAAGCTCAAAGAACTCCTGGAAGATTCACTGCAAAAAGGACACTACCAAGGTATACAGGCATCAGGCTATCTAAAGTCTGTGAAGGAAGGAATTCTAAGAGTAGTTTTATGCTTTCAAAAGCATCAGATAAGTTATAACGGAAAATCTATCTTAGCAGCATTTTCAGCAGAAACTTAGCAAGCCAGAAGAAATTGAGGTCCTATGTTTAGTCTCCTGAAACAATAATTGTTAGCCAAGTATTTTGTATACAGCAATACCGTTTTATAAATGAAGGAGAAATAAAGGCTTTCCCAGATAATTAAATGCTGAGAGAACTTATCACTACTAGACCAGGGCAACAAGAAATGATAAAAGATTAAAAGAAAAAGGTAGATAAACACCAGTATCAAAAAACTGATATCAAAATAAAAGATCAGTAATCACCATCATAAAAATGCTTGAAAACATAAAACTCACAGAACTTATAAACAGTGACATAAGAAAATAATGCAACTAGGTAACAAAGTAATGGAGGGATTAATGGAGCACTGGAACAGTGCCTCACATATCCCTATCAACATTTACTATAAAGGGCATAATTACCCCACTTAAAGATAGATTGGCAGAATGAATAAAAAACACAAAGCAAATACCTGCTGTTTTCAAGTGACCCATTTAACAGGTAAAAATTCTTATAGACCTAAAATAAAGGGGTGGAAGAAACACTACATACAAATGAAAACAAAAAGTAGGAGTAGCTATCACGTGATAAAACAGACTTAAGGAAACAACAATTAAAAAAAGGCAAAGAAGGTGATTATATAATGATGAAGGGATTTATTAAACAAAATATAACAGTCTTACAGGTATTTTTAATAAGAGGGCAATGAGTCCTGTCTACTTGAGGTAGTAGCTACTCAGAAAATAAGACATCTAGCTGCTTGATTATACAACCTGAAGATTGTTAGAAACCTGCATTTAAATTTTTTCCACTTACTACCTGTGTTTTCTATTTTGGTTACCTAGAAGTTCTAGATTTAAAAGAAAACATCAGTCAAAAACTGAAAGATGAAAGAAAGTCTAGTGGGTGTCTTGCCTAACTCATCCATCTAGGTTCTTTCTGCCTTTCATTGCTTTGAGTTACGTTACAATTTTGAAAATTGTAGAAACCTGATAATACAAATGATTGGTTAGTTAAGTGAACACTTAACTATGTCTAGTTAAACACTGATTGCTTGTGGATAGCCCGTTTTGCATTTGTGAAATCATTTCAGAGTTTCTTCTTTTCTACATATGTGCCATAATTTGGAATTTTTCCTTAAATGAGTCATAACATCTTACTGGCTTCCTTATTGATTAATTAGCCAAATAAAATGTATAATGTGTTTTCTAATATGAAAGTCATATTCTTTTTTAAATGTATTTTTATTTTTTTCCTTTTTTTATTATTATACTTTAAGTTCCAGGGTATATGTGCAGAATGCGCAGGTTTGTTACATAGGCATACATGTGCCAGGGTGGTTTGCTGCATCCCTCATTACATCTACATCAATGTAAATGTAATGCCATCCCATAGGCCCTGGAGTGTGATGTTTCCCTCCCTGTGTCCATGTGTTCTCATTGTTCAACACCCAGTTATGAGTGAGAATATGCAGTGTTTGGTTTTCTGTTCTTGTGTCAGTTTGTTGAGAATGATGCTCTCCAGCTTTATCCATGTCCCTACAAAGGATATGAACTCATCATTTTTTATGGCTGCATTGTATTCCATGATGTGTATGTGCCACATTTTATTTATCCAGTCTAACATTGATGAACATTTGGGTGGTTCCAAGTCTTTGCTATTGTGAAAAGGGCTGCAGTAAACATAAATGTGCATGTGTCTTTATAATAGAATGATTTACTATCCTTTGGGTCTATATCCAGTAATGGGATTGCTGGGTCAAATGGTATTTCTGGGTCTATATCCTTGAGGAATCGCCACACTGTCTTACACAATGGTTGAACTAATTTACACTCTCACCAACAGTGTAAAAGCGTTACTTTTTATCCACATCCTATCCAGCATCTGTTATCTTCTAGTTTTTTTAATGATCACCATTCTAACTGGCATGAGGTGGTACCTCAATATGGTTTTGATTTGCATTTCTCTAATGAGCAGTGATGAGCTTTTCTCATATGTTTGTTGGCTGCATAAATGTCTCCTTTTGAGATGTGTCTGCTCATATAATTCGCCCACTCTTTTGTGGGGTAGTTTGTTTCTTTTCTTATACATTTGTTTAAATTATTTGTAGGTTCTGCATATTAACCCTTTGTCAGATGGATGGACTGCAAAGATTTTCTCCCATTCTATAGGTTTCCTGTTCACTCAGATGATAGTTTCTTTTCCTGTGCAGAAGCCCTTTAGTTTAATTAGATCCCATTTGTTAGTTTTGGTTTTTGTTGCCATTGCTTTTGGTGTTTTAGTCATGAAGTCTTTGCCCATGCCTATGTCGTGAATGGTATTGCCTAGGTTTTCTTCTAAGGTTTTTATTGTATTAGATATTACATTTAAATCTTTAATCCATCTGGGTTAATTTTTATATAAGGTGTAAGGAAGGGATCCAGTTTCAGTTTTCTGTATATGACTAGCCAGTTTTTTCAACACCATTTATTAAATAGGAAATCCTTTCCCCATTGCTTGTTTTTGTAAGGTTTGTCAAAGATCAGATGGTTTAGGTGTGTGGCATTATTTCTGAGGCGTCTGTTCTCTTCCATTGTTCTATATCTCTGTTTTGGTACCAGAACCATGCTGTTTTGCTTCTTGTAGCCTTATAGTATAGTTGGAAGTCAGGTAGCATGATGCCTCCAGCTCTGCTTTTGTGCTTTGAATTGTCTTGACTATACAAGCTCTTTTTTGGTTCCATATGAAATTTAAGATATTTTTTCCAATTCTGTGGAGAAAGTTAATGGTAGCTTGGTACGGATAGCACTGAATCTATAGATTACTTTGGGCAGTATGAACATTTTCACAATATTAATTCTTCCTAAACATGAGCATAGAATGGTTTTTCGTTTGTGTCCTCTCTTATTTCCTTGAGCAGTAGTCTGTAGTTCTTCTCCTGGAAGAGGTCCTTCACATCCCTTAATTCTTGATTCCTAGGTATTTAATCACTTCTTAGCAATTGTGAATGGAAGTTCACTCATGATTTGGTTTCTGTATATCTGTTATTGGTGTGTAGGTATGCTTGTGATTTTTCCACATTGATTTTGTATCCTGAGCCTTTGCTGAAGGAGATTTTGGGCTGAGATGATGGGATATTCTAAATTTACAATCATGTCATCTGCAAATAGAGACAATGTGAGTTCCTCTTTTTCTAATTGAATATGCTTTATTTCTTTTTGTTGAATTGGAGTGGTCAGAGAGGGCAGCCTTGTCTTGTGCCAGTTTTCAAAGTGAATGCTTCCAGTTTTGGCCCATTCAATATGATGCTGGCTGTGGGTTTGCCATAAATAGCTTTTATTATTTTGGCTTACATTCCATTGAGACCTAGTTTGAGAGATTTTAGCATAAAGGACTATCGAATTTTGTCGAAGGCCTTCTCTGCCTTTGTTGAGATAATTATGTGGTTTTTGTCTTTAGTTGGGTTTATGTGATGGATTACGTTTATAGATTTGCATTTGTTGAACCAGCCTTGCATCCCAGCGATGAAGCCAAGTTGATTGTGATGGATGAGCTTTTTGATGTGCTGTTAGATTTGGTTTGCTAGATTTTCACATCAGTGTTCATCATGGATATTGGCCTGAAATTTTTTCTGTTGAGTCTCTGCCAGGTTTGTTATCAGGATGGTGTTGGTTTCATAAAATGAGTTAGGGAGGATTCCCTTTTTTTATTATTTGGAATAGTTTCAGAAGGTATGGTACCAGCTCCTCTTTGTACCTTTGGTAGAATTTAGCTGTGAATTCATCTGGTCCTGGACTTTTTTTTGGTTGGTTGGCTATTAATTGCTGCCTCATTTTCAGCCCTTGTTATTGGTCTATTCAGGGATTCAGCTTCTTCCTGGTTTAGTCTTGGGACGGTGTAAGTGCCCAAGAATTTATCAGTTTCTTCTAGATTTACTGGTTTATTTGGTTAGAGCTGTTTTTGATATTCTCTGATGGTAGTTTGTTTTTCTGTGGGATTGGTTGTGATATCCCCTTCATCATTTTTTATTGAATCTATTTGATTCTACTCTTTTTTCTTCTTTATTAGTTTGGCTAGCTGCCTATCTATTTTGTTGATGTTTTCAAAAAACCAGATCCTAGATCCATTGATTTTTTTTTTAAGGGTTTTCTTGTGTCTCTATCTCCTTCAGTTCTGCTCTCATCTTAGTTATTTCCTGTCTTCTGCTAGCTTTTGAATTTGTTTGATCTTGCTCCTCTAGTTCTTTTAATCATGATGTTTGGGTGTGAATTTTAGATATTTTCTCATTTTTTGTGGGCAGTTAGTGCTATAAATTTTCTTCTAGACACTGCTTTAAATGTGTCCCAGAAATTCTGGTATGTTGTGTCTTCATTCCTATTGGTTTCAAAGAACATCTTTATTTCTGCCTTCATTTCATTATTATTTATCCAGGTGTTGTTCAGGGGTAGGTTGTCCAGTTTCCATGTAGTGGTTCAGTTTTGAGTGAATTTCTTAATCCTTGGTTCTAATTTGATTGCAATGTGGTCTGAGAGACTGTTTGTTATGATTTCCATTCTTTTGCATTTGCTGAGGAGTGTTTTACTTCAAATTATGTGGTCAATTTTAGAGTAAGTGTGATGTGATGCTGAGAAGAATGTATATTCTGTGGATTTGGGGTGGAGAGGTATATAGATGTCTATAAGTTCTGCTTGGTCCAGATCTGAGTTCAAGTCCTGGATATCCTTGTTAATTTTCTGTCTTGTTGATCTGTCTAATATTGACAGTGGAGTGTGAAAGTCTCCAACTATTATTGTGTGGGAGTCTAAGTCTCTTTGTAGGCCCTTAAGAACTTGCTTTATGTATCTGGATGCTCCTAAACTGGGTGCATATATATTTAGGATAGTTAGCTCTTCTTGTTGCATTGATCTCTTTACCCTTATGTAATGCCCTTCTTTGTCTCTTTTGATCTTTGCTAAAGTCTGTTTATCAGAAACCCAAATTGCAATCCCTGGTTTTTTTTTCTCTTTATTTTCTTGGTAAATCTTCCTCCATCCCTTTATTTTGAGCCTAGATGTATGTTTGCATGTGAGATGGATCTCGTGAATACAGCACACTGATGGGTCTTGACTTTATCCAATTTGCCAGTCTGTGTGTTTTGATTGGGGGGTTTAACTCATTTACTTTTAAGGTTAATATTCTTAAGTGTGAATTTGATCTTTCCATTTTGATGCTAGTAGTTGTTTTGCCCATTAGTTGATGCAGTTTCTTCATAGTGATGGTCTTTACAATTTGATATGTTTTTGTAGTGGCTGGTACTAGTTGTTCCTTTCCATGTTTAGTGCTCCTTCAGAAGCTCTTGTAAGGCAGGCCTGGTGGTGATGAAGTCTCTCAGCAGTGCTTGTCTGTAAAGGATTTTATTTCTTCTTTGCTTATGAAGCTTAGTTTGGCTGGATATGAAATTCCGGGTTGAAAATTCTCTACTTTAAGGATGTTGAATATTGGCCCCCACTCTCTTCTGGCTTGTAGGGTTTCTGCTGAGAGATCTGCTGTAAGTCTGATGGGTTTCCCTTTGTGGGTAACCCGACCTTTCTTTCTGGCTGCCATTAGCAATTTTTTCTTCATTTCAACCTTGGTGAATCTGATGATTATGTGTCTTGGGGTCGCCATTCTTGAGGAATATCTTTGTGATGCTCTCTGTATCTCTTGAATTTGAATGATGGCCTGCCTTGCTAGGTTGGGGAAGTTCTCCTGGATAATGTTTGGAAGAGTGTTTTCCAACTTGGTGTCATTCTCCTTGTCACTTTCGGGTACACTGATCAAACATAGGTTTGGTCTTTTCATGTAATCCCATATTTTTTGGAGGCTTTGTTTATTTCTTTTCATTCTTTTTTCTCTAATCTTGCCTTCTTGCTTTATTTCATTGAGTTGATCTGCAATCTATGATATTCTTTCTTCCCCTTGATTAATTCGACTATTGAAACTTGTATATGCTTCACAAAGTTCTCATGCTATGTTTTTTAGCTCCATCAAGTCATTTATGTTCTCTGTGCTGGTTTTTCTAGTTAGCATTTTTTCTAACCTTTTTCTCAGGTTCTTAGCTTCCTTGCATTGGGTTAGAACATCCTCCTTTAGCTCAGAGAAGTTAGTTATTACCCACTTTTTGAAGCCTGTTTCTGTCAGTTAATCAAACTCATTCTCCATCCAGTTTGTTCCCTTGCTGGTGAGGAGTTGTGCTCCCTTGGAGAAGAAGAGGCATTCTGGTTTTTGGAGATTTCATCCTTTTTGTTCTGGTTTCTTCCCATCTTCATGGATTTATCTGCCTTTGGTCTTTGAAGTTGGTGTCCTTTGGATGGAGTCTCTGAGTGGACATCCTTTTTGTTCATATTGAAACTATTTCTTTCTGTTTGGTAGTTTTCCTTCTAACAGTCAGGCTCCTCTGCTGCAGATCTGCTGGAGTTTGCTGGAGGTCCACTCCAGACCCTGCTTGCCTGGGAATCACCAGCAGGGGCTGCACAACAGCAAAGATTGCAGCCTGTTCCTTCCTCTGCTGGCTTCATCCCAGAATGGTACCCACCAGATGCTAGCCAGAGCTCGCCTATCTGAGGTGTCTGTCAGCCCCTGCTGGGAGGTGTCTCCCAGTCAGAGTACACAGGGTCAGATAGCCACTTGAGGTAGCCATTTCAGAGCTGCTGGGCAGGTATGTTTAAGTCTGCCGAAGCTGAACACAACCACCCCCTTTCCCAGGTGCTCTTTCCCAAGAAGGTGGGGGCTGTTGCCTTTTTTCAGAGATGCTCTTCTTAGCAAAGAGGGAGTCTAGTGACACAGTCTGTGTGCAGAGGCCTTGGTGAGCTGCTTTGGGCTCCACCCAGTCACTATGTAAACTTCCCGGTGACTTTGTTTACAAAGGCCAGGTTAAAACTGCCTACCCAAGCCTCAGCTATGGTGGACGCCTCTCCCCCCACAGACCTTGAACATCCCACATTGAGCTCAGACTGCTGTGTTGGCTTTGAAAATTTCAAGCCAGTGGATCTTAGCTTGCTGGACTTGTGGGAGTGAGACCTGCTGAGCCAGATCACTTAGCTCCCTGGCTTCAGTCCTCCTTCTCAGGGCAGTGAGCGGTTCTGTCTTGCTCACATTCCAGGTGCCAATGGGGTATGAGAGAAAGAAAAACACTGCTGCAGCTATAATGGCTGTCCAGTTTTGTGATGGAAACCTGGGGCACTGGTGTTGTAGGCACCAGAGGAAATCTCTTGGTCTGTGGGTTGTGAAGACCATGGGAAAAGTGCAGCTACTGAGCCAGAGTGCCAGAGCCTCAGGAAAAGTCTCTAATGGCTTCCGTTGGCTAGGAGAGGGAGTTCTTTGACCCCTTACATTTTCCAGGTCAGGCGATGCCCCACTTTGCTTCAGCTTGCTCTCCTTGGGCTGCACCCACTGTCTAATAAGACCCAGTGACAGGAACCAGGTACCTCAGTTGGAAATGCAGAGATCACCTGCCTTCTGCATTGCTCTTGCTTGGACTGTGCACTGGAGCTGTTCCTATTCGACCATCTTGGTGGAAAATGAAAGTCATATTCTTTTCTAACAATAATATTCTTAGAAGATTATGGAATAGGATTTTATATATTGTCCTCCACCTCCCAGCAGAAACATCAACTTGAACCACTAGCTGTACATGAAAATACTTTCACAAGGCCTAAGAAAATGGAGATCACAGTACCTGGTTGACGGAAGGCACATAATACAACACAAATTTTGAGAGAGTAGGAAGGACAGTTTTACATTACCTGCTGATGAGATTTGGATCTGTATTCCCCCTAGATCTCATGTTGAATGCCTACTGTTGGAGGTGTGGCCTGGTGGCTAGTGACTGAATCATGGGGGTGGGTTTCTTATGAATGGTTTAGCACCATCTTTTCTTGGTTCTGTCCTCATGATAGTGAATGAGCTCTCACGAGATCTCGTCATTGGGAAGTGTGTGGCACCCCACCCCTTCTCTCTCTCTCTTGCTCCTCCTCCTGCCACGCAAGATGCCTCATTCCCCCTTTGCCTTCCACCATGATTGGAAGCTTCCTGAAGCCTTTCTTGGAATCACATGCTGCCATGTTTCCTGTGCAGCCTGCAGAAGTATGAAGGAGTTAAACCTCAGTGGATGAATGGATAGGAAAATGTGTTACATATACACAGTGGAATTCTGTTCAGCCATTAATAAAAAAGAAATTTTGTCATTTTCAACCATGTGACTGAACTTGAAGGACATGATGTAAAATAAGCTAGACACAGAAAGACAGATACTACATGATCTCATTCATATGTAGAATCTAAAAAAGTTTATCTTATAGAAGTAAAAGGATGGTGGTTAGCAGGGGCTGGGGTGGTTTTGGAAATATTGGTCAAAGGACATAAAATTTATGTTAAACAGGGGGAATAAGTTTAAGGGATGTGTTGTACAGCATCGTGACTATTGTTTATACTTTTGGAAAATGTTAAAAGTGAATGGAAAATGTTCTCATCACAAAAATAACTATGTGAGGTAATGCATATGTTAAGTTGCCAGGTTTTCTCATTTCACAGTGTATCTATAATGGTATATGGGATAAATAGTACAATTTGATATATCAATGTAAAAATAAATTTAAAATGATCCATTTATTTAAATGATAGTTACATCCTAAAGCACTTCCCACAGAATATTCTCCAAAATATTAGTTCCATGGGGTGCTTAGAGAGATTGATTATGTGTGGGCTTGGGTGACCGGTTCTGTGATCAAGTATGTTTGGCAAATGCAGGATTAAGCAAAATCTAACATTTTTCAGTGTTAAATATGTCAAGGCTAAATATTAATCTCCAGCAGAAATATGTAGTTTTCTGAGTTTCACCAAATCACTTGGCCAAGGAATGCTTTGGAAAAGGCATTTTGAGAAATTCTGCCCAAGGGGGGAGTTGTTCAGAAGAATTTCCTGAGGGAGTGCTAAGCCCAGCTTGGCTCTGGTAGGGGAAGGTAGAGAAGGTACAAAATTGAAGACAAGGATCTAAGACAAAGATGTACAGGACCCAAGTAAACTTCATCTTTGTGAAATTTTGTCTAGGATTGGTCTTGATTAGTGGTTGTCCCAAAATAGTGTGCCTAATTCTTTGATTGTGTGGCCAGAGAAATGTGTGTGCCCTTTAGCATGTAGCTTAGTACCAGGGATATAGTAGAATACTGCTTTGATTGTCCCTAGAGCATTCGGGACCACTGCAGCTGTGCCCAAAGTTTGGATTACTTTGAATAAACCCATATCATTTACAACCAACAATTTGGTTAAGTATAGTTATTTGGAAATACAAGGAACTCTGGTGTGGGTGAAGGAAGGGAAGAGTGGTATCTTTTGTGATTTCTGAAGATCCAGAAGGTTCCTGGGTTCATTAGGTCATCATCTATCTTTGATTGATTTGATACCTAGAATTCCTGGAGTGGTGCTGGGGGCTAGGGATTAAGGGACTCGAGCTCAGGGAGTACTGTTTGCAAGAGTCCCCAAAGGGACTTCCCTAGACTATGATTACTTGGACATGCTATGAGTCTTAATACATATTTGCTGGTCAAATACAACTTGTACCTCTAAGGAGCTTTCAACTTCCTGAGGTCCTTGCTGGCCCTGTAGTTGGGCCAACAGCACAGAAATCTATTTGGACAACTGTAATCTAGTATCCACACTAGCAAAAAATTTTCATTTCAGAGCATTTCTGTTTCCAAAGGTATCCTGAGATAGGTAAATACTTATCTTCTCTACACTTTTAACTATGTAAGTGGCGGGTAGTGTATCACCATTAAAACTCATTTGCTGTTTACAACCTTATATTATATTAACCTGGAAAAGATAATCTCATAACAGTAATTGATACTGTAATTTTAGCAGCAGTCTATTCTAGAATTCATTGATTTTGTGAAGGTTTGGGTGCTGAGATTGGAGAGATGATATCTAGTGGCTCTCAGAGAACTTCAGTGGGAGGTGGTTGTGAGGGAAAGAGCATCACAGAGTCTGTGACATCTTGGTTGGATGATGCTTGAACAATAGCCTTCTCTTTTTGCCCACCTTCTGGATTTTCCCTTCAATTCAGGTAGACACTCCACTACAGCCTCTCAATATCTATAACTTGTGGAGAAAGCATGAGATTTTGGACTATGATTTATTTTCTCATGGTCATTTTTTCTTGATTTTAAATAACTTGTGTTTTCATTCAGTACATTTTGAATGAAAATATATGTCAGTTATTATTCATGTTTTTAAAACATATTTTGGAAAATGCTGAAAAAGCACAAAGACATATCAAAATTACTGATGAATTCCATCATGAAGAAGTAGATAATGTTAGTTTGTATGTTCTTCTAGGCTTTATCCTAGTTGCATTTATATTATAAATCCTTTTTTTTTTTGAGACGGAGTTTCACTCTTGTTACCCATCTGGAGTGCAATGGCGTGATTTTGACTCATGGCAACCTCTGCATCCCGGGTTCAGACAATTCTCCTGCCTCAGCCTCCTGAGTAGCTGGGATTACAGGCACGGGTCACCATGCCCAGCTAATTTTTTGTATGTTTAGTAGAGACGGGGTTTCACCATGTTGACCCGGATAGTCTCGATCTCTTGACCTCATGATCCACCTACCTTGGCATCCCAAAGTGCTGGGATTATAGGAGTGAGCCACCATGCCCGGCACTTATAAATCATAGTTCTAGATGCCAAATTTTATATGAGGATATTTTCCAGTTGAATTATGAACACTCATAATCTTATTGTTCAGAAGTATATTTTTTCACATTTAACATTTAATTTTCTGGATCTAGTACAATTTATTTGACTATTTCTCTAGTTTTTTTTCCTTTCAATTTCTTTTTACCTTTTATTATTTTCAAACACAGAAAAGAAGAAAAAATAGCACCACAAACCCCAGGTAACAATCATCTGGCTTCAACAATAATTAACATTTTTGCCATGTATATTTTATCATTTGTTTCTCTTTTTTCTTTGTTTTTTTAAATTTTTATTATACTTTACATTCTGGGGTACATGTGCAGAATGTGCAGGTTTGTTACATACATATACATGTGCCATGATAGTTTGCTGCATTCATCATCCAGTCATGTACATTAGGGATTTCTCCTAATGCTATCCATCCCCTATACCCCCCATCCCCTGCTATTTCTCCCCTAGCCCTCCACACCCTGACAGGCCCCAAAGTGTGATGTTCCCCTCCCTGTGTCCATATGTTCTTATTGTTTAATACCCACTTATGAGTGAGAACATGCAGTGCTTGGTTTTCTGTTCTTGTGTCAGTTTGCTCAGAATGATGGTTTCCAGCACCATCCATGTCCCTGCGAATGACATAAACTCATCCTTTTTTATGGCTGCATAGTATTCCATGGTGTGTATCTGCCACATTTGCTTTATCTAGTCTATCATTGATGGGCATTTGGGTTGGTTCCAAGTCTTTGCTTTTGTAAACAGTGCCATGATGAACATATGTGTGCATGTGTCTTTATAATAGATTTATAATCCTTTGGGTATATACCCAGTAATGGGATTGCTGGGTCAAATGGTATTTATATTTCTAGATCCTTGAGGAATTGCCACATTGTCTTCCACAATGGTTGAACTAATTTACACTCCCACCAACAGTGTAAAAGCGTTCCTATTTCTCCACATCCACTCCAGCATCTGTTGCTTCCTGACTTTTTAAAGATTGCCATTCTACGCTTATAAGTTCTTGCTTTTCTAAATCGTAGTCCAAGTCATGCTCTTTACAGAGGGCTCTGATTAATTTCCTAGTAATTGCCTAAGGATAAATTCCTTAATGTGGAATTACTATGTTAACATGCACATATATCTTGCATCCTCTTAGTTGGAGCACTTTACAGTCTTACCAGCATGATATAGAAAAGCTTAGTTTATGAATACTGATATTTTTATGGCCTGGCTATAAGAATATGAGATCACAGTCCTGGGGAAACTTTGAGCTAGAAAGCAGAGAGGGCCTTTACAAGTTTGATGTCCTTTAATCACTGGTATGTATGTATAGGAGGGCATGGAACTGAAAGGTCCACCTATTTCCTAATATCCTCCATGTTCTGTCCCTGGCAGAAACCATCTGATCCATGAGGCATTCTGGGGAAAGAGAGATTGTAGACCAACGGTTACTCTGCTTGGGGATGCTGACAACTGGCT
Source organism: Leontopithecus rosalia (assembly GCA_028533165.1). Lineage (NCBI taxonomy): Eukaryota > Metazoa > Chordata > Mammalia > Primates > Cebidae > Leontopithecus > Leontopithecus rosalia. The sequence goes on along the minus strand of CM052655.1, from coordinate 33,765,233 downwards.
ACTGTTCATACAAGCCCTGGAGATTGGCTCATCACCTATCTGTTCTTCTGCTGTAGCTTGGGGCAGATGGCTACTGGAAGCCACTGTGGTATTCAGACTGGCTTCAGATCACCACTGTCATGCGTGAGGCGTGCTGACCCCTCAGGAAGGCAGGAAAGATAAAGAACTCACACTCACAAACCTAGCAAAATTAGCTACTGGAATCAAGAGGGCTCAGGGCCAAGGAAACACTTTTCTGTGTTTCTGTGACTTTGGTTTTAAGATACGAGATTTGGGCCACATATTTGTCACATCTTCTCTTATTCTGATGCTTTTGAAAATGAGATTTTTAAAAACTTGTTCATTTCTGCATTCGAGTGTTGGTAATTGGTGTCACTTTTGCGTTATATTTATTTCGTGCAAATGCTGAAGTAAGCATAAAACCTTGTGCAATATTGAGTGGTTAGCAGAAACCCATGAGAATCTTGTTTGGCAGATTTGATATAATGTGTTTTTCTACATTTTATTAGGCCCTTTTTAATAGGCCACTGTTTTGACAAGGTACTGTTGCCAAGGTAATTTTCCAGGAAAGTTCACTTTGTAGTTGAAATGTTCTATATATAGGATTTTTTTGTGCTTCTTGTTAAATATAAAATTTTAGACTGAATTTCTTAAAAGTATTATATAAGTTATGAGATTAATTTTAGGAAACTTACCTAATCATTGTGTCTGAAAACAGCTATAATTTGTTAATTCAGTAACTTACCAAATCATCCATTAAGAAATTGCTGAATGGTTTGTAAATTCATAAAACTCAAAACCATCCCAGATACGGCAAGAGCTTTTCTTTTTTCTCTCCTCCTCCTCTTTTTTCTACCCCATCATGCTTCCATGCCTACTCCCCTAGAAAATCATGCTTTTATATCTATTTGATGTAAATAAAGCAAGAGGGACAGAACAGGTATTACTGTAACATTTTTCTTAAATAAACTTTAAATATTTTTTTAGTGAAATTAGAAATAAAAATATAAACGAGTTTTTTAATTTTTAAAATTATTTTTATTTTTTTGGGCACACAGTAGGTGTATGTATTTCTGGAGTACATGAGATGCATGCAGTGTGAAATAGCACATCATGAAAAATGGGATATCCATTCCCTCCAGCAATTATTTATTGAGTTGCAAACAATCCAATTATACTCTTTATTTTAAAATGTACAGTTATTATTGACTATAGTCAGCCTGCCATGCTATCAAATAGTAGGTCTTGTTCATTCTATTATTTTTGTAACCATTAACCACCCCGGCCACCCCGTGCTACTGTCCCAGCTTCCCACCACCCTTCTGAGCCTCTGGAATCATCTTTCTACTCTATATCCATGAGTTCAATTGCTAGGATTTTTAGATCCCACAAATAAGTGAAAACATGTGATGTTTGTCTTTCTGTGACTGGCTTATTTGATGTAACATAATGATATTCGGTTCATCCATATTGTTGCAAATGACTGGGTCTCATTCCTTTTTTATGGCTCAATCGTACTCCATGTGTATATGTACCACATTTTCTTTATCCATTCATTTGTTGATGGACACAGGTGGCTTCTATATCTCAGCTATTTTAAGCAGAGCTGTGATAAACATAGGAGTGCAGGTATTTCCTTGATAAATTGCTTTCCTTTCTTTAGGCCATTTACCTAGGAGTGGGATTGCTGGATCATACAGTAACTCAAATTTTAGTTTTTTGAGGAAGCTCCAAACTGTTCTGCATAGTGGTTGTACTAATTTTCATTCCCACCACCAAGTGTCCCCTTTTCTCTAAATCCTAGCAAGTGTTTGTTATTGCCTATCTTTCAGAAATAAGCCATTTTCACTCGGGTGAGATGATTCCTCATTGCAGTTTTGATTTCCATTTCTCTGATGATCAGTGATGTTGAACACCTTTTCATATGCCTGTTTGCCATTTGTATGTCTCCTTTCAAGAAATGGCTGTTCAAATCTTTTGCTTATTGATTGAACTGTTAGATTTTTTTTTTCCTATAGTTATTTGGGTTCCTTACATATTCTGGTTACTAGTCCCTTGTCAGATGGGTAGTTTGCAAATATTTCCTCCCATCCTGTAGGTTGTCTCTTTACTTTGTTGATTGTTTCCTTTGTTGTGGAGAAGCTTTTTAACTTGATATGATCCCATGTGCCTATTTTTGCTTTGGTTGCCTGTGATTGTGCAGTATTACTCAAGAAATGTTTGCCCATATTAATGTCCTGGAGATTTTCCTCAATGTCGTCTTATAGTAGTGTCATGGTTTGTGGTATTAGATTTGTCTTTAATCCATTTTTTATTTGATATTTTTAATATGGCAAGAGATAGGAGTTAAGTTTCATTCTTCTTCATGTGAATATCCATTCTCAGCACTGTTTACTGAAATCTGTCTTTTACCCAGTCTATGTTGTTAACACCTTTGTCAAAAATGAGTTCGTTGTAGGTGTGTGGATTTGTTTCCAGGGTCTCTGCTATGTTCCATTGGTCTATGTGTTTGCTTTTGTGCCTGTATTATGCTGTTTGGTTACTATAGCTCTGTAGTGAAACTTGATGTCAGATAACATGATTCCTCCAGTTTTTTTTTCTTTTTGCTGAGGATTACTTTGGCTATTCTGGGTCTTTTGTGATTCCGGATAAGGTTTAGGATATTTTTCTATTTCTGTGAAGAATGTGATTGGTATTTTATAGGAATTGCATTGACTTTGTAGATCGCTTTAGGTACTTGCATATTTTAGCAATACTGATTCTTCCAGTTCACGAACATGGAATATTTTTCCACTTTTTGGTGTCTTCTTCAATTTATTTCATCAGTGTTTCATAGTTTTAATTATAAAGATCTTTCAATTCTTTGGTTAAATTTATTACTAGGTATTTAATTTTATGTGTGGCTATTATAAATGGGATTAATTTTTAAATTTCTTCTTTACATTGTTTACTGTTCTTCTATAGAAATGCTCCTGATTTCTGTATGTTGATTCTGTATCCTGCTTTACTGAATGTGTTTATCAATTCTAATAGTTTTCTTGTGGAGTCTTTAGGTTTTCCAAAATATGATGATATCATCTGCAAACAAGGATAATTCAACTTCAGCCTTTCTAATTTGGATGTCCTTTATAACTTTGTCTGATTGCTTCAGCTAGGACTTCCAGGACCATATTTAATAATGGTAGTGATAATGGGCATCCCTGTTGTGTTCCAGATCTTAGAGGAAAGTCTTTCAGTTTTTCCCCTTCCATGTAATACTAGATGTGGATCTGTCATATATGGCTTTTGTTATGTTGAAGTATGTTCCTTCTATATCCATTGTTTTGAGGGTTTTCATCATGAAGGGATGTGAAATTTTGTCAAATGCCTTTTCAGCATCAATTGCAAGGATCACATGGTTTTTATCCCTTACTCTGTTGATATGATGAATCACATTGATTGATTGATGTGCTTTGAACTATTCTTGCACCCCTACAGAAAATCCCACTTGGTCATGATGAATGATATTTCTAATGTATTGTTAAATTTAGTTTGCTAGTATTTGGTTGAGGAGTTTTGTATCAATAATTATCAGCAATATTTGCCTCTAGTTTTTTTTATTTGATGGGTTTCTGTCTGGTTTTGGTATCAGACTGCTAGTGGCCTCATAGAACAAGTTTGAAAGTATTCCCTACTCTATTTTTCAGAATAGTTTGAATAGAATTGGTGTTCTTTAATTTTCTTGGTAGAATTCAGCAGTGAAGCCATCAGGTCCCAGGTTTTTATTTTTGTTTTTTTATACTTGGAGGCTTTTATTATGGCTTCAATCATGTTACCTGCTGTTGGTCTTTTGAGTCCTCAATTTCTTCCTGTTCAACCTGGGCAAGTTGTAGGTATCTAGGAATTTGTACATTTCTTCTAGATTTTCCAGTTTCTTGGCATATAGGTGCTTATATTAGCCTCTAATGCTCCTTTAAATTTCTGCTGTTTCATTTGTAATGTCTCCTTTTTCATCTCCGGTTTGATTTATTTGGATCTTTTCTCTTTTTTTCTTAGTCTGACTAAAGGTTGTAAATTTTGTTTAACTTTTCAAAACGCCAGCTTCTTGTTTTATTTTCCATTTAAATTTTATTTATTTCTGCTGTGCTCTGTATTTCTTGTAATGATTTGGGTTTTGTTTGCTCTTGCTTTTCTAGTTCTTAAAGGTGTATTATTATATTATTCATGTGAACTTTTTTCTCTTTTTGGATATAAGTAGTTATAGCTAGAAACTTCCCTCTTAGTACTGTTTTTGCTGTATCCCAGAGGTATTGGTATGTTGCATTTCCATGATTTTTTTCAAGCAAAATTTCTGTTTTCTTTTTAATTTCTTCATGAACCCACTGGCCATTCAGGAGAATATCGTTTAGTATCTATATGTTTGCATAGTTTCCAGATTGTTCCTGTCGTTAATTTCTAGTTTATTCTATTGTGATCAGAGAAGATGCTTGATATTATTTCAGTTTTTTGAATGTTTTGAAATGTGTTATGTAACATAACATATGGTTTTTCACTGAGAACAATCCATGCTGTGAGAGAAAATAATGTGTATTCTGCAGCTGCTGGATGAAATGTTGTGTAAATATCTATTAAATGCATTTGGTCTGTAATGCAGATTAAGTCTGATATTTCTTTGCTGATTTCCTGTCTGGAAGGTCTGTCCCATGCTGAAAGTGAGGTTTTGAAGTCTCCAGCTATTCTCATATTGGGACCTATCTCTTTCTTTAACTCAAATAACATTTCCTTTATGTATCAAGGTACTCCTGTGTTGGATGCATATATATTTAAAATTGTTACATTATCTTGCTTTATTGATCCCTTTGTCATCATGTGATGTCATTCTTTGTCTCTTCTTACAGTTTTTGTCTTGAAATCTATTTTGTCTGATAAAGTATAGTGACTCCTACTCTTTGGTTTCCATTGGCATGAAATATCTTTTCCTGTCTCCTTATTTTCAGTCTATGTATATTTTTATAGGTAAAATGTGTTTCTCGTAGCCAACAGATCAGTGGGCCTTTTTGATTCAGTCAGCCACTCTATATCTTTTGATTGGAGAATGTAGACCATTTATAGTCAATGTTTTTTTAGGTATTGTAAGTTGTTACTCCTGCCATTTTGTTATTTGTTTTCTGGTTTTCTCTTCCTTCATGTTGTTCCTGTCTTCTTCTAGTGAAGGTATTTTTCTTTAGTGGTATGTTTAGTTTTTTTCTTTTTCTTTTTTTATATCCATTTCATGTTTTCGGTGTGAGGTTACTATGAGGCTTGCAAATACTATCTTATAACCCATTATTTTAAACTAATAATACTTAACACTATTTACATAAACAAACAAGTGAAAATAAAACTAATAAAAACTCTGTGCCTTAATTTCATCCACCAACTTTTTAACTTTTTATCGTTTGTATTTATATCTTATTGAATTATGTCTTTAAAAGCCCTTGTTTTAGTTATTTTTGATTGGCTTATCATTTAGTCTTTCTACTTAGAATAAGAGTAGTTTACACACCACAGTTGCAGTGTTATAATCTGTTTTTCTGTGTACTTATTGTTACCAGTGTGTTTTGTATCTTTAGATGATTTCTTCTCACTCATTAACATTATTTTTTCTTTTTTATGAGATTGAAGTATTCCCTCTAGCATTTCTTGCTGGTTAGATCTGGTATTGGTGAAATCCCTCAGCTTTTGTTTGTCTGGGACAGTCTTTATTTTGCCTTCATGTTTTGAAGGATATTTTCACTGGATATACTATTGTAGGACAGAAGTTATTTTTCTTCAGCACTTAGAATATATGATGTCACTCTGTTCTTGCCTGTGAGTTTTCAGCTGATAAGTTTGCTGCCAGATGTATTGGAGCTCCATTGTATGGTGTTGGTTTCTTTTCTCTTGCTGCTTTTAGAATCTTTTCTTTATCCTTGACCTTTGGGAGTTTGATTATTAAATGCGTTGAGGTAGTCTTCTTTGGGTTAAATCTGCTTGGTGTTCTATAACCTTTTCATGCTTGGATATTGAAATCTTTCTGTAGGTTTAGGAAATTCTCTGTTATTATTCCTTGGAATGAACATTCTACCCCTATCCCTTTGTCTACTTCATCTTTAAGGCCAGTAAGTTTTAGATTTACCCTTTTAAGGCTATTTTCTAGATCTCACAGGTGTACCTCATTACTTTTTATTCTTTTTGTCTCCTCTGTATATTTTCAAATCACTTATGTTCAAGGGCACTAGTTCTTTCTTTTTCTTGATCAATTCTGCAACCATCATTCTCAGCAAACTGACAGAACAGAAAATCAAACACTGCATGTTCTCATTCATAGGCGGGTGTTGAACAATAAGAACACATGAATACAGGGAGGGGAGCATCACATACTCGGGTCTATGGAGGGGAACTAGAAGAGGGACGGTGGGGGGTGGGGAGTTGGGAAGGGATAACATGGGGAGAAATGCCAGATGTAGGTGATGGGGAGGAAGGCAGCAAACCACATTGCCATGTATGTACCTATGCAACAATCTTGCATGTTCTTTACATGTACCCCAAAACCTAAAATGCAATTATATATATACAAAAGACTGATGAATTCTTCAGTATGTCAATTGTTTTCAGCTCTAGAATTTCTCCTGATTCATTTTAATTATTTCAATCTGTGTTAAATTTATCTGATAAGATTTTGAATTTCTTCTCTGTCTTATCTTGAATTTCTTTGAGTTTCCTCAACAAAGCTATTTGAAATTCTCTGTCTGAAAGGTTGCATAGCTCTGTTTCTCCAAGATTGTTTCCCTGGTGCCTTACTTAGTTCATTTGATGAGGTCATATTTTTCTTGATGGTGTTACTGCTAGAAGATGTTCTTCAGTTTCTGGGAATTGGAGTTAGGTATCACTCTCTGGATTGATTTGTACCTGTCCTTTTTGGGAAGGCTTTTCAGATATTTGAAAGGACTTGAGTGATGTGATAAAAGCTGATTGTGTTTTAGGCCACAGTAACATGGTTCTTGCAGACTCTCAGAGGTACTGCATCGATGCTTTGGACCAGATCCTTGAGAATTGTCTGGATTACCAGGCACAGACTCTTGTTCTCTTCCCTTATTTCTCCCAAACATAGAGTCTCTCTCTTGTTCGGAGCCACTTAAAGCTGAAGACTGAGTGACACAAGCACCCCTGTGGCCACCAACACTATCACTGTACTGGGTCAGACCTGAAGGAGTGCTGGGTCTCAACCAAGACCTGCTATAATCACTCCCTGTCTATTGCCTATGTTTGCTCAAGGCCTTGAGGCTCTACAATCAGCAGTTGGCAAAGGCTGCCAGGCCTTGTCCTTCCCTTTAGGGTAATGAGGTCCCTGTTTTCCCGGGTGGGTCCAGAAGTACTGTCTGGAAGTCAGGGACTAGAGTAAAAAACTGTAGAAGTCTACCTGGTAATCTATTATGATGCAACTGAGCTGGTACTCAAACCACAAGACACAGTTTTTCCTGCGCTTGCCTCCTTTTTCTAAAGACTCAGGAGCCTTGCTGCCCTATAGCTACTGTCACTATGGGCCACAAGGAGTATTTCCAGACTACCGCCTATGTTTCCTTAAGGCTCAAAGTCTCTTAAGTCACTGGTGGTGAATACTCTCTGGCCTAAGACTCACCTTCAGGGAAATGGGCTCCCCTCTGGCCCAGAGCAGGTCCAGAAATGCCATTCAAGAATTAAGTCCTGGAATCAGGGACCCCAAGAGTGTGCCTGATTTTTTTTTTAATCTCATGAAGCAAGTTTATCTTTTTCTGCTAAGTACATTTTGGCTATCTCCGGCAAGCCCAGTTTTGTGCATTTTTTAAAGTATTTGTTTTGGGGTTGAAATACAGTATAAACAATCAAATAAAAGGCTATATCATTTAAAAACCCTTATATTTCTAAGTATGTATAGGTTAAGTATAGTCATTTAAGAAAAGATTTAAGAAGGTACCTACTTCTTAAAATAGTACCAGTTCTTCAAATTTTTGTGGTAGACTTTAGAGACTGGGCACTAATATCCCAAAGAGTTTCTCTAAAATATATTTTATTGGACTCTCTATAAGCAAATACTTTCTGTGACAGATACTAGAAAATTCATTTCCCCTGCCTTTATTCCAGGCCTAGTAGACAGAAAATCATGAATAAACTTAAAAGTGCTTTTGCAGAAAAGACTGAGTGTTTATCCAATAATTAGAGGTATGTAAATCTACCTTAGAGGGACTATTCCAGATACAAACATGAGTTGTATGTGGAAGAGAGTTGCATTCTCTCTCTTTTTTTTTTTTGAGACCGAGTTTCACTCTTGTTTCCCGGGCTGTAGTGCAATGGCACGATCTCGGCTCACTGCAACCTCTGTCTCCTGGGTTCAAGTGATTGTACTGCCTCAGCCTCCCGAGTAGCTGAGATTACATGTGCCACCATGCCTGGCTAGTTTTGTATTTTTAGTAGAGATATGGTTTCTCCTTGTTGTTCAGGCTGGTCTCAAACTCCCAACCTCAGGTGATATCACCGCCTTCGCCACCCAAAGTGCTAGGATTACAGGCATGAGCCACTGAGCCTGGCCAAAAGTTGCATTTTTATGAGGAATATTAGTTTATTTTATTTCCTAAAATCATGTTTTTAAAAATGATTATTACAGCTCACTATTTTGCTATTTCTTTAGGGTATATCTTGTTAAAAGAGATTATGAGACCTTTCAATACATGATATGCATAGTTGTTTATGAGTTAAGAACTAGGGTTATGGAAAGCATATGTTTTCAGAATAACTGATTATTAAGTAGGTAGCTATAGAACTTTGTTAGTTGAGGGAAAATAGTGTTTGAGAGCAAAAAGTGAGTCTGTTTGTACATTCCTTGTAAGAAGAACTTTTCTTTAGGTAAGTCTGATACTTGGCAAATTTCAGGAAGCTCTGCTTTCTGTACCTGCCCATCTTTCTCTATTTCTACCAGACAGTGGATGGAAAGATGCAGAATCTCTTAGAACTCAGAATACTAGAAGAAAGCAGATAAAATCTACTACGAGTTACAGGCAAACTGTTCAGGATACTTTTTCTTAGATTCAAAATAGGCCTAAAACTCTGCATTTGTTATGAAAATGTCTGAATGCAAAATATCGATTTAAGAAGTACAGTACTAGAAAGACATTCTATTTAGGCTTAGAGGAAGAACTAAGAAAATATATGTGTATATTTTTTGAGGTAAGGTCTTACTATGTTGCCCAGGCTGGAGGGCAGTGGCACGATCATGGCTTGTTGCAGCCTTGACCTCCCTTGCTCAAATGATTTTACCATCTTAGCCTCCAGAGTAACTGGAACTAAAGTAATGGGTTACCACACCTGGTTAATGATGACTTTTGTAGGGATGGGTTCTCACTATGTTGCCTGGGCTTCTCTCAAATTCCTCACCTCAAGTGGTCCTCCAACCTTTGCCTCCCAAAGTGGTGACATTACAGGTATAAGCCAGCATGCCCAGCCCTGAAAATAATTTATAGTTTGTGGTGATTGATGAGCTCATTCAGAGTAGGAAGAATATTTCCAAAGTACTAGTTGTGCAAGTGGAATAAACTCAAACTGGATATTAATCACAATTCTTTTTGCAGAGGATAAAAAGTTCTTTAACTTAAGCACAAAGGGTTCATGTCATCAAACAGATGCCAGATTTATTTTTTATTTTAAATGTTTATTCTGCATGTGTATCAGCATTGGAAGATCGTGGGAATTCATGCTAACTCTGCAGGTAATCACATCTGACTTTCCTGATACTTGGCCACAAATAAATAAATTGCTATGATGGATTCTTCCTCTGCCCAGCACATTTCTTCTTTCTCCTTCCCATCCTTCTGGTAGCAGCAGAAGGATGCTTTCCTTTGAGGACCTGGTCAGTTCTGTTAAGTCCTTTCAATCACAGTAAAGCTATAACTCCCTCCTCTTTTAACCCATGAACTCAAGTTTTATGCCTGTCTAACTAGAGTCCTTTGTGGGGCTTATCATGCTTAATTGAGAAGAATATTTCACTCTTTAGATGGTGAGGTCCTAGTATGTGACTTCAGAGGGGTCAAGCAGCTATGTTCTTGGCCTGAGAGAAAGAGACCCGCACACAGATGCTGAGGCACCAGTGGGAGGAGTCAGGGGAGAAGGGCAGAAGGAGAAGGGGGGAAAGAGGGAGAGCCCTAGTCTGTGGATCCAACTGATCTTAAAGCCAAAACCACCTGTGACTTTAGGGTTTGATGACATGAACAGTTGTGATCTCCCTTGTGCTTGACTTATTTAAAGTGACTTTTTGTCTTCTACAAAAAGAATTCTCATTAATACCCATTAAAGGCTTACTCCATTTGTAATATTAGTGCTTTAGAATAAATACCAACCTTACTAGTCAAACACGTAAGTGGCAAGATTTGAGAAAAAAATACAAAAAATTCTTTTAGTGTTGGAAGATGAAAGTTATGCTTATTTCAGGCTAACTTAGTTCTTTCTGTGGGCTTCTTCTTGTACATAGTTAGGTTTTGGGAAATATGATTTGAGAAAGGTACATTTGAGTCCATGCAATAAGAAGTCATATTTCAAAGTAAGTTACTAGATTAGTTAGGTAAACAGGATGCCAGTGAGTGACATATGTGCTTTCAAGTGTATGAAGAAACTTTTTAAAAAAATTGTGTGAATTTAAGGGAACAAGTGCAGTTTTGTTACATGAATATATTGCATGGTGGTGAAGTCTGGGCTTTTAGTGTGATCATTGCTCAAATAGTGTATATTATGCTCATTAAATAATTTATCATCCCTTGTCCTCCTCCCTACTTCCTAGTTTCTAATGTCTATCATTCCACACTCATTGCCCATGTATACATATTAGTTAGTTACCATGTATAATTGAGAATATGTAGCATTTGACTTTCTGCTGCTGAGTTATTTCATGTAAGTTAACGGCCTCCAGTTCTGTCTTTGTTGCTGTAAAAACTCTGTGATGTCATTTTTTTATGGCTAACTAGTGTTCTGTTGTGTATATATAGAATAACAGATAGTCATTCTTGATGGACTTTTAGATTGGTTCCATATCTTTGATATTGTGAATAGTGCTTCAGTAAACATACAAGTGCAGGTATCTCTTTAATGCTTTCTTTTTCTTTAGGTATATAGCCAGTAGTGAGATTGCTGGATCAAATGATAGTTCTATTTGTAGTTCTTGGAGAAATCTCCATACTGTTTTCCATAGTTGTAGTAATTTACATTTTCACCAACAGAATGTAAGTATTCCCTTTTCTCTGTATCCTTGCCAACATCTGATAATTTTGACTTTTTAATAATAGCTATTCTGTGATTATTAAAAAGTCAAGAAACAACAGATGCGGTGAGGTTATAGAGAAAAAGGAACACTTTTACACTGTTGGTGAGAATGTAAATTAGTTGAACCACTGTGGAAGACAGTGGTGATTCCTCAAAGACCTAGAGGCAGAAATACCATTTAACACTGCAATCCCAACACTGGGTATATACCCCAAATGTATATAAATCAGGAAATACAAACCATTCTGTTATAGGAATATAAATCATTCTATTAAAAAGATACATGTGTGTATATGTTCATTGCAGTACCATTTACAATAACAAAGATATGGAATCAACCCAAATGCTCATCAGTGATAGACTGGATAAAGAAAGTTTTACATATACATCATGGAATACTATGCAGCCATAAAGAGGAATGAGATCATGTCCTTAGCAGGGACGTGGCTGGGGCTGGAAGCTGTTATGGTCAGCAAACTAACACAGGAACAGAAAACCAAGTTCCATGTTTCTCACTTACAAATGAGAGTTGAACAATGAGAACACATGGACACAAAGAAGGACAAAAACATGCACTGGGGCCTGTTGTGGGGTGAGAGGGAGATCATTGGGAAGAATAGCTGATGGATCCTGGGGTTGATACCTGGGTAATGGGTAGATCTGTGCAGCATACCACTGTGGCACATGTTTACCTATGTGGCAAACCTGCACATCCTGTGCATGTATTCTGCAACTAAAAAGTTGAAGAAAAAATAGCCATTCTGATTGATGTGAGATAATATGGTTTCAATTTGCATTTCTCTGATTAATGATGTTGAGCATTTTTTTGTATGCTTATTGACCATTTGTATGTCTTCTTTTGGAAAATGCCTATTCAAGTCTTTTATCCATTTTTAATGGGTTTTAAAAATTATTGTTGAGCTGCTTGATTTCCTTGTAAATTCTAGATATTAGTCCTCTTTTGTATACATAGTTTACAAATATTTTCTCCCATTCTGCAAGTTGTCTTTTTACTCTTTATTTCTATTGCTATGCAGAAGCTTTTTAGTTTAATGGAGTGCTATTAGTCTGTTTTTGTTTTTTGTTGCTTGTCCTTCTGGGGTCTTAGTTATAATCTTTTTTCTTGGCTCAATGTCCAGAAGAGTTGTCCCTAGGTTTTCTTCTAGTGTTTTTATAGTTTCAGTTCTTACATTTAAGGCTTTAATACATTATGAATTGATTTTTTTGTATGTTGAGAGATAGGGGTCCAGTTTCATTCTTCTGCATATGGCAATATATTTTTTCAGCACAATTTATTGAAAAGGGTGTCCTTTCCTCAGTGTAATCAGTACCGTTTCTATACACTGTCAACAGTCAAGCTGAAAATCAAGAAGGCAGTGTCATTTACAATAGCTACAAAAATTACCTATGAATATATTTAACTAAGGAGGTGAAAGATTTCTACAAGGAAAACTACAAAACACCCATGAAAAAAATGGGAGATGATGCAGATAAATGGAAAAACTTTTCCTGCTCATGGATTTGATGAATTAATATCATTGAAATGACCATAGTGCCCCAAACAATCTACAGATTCAATGCAATACCTATCCAAATATGTCATTTTTCACAGAATTAGATAAAAATCTTAAAATTCACATGGAAAATAACAGAAAGAGCTCAAATAGTCAAAGCAATACTAAGCAAAAAGAACAAAGCCTGAGGTACCGGATTACTTGACCTAAAATTATACTACCAGGCTATAGTTACCAAAACAGCATAGTACTGGTTAAAAAAAAGACACTTAGATCAACTGATCAGAAAAGAAAACTTGGAAATAAAGCCATATATCTACAGCTATTGATCTTTGGAAAAGAAGGCCCATTTATTTGAGAAAATAGATCAGGTATTTTAAGCCTCTTGCTCTTGTTATTTTAGTCAGTGTCTTAAACAGCTGGCAGGGGCAGCTCTGCTTTATCTCATTTCCTTTTGTCCTTAGAAGTAAGAAAGTGTCTTGTTGCGGCAGTCATTGTTAAGACAATATTTTATATAGAGGAAGGGAATAGATTGGATCAATGGTAGAAAACCTGGCATCTTCAAAGGTAATAATTGTTATCTGTAGGCTATTTCTGGTACTTCAGAAATCCTTAGGCTAATGCATAGAAATCCTAAGGCTAATGCATAATGCAGTCAGTATTTTTGTTAGATAAATTACTCAAGAACAGGAGATGTATGAGGGAGACAATAAGTTAGAAGAAAAAATCAGAAATTCTAGCCAGATGACCTTTAATGACACATTCTTCCCAATTAAAATGACTTAATTAAAGCTAGGAAATACAGTGGAGTTTTTAAAGTAAATTATTTCTTTTTGGCCCAAAGTGTTATTTGTGACTGCTGATTTCCATAAGAATAATGAAACCGATTAATGAGAATTCATTTTATTACATGCATTTATCTCTACCTTCAAGACCATTCACCTAGGCCTGCACATTGATTCACTTTTGTTTTTACCTACTGGATAATAATGGTCAGAATAGTGTGTTTTGCAATCCAGATTTACCAATAGTTCTACACTCCTTTACCTGGTAGCCTGTGTGTTCACATCTACTTGACAGTGGTGTTTTTTTCTGCCTTCTTCTGAAGGTTAACTTGATAAGCTTTGCTCTGGGGCATCACTTAACAGTTTGATGGCCTGAGGAATGACAGTCTATGTGGGTAGTAATGGAGAAATTAGTTGGAGAAAATCGAGTTTGTTATGTGAGAAGAGGAGCAGAACAGAGTTTGAAAGTGCTGAGTGTATTTGGAAGCATGATGGTTGGTGGGAAGTAGTCGTCTAAGGGTAGGGATGTTGCCTGGTAGGGAAACTGATTTGGACAATGAGGTTTGGTAAAACTGGGGAAAGTAGAAGGCCATTGAGCTGGCACAGAATATGAAGAAAGATGAGGTAGTTAGGCAGGCGCAGGTCGTTCTGTATGGATGCTAAGGTTTATTTAATTCCCCTTCTCACCTCTTGAATATTTCAAATTAAGAATTTGAAATTATGAGTGCAGATTTTAACATTTCTTGGAAGTACCTTAATGATTTGGGTGCTAACTTCCCATTGACATGATAGGATTTGATTATATGTTTGGATCACACATTCAGTAGGACAGATGTTATAAGGCAGATGACTTGTATTTATTTAATTCTTGATCTAATTGTTTTCAATCCTCATAGTAATGTTTTGCTTTACCTGCTGCTACAAATTATAGTGTTTTCCATCCAAAAATACATCACCAAGACACAGTCTGCTGCAAATTGCAAAAACTTGTGCAGAGCGTGCAGGTTTTTTATATAGGTATACATGTGTCATGGTGGTTTGCTGCACCTGTCAACCCATTACGTATGTTTTAAGCTCTGCATGAATTAGGTATTTGTTCTAATATTCTCTCTCCCCTTACCCCCTATCCCCCAACAGGCCCCAGTGTGTGTTGTTACCCTCCCTGTGTCCATGTGTTCTCACTGTTTAACTCCTAATTATGAGTGAGAACATTCAGTGTTTAGTTTTCTGTTCCTGTGTTAGTTTCCTGAGAATGATGGCTTCCAGCTTCATTCAGGTCCCTGCAAAGGAGCCAATCTCATTCTTTTTTATGCCTGCATAGTGTGCCATGGTATTTATGTGGCACATTTTAAATTCCAGTTTATGATTGATGGGCATTTGGGTTGGTTCCAAGTCTTTGCTATTGTAAATAGTGCTGCAGTAAACCTACACGTGCTTGTGTCTTTATAGTAGAATTATTTATAATAATCCTTTGGGTAGTGTGATTGCTGGGTCAAATGGCATTTTTGGTTCTAGATCCTTGAAGAATTGCCACACTGTCTTCCACAATGGTTGAATTAATTTATGCTCCCACCAGCAGTGTAAAAGCATTGCTATTTCTCCACAGCCTCACCGGCATCTGTTGTTTCCTGACTTTTTATGTTCAGCTGGCTTCGTATAAATCCTATCTTGTATTCATACAGAAAAGACTTGCAAAGTGATGCATGTGCATGGTGAGTGTGTGTATCTCTCTCTCTCTCTCTCTCTCTGTGTGTGTGTATCTGTGTGTGTGTGTGTGTGTTTGTGTGTGTGTGAAATGCAGCCATGCTAGTGAGGCTGAAGGTATAGTAGCTAAGAGTACAAACATGAGAATCAGCCCTAGATTTCAACCTTGACTCTGTCACTTACAGGTGTGTAACCATGTCCCCATCTTGGCCTCAGTTTTCTCATCTAAATAGAGGACATTTAGGCTGGGCGCAGTGGCTCACTCCTGTAATCCCAGCACTTGGGAGGCCGAGGTGGGTGGACACTCCAGCCTGGTGCCTGGCAACAGAGCAAGACTCTGTCTCAAAAAAAAAAAATAGAGGACATTTAATAACAAGATGGGCTGCTCTTGCTAAAACTAAGAAAGGAGTATGAAGAGTTCAGCACAGTACCTAGTACGTAGTCACCCCATAACTTACTATTATTACATCACCCCACCACATTCCTACCTAACTCAGGGATAAAACAAACTGGGGAGAAAACAACAGTTATGGATGACCTCCTATGAGTCAAGCGTCCTTTTGGATACTTGCTCACTATCTTACTTGATACTTGTGCAGCTATAGGCCCTATAAACCACGTTTTATAGTAGAGAAAATTGGAGACCAAAGGAGGTAAAGTAACTTACCCAAAATGACTGAAGTATGTGAAGTTAGCTATTAATCCAACTTTTCAGATGAGAAAACTAAAGATAAAAACATCGTAGAGCGTATATTTGTGCCAGAAGTTCTCTAACTCCCAAGCTTATCTTATCTGCTACCTGCTAGTTTCCCTAGGCCATGTCCACTATTAGGACACAGGTAATTGTGAGCAGTTTAAGAGAACACCAGTGAAGAGGTTGAGATGGAGTCTATTTGTATGAGATATTCTGCAGGAAAGCTTTGTGTCTGAAGAAGCAAGGAACTAAATAGGATTGCTCAAAGATAAGCTGAAGAAGGACAGTATTTTTTCTGTTGTCTAGCCCAGGTCGGATTCCCGGAGAGACCCACACTTCCTGTGGGAACTAGGTTTTCAGCTGGAAAAGCACAACCTGGAATTGAGGAGATTGCCCTACTTGCTATACTTGTGTGTGTGGAATGCAGGAAGATTGAGGTGTAAAGATGACTGAAGAGAATACAGGCTTGTGGCTTTAGAATTTCCCTAACTTAGCAGAGAATTCTCATTCTTCTAGAAGATATTGGTGCTATCTTTGTCTTCAGGGCTTGGTGAGAGGTGTATCTAAAGTGAAGAGCAGAAACCTGGCAAGACTGGAAGAAACCTTATTTACCTAACCGTAAGGGGACAGCTAGAGGTAGAATGCCCAAGTGTGTGAGTCGGCAGCTTGGATGGTCATGAATATTGTGGTTGGCTCCCTGATGGCATCTCCACCATTTCCTAATGTGGTTTGAAAATTGTGCTGAGCTGCTCAGCTGTAGTGGTGGGTTCGAATGACCCGAAAGTATTTTCATTTCTCTTGTTAATAACTTGTTTAGAACTGGACATGTGACTTAATGAGATAGGAGGAAAAGTTTACTGAGGCTTTTGGGAAAGTTTTCTTCTTCAGAGAGCCTAATAAAGAGTTGGGTTTTCTTCCCTTGTGTATAAATTAGGAACCAATAGCCCCAACTTGTTAACGACTTAGAATCACAAGGGAACCAGAAAGAAGAAGAAGCTGTGCATGGCAGTGGAGAAACAGAAAGAATGTACATCTTGGGTGATGTGAATAAAATGAAGATCAACCAGTTTTGAATATTGTTCTACTTATAGACTTCTCCTTTACTGAATTAGTAGATGTTTAAAAATTGTGTCAGCTGGTCTGAGGTCACTTTTTCCTTTTTTAGTTTCAGCTGAAAGCAAACATCCTGATTCGATTGGAGAATGGATTCCAATGAAGATTTTTCTTTTTTTTTTTTGCAGTTTACATACCAGCTGACTTGTGTCAGCACATAGATCTAGGAGTATAAAAAATTAGCTAGAATATTCTATTAAATTAATAGAGAAGTGAAGTTTAGAAATGATTAAGAGATCTAAATTTGAGATAACAGTATGAGGGAAAAATGGTCCTGGGAATTAAGACTAGATGTTGAGGAGATGACAGTGGATTAAATTAATATCTCGGTGAGTTTTGAGTCTTGGTTACTCTTTGAGGATGAGGGATGGCATTAGAGGATGGTAAATGTTTTAACAGCTGCTATTTGGAATGGAAAAGGGATTAATTAAAGATTAGTGCTGAGAAGCATTGGGAATCCAGCTGAGTTTGGAGAACACAAATTTATAATAGAGCTACTCAGTTTGTTTATAAAGTTTTTTTCCAGTAGGACTATATAGGACAGAAATAGAAGCAGAGGAAAAGGGCAGTGGGAGTTCAAAGCTGGAGATGGGCAGAGAAGGTGCAGTGGAAGGACCAGGAGCCAAGAAATTGACAGTTCTAAGCATAATAGTAACCATTGCTTTTTATTAATAATAACTGATTCTTTGGTATTTTAACTTCCAACAAAATTTTAAAAAATTCTCAGCAAACTGACACAGGAACAGAGAACTAAACACCGCATGTTCTCACTCATAGGTGGGTGTCGAACAATGAGAACACATGGACACAGGGAGGGGAGCGCCACACACTGGGGTCTGTTGCGGGGGTTAGGGGAGGGACAACGGGGTGGGGTGGTTGAGGAGGGATAACATGGGGAGAAATGCCAGATATAAGTGATGGGGATGGAGGCAGCAAACCACCTTGCCATGTATGTACCTATGCAACAATCCTGCATGTTCTGCACGTGTACCCCAGAACCTAAAGTACAATAAAAAATTATATTTGATTGTTATAATGATGTTTTGAAATAGGGTTTTAATCTGAGCTTACTGATGATGAATTGCAAAGTCATGACATTTATGCATTCGTTCCTTCAATCACTATGTTGTTTTCTAAACCTTAGAATATGTGTGTTGTATGCCAGATTCTGCTCCCGGTACTAAAAGTTTAGAGGTACAGAGCATAGAATCTGCTCTGAAAACGCATTCTCTCTGGTGGGAACGTAGACAAAGTAGTGGAAACATGTAATACAAGATAGGTGAAGCCAAAGATGGATCTTCTAGAAGCACAAAGGTGATGCCTTTACCCAGGATATGGAGTTGGACTAGTTTTCCTTGGGTGGGTAACATATGAGTGAGGTTTCTCTGAACAGTGGGAGTTGGAAGGGTGAGGCAAGGCGTATAAGGCACATACTTGTGAGAGAGCACAGTGCAAGAAGATAATCCAGGATTTAAGACTGGAAATGTAAATAGGAACTAGAACATAGTTATACTGAGGAATTTGGATTTTATTCTAAAGACAACTGGGAATCTCCAAAAGATTTTAAAGAAGAGTGATACCATCTTTGGCAGCAAAGGGAAAGATGAAATGTAGATATTATACTTGATACACAGAAACCAACTAGGAGATCATTGGACTACTGTAAGAAGTGATGAATGAGACTTCAAGGATGGGAGGACTTTGACAGCCATTTAAAAAGAAATTAAGTAGGAGGTGGAACAAGAAGGCCAAAGACAAGCTTCTACCAATTGTCCACACAAAAGAAGCACTTTATAAGAACCTAAAATCAGGTGAGCAATCACAGCATCTGGTTTTAATATTACTGAAAGATGCACTGAAGAGGATAGAAAAAACAGTAATGACTTGCTGATGCCATTCATTCTCCATACCTTGGCAAGGGCCATGTGACTTGGAGAATCTGTGTCCTTGGGGGCTGGAGAGCACAGTGATCATGGGACTTTGCATAGGAACTCAGTGCTGGCCTGTTACAGTGGAAATCAACACCAAGCAGAACTTTGCTGGTGCTCATGGAAGGAGCAATTATACCAGCCCTAGCCAGAGAGGAATATCCCATCCCTGTGGTCAGAATCTGAGATCTGGCAAGCCATGCCACAGTGGGTTAAAGTGCCCTATGGTTTTAAATAAACTTGAAAGACCACAAGGATGGCAGTTTCTGGACAAGTCCTTATTCTGTGCTGGGCTTGGAGCCAGTGGACTTGGGGGGCAAGTGACCCAGTGAGACACCAGATGGGATAATCCAAGGAGTGCTTTCATCACACCTTCTCCAACCCCAGGCAGGACAGCACAGTGCAGTGTGGCTTTCAGCTCTCAGAGACTCCTTTCTGCCACTTGAGGAGAGGAGAGGGAAGAGTAAAGAAGACTTTGTCTTGCAAGTCAGATACCAACTCAGCCACTATAGCATAGGGCACCAGGCAGAGTTCTAAGGCCTCCATTCCAGGACTTAGTTCCTGGATAACATGTCCAGATACAATTTGGGCAAGAAGAAAACCTCCTGTTTTATCGGGAAGGACCCAGTTCTGGCAGGACTCATCACCGGCTGACTAAAGAGCCCTTGGGCTCTGAGTAATCACCAGCAGTATTCAGGTGGTACTCAGTGTGGGCCGTGGGTAAAACTGAGATGTGCAGGTGTCAGGTGTAACCTAGCACATTGCCAGCTGTGGTGGCAAAGTAGAGGGACTCCTGCTTGATAAAGGCAAAGGGGGCTTAGTCTTGCAGCTTAGGTGCCAGCTCAGTCGCAGTGAGCTAGAGCAACAAGCAGGTCTTGAAGTTGCTGATTCCAGGCTGTGGCTCTTGGATAGCATTTCTGGATGTGCCCTGAGGCAGAGAGGAGCTCACTGCCCTGAAGGGTGTGTCCCAGGCCTTGCAGCATTCACCACAAGCTGACTGAAGAGCCCTTGGGCCTTAAATGAACGTTGGCTTTACCAGGTAATGACTGCTGTGGGCCTGTGGCAGTGGTGGAGATGGGGAGAGACTCCTCTGCTTGTGGAAAGGGAAGGAGGAGTGGGAAGGACTTTATCCTGTGGTTTGGGTGTTAGCTCAGCTGCAGTAAAGCACCAGGTAGGTTCCTAATGTTTCTGACTCTAGCCCCTGGCTCTGGAACAGCATTCTGGACCTGCCCAAGACAAGGGGGAGCTTTCTGCTTTGAGGAGAAGAATAGAAACCTGGTCGGTTTTGCCACTGCTGGTTGTAGAGCCCTAGGGCTGTGAGCAAACATAGGCGGTAGGTAGGCAGTGATTACAACAGCCCTGGGGTGTGACTTTGTACTATTCTGGCTTCAGGCCTCACCCAGTGCAGTCCAGTGCTGGTGGCCACAGGAGTACTTGTGTCACCACTTCAGCAGGTCCAGGCAGCTCAGCATGAAGTCACAGACTCCATTTGTTTGGGAGATAGAAAGGGAGGAGAAAAAAGAGTTTCTGTAGTAATCCAGAGAACACTTCCAGATTTTACTCAGGTCTACCAAGGCAGTACTGCCAGAGGTAGTCTATCAGTCTGCCAGAGGCACAGCATTACTGGGCTAGGGGTATCCTCATTTAGCACAGATAAGGTGGAAGTGACCAAAAGCTTTCAAAAGAAGTTAAATTATCTCTGTTTATAGGTTATAGGATCTTTTTTTTATTTTTTTTTTTGAGACAGAATTTTGCTCTGTCACCCAGGCTGGATGCAGTGGTGTGATCTCAGCTCACTGTAACCTCTGCCTCCAAGGTTCAAGTGATTCTTGTGCCTAAGCCTCCCAAGTAGCTGGGATTACAGGCACCTGCCACTGTGTCTGGCTAATTTCTTGTATTTTTAGTGCAGATGAGGTTTCACCATGTTGGTCAGGCTGGTCTTGAACTCCTGACCTCAAGTGAGCTGCCTGCCTTGGCCTCCCAAAGTGATACAATCTTATATTTGGAAAAACCTAAAGACTTCACCAAAAATCTCTTATAACTGACAAATTCAGTAGGGTCAAAGCATACAAAAATCAGTTGCATTTTTATATGCCAGATGCAAATAATCTGAGAATGAAATTTAAAAAGTAATTCCATTTACAACTGCTACAAATACAATTAAATACTTAGGGATTAACAAAAAAAAGTAAAAGATCTCTGCAATAAAACTATACAACACTAATGAAAAAATTTGGAGAGTTCATCAAAAAATGGGAAGATAAATGGAAGATTTTCATGAGTTGGGAGAATCAGTGTTGTTAAAATGACCATATTATCCAAAGACATTTACATATTGATTGCTTATTTATCCCATTTAAAACTCAATGGTATTCTTTGCAGAAATAGAAAAGGCAAACTTAGCATGTTTTCACTTATTTGTGGGAGCTAAAAATTAAAACAATTGAACTCACGGAGATAGAGAGTAGAATGTTGGTTACCACAGGCTGAGAAGGAGTGGCAGTAGAGGCACTGTGGGGAAGTGGAAATGGTTAGTGGACACAGAAAATTCTTAGAAAGAATTAATAAAATGTAGTATTTGATAGCTCTACAGGGTGACTATAGTAACTAATAGTTTAATTGCACATTTAACAGTTTTTATAAGAGTATAAGTGGATTGTTTGTAACATAAAGGATAAATGCTTGAGGTGATGAACATCCCATTTACCTTGATGTGATTATTATGCCTTTTATGCTTCTATCAAAATATCCCATGTACTCCATAAATATATATATCTACAACACATCCATAAAAATTAAAAATAAAACAAATAAAAAGAAATGACTAAACTTGGTAATTGCATGTAGGTAATAAGAGAGGAGCAAGTATAACTCTAGGGTTAAGAGATGAGTTATAGTGCCAGTTACAGGTCAGATGATAGGAGGAATCTGGGGACCCATAATTAGTTGCAACTTCCATCCCACGACCCCACACTTGATGCCTTGGAGGCATCATCATTGTGTGGTTGTCCCCAAACTACATCGATAATTCAGAAATGGAAAGAAGAACCAACTCTTTCGAAATATAATATTATAAATGATGTATTAGGGTCAGTTACTGATCATGTGAGTCTCTCATTCTCTTCCAAATCTTCTTAGGACTTCTGGGAATTCCTCTGAAAACAGCCTGTCACGTGTAATTCTATGGGGGACCTTCTTTATGTTTTTGTTTTAGCATCGTGTTGGTGTCTGCTACCCTAAAATCCACTTACAGGGATTTCATTATTGCCTGAGCTGGAACATAAGGACAACATTGCACAGACATAAGTACAAACATTATTTGTGCAGAGAGTGCTTTTTCCTTCTGTTCTCAGAGCCACTGTCTATTGAGAGATGACTCTCCATCAAGATAACTGTGGTGGTAGGGTTCTGGGTTTCACTGTGTCGCCTGGTACCTGAGCAACATCCCAGCTACAGTCAGCAACGCATAACACTTCAGTCTTTAGTCCTAAGCCATCTCCCCGTTGATGTTTGAAACCTGTGCTAAGGGCTAAATGGAACGCAATTTCTTTTCCTGGTCTATCCTCATTTCCCACTCCCATCCAGATTTTCCAAATTAGAAAACAGTCCCACACAGAAAATTTGATAATAGTATCTCATGCAGAGAGATTCCAGAGAGGTCTTTAAGGTTTCACTAGTTATTCAAAAATGCGAGTCATGTTTGGCTCCACTTAGACATCCTGGTATTTTTCATTTCCCTGTTTCATGTCCAGTATTACACCTTCATGGTTCTACTCATCCACACTCTTTGTCTTCTTTGGAAAATATTTTGGTACTAAGAGCAGTCCCTGAGGGGACATGACTTCTCTATTGCGCATTCTTAGAGATGAGAAGACTGCCATATCTTTTGTTAGCGATCTCTTCCAAAGCCTCTGAGAATTTTTCTGTAAAGATGCTCTTGCTGTTTTTGACAGTTATGCAGCTGGTAAGAAGCTGTAGCTGCTTGTCTAGCATGTCTTTGTTTCTCTCTCTGTCCTCAGTGGTTTAGATATATTATTCTTAGTATGTCATACTGGTTTGTAGCCCATGGAATATCAGTGCTGTGAGGAATTCCAGGGAGAACATCCTAGTCAACCCCTCCCCTGTACCCTCCCTTCCTTTATTGATAAGAGAACAGAGTCCCAGAGAGGGAAGTAGCATACCCTTCAAGTCAAGATCAGGCTTGCCATCAACTCTGCTGATCCTCAGAGTAGTATAAATGCATGAGAATAAGATGAGAAAAATCAAGCTGAATTCTCACCATAACACTGGACAAGGCACTTATGAACTCATTTCACAAGTAAGAAAACAGATTTAAATTCAGGTTCATACAGTGAGTTAGTGATGAAGCCTCTCTGGGCCCATATTTTTCATGGGTCATTCCCTCTGAAGACTTGAGAAACTATGATTTTAATGAGACATGTAACCTGTTACACTATCCAAACACATGTACAATATATAATCACTTTTTTGACCAATATATTTCCTGATATTTGGGATTTTTTGTTAAATTGTTGAAAGAGAAATGAACTAGTAATTTATCTTGAATTCTCAAAAATGTCATTAGAGAAAAACCTCAATAAAAATCCATCAAGTTGGCAGGAGGATATTTTATTTGAGAGCTCACTTGTCTGTGCCAGAATTGAGGCTAGAGACAGTGAGAACATTTAAAAATGAAAATTTGCCTTTTCTTGCCAAAGCTGGGACCTTCCCTCTGATTCAGTCTGGCTGTGTCTTCTGTGACAGGCTGATTGACATGCCTGCTTATAAGTGAGGATTTTAATATATTTTTTATCTTTGAGGGAAATTTAGATTTGTTCTTCATAATATGGGAATGTTCAGACACCTCTATCAACCTTCCATGCAGTTAAAAAATCTAATAAAACTGTCCCGCAAATTTAACCTTCTGTGATGGGATGAGGAACACTTTGGCTTTAAATAAACACCAAGTTACAGCAAAACTGACTTCTTCTCTTTCCTGTATCAGTAGCTAGATGTATGACCTTGGGCAAATTTGAGAATTTGGTGGCATCTGTTTTCTGTTCTTAAAAGCTAGATAATATCTGAGGTCTCTTAGATTTGTGAAGCAATTAATCTCTTAGCCTATCTGTGGTGTTCATCTGACCTTAATCATTCTTTTCGTCCACTGACCATTAGGTATTAGTGTTGTGAGGAAAGTCGTACGTTCCTTTTGTCTAGTTAGGAATGTGTAGTTGTTATAAAGAATAAATGAGATAATGGATGTGAAAGCTCTCTGAAAAGCATAAATCATGAAGTAAATTATAGACATAATTCTTATTTAAGTACTTTGACTATTTTTCATATTTTTTCTAAGTAGCTAGCTGCTGAAGTAACAGATTATTTCTAAAAGATCTTATATAAGATACTGTTTTCCCCTCTTTTGGAAAGAAAAGGATAAGATACTGTTTTCCCCTCTTTTGGAAAGAAAAGGATTAACAAGGCATCAATTTCTACGTAAAGTCTATGGAGCCCTGATTTTTTTATTTTACGAAATGATTCAGATTCCAGAATGGACAGAAATGAATCCCACCTTCTACCTGTGGGCGTAGTGTGCTTTGTGTGGCAACTTTGCCTAGAGCTAGGGATACAAAGAAGAGTATAGCCCAGCTCTGTGGGAGTTAGTGGTGTAAGTAAGTAAGAGTAGTCATATAATACAGCAATTTGTATTATACAAATATAATAGAGATTTGTCCAAAGTGAAGTGGGAGAACATGTGAATATAATCCACTCTATTAGGTATCCAGCACTCTCACCACACTTTAGTTTATGTATTAAATATGTGTCATTGCTATTGCCTATGCCAGTATTTGTGAAAATGCATCAAGACTACATTGAAAACAAGGACAGCATTCCCATTTCATCAGGCATAATTATTTAAAAAATAATTTTCCTTCTGCTTGTGAAAAAATAACTTTAGCTATTAAAACATAATATAGGAAATGGAACCCAGAGCACCGATTCTTCTAAACTTTAAGAAAAAATATAGTAAATTCTTATAATTTCATGTTGTCTTTGCATTTATCTCGAATATAGATTGAACTTTCTCATTTCAGAGGCAGAGCTGAGTCGACTTTGACATAGTTTCCTGTTTCTGCCTTCTCCACTTCCGTCATGTTTTGATCCAGATATCTGTCTTATACAGTTACCTCCTGGTGGCCACTCCTTTATGGGACAGCTAGATACAACCTATTTAGCTTACCCTGCTGACCTCATAACGTGCACAGACTGCACAGATATGCTTCACTGACCACCTTTTGTTCACAGCGTGACTCCACAGAACTTGTGTCTGCCTGCTCTAAAGTCACTAATGGATAATGTTCTGGATCCCTGTAATGGCTTTGGCATATAGGTCCCTCTCTATTTTCCTCCCCACGTACTCATTGAGTGTGCATGCCCCAGATGGCTTCCTACTTCTTGTTGGTCCTGTGAGGCATGGGGCTTCTCAGTGATGTGTAAGTAATACATTGCTTCTCTTATTTCATGTGTCTTGTTGAGTTGCTTCCTCTGTGTCTCATGGGACCATTATACCTGAACCTAACTTTTTTCCTTCTTGGGGCTCTCCTATAGAGTGGCTCTCTTGGTAGAAGTAAACTGGACATAGGTCAGACGAAAGCTACAAGGGTGTCTGCCAGTATAAATGATTTTTTCTGTGAGAGGGACATTTGAACACAGGTCAGACACTTAGGTATTAGGCCATCTGCCATGATAAAGAAGTATCCTGTGGAAGACCCACTGTAATCACCATTACCAAATCTGGGGATAGAGTTAGTAATTACTTTCATGAAAGAAACCTCATGACCAAACTAGAAAAAATATAGAAGGGTTCAATAAAATCCTAACAGTTAATATTTATAGCATGCTTTATAGTTTACAAGGTGCTTTTAAAAATAACAGTAGTCAGCTGATGGGATGGCTCACACCTGTGATCCCAGCAGTTTGGGAGGCCGAGCTGGGTGGATCACCTGATGTCAGGAGTCCAAGACCCGTCTGGCCAGCATGGTGAAACCCTGTCTTTACCAAAACTACAAAAATTAGCCAGGCATGGTGGTGGTCACCTGTAACCTCAGCTACCTGGGAGTCTGAAGCAGGAGAATCACTTGAACCTGGGAGGCAGAGGTTGTAGTGAGCCAAGATCTTGCTACTGTACTGCAGCCTGTGTGACAGAGTAAGACTGTCTCAAAATAATAAGAGTAGTAACAAATAGTTTGTGGCTAATTGTAATTGGAAAATATCTGGAAGCCCTGAGAGTTGGGATGGTGGGTGGCCCCAGATGAAGATCATAGGGGTAATTGAATCTGATGGAATAGGGAGAAGATGTTTATATGTTTTACTTTATACAGCATGACAAGAGGTACTATTGTACCTAGCCCTACAGGGTTTTTATTTTTTACTTGCTGATCCCATAAGAGAGAAATATTCCAAACAAATTTGGAGGGGGTCAAACCATTTTCTTGAATGAAACTTGGCCTTGACAGGTTGTGTAAGTCTCCCAGGAAATAGCATGGAAGCAAGTAAGAAGACAAATCTTTCTTGTTTCTTCTAAGAATATAGTAGTTTGAAACTTGGAGTAGTGACATAGGAGACATGGAGTGGGTAGCACCCTTGCAGAGATAATGGCTTTGTTTGAGGTTGGGGACAATCAACAGGAGAAGCCTGATCTACTTTCATGGTGGTTGCTGAGCAGAGGGCATCCACGTAAGGGAGCAGAAAAGTCATGGCTGCTGGTGTAGGGTGACTGTAGCTGATAGAATGGCTTTTGTATATTAAACAGCCTGAAGCACTTCCTGAAATATTGGAAACCAGCAAGAGAAAGATTTCTGAAACATGGATATTTTTCATAAGCACATGAGCACAATGGGTAGGAAATTTGGCTTGTAGTTGTTTATATCACTTTGTGCAAATAAAATGTGAAATGTGACCTAGGAACAGCTATATTATGTTCAATTTCTAGAGTACCAGTTTTTGCTCACAACATTGCTGTGCCAACGCAGCACACATAAAGTTTATTTATTTACAATGAAAGACTACATAATTTACTGATTTTATACTTTTTCCATTCTAGATGCAAAGAGCTGAATCTTTCTGCTCTGTATGGTTGTGAGAGAATGCTTTACCTCAACATTTTGGAGAAACAGGCTCTGAATTGCACAGATGCACTCGGGTGCTACATTCTTAGAAAAAGTGTCAGTGGTTCTTCACAATCACTTGGGAAAAGATCACAGGGCTATGAACGTTGATAGTACCAAGTTAGCACAATCTTTATATCATAAGATGCTGTGGGATCAGACTAGGGTTTTGCAGTTACGGCTGACATGGGAATTGTTGACAGATGGCTGCTTGACAAAGATTTATGAAAGCTATTAAATGCTGGAACAACTTGGTAGGAACAGAATTATTTGGGGATGGTGCAAGTTAATTTTCCCATGGGAAAATGATGAAGTAAGAAAAATGCAGGTATCCTGAAACGCGTTCCTACCTCAGAGGCATTGCATTGGCTCTTCTATCTGCTGGCACTGCACTGCGGTCCACTGTTCTCTGCTCCTATTTTAAAATTTACATATGCATTTCTTCCTTTTGTCTCTGCTGAACTCCATTAAAACATGATTATTTACTGAGTGTAGACTTGGATTTTCTGTCTTGTTCATCACTGTATTCCTCTCATCAGATAGTGCCTGGCAAATAATCAATGGCCAAAAATATCTGTTAGAAAATTGATAATTTTGACTCCATTTGGCAGTATTTTAGTAGAAAATTTGGTAGAAGGAAATTTCATATTATGTTACATTTCTTGCCTCTATTTTAAAAATCTTTTTACTTCGAACTAATTTTAGGCCTCAGTAAAGTTGCAAATACTGAGTTCCTATAACCTTTAACATATCTTTCCCTATGTTAACATGTTATATAATCAAAGTTTAATCCTTGAAACCAGTATATTAACATGCACGAAATACTGTTAACTGATGTATAGATCTTACTCACATTTTACCGGTTTTCTTAAGAATGTCATGGATAAGTTCAAGAATCAATCTAAAATTCCACATTATATTCAGTTATCAGGTCCCATTAGTCCTGACACTCCATGCACACGTTCTCAGTCTTGTTGTTTTTACTTTTTTGTGTTTCATAGCCTTGATCCACTTGAGGAATACTGGTCAGTTAGTTTGGAGACTGTTATGCAATTTGGGTTTTCTGATACCATCTCATGATTAGATTGAGGATATGCATTTTTGGCAAAAGTACCACAAAAATGATATGACTGACTTCCTCCTGCATCATTTCTTAGGGTCTGTGACACTGATCAGTCCTATAGCTGTGACGTCAACTTTGATCACCTGGTGAAGAAGATGACTGCCAGGTTTGTTTATTGTAAAGTTACTGTTTTATCCTGTGTGGTTTACAAGTTCTTATGGGAAAATTCTTGTTGGTTATGTGAGTGTACTGTTTCTCATCATAGTTCTGTCCTCTAATTTTAACATCCATTGGTAGTTCTTGCCTGCAATAACAATTACTGTGTCTGCATAATGGTGATTTTATAATTCCATTAGTCCTTCTAATTGAAATTCTTCTGTAATGAATCACTGTATCCTCTCCCCCATTTTAAAATCTATTTATTAATTTATTTACATTGGTATGGATTCATGGATATTTGTTATCTGTGCTATGATACAAAATTGTTGCTATTGTATACCTCGAATTATCCCATATTTTGCTATTAGGATCTTAAGATTGGTTCCTGTTTTCCATCATTGTTGCCTGTCAGTTTTGGGGCACTTCCTTACTTTCTGGAACCACAAGATATTTCTATTTTATTTTGTATTTTCTTATATTTAGATCTGTATTCAACCATTTTCCCAAGGATTTCTGACTCTTCATTGGAAAACTGGTATTTATAACCCAGGAGATGGGTTATAGGTATGCTTATGGCTTCTGGGATATCATTGTTTAGGCCCTTTCAACAGACAGAGATGGGAAATATGTGTATAAGTAATGACACACGCACAAGCATGTATCTATATTATTTGTATGTCTATTATCCATATGAAGATTGTTGGTATTTTTTGTTGTGATGGTGCTAAGTTTATAAACCATCTTAGATCTTTAAGTGGTTGTCATCACTTCCAGTCACAGGTTAATGTTTTCCATTTGTTCAATTCTGCTTTTATGTATTATACAGATATTTAACAGTTATTCTCACATAGATTTTGCATATTATGTGTGCACATTTATTAAGCATGTAGTCTTTTTCCCTATTGTAAGCAGCATTTTCTCTGTAATAATGTTTTCCATTTATTGTTTGTGTACATGAAGGCTATTACGGGTGATTTTAGGTCCACGTAGGTCTTTTTGCTAGCTTCTCTCTTCTGCATTCCTGGTTGACAGGTTGTTTTCATTCTGTCTTTGCTCGCCAAAAAGTTTGAAGTAAAGGAAAGAATGGGGCAGAAACATTAGAAATTATGTCCTAGATTTGATAATATTTCTCTTTTCTAAGTGCTAGTTTGACATTATCAGCATTCTGTCTTTGAATTATGTCAGTGTATGTTTTTTGTGGAGATTTATTTTCCCCTTCTTGTTGTTTATTGCTTTTGGAGAAAATGTGGAAGAATAGGTAGCTAAACAGTTGTCATATTCTTCAGCTACCTGGGATTCCTGGGTTCAATTTTTAATTTTTATTATTAATTTTATTAATGAACAAATAATATACATTTATAGGCTACAATGCAATGTTTTGATACATGTATTAAGTGTGGGATAATTAAATCAACCTAATTAGCACTCATCAATTTGATAACCTATGATTTTTTTAGGATGAGAGATTTGATTTATTTGTAGTTTTCTCAAGTACACAGTACATTATTATTCTTTCTTTTAGTACAAAAAGAGAAGAGACTTTGCTTTTTGAAAAGCTTCTTGGGTTTCACGTGGAAAATTGGAAGCTTTTTGAAATATTTTCAGCTGGCTGCTTATTGTATATACACAACAAACTTTTTTCCTTTAATTTGCTGCAGACTGGTAACTCATCAGGGTTACCAATGACTCTTTGCTCCAGTGGACAAAGGGTAGCAGGCCTATCTGGGACACTGTCCTTTCCTCATTTCCTTGTGGCCCCATTTGTTAATAATATTATTTTTTATTGCATTTTAGGTTTTGGGATACATGTGAAGAACATGCAAGATTGTTGCATAGGTACACACATGGCAGTGTGATTTGCTGCCTTCCTCCCGTTCACCTTACATTATTATTGAGTATAGTGACTATTCTGAGCAATTGATTTCAAAACCTGTTCTTTCTGAAACTTTCTATCCTTTGATCAGTTATTCCTTCTTTTTTCAGCTCCCCTGAACTCTGATAACCATTGTTCCACTTTTCTTTTATGACTTGAACATTTTGATTCCATATACAGATGAAACCATGTGGTATCTCTCTTTCTGTGCCTGGCTTATCACTTAGCAGAATGTCTTCCAGATTCACCTATGTTGTTGCAAATGACATGATTTCCCTTCTTTTAAAGGCTGAATAGTATTCCCTTGTACCCATGTACCACATTTTCTGTATCCAGTAATTCACTGAAGGACACTTGTCTTGATTCTGTATCTTGGCCATTGTGAATAATGCTGTAGTGAATGTGAGAGTACAGATATATCTTTGACATATTAATTTCAGTTCCTTTAGATATATATCCAGGTGTGAGATTACAGGATCATATGATAGTTCTACTTTTATTTTTTTGGGGAGCATCCATGCCATTTTCCATACTGGTTGTACTAAGTTATATTCCCACCAAGAATGTTTGAGAGTTCCCTTTTCTCCACATCCTCATTAATACATTACCTTTTTTTTGCATGATAATTATTTGATTTACTATTAAATTATCTAATAACTTTATTAAAATTACAGTAGCCTGTCTTCAGAGCTTTTTCCTGTAACAAACTTCAGTTTTTTAAGAAATTATACTCTAAGTTCGGGAATACATGTGTAGATCCTGCAGGTTTGTTACAGAGGTACACATGTGCCATGATGGTTGGCTGTACCCATCAACCTGTTGTCTACATTAGATATTTCTCCTAATGCTATCCTTCCCTCTAACAGGTCCCATGTGTGATGTTCCCCTCCCTGTGTCCATGAGATCTCATTGTTCAACTCCCACCTATGAGGGAGAACATGTGATGTTTGGTTTTCTGTTCTCATGTTGTTTGATGAGAATGATGATTTCCAGCTTCATCCATGTCCCTGCAAAAGACATGACTCATCTTTTTGAGGGCTGCATATTATTCCATGGTATATATGTGCCACATTTTCTTTCTTTCTTTTTTTTTTTTTTAAATTTTTATTGCATTTTAGGTTTTGGGGTACATGTGCAGAACATGCAAGATAGTTGCATAGGTACACACGTGGCATTGTGTTTTGCTGCCTTCCTCCCCTTCACCTACATTTGGCATTTCTCCCCATGCCATCCCTCCCCAGCTCCCCCACCGTGATGTCCCTCCCCTATTCCCTCCAATAGGCCCCACTGTGTAGTACTCCCGTCCCTGTGTCCATGTGTTCTCATTGTTCATTACCTGCCTATGAGTGAGAACATGTGGTATTTCATTTTCTGTTCTTGTGTCAGGTTGCTGAGAATGATGTTCTCCAGATTCATTCATGTCCCTACAAAGGACATGAACTCATCACTTTTGATTGCTGCATAATATTCAATGGTGTATATGTGCCACATTTTCCCAGTCCAGTCTATCATCGATGGCCATTTTGGTTGGTTCCAGGTCTTTGCTATTCTAAACAGTGCTGCAATGAACATTCATGTGCATGTGTCCTTATAGTAGAACGATTTATAGTCCTTTGGATATACACCCAATAATGGGATTGCTGGGTGAAATGGAATTTCTCTTTCTAAGGCCTTGAGGAATCACCACACTGTCTTCCACAATGGTTGAACTAACTTACACTCCCACCAACAGTGTAAAAGTGTTCCTATTTCTCTGCATCCTCTGCAGCATCTGTTGTCTCCAGATTTTTTAATGAACGCCATTCTAACTGGTGTGAGATGGTATCTCAATGTGGTTTTGATTTGCATCTCTCTAATGATCAGTGATGATGAGCATTTTTTCATATGTTTGTTGGCCTCATGTATGTCTTCTTTTGTAAAGTGTCTGTTCATATCCTTTGCCCATTTTTGAATGGGCTTGTTTGTTTTTTC
>CM052655.1:33712326-33722601 GCA_028533165.1 Leontopithecus rosalia | reverse complement strand
TCCTAAAATGCAATAAAAATTAAAAAAAAAAAAAAAAAAAATGTTGGAAGGGAAATACTTCAGGAAGAGGATATAAATCAAGGGGAAATTGCCCTTTAGGAATTGAGCAGAAAGGAGAAAGAAATGGGAAATTTAGAATCCTTCAAGATAAAAGAAAACTAAAAATTCAAAGGACGAAAAAATCATTTTCCCTGACTCCTCAGAAGAGCCGTGAATTAAGGAAACTGCCCTACAATAGAAAAGGTGGTCATTAAAATAGTCATGTGTAAACCGCCCTGAATGCCAGCGTGTCTATGCAATACAGAAATGTAAACAGTCTTATCTATGCAAAACTACCCAAGAAGAAAACAGAAAATGAGAATTAAAACTTATGGATTGGTAAATTTCCTGAAAACCAACCCCTTAAACAGAAAAAAATGGTATCATAGTACTCCAAACCAAATAAAGTATTCTCAAATAACACATGTCAAATAATACATCAAATCAGTGATCCAAAGATTAATAGGTGGATGGAAAACTAAGAATTGATTGGAATCAGGCAAGAAATTGATACAGAAAAAAAATGTCAGAAATGTCTAAATTATAAGGTGTCCAAGAGAAAATTGATTTAAATGAAGACTTAACAAGTGGCATTGAATAAAGATAGAAGAACAACCAACAGAATGCAAGTGAGATAGAAATTTTTTAGAAAGTGGTTGAAATAGAAATCAGGAAAAGGAGACTGAACAAATGTTTAACTGGAGTATATGAGGCAGAAGAAACAATGGGACAATAAAACTATTAATCGATAATAGTTTTCAAAGATAACAGAAGGCATGACTTTACACATTTAAAGACTCTATAGGAAACCTTGGAAGACTGACCATGATCAATTAGCTCCAAGCATGTCCTAGTATGCTACTAGGCTTTAATTACTCACAAAAAATTCTCAGTGCTTCCTGGAAAAAACATCAAGTAACTTACAAAGACAAGATTATTATACTGGTATTAGACTTCTCAGAAGCAATAAAGCAAAGAAATAATGGCAACATTTTCAAGAAACACGTTGGATTTGCTCCCTTCCCCAAGTTCCAGCTAGGAGGCTTCTTGCCCTATGAAAATCGTTACAAAGTTCAGCTAGAGAATTCCTTCTCCCTGTGGAGTTCTACCTCCTGGTCCTCTGACCACCCTCTTGATAGTCTCTGCGGTGCCAGGCAGGAATGGCTTGCTGGGGGGGACCCAGCGAGCTCCCAGGGCCTTTCTGCTGCTTCCTATACCCTGTATTTTGCTTGGCTCTCCAAAGTCACCGAACTCCATGTAAAGCCAGAAACTTCTCCTGCAAATAGACAGTCAGCTTCTCCATTGGGAGTATGTGTTTGGGAGAGTAGTCTTCCTGTCTCACTTGTGCAGTTGGGGCACTCACAGTTTTGGCTGGGGTCTCTTGGATCCTATAGGAGCATCCACTTCCTTCAGAAGGTCTGTGGATCCTCTCAAGATTGTTGGTTTGTTCTTGCAGTTCATCTGGAGCTGAAACTGACAATGTGAGCTGCTGCCTGCTGCTCTGTCCAGAACTGCAATCTAGTCCTGCTTCTAGTCTGCCATTATCTCGTAACAGAGGTTTGTTTCTTCTGTCCTCAATTTGTTTTCTTTTTATCATCATGGGATATTGAATTTTATCCAGTGCCTTTGCAGCACGTATTAAAATAATTGTGGTGTATTCATTTTTCTTCCTGTTAATGTGGTATTTCATATTTATTAGTTTGTGAATGTGAAACCATTTTTGCATCCCTGGGATGCAACCAACTTGATCATAGTGAACTTTTTAACATACTGTTGGATTTTGTTTGTTGTCTTCAGAATTTTTTTTATCTGTTTTAATCAGGGATATTGGCCTGTAGTTTTGTTTTGTTGTTGTTATATCCTTGTCTGGTTTTGGAATCAGGGTAATGCTGACCTTTTAATATGAGTGTGAAAATATTCCCCCTTTTCAATTTTCTGCAATAGTTTGAAGAGAATTGATGTTACTTTTTAAATGTTTGATAGAATTCAGCAGTGAAGCTATCAGATCCTAGGTTTTTCCTTGATGAGAAAGTTTTTATGACTGCTTCTGTCCTGTTACATATTATTGGTCAGTTTGGGTTTTCTATTTATTCATAACTCAGGCTTGGTATGTTGTGTGTGTCCAGGAAGTTGCCTATTGCTTTTATCAGAATTGTTGGCATACAGTTTTTGATAATATTATGATATTTTGGATTTCTTTTATTAATTGTAATGTCTTCTTTTTCATCGGATTTTGAGTCTTTCTTTTTTTTCTTAGTATAGCTAAAAGGTTTGTGATGTTTGTTGATCTTTTTAAAAAATCAACTGGGTTTGTTAATAATTTATAATATTTTTAAAATCTCTATTTTGCTTATTTTGGTCTAATATTCATTATTTCTTTCTGCTATTTTGGATTTAGTTTGTAATTGGTTTTTTTAGTTCCTTGACATGCAATGTTAGTTGGCTTGTTTGATATCTTTCTACTTTTCGATGTGGACGTTGATCACTATAATCTTCCCCTGTAAGAACTGCTTTTCTTGTGTCTCATAGGTTTGGGTGTGTTATTTTCATTGATCTCCAAGAGTTTCTAAATTAACTTTTTAATTTCTTTATGACCCATTTGTTGTTCAAGAGCATGTAGTTTAATTTCCATGAATTTGTACAGTTTTCCATTTCCTTTTGACACTGATTTCTAATTTTATTCCATGTGGTTATAAAATGTTCTTGATACGATCTTGATTTTTAAACATTTGTAAAGACTTGTGAAGTAGCACGGTATTTCTGGAAAATGTTCCATGTGCTGTTGAGAGAACTGTAAATTCTGTAGCTATTGGGTACAATGTTCTGTAAATGTGAAGTCCTTTTGATTTAGAATGCAGTTTAACTCTGATGTTTCTTTGTTGATTTTCTGTCTGAATTATTTGTCTATTGCTGAAAGTGGAGTGTTGAAGTCCTCTACTGTTATTGTATGACAGTCAATCTTTCTTTTTAGTTCTGTTAATGTTCATGTGATTGAGAGCCTCAGTGTTTGGTGCATGTGCATTTGTAATTGTCATCCTCTTACTATGATGATCCTTTAATCAATATATGGTGGCCTTTTTGCCATTTGCTTTTATTACTTAAAGTCTGTTTTATGTATTAATAGCTACTTTTCTTTTTTGACTTCCATTTGCATGGAGTATGTGTTTCCATCTTTTCACTTTCAGTCTGTGCGTTTCTTTAGAGGTTGAAGGGAGTTTCTCGTAGGCAGTATAAAGTTGGAGCTTTTTCATCTGTTTAGCTAGTTTTTGTCTTTTAAATGGATAATTAAATCCATTCACATTTAAGGTTATTTATAGGTGAGTGTTTAGTATTGCCATTTTGATACTTGTTTACTGGTTGTTTTGTAGATCCCTTTTTCTTTTGTCTTCTCTTAATTTGTGGGTAATTAATGTAGATCTTTTTCCCTTTTTTCTTTTTTTTACTTTTTAATTTGTGGGTAAGTGATGTTTTTCTAGTAGTATGTTTGGATTCTGTGCTTTTTGTTTTTAGTGTATCTATTATAGGTTTTCACTTTATGATTACTGTAAGACTTGAAAAATGTTATTTTAAACTAATAACAACTCTACTTCAGTTGCAAAGAAAAGTATAAAAAACAAACTCTACACTTGAACACCATTTCCTCCACCACCTTTTGACTTTTCAATGTTTCAATTTACATATTTTTGTATTTTCTATCTCTTAACCAATTATTACTATTATCTTTAATAGTATTGTCTTTTAGTCTTTCTAGTTAAGGTATAAATGGTTTACGTATCACAGTTACAATATTAGAGTATTTTGAATTTGTCTGTAGTTTTTTATACAATGAGTTTTAAACCTTCAGATGTTTTCTTGTTATATTTTAGCCTATATATTTTTTAACTGGAAAAATCTCTTTAGCATTTCTTGTAAGACAGGCTTGATGTTGATGAATTACCTCAGCTTTTATATCTCCTTCATATTTGAAGAATCATTTTACTCCGTGTAATATCTTGCCTGTCATTGCTTCGCCCTACCCCACCCCCCAAGCACTTTAAATATATAATTTGATTTTCTGACCTGTAGGGTATCTGCAGAGAAATCCACTTAAAGCCATCTTGGACTTTGTTGAATGTGATATGTTTCATTTTCTTGCTGCTTTCAATATTCTTTCTTTGTCTGATTTTTATTTAATTTGATTATGAAGTGCCCTGGAGATTTTCTCTTTTGGTTTAATTTTACTTGTGACCTTTGCACTTCTATACCTGAATGCTGTCACATTCCTCCAGATTTTGGGAAATTTTAAATCATTAATTTAAAATTACTATTTCTAGGCCTTTTCTTTATTGTCTTCTTTGGGAACTTATGTTATATGGACATTAGTTTGCTTTATGGTATCCCATGGTCTTATAGGCCTTCTTCATTCTCTTTTGTTCTCTTTTCTTTTTGTTCATCTGATTGGAAAATTTCATGTATTCTGTTTTTGAGCTCACTGATTCTTTCCTTTGTCTGATCAAGTCAGCTGTTGAAGCATTTTCATGAGTTTTTCAGATCACTTATTACATGCTTTATTTCTAGGATTTCTGCTCAGTTTAAAAAATTGTTTGTATTTCTTTGTCAACATTTTAATTTTGTTTCTGGATTGTTTTTCAGATTTTATTTAGTTTTCAATCTGTATTTTTGTGTGATTCCCTGAACTTCTTTGAGAGTATTATTCTGAATTATTTGGGAAATACTTCATAGATCTTCATTTCTTCCAGGTCCACTACTGGAGCTTTGTTGGTTTATTTTGGTGGTGTCATATTTCCCTGAAAATTCATAATCCTTGTGTCTTTACATTGACACCTGCAGTTTTGAGGAGACAGCCACATCTTCCAGCTTTTGGAGGTGTTCTTTAGTGATATTAGGCCTTTGCTACTTACTTAATATTATAACCTAATTACTGACCTGTTATTGCTTGTTTGCTTCTGTGGGGAAGGCTTATAACTAGTGCCAAAGCTTAAAAGCTACAGCTGTACCAGAACAAAACTGCTGCCTTTTCCTTGTTTTCTAGTCTGAGGAAGACTTACTGTGAGCCTCAGAACTTAAAGGCTGCACTGGAACTAAATTGCTTCCCTGCCATTGTTTCCAGGTTTAGGTCAGAGTTAAGCAAGTGTTTGGATTAACCACCAACCTTTTTGTTAGTGCTGGGTCAGGAAAAGGCTTCATGTAAATCCCTGGGCTTTGTAAGAAATTTGGCAAGGGATCCAGGCCTTCCTACACATAATTTCTCATGCAGTGCTGGCCAGTCTCCTCAGCATGGCATTCTTGCTGATAAGAAAACAGAGCAGCCATTAAGATCCATGTGCCAGTCACTGAAAACTGTGCCCCCATTTTTGTCTCCAATTCAGCCTTCCTGGCACTCCCAGTGGTTCCTGTGAAATGGGACTGGAGTGAGCTTCCTGCAAAGATTCAAAGACTGATGGGGAGATTGAATGTCCACCTCCAATTCTCTCTTCCCACCTTGGCAATCTTGGGTCTAGGGAAATTCTCTGAGAGTGACATTATGCTGGCTTAGAGGAAGACGAGGTGGTTCAGTCTAAAATGATGGTTTGTTCTTTCAGTTTGGTGGGCCCAAGGGTTTCTCTGTTTCTCTATCTCATTCTGGTAAATTAAGAGTAGCATAATTTTCTTTGAATAATTTGTATTCATACTTTTGTGGGGAGAGTGATGGGTGAGGAACTTCTGTTCTGCCATCTTGCTGATGTCACCCACAATGATAAAGTGTGTTTAGTTTTACAAAAAACCACTGTACTGTGTTCCAAAGTGGCTATTACCATTTTATGTTTCCACCATAAGTGAAAGAGGGTCTTTGTTGTTTCACATGCTCATCAACATTTGTTGTCAGTATTCTGGATTTTGGCCATCATATTAGGTATGTGATGGTATCTAATTTTTTACACATATGTATCTTTTCCCATATGTATTTGTTGTCTGTATATCTTCTTTAGTGAAGTGTCTGTTCAGATCTTTGGCCCCTTTTTAAAATCAGGTTGTTTTCTTTTTAACTATCTTTGAAAGAAAACTATGCTTTTATGGTATTCTTTTTGTCCTTGTTATTGTGCATTTTTCACTGAAATGCAACTAGGGGTAGGTTTCTTGTTATTCGGTTGCTTTAGATTTGTGATTCATATCAGAAAATTCATGTTTCACTAATTCTTGAAAAAGTTTCAGGTAGTATCTCCTCAGATATTCCCTCTTCACCATATTCTCTCCTTTAGGAACTCAGCTTAGTGGAAGTCTTTCTTGTTCTGTTCACTGTTGTCCTTTATATTTTCTATCTTTATCTCTCTGTACTGCAGTTTCGACAATTTACTCAGCTCTGTGTAAGTCAGATAATCTAAATGTTGTTCAAAGACCAGTGCTGAGATGTTAATAAGATAAATGAACAGGCCAGGCATGGTGGCTCAGGGCTCTAATCCCAACAGTTTGGAAGGATGAGGCAGGTGAATCACAAGTTCAGGAGTTCGAGACCAGCCTGGCCAATATGTTGAAACCCCGTCTCTACTAAACATACAAAAATTAGTGGGCATGGTGGCACATGCTTGTAGTCCCAGTTACTGGGAAGGCTAAGGCAGAAGAATCACTTGAACCTGGGAGGCAGAGGTTGCAGTGAGCTGAGATTGCACCATTGCACTCCAGCCTGGGCAACAACCACCACCACCACCAAAAAAAAAAAAAACCAAAAAAATCACAAATCAAGAGAGGAAGCATTTAGAAAGTTTTATAGTTATTTCACATTGCTGTGACATCATCATCCTTGTTATTTGAAATAAAAGTGTCAGCCTGAAATGGATTGAAAAGTTCAAGTGTAGTACTTCACAGATAGCTTGAGGTACATAGTCTCTCATATATGCACACTTCTGTCTGTCTACCCGTTAGAGATGCATAGATCCGTGGTCTATTTTTCTTGTTCTATTATGGCAGTTCTACTCTTCAGGGACAAAAGTTAGGCATTGGATCTTATTTGTTTTTAAGTTGAGGGTTTTTTTGGTCATTTTATTTTGCTTGTTTTTCTCAAATCTCTTGTCTTGTTTTCGGTTATACTGACTCTGCCTTGTGTCTTTATCAATGTGGTTTTCATCTCTATGATCGTTTTAGTTTTCTGATTTATTTTGAACTAAGCATGTATTTTTCCTTTTGCTATTGTCTTGGACAGAGTTCCATAGCAGTTACTCATCTATGTCGAGGTGTTTTTAAGGAGATACTTGATTCAATATGTTTTAATTCAGTTGCTATCTTTGTTGAGGATTTCTGTTTTCTTGATAGCAATACTTTAATAATTTATTTCCTACCCATGCCTATTTTGATTCTTTTCCCTTAACATTAAAAAAAATAACATGCTTGTATAGTTCTGGGTCTGGTTTTGTTTTATTTTTCACTTTAGAGTTTGGTGAGTTCTTTACAGACCACATATTTGCAGGAGGTTCAGGTTGGGAAAGAACCTAGGTTATATTTTATACTGGCCAAAACACTCCCGTGTTTATGAAGGGAGTTCTTTGGTCTTTATTTCTCCCTAGCCATCAAGAATGGGAAGTTGTGGGGTCTGGCAAGGGTCTGTTTCCTCCTTTATCTCAGTTCAGCCTTGCTTCTCTTTAGTGTTAAAGCTAATGTAGAGAAGGTTCTCTGCATTCCTTCCCTATTGTTAAACTTCACATATTGTTGGCTTTGCCTTTGGAGTGTGTTGTCTGTCTGAGAACATGAACTCTGCCCGCTTTGAGACTGCAGCCTGAGCTGTCATCTTAGTATCTTTTCCCATACTTGTTTGACCTTAGGGTTTTTGGAAGTTCATTAATATCTTCTGGTGTTTGATGTTGACTTGATGTTGTATTATGTTACCATTTGCGTTACTTGAATTACTTGTTTTAGAATTTCTGAAAGGAAATCTGCTATTTTATAACTGGAAATCTGATTTCTTTTTGTTAAAAAGTTACTTCCATGATGTCTCAGATAAATTCTTAGAGAAAAGAGGATTTACTTGATAAAAATTTAGACTGTACTACATTTATTAATACCTTCGTTGTTTAGTACAACATGCCTATTCGTTTTTATTATTATTTTAAATAATTACAGGTAGAAAAGATCTCTATTACTTTTTAAGAGATACTTTATTTCCCAGTTAGCTAGAAGAGCATGCTATTTGCTTGAACACATGGACTGTACTTGGCAGGGAGTTCATAACTAAGAGGCAAAAAATTTGATTGGCTTCAATATTTCACCACTATTGTTTGTTAGCCCAATATATTGAGTAACAAGGTCTGTCAGTCTTCCCTTATATATTTCTTATGTGCATCTTATATATTATTTGTGCTCCTAGTATTATTGTAAGTCTTGTGAAAGCTACAAAGGAGTGAAGAATTGGGTTGTCACCTAGTTTGGCAACTGGCATAATTATGAAAAGTGCCTATGAGGCTTGTCAGATTCAGTAAGTATGGGATGTAGAGAGACTCTTTAGGAGGCCTGACACATTCTCCTGATGCCAGGTAGTGATACCACAGAGCCGGATGACTAGATATTTGACCTGTGTATGAAACCTGGAGGCTCACTAGGAGGCTAGTTTCAGATTCCCAGACATATACTGTACGTTTACTATATACTTGGAGTTTTTACATGAAAAATCTCTTTTCATCCATATGTTGACTGTCAAGGTAAATGTTATTATTCTCACTTTAAAAATAAAGAAAGTGACATTTAGATACGTCATATGATCTTTGCAAAGTCACATGGGCCTGTTCCTGGTGGGGCTGGAACTGAACCCAAGTTTTAGACTTCCTCTCCTGTTCCTTCTACTGTCTTATCCAGCTCCTGGGCAGCTGTCTAGTTTCTTGCTACAAGATTTTCCCAGCAAACATACCCTCTTGACTTAGTTCAGTTTCCGTTAATTTTACATCAAGATTTGACTTCCTGACTCAGCTTTTATCTGACCCCCAATAATAGCAGAGACCTAAATACCATGCTGAAATTAAGTGACTGAACCTTTCCAAAAGCAGATATATGGGGTCAGAATATGACACCTTTCTTCTGTTCAGTCTTGATGTGCCCAGGGTTGCCTAGATTATGGTTTTTTTTCCCCTTGGGTCCCTTAATAGCTTAGAAATTGTGTACATGAACAAAGAAGCTTTGAGGCACTATAGACATTTTTAGAAATAAAAGAAATATGAGACTCTCATGTTTTAACAGGTAACATGCAGGATTAAAGGCATAACAACTCTGTAGAGGGTCAGATGAGATGAGTGAATGATTCTCAGAATAAAGCCTAGGTAAGCCTTATAAGAAGACTCTGTATAAGTGGGGTGGGGAGGAGAAAGAACCACCCACAAGTGAGTTTCGCTGTCAATATCCTCTAGTTCTAGAACTCAGAGGTGACTTATTTTATTGTATATATAAGAAAGATGGTTTTTTAAAAATATTACTATTCCTTATTATGTGACGTTTGACATTAAAGGTTAGAAGAACAAGGTAAAATGTATTGTGGCAAGACCCAGCTTTTCCTCCTTCAAATTCCTTTGGAGAATCCACTGCCTGGCAATGTTTATCTTTATAAAAATCACTATGCTTTGGGAAATATTGGGGTGTGTGTGTGTGTGTGTGTGTGTGTGTGTGTGTGTGTAGTGGTGGTGGTGGTGGAGGGTTGTGGGCACAGAAAGGAAAAGCACATTGCTTTGGTAATAATAGCTTACTACACCCTGTTTATCCCAGGTGGTTCTATTTGGGTAGGGAAAGCCAAATTCTTCTATTGCTTCTTATGAGCACACATTCTAAGAGCTTGAAGGAGGTCCTGATTTTTATTTGGTTTTGAGATCAGAGTCACCAACAAGGGGACATGTTTATGAATATTAGGCCATGACCTTTGTATAACCTCTGTAGGGTAAAAAAAGGA
Source organism: Leontopithecus rosalia (assembly GCA_028533165.1). NCBI lineage: Eukaryota > Metazoa > Chordata > Mammalia > Primates > Cebidae > Leontopithecus > Leontopithecus rosalia. Next base: position 33,712,664 of record CM052655.1, on the reverse strand, counting down.
AGTTAGGGCAGAAATCAGAACTTCAGGACTCAACCTGACAGTAACGAAGTTTCCTGGGCATCACACTTAACAGTTTTAATGCTTTTGTTTAATCACACACACGGCAAGTTTTGTTCACTATTTCCTTCTTCTCCAGAAAGCTCTTAGCCTGGATATTTTAAAGGGCCACTAAAGAGCTTTTAGGACATCTGCTCTATTTGCAGATGACATGATAGTATATCTAGAAGATCCTATCGTCTCAGCCCAAAAACTCCTGAAACTGATAAGCAACTTCAGCAAAGTCTCAGGATATAAAATCAATGTGTAAAAATCACAAGCATTTCTATACACTAATAACA
>CM052655.1:33700455-33711826 GCA_028533165.1 Leontopithecus rosalia | reverse complement strand
CTCTTACACTGCTGGTGGGAGTGTAAATTAGTTCAACCATTGTGGAAGACAGTGTGGCGATTCCTCAAGGACCTAGAAATAGAAATTCCATTTGACCCAGCAATGCCATTACTAGGTATATATCCAAAGGACTATAAATCGTTCTACTATAAGGACACATGCACACGAATGTTCATTGCAGCACTGTTTACAATAGCAAAGACCTGGAATCAACCCTAATGCCCATCGATGATAGACTGGACTGGGAAAATGTGGCACATATACACCATGTAATATTATGCAGCAATCAAAAATGATGAGTTTGTGTCCTTTGTAGGGACATGGATGAATCTGGAGAACATCATTCTCAGCAAATTGACTCAAGAACAGAAAAGGAAACACCATTTATACTCACTCATAGACTGGTGATGAACAATGAGAACACATGGACACAGGGAAGGGACTACCACACACTGAGGTCTATTGGGGGAAATAGGGGAGGGACAGCGTGGGGGGGAGCGGGGGAGGGATGGCATGGGGAGAAATGCCAAATATGGGTGAAGGGGCAGAAGGTAGCAAAACACACTGCCACATGTGTACCTATGCAACTATCTTGCATGTTCTGCACATGTACCCCAAAACCTAAAATGCAATCAAAATTACAAAAAAAAGAAAGAAAGAAAAAAAAAAGAGCTTTTAGGACATTGTTTCTATGGGACCAGGTCATCTTTTTTGTTGTTAAACTTTGGGGCATGCATTTACTTGACCACATCACCGATCATGGCTTCTTATGTGTAAACTATCATAATTATGAGTGGCTAAATCATATATATCCTCAGGAAAACGTAGACCTCATTCAAGGAATCTTGTGCAGTGGAACTAAAATGTGTTGTAGCTGGAGTATCAGGCATGAAGTGGGCATGGTGGGAGATAAGGCACAGAGAAGAGCACAGGATTTGAGCCACATGACCTTCGTCCTAGAAAGAGTGAGAAGCCAATGAAGAGTTTTAGACAGGCAGAGGACAGGTAGGTTTGAGGAAGTGGTGATTTTTAAGTAGAGATCTCTGTGTTAAGAAATCTGTTTTGTATAAATATCAAAATTCTGCACTCTGGAGAGAGACTAGTTTTTGACCAGAGTGTGTGTAGGAGGATCAGTTAGAAGTAATTGCAGTAGAGCCTATACAGAACACTTACAAAAATAGGCAATAAAATAGGCCCCTAAGAAAGCTTTATTTAATTCCATTGGATCAATATAATGCAGATGGTTTTGTTATTACAATGCAATAAAATGAGAAATTATTTTTCACAGAGTTTTAAAAGCCCAATGTTTTATTTATTTATTTATTTATTTATTTTTATTTTTTATTTTTGAGACGGAATTTTGCTCTTGTTACCCAGGCTGGAGTGCAATGGCGTGATCTTGGCTCACTGCAACCTCTGCCTCCTGGGTTCAGGTAATTCTCCTGCCTCAGCCTCCTGAGTAGCTGGGATTACAGGCACGTGCCACCACACCCAGCTAATTTTTTGTATTTTTAGTAGAGACGGGGTTTCACCATGTTGACCAGGATGGTCTCGATATCTTGACCTCGTGATCCACCCGCTTCGGCCTCCCAAAGTGCTGGGATTACAGGCGTGAGCCACCGCACATGGCCCAAAAAGCCCAATGTTTTAAAATTAAATTTTACAGCATAACCTTGAGTATAAGGGGAAATAATGAATGGAAATTATTACTTGGAATTAATAATATTCATATAAATATTAATATTTAATATATGTTAACATGAGCTAGACATTCAGTCATTAAGTTAGAAGAAAGAAACAAACTAAAATAAACAAGAAAGATGAAAATAAAGACAGGTAGAAATATGTTAATTAGACAAGAATAACACTAAACCAGAGAGAAGATTAAGAAACACAAAAGCTAATTCCCTGAAAGAATGATTATTATAGACATCTGTCAAAACTGAACAAGAAAAAAATTATACAATGTAAACAAAATAATTTGAAGAAAAAAGATAAAAATATGAAGTCAAAGTTGTAATGATTTTGAAGCATTAAATAATATTGATAAGCTCTAGAAAAACACAAAATCTATAATGCGTGCAAGAGAAAATATAGAACTTGAACTGACCAATAAATGCTGAAGAAATTAGATAGTCAAAACCTCCCAAACTCTAAACACCCAGCCAGCTTACAACACGGGTTTTCTTTTTCACTTTTTTTTTTTGAGATGGAGTTTCACTCTTGTTACCCAGGCTGGAGTACAATGGCGCGATCTCGGCTCACTGCAACGTCCGCCTCCTGGGTTCAGGCAATTCTCCTGCCTCAGCCTCCCGAGTAGCTGGGATTACAGGCGTGCGCCACCATGCCCAGCTAATTTTTTGTATTTTGAGTAGAAACGGGGTTTCACCATGTTGACCAGGATGGTCTCTATCTCTTGACCTTGTGATCCACCTGCCTCAGCCTCCCAAAGTGCTGGGATTACAGGCTTGAGCCACTGCGCCTGGCCTCTTTTTCATTTTTTAATTTTGAAATGGAGTTTTACTCTTGTTATCCAGGCTGAAGTGCGATGGCACGATCTCAGCTTGCTGCAACCTCTGCCTCCTGGGTTTAAACAATTTTCCTGCCTCAGCCTCCCTAGTAGTTGGAGTTATAGGTGCCTGCCGCCAGGTACAGCTTATTTTTTGTATTGAGTGGAGATGGGGTTTTGCCATGTTGGTCAAGCTGGTCTTGAACTCCATGCTCCGGTGGTCCATCCACCTTGACTTCCCAAAGTGCTGGGATTACAGGCATGAACCACTGCACCCAACCCAGCATGGCAGCATGGTTTTCTAAATGGCTTCTAGCATGGCTTCAAGGATCATTCAAGACTTAGTTTATAAAGTTGCTCCAGCATACAGAAAAAGAAAAAGCTATGAAGCCTATCTAAAATTCTGTGGAGAAATAATGGTCCACAAATGGGTAGGTGTAAAATATGTATGTTGTTATCCACAGTTCCTGGCTCATAACTCCCATGGCCCTTGTGACAATCTGTTATTATAATGTTGGGGTGCTTTAGGCCTCAGAATGAGTCCTCAGAAAACAATCTCTCCTTTTCCTGCTCCTTTTCCTGCTCCTTTCTCTCCTCAAGGCAGGAATCTTCCCTAGCCTTGATTTTGAAGCTGGCCATAAAGAAATTCTTTGGCCTACCTTGTCTGCTTGTAAGATCCTCATTTCAAAAGAGGTTCTTTCCATACCTTCAAGGAAGGAACGCTGCACAGGAAGGCCAAGAAGAACCTGAACAGGCAGTTGTTGGGTTTCCCCACTGGCTTATTAATGTTAGATCATACCCTTTTTGTTCAACCATATTTCTGCATGGTTGTCAGTCATGCCTATCAAACGAAGTCCCCATAGAAAGCTGAAGAGGACAAGGTCCTAAAAGCTTGCAGACAGCTGAACACCCGAGGTTCTTGGAGGGTGAGCCTGGGGTGGGCATGGAAGTTGCACATCCCTTTCCATGTGCCTCACTGTATGCATGGCTTCATCTGTATTTTTTTGTGATAAGCTTTATAATAAATCAAAATATGTGACAGATGTAGGTAAGTTTCCTGAGTTTTGTGAGCCACTCTAACAATGTAATTGAAGCCAAAGTAGGTACTGTGGGAAGCCCAACTTGAAGCCAGTTAGCAGAATGTTCAGAGACCCAGACTTGTGACTGCTAGGTAGGAGGGGCAGTCTTGTAAGACAGCCATCCCCCTGTGGTGTCTGCAGCTATCTCCAGGTAGGTAGTGTTAGAATTGGATTGAATTGGAGGACATCCAGCAAGTGTCATCTGAAGAACTGATTACTTGCTTGGTGTGTGGAGACAAATCATCATACTTTTAGTCACAGAAATCTTTTGTGTTTATTGTTGTAGTGTGAGAATAGAGGAAAAACATAATTTGAGTTAATTTTTCCTTAACATACAAAGTAAATGATAAAAAAGAAGAAAGAAGATGTATTTGCCCTACCAGATATAAAGATATATTATAAAGTCATAGTAATGAAACTTACATGATATTGGGGCAAAAACAGGAAAATGCACCATTGAATTTGTAGAAGACTCCACGACAGATGCATGTATACATGGTGACACCACAAATCGGTGGGGGAAAGAACAGATCATTTAGTAGGTGATGTTTGGGAAAATGGGCTCATAATATGAAAAACAACTAAGCTGACATCATGTATAAGGGTAGACCCTAGGTAAATAAAACATTTGAATGTAAATACATCCTAAGCTGAAAATAGCCCAAAGAAGGCTGGATGCAGATCGTGATTGAGTTTCTTTTATGAGCTGAGACATAACTGGTGAGGAAACTCTATGATGAATATAAGAAGGGCTACCATTGAAGGCATCAATCTCAGGAAAAACCCTTACTTTGACAGCAAGTCTTCATGTGGTGGTGTAGGAACAGAAATCAATTACTTCTCATACTAAGACAAAGGACTTTTATAGTAAAATGGTTTTGATCCAAAGGCAAGAGGTCTGAGGGAAAATGCCAGCTTTTCCCTATATGGAGATAGACAAATTTTATCTAGCTTTTATAGACAAGACTTTTCAGAGTTCCAGAACCAGTGGCAAAATTAGAATTTGGCATTTAGTCCAGATGGTGGCTTGTTCTTTCATGAGCATGAGCTCTGAAGTCAAGTAAGCCTGGATTCAAACCCTTGGCTCTGCCACTGATGAGTAAGTAATTGGTTTGAACAATCTTTCTATGCTTTACCCTCTTTACCTATAATATGGGAATGGAAGTAATTCCTTTCTCGTTATGTGTGAGCAGTAAGTGAAATAACCCATGCAGAGTGTCTTGCTTTGCTTAGCATAGTTCCTAGCACATAGTAATTGCCTATTTCATACTAATTTTCCCATCTTTATTGAGGAATAATTGGTATAAAGAAGCCTGCATATAATTCATATATATAATTTGAGCTTGAACAGATGCATACTAATGTTACCATCACTATATTCAGGTAATAAACATACCCATAAACTTAAACAGTTTCCTTGTGACTTCTCCATTTTTTGTGGTGGTGAGAACACTTGATATGAGATCTACCTTCCTAACAAAATTTTAGATACACAATACCTTATTGTTAACTGTAGGCACTGTGTTGTACAGCAGATCGTTGGAAATTACTCATCTTGTATAACTGTAACTTTTACGTCCATTGAACAATACTATCGTCTCCTCTGCATTTCCTAGGAATCACCATTATATTATCTACTTCTATACTTCTGACTAATTTAGGTGCCTCCTGCAAGAGGAATCAGGTAGTTCTTGTCCTTCTATGACTGACTTATTTCACTTATCTAATATTAGCTGTTGCAAACAGTCATGCCAACATTGAGAAACATGGAAATTGATTTTTCCAAGTATGGCCCTTTGAGTTCTTTCCTCATCTGCTAGTGAGCAATGGCATGCCTTCGCTTAGTGGGAAGAAGAACCGACAGTAACAGTCAGTTTAAGAACAAAGCTTTTGTACTTCGTGGTCTAAATTTTAGAATCCTTGAATTTTAGCCTCTTCCCTTATAAAGTAAGAAGGAAGATAATATTTTATATTTCATGTTTTCTTTCCCTGAAGGTTTCAGTTAAAAGTGCTTCCATCAAGCAAAGCATAACTACATTCTGAATAATGCATTAGGCCTTTCCAGAGACAAGGAAGATGTAAAGGGGCAAAAAGCATTTTTTTTCCTTCTTAGAATAGTTACCAATCAGGTTGAAAGAATATCTATTTTTAACCTCAATTAGTGTGTACTTTTCCCCAGTAGTATGTTTGGGAATGATTTTGTCTCAGTCAGCTCTTTAATGTTAATTCTTTTAAAATTGGATAAGTAGAACAATGTCACACCCTTCTCCCCCAGTTTTTTTTTCCTGCTAACACTCTATGTATATTAAACTAGTGGAATCTTGGTCTCTATGTAAAATGGTTGTACCTCTGTTAAGGGTTGAATTATGTCCCACCTCCCCATCCAAAATTCGTATGTTGAAGTCCGAACTCTTGGTACATTGAAATGTGACTTGAGACAGAGTCTTCAAAGTAATCAAGTTAAAATGATGTCATTAGAGTGGACTCTAGTCTGAATAAAAGGGAAATAGGGACACAGACACACAGACCTGCACACATACAGGGAGAATCCTGTGTAAAAATGAAGGTAGAGATCAGGGTAATGCTTTTACAAGACTTGGAATGCCAGGGATTGCCAGCAAACCCTCAGAAACTAGGGGAAAGGTATAAGACAGTTCCTTCTCTCAGAGACCTCAGAAGGAACCAAACCTGCTGACATCTTGACTTTGGACATCTACCTTGAAGAACTGAGACAAAAACTTTCTGCAGTTTAAGCTCTAGCCAGTTTGTGGTACTTTGTTGCAGCAGTCATAGCAAACAAAAACACCCTGTGTGAAGTCATCTGGGAAGTGGCATCTTAGCAGAGGTATCAGATTTGTTTTCACATTCCAGCTCTGCCAGGTAATAAGTTGTGCAACCTTCAGCATCTTAACAGTTTTGAAAATCAGTTTCCTTACTTTGTTGCCATTCTAAAAATCAGCCATTCTTTGCCCTCCCCATGCTTTTACTTTACTAGAGTCTGAAAATCTTGATATTTGCTTTCCTTGCCTCTCTATGGTCTGAGGAAGACTTTCTTCCTTCTTAAAATGTGAAGCATGAAATAAAGGGAAACTCTTAGTCCCCACTGACATCATAGAAGCAGTAAACCTGGCACGGTCATCCCTCACCCAACTTGCACTAATCAGGCTTTGATCTTCACATGTGTTAACCTATTTTATCCTCAGAGCACTCCTAGGGTGACAATACTATTCTTTTCCCATTTTAAAGCCAAGGAAGCCAACGCATAAAGTGTTTTAAGTAAATTGCCCAAAGTTACACATACTAAATAGAAAAAGAATTTGAAAGCATGCATACCGTCTTAAGAGTCCATGCTTTGACTATTACGCCAAAAATCTTTAAACCACTATCAGTTGGGAGTTCTTTTCTGCAGCATTGAAGGGCTCCTAGAGGACAGGCTTTCCTCTAACATAAGAGCAAAACCCCTACTCAGATTTGCTTGAGGATTTCGTAAGGTAATATGCTAAATGCGTGGCAAAGTCCTTGTGTGTAGTAAGTGCTCAATAAATGTTCAGTTTGCCTCTGTGAAGGGAACAAGAGAAATCATGAAGACTGGAGAAACTCCTGCTTCGAAAACATAGAGCGCTCAGCCTGTGTTGAGGTGCTTTGGGGAGGAGGCAGCAGTTGGGGTGCTGATGTGGACAGCAACAGCTTCTGCTATTTCAGGTGTGGCCTGTGAGTCTGAGGTAACTTCATGTCCAGAAAAGCAGCTCACCTGCTGGAGTCTTGACCTTACTCATGGATGGGGACGATCTGAACCACTAGGGGCAGAGGATAGAGAGGCAAAGGTGGCTGGAACGTGACTCAGGAATTTGGTCTTTTGTTTTTTTTTTTGCAATGTGACCCCTAGAGCAGCCTGGAAACAAAGTGACCTGGAATGGCTTGAGAGGTTCTGGAAAGGAGCTATTGAAAGGAGCCTGAGGCAGAGACACCTATCCTGTATCTTAGAGTCCATTCCTCTTAGTGTTACTGACTTACAGGGCACATGTGTTGCTCACTTCCACAGTCAGTGTGAAAGGGAATGCACAGATGGGCCTTGATCTTCACAGAACTTAGGAAATGTGAAGCCCTTTTTATATGCACAACTCTGCTCCCAGCGTGAGCTAGGATGTGAGAACAAAGCCACGTCTTGGGAAGACCACCACTCCTCTGTGGTGAAAATAATGTTCAGAAGGAGTCAGTACCTTCTTTTTACTGGCAAAATGAAAATTATTCTGAAAAGTATATGTTAGTCCCTATTAATTTTTTTTTAAAGAAGGAGACGGCTCTCTGCTATAGCCCAATCTAGAGTGCAATGGTGTGAGCATAGCTCTGTGCAGTCTCGAACTCCTGGCCTCAAGTGATCTTCCCATCTCAGTCTCCTGAGTGGCTAGGCATATGCCACCCTGCCCGCCTAATTTTCCAAGAGCTTTTGAAAGGAATTTGGTCATTTTTTGATGGGGATCTTTGACAACTTTATCATGTAGGTGGTCTCAAATTACGTATATGGGGAATGATTCTCTGTTCTTGTGTTTTCATTGAAATTTTAGTCCCTTCCCAATTTACATAGCTGAGCAAAGCAGGGTCTTGCCACTATTTCTAAAACTCCCAGCTCTTGCATCTTCCAGTTTTAGAAAGTAAAGAGTTTCCAGTTTCCAGGAGACTGTCAGCTACATAAGGTGGTTGATTTTTTAGACTTCATTGAAGATTGGGAGAATCGCAGGAATTCTTCCACAATCTTGGTCCACAGTCTTGCTCACTTTGCTGCATTCTGTCTTCCATCGCTCCCCATTTGTGTCAACTCCCCATCAGGAACAACCTTCTCTTTCTCTGGAAAAGAGTAGCTTTTGTTTTTGTTTTACATGACTGTAGTCCAGAGACCAGCAGAAACTATGACCTGTAGGAATTAACCTCTGCTTGCTGGAACAGTGTACATGTTTCCTCAACAAATTTCTTCCTAAGAGAAGTAATTGTAATAGTCACTAAAAGACAAATTAAAAATCTATCATCACACATACTTTTCTGCTCTTTCAAACAGTGTAAGCAGAATGCTAGTTGCTTCTTTTTGGATGTTAATGCTGACAGCAGTGCCTGCCCTGTGCTATAGTTCTTTGGGCGTTTCCAGGATTGTTAAATTTGTGGAGCTATACAGAAGGACCCCAGATTAATTCTATCAATTTCTTCTCTGTCCTTGGTCATTGATTTCTCTTACGTGTTTACACCCCAACTCCTTATTTCTAATTTTCTGCTTTTATTCTACTGTGAAATAGAAAACCAAATAACAACAAAATATAGCCTGTCTCACTTGAACAGGTGCCAGGTGCTGTTCTATGCACTTTGTCTGCACTGACCCACAACAGTCCTTTAGATAGGTGCTTGAATATACATTTCATTCAGATGATAAAAAGAAGGCATAAAGAGTAAATAGCCTCTTCGAATAAAGTGACACAATTAGTAAGTGAAAGATTCAAACTCAAAGGTGTTTGACTCTGGAACCCATAATCTGGAACCCAAAACTACCACTTAGTTCTGCCCAAATAGTACGTGAAATGAAGGTGGTAGTTTTTCAGGAAGGGTAAGGTGATGTTTCTATGGAGTAAATATATTTAACTCAGTGGAATCTGTGACATTTATATGAAAGAATTGTTAGCTCTTATTTGCAGAATCTAAGTTTTGGGTTGTTGAGCGTTCCTGTAGGTTGAGGATCAGGGAACACCTCTGAAAAAGTGGTACCTGTTATGACTTTGGGGCTATGTTACTTGACCTGAACTATTTTCTTTTTTTTTCATTAATTAATTTAATTAGACCGAGGACTGGGGGTCTAATCACAATTTAAAAAGTTAAGTAAGTTTGAGAGACAAGAAGAGGAGCAAGACTTGGTCAAAATTCTTGTTAGGCATCTAGAAAGATGAGGGCTGCTTGTAATTAAATTTAAGTGAAGAGGAGTTATAGAAAGGGTGATTTTATTTATTCACTCCTTCAGTCATTAGATAGTCTCCATGTTAGAGGCTATAGATACAGATTCCTTGTCCTTGAAAGGCTTATTGTTTTAGGGGCCATTCAAATTAGGGGTAAGTAGATTTTTTTACAAAGCCATGAGTTAAAAGCCATATTAGAGGAATAAATACAGAGTTGGGAGCAGAATATATCTGATTAGGGATCAGTCAAGACGTGCAACGTAATGTATAAAGCCTATGAGCTAGACTGTTGAATAGGACTTAGTAAGGCACTGAGGAAGTAGGAGAATCAGATAAATATCTTGTTATAGCCAGTAAATGTGGAAAGATACTGCTTTTTAAAATTTTTCTATAGTTTGTGGAAACACATTTTAATTATAAAAGTAATACAACTGACTGATCTGTCGCCGATTCTCACTGTGAGAATTTCAGAAGGAATAAATAAAATGAGCATTCCTTTTTAGAAACTCTCCCTTCTAGGCCCCTTCAATCTGACTGTGTGAATGTGTGTGTGTGTGTGTGTGTGTGTGTGTGTGTGTGTGTGTGTGTTTCAGAAGCAGCCACTGTAATCAGTGTCATTGGTCTTTTCTATATTCATTTTAAAACACAGAAAAGCTGAGTTTTGTTGTGTGCATTTAAATCCAAATAGGACCACTACATATTGCATTTTAATCTCTATGTTCTAGATCTTTTTTTCATGCTCCATAGTATGAGCACATAGAATATGAATATTATTTATTTAACTATTCCTCTCTATATTTTTTTCTTTAGCCATTCAAAAAATGCAGAAATTAATGTCTTTTTGCAAACATGCAACTATATAGATACCGAGAAGTGGGACTTTCTGGGTCAAAAAGAATATATATTTAAATGCCAACAGATACTGATAGATTTCAATCTAAAGTGTTTCTGTCTTTAATTCCTCAACAAATAATGAAGTTACTTATTTCTTAACACCTCTGTCAAAGGTAGTGTTATCAAGTTTTTGAATTTTGGTCAAACAGATGGACGAAGCTAGAATCATGATATTGATGTTATATTTTCCTAAATACTAGTGATACTGAGCATAGTTTCACATGTGTATTGATCATTTGAATTGTTCTGTGAATTTCCTGTTCTCATTTTGCATCCATTTTTATATTTGCTTCTTTGTAAAACATCTGTAGAGTTTTACGGAAAACCTGGTTTGCATGCCTGAGAAACAGTTTTCTGTAACCTATGTTGTACATGCTTCTACGCAATCTATCACTTCTCTTTCAACTTTGTTTATAGTGAGTTCTCAAATTTTCAGTTTTGGTGTCATATTATATACCAATATTTTCTATTATTTGTGTTCTAGTATATGTTTAAGAGATCTTTACCTTCTCCTGTGTGTGTTTATTGACGTGACCATATTCCTCATTCCACTAGTGGAGCTAGAAACTAACATGGATATTTCAATTCATTTTCAAAGCTGTAGAATTCCTATTAATTCCTATTAGCACATATAAAAAATAGAATGTAAAGAAATAGGACATAAAGAGAATTAACAACTATATATTTTCCATCTGTTTCTAAGAACTAATTGTCTTTCTATTAGTGAGTTGAATCAATAAATTGTCCTACTTTTAAAGAATTCTTTTTTTTAAATTGCATTTTAGGTTTTGGGGTACATGTGAAGAACATGCGAGATAGTTGCATAGGTATACATGTGGCAGTGTGATTTGCTGCCTTCCTCCCCTTCACCCATATCTGGCATTTCTCCACAAGCTATCTCTCCCCAACTACCCCCCCGCCGCTGTCCCTCCCCTATTCCCCCCAATAGACCCCAG
>CM052655.1:33686631-33700355 GCA_028533165.1 Leontopithecus rosalia | reverse complement strand
GTTCCAGGTCTTTGCTATTGTAAACAGTGCTGCAATGAACATTCGTGTGCATGTGTCCTTATAGTAGAACGATTTATAATCCTTTGGATATATACCCAGTAATGGGATTGCTGGGTCAAATGGAATTTCTATTTCTGGGCCCTTGAGGAATCGCCACATTGTCTTCCACAATGGTTAAATTAATTTACACTCCCACCAGCAGTGTAAAAGTGTTCCTATTTCTCTACATCCTCTCCAGCATCTGCTGTCTCCAGATTTTTAATGATCACCATTCTAACTGGCGTGAGATGGTATCTCAATGTAGTTTCGATTTGCATTTCTCTGATGACCAGTGATGATGAGCATTTTTTCATATGTTTCTTGGCCTCATGTATGTCTTTTTTTGTAAAGTGACTGTTCATATCCTTTGCCCATTTTTGAATGGGCTTGTTTGTTTTTTTCCTGTAAATCTGTTTGAGTTCTTTGTAAATTGTGGATATCAGCCCTTTGTCAGATGGGGAAACTGTAAACATTTTTTCCCATTCTGTTGGTTGCCAATTCACTCTAATGACTCTTTCCTTTGCTGTGCAGAAGTTGTGGAGTTTGATTAGGTCCCATTTGTCTATTTTGGCTTTTGTTGCCAATGCTTTTGGTATTCTGGTCATGAAGTCCTTGCCTACTCCTATGTCCTGAATGGTTTTGCCTAGATTTTCTTCTAGGGTTTTTATGGTGTTAGGTCTTATGTTTAAGTCTTTAATCCATCTGGAGTTAATTTTTTAGTAAAAACGAATTCCAGAGAGATGTACAAGCATTTAATATTATTTTCAGATTTAGTGGCTATGAGCTACCTTCTTTTAGGTACTACATTTAACTGCTTGGCTTTTCCTTTGTATAGTAGTCAATAAAGAGGACAAATTATTTCAAGGTTTTCTTCCTCCTCCTCCTCCTCCTCATTCTTCTTCTTCTTCTTTCTTCTTTCTTCTTTTTCTTCTTTTTAACGGGATCTCACTCTGTCACTTAGGCTGGAGTGCAGTGGTGTGATCTCTGCCTACTAAAACCTCTGCCTCCTGGGCTCAAGTGATTCTCCCACCTCATGTGAGTCTCCTGCCTCAGCCTCCTAAGTAGCTGGGACTATAGGTGCCCTCTTCCATGGCTGACTAATTTTTGTATATTTTGTAGAGATAGGGTTTTGCCATGTTTCCCAGGCTGGTCTTGAACTCCTGAGCTTAAGCGATCTGCCCTCCTCAGCCTCCCAAAGTTTCTGGGAACACAGGCATGAACTACAATGCCTGACCTTCTAGGTTTTCTATGAGAGGTTTGGTTCACAATTTCAGGTGTCAATACTGGTTGTCAGCTCCTACTGAAAGTTGTCTAACCATAGGATGTAAAGTAAATTTCATTTTCCACCCCACATTCTCACTATGAATGGGAACAAAACTGAAGTAGACTTTACTTAAAAAGGTAAAAACCAAATTCAAAGGCTGAGTCATCCAAGAAATAGTGATTATTTATTTCTATGTACATAAAACAATCTTAAACTCCTGAAAATATGAGTTGTTTAGTAGTTACCTAAACCTAAAGAATTTGACTTCTCAGAAAGAAAGCTCAGTGAGAAGCCAGAAGTAACTTGGATACTATGATATGGAGAAGATTAAAGTATCTGTTTCTAGCATAGCAACTTGGCCCAAGACAATCCAGTGAATAGAAAACATACTTGGGCAGACGTTTTTATGAGGAAGACCCAGTAGGTCCGTGAGCTCAGCAGTGGCAGAAGTTTGAGTGGTGGTGTTGTGGACTGTCTTCCTGCTAGAGAATGAATCCAAAACTGAATTTTGGGGTATGAGAATTAGCAGACATCTTTTGGGTATATTGCTGACAAATGTTAGTCTTAAGTTTCCAATCAAGGCAGCTAGAGTTCAGGGCTGGGCTTTGGCTCAGTTGTGAAGTTGAAGTGTTAACTTGACCATGAAGGCAGAGGACCATTTTTATCAACTGAACTAATACATAGTGGTGAGCTTATTCATTGTGCATTTGTTATTTACTGACAAACTACTATATCTCAGGCAATGAAAATACCAATGTATTTAACAGACAAAAATCTCTATCCTTGTGCAGCTTGGATTCTATTGGGGGAAGACAGATGATACAGCAGAGTCTGAGTTGCATGGTACTATCAAGAAAAGTTGAGCTGAAATGGAGATAGGAAATATCAAGGTGTAGAAGTTGGAGTTTTAAAGAGTGGCTTGAGAGGGTATGTCTGAGAATGTGGCCTCAGCAAATATCTGAAGGAGGTAGGAAGTGAGCCATGCATCAATCCAGGGAAAGAGGATGTATTAGTTTTCACTCGTATAAGGGATTACCTGACAATGAATAAGAATAAAGGAAAGACATTTATTTTGGCTCACATTTCTGCAGGCTGCACAGGAAGTGTGGTGCCAGCATCTGCTTCTGCTGAGGCCCCAGGATGCTTAACGATCATGGTAGAAGGTGAAGCAGGAGCTGATGTGTCACATGGAAAAAGAGAGAGAGAGAAAGAGAGAGAGAGAGAAGGAGGGAGGGAGGGAGGGAGGGAGGGAGGGGACTTGCCAGGTTCTTTCAAACAACCAGGTCACCGGTGAACTCATAGAGTGAGAACTCATTACTGCAAGGACAGCACCAAGCTATTCATGAGGGCTCTGCCCCTGTGGCCCAAACACCTCTCACTGGGCCCACCTCCAATATTGGAAGTCACATTTCAGCGTGAGATTTGCAGGGAACAAAACATCCAGACCCTATCAGAGGGTTTTCAGGAAGAGAGAACTGTAAAAGTGTCTGAGGTGGGAGAGTACTTGGCGTGTGTGCTTAGCGAAGGTTCAGCCAGAGAAGTGCCCACACATGCACATACACATGCACTGAGATCAGTGACAAGGAGTGGGTTCAGGTGATTAAAGGGGCTGGTTAAGCAAGTCAGAAATGTGTAGGGCAGGCAGTCAGGAAGAAAATAGTATGAACAGGATTTAAGTCCAAGGACATGGGCCAATGCTGTTGTCTACAGGTGGAACAAAGCCATAGCCCTGCTCTTAAATACTATCTGATTAATTTAGGCCCAGCAGATTATGCAGGATAATCTCTGTTACTTAAGGTCAAACAATTAGGAAGTTCTAAATTACATGTGCAAAATACCTTCACAGCAACACCTAGTATAGAGTTTGAATAATTGGCGACTGTAGTCTCACCAGTTGGTATATTTTTAAAAAGCCATCACAACATGTTCAAAGAATAATAAGAAGCTAATAGGATTAGAGAGATGTGAGCATCTAGAAAAATAGATGAGTCAGAGACAATAGGAGCCATTTGAAGGACTTTGAAACTGACTCTGAGAAAGATGTGGGGCTGTTAGAGCGTTCTTAGCTGACAGAAAGAGAGAGAGAGAGATAGAAGCTGTTTTTAAAGGTTAATGCCGGCACTCCATGGGGGAATAAATGGAAGAGGGCAAAACCAGGTTATAACTTAGAGACCAGGTGATGCTGGACTTACTCACTACATGTTACATACTATGTTCAGGGATATCAAGTCTTATTTCCAAGTCTGACTGGACTATAATCCTGATTAAGAAGTTTTAATAAGGAAACACTTTGTGTTTATTTACTAGGTTCCTGGAACTATGATAGGTGTTAGGAATGTAAAGATGATCAAGACAAAGCAATGTATAGTCTTTTGTTTCCTCAAAAGTGGTGCAATTTACAGTGAGCTTCCCTCACTGTACCACCACTGGGACTAAAATGTCATGTGATGTTAAGTTTTAACTGTGGTGGTGTAGCAGGTCTCAGGCCTTCTTGTACCTCGCCCACCATGTTTAGGCTTTTGAGATACATGGTACAGAAGACATACAGGGGACATTCCAAGCAAGGCATAGGCTTTCTACTTTGATTCTCAGACTTCTTTGTTATCCTGTTGGGTTAAGATAGAAAAACAAAAAATAAGTAGAGTGAAATAATGAAAAATGAGGATGTACCAACTGCTGTTTCTTGGCTCTTAACACGATGCCTGTTCATTTTAGTTTTTTTCCTCAGTCACTGTGTTGTAATCCTGCGAACCACATTTGCCAGCAGGCCAAATAGAGATACTTGTGTGATGTTTGGAAGTCAGTGTGGAAGAGAGCATCCTTCCTTTGGCTGTGGTGGAGGCAGGGTAGCAAGGGTAGCCGCAGATATGCAGCAGTTTTCTGGGCTCCGTGACCCTGTGATATCTCCAGCACTGGGGCTGTAGATGCTGTGCTTTAACTGTATCTTCCCACAGTTATCTGATTTCTGAGTAGATCACCTTGCCTGTATAATTTATATTCCCAGAAACATAGTAGTGATTTCTTTCACTGCTAATTCTATTCTATTTTAAATGTCTGACGGAGCCCTCCTGACTCACAGGTCTTCTCTATCCCTTTTTCTGTGGCCTGGGGAAGGCTCCAATCAGCTAGTTTCCTCCTTCCCCTCATCTGAGCTCAGCCCTGGCTCCTTTTAACTCTTCAGAGTTAAATGGTCTGTAACAGAAGACTCCTGACCAAAATGAAGGGAAAGGAAATGGTGTGAGGATGTCTAGAGGGTGGTGGAAGAAAGATATTAAGAGACCTGAGCATGGGAGGGGAAGGGGAAAAGAGATAGTTCCTTTAATCTCTTGTCATTTCTTAAACATTTTATTTTGTCGGGGAGGGAATGGAATCTTGCTTTGTTGCCAGGCTGCAGTGCAATCTTGAGATCTTGGCTTCCTGCAGCCTCCGCCTCTCTGGTTCAAGCAATTCTCCTGCCTCAGCCTCCCAAGAAGTTGGGATATAGGCACGCACTACCATGCCCAGCTAATTTTTTAATTTGTAGTAGAGATGGGGTTTCACCATGCTGGCCAGGATGATCTCCATCTCTTGACCTCATGATCCACTCACCTCTGCTTCCCAAAGTGCTAGGACTGTAGGTGTGAGCCACCGTGCCCAGCCTCTTAAGCATTTTTTAATCCCCCAGTCTTACAGTTTAGAAGTGAGTTAAATGAAGGAGGTGAGAATAGTCTTCTTTATTTATGGCTATATTTCCCCTGAACTTTCACCTATTCTAATAAGAGTGTGTTTTCATCACTCTTCAGCCTGAGTGTGTTCACATTTTCTTGGGAGAGGGTGCGGGATACAATATTTCACTATCTAATATCTTTGGTCTTATTTATATACATAACCTGATATGATTTTCACATGTATTAGGTTTTAATATGTTTTATATTTAATATAAAGAAAACTCTACTAAAAGAAAAGAGTGTGGGAAAGTTTGAGAAGTTGCTTGGATTCATATAGTTCATCAAAGCAGAGCTAAGATTTGAGCTCAGATCACCAGACTGCAATGCAGTTAAATCAGAGCTCCTTTGTTAGTGGAAATAAACCTGGATTTAGAATCTGGGAGAGGAATGTAAGATCAACCATAAATTGGAAGAAGTTCTAGTATATTTTCTGATATTTTTAAGTCTGTTAAAAGAGTATCATTAATAATGTCACTAGTGAGTGCTGGTGAGTCTTTTGATTGTAGAATTGAAATGAATGTTTAAAATTAATTTAAAATATAAAAATAAAGGATTAAAAACTGTATTACTTAAATTTTGACTTCAGTGTCTATTTAAGTCTACCCCATCCACAGAGGTTCTTTTCATAACCCTGTTTTGGTAGGAGAAGTTGGTTAGAAATACTGAAGGAATGGTGGCAAATATTGGGCTACGCCCAAGTCCTGAGTAAACTTACAAAAACTGTTGTGGTTTTATATGATAATTAAATTTAAACAATTAGGACAGAAGTCTAATTAGAGAGAGATAATAATATTGCTTCACACACCCTAATTTAGTGATAATGGTTAATGTGCAAGTCGTCCCCTTCTTGCTTGCTTGCTAGAAGGTTTTTGACTTTCAGTAAGATGTCTATAAATTCATTTAGCTTTGCTGCAAATAATTTGTAGCGTAGGTGTTTTCAAAGTATAGTCTATTCTTCTGCTTAATTATTCATATGTCCCACCCTGACCCACAAAAACAGAGCATTTTTGATGTTTGAGATGGGAAAAGCTTTGAATATTGTTTATGTCCGTCTACTTGTTATAGATGAATGGTTAGTCCTCACACTCTTTTTGTAAAAATAAAAAAACTGAAAATGCATTAAGCATGTATTCTCCTTACTGTATACCAGGCACTGTTCTAAGTCATTTACCTGTGTTAACTCATTTAATCTTCAGAGCAGCCCTTGGAGAGAAATGCAGTCGTCCCATTTTGCAGACAAGGAAACGGGCAGAAAAAGATGAAGTAGCTTATGCAAGGTCACACATCAGGAAGGAGCCAGACCCAGGATTCTGCTCTCTGGAACTGTCTCTTAAGTGTTGCTAACACGGCCTCTCTGTGCTAGGTTATGCTGTCTCAGAGCTGCCTGAGTCCAGGCTTCTTATTCCCTACTCTCCTGACAAAATTGGAGAGTCGGCAAGTTTAACTTTACCGTCTCTTGTTTTTTTATGCTTCTGCTAAAAAGTTTCATTGCAAAAAGTCTTCTTTGGTTCTCTTTTATGTTTCTGATTCCTAGTTTGTTGTCTGTCTATTTCTCCTGCAAAGTTGACTCTCAGCCCCTGTGTACTATGTACGGGATGACATTTCATAAAAAGTCTTAGGGGTGAAACTTTTATACTGAATAATTTGTTTAAAAAAATTCAGAATTGACCGGGCGTGGTGGCTCACGCCTGTAATCCCAGCACTTTGGGAGGCCGAGGCGGGTGGATCACAATGTCAAGAGATCGAGACCATCCTGGTCAACATGGTGAAACCCTGTCTCTACTAAAAATACAAAAAATTAGCTGAGCATGGTGGCGCGTGCCTGTAATCCCAGCTACTCAGGGGGCTGAGACAGGAGAATTGCCTGAACCCAGGAGGCGGAGGTTGCGGTGAGCCGGGATCGCGTCATTGCACTCCAGCCTGGGTAACAAGAGTGAAACTCCGTCTCAAAAAAAAAAAAAAAAAAAAAATTCAGAATTGAGGAGGCTTACTGTCTCTCTAATATTTTCTCAGTCAGACCTAATTTCAAGAGCTCTCTTATCCTCAAAATACTTAATTTTTAAATAAATAGAAATGACTGTTTTCTGATTATAAAATAACATAATTGTATTGTAAAAATGCAGGGCATGCATGAAAATATAAAGAAGATCATTAAAACACCCCATATTCCTACCCCTCAGTGATATCCACTGTTAGTATCTACTGGTAGAGTCACAGGAAGTACTAACAATGACTGATGAGATAGCGTCCTTAAATGTACACTTCCAGCGATAGGGAACTGTCACAAGGTAGCAAACACTTCAACAGCTTTAGTTGTTACAATGCTCCTTTTGGAAAACAGATGGATATACGTGACATGGATGTATCCCTTCTTTCCTTCTACATCTTGGTGGATACTACTAATTGATGTGCTTTATCATTGAGCTTCTAGGCAGTTATTACCAAGCCTTGGAGATGGCACACAAAATGAAACCTCTATTCCATCCCTGCTCCATGCTGACACTGAGCCATTAATATGTATTAAGGACTTTGATTCAACTGTCTGCCAACATCTAAGAGTTCTGGGAAATCACCTCAAGGTGTATAATGTACTTTGTGCCTTTTTATAAGAACAGAGTGGTGACTTTAGAAATTTTTTATAGTAAGACTCACCTAGATTTTTTGTTTTTTTTTTGAACATTGAAAAGCAACAAATGATAAGACACTTTTATAAGATTAAAGGCTGTCTTACATTCAAATATAAGTTATTAAATGCTGAAAGGGCACATATATTGACTATATGTGCTTCATATTTGTACATCAGGGGAAAGCCAGGCCCTACTGTGAAAGCTACAGGCAAGCCTTGCAAATACTGAGTTCTCCACAGGAGGAGATGCCCATTGTGATGAAACTGAATTCTCTGAAGAAGGCAGTTGGCATACCTAGCCCTTTTCTATATGTTTACTTTATTTGGAGAAGACAATGAGGAATTGTATATTCTGTCTTGCTCACAAAGAAAAGGTTAAAGAAGGCTGCTTCCTCATTGTGAGTGTGCTGCCTTGGGACATATCATTCCCAAAAAATAGTTCCAGAAGCAAGGCTAAGAAGGTGATGTGGAGTTTCTCATCTGTAAGACCTTTCTCTCACTCTCCATATCCAATCCAACAGCAAGTCTAGTTAAATCCACCTTTGAAATTTGGTTGCATCTGAGCACTTTTCAACATCCTGAGTCTGTTCATATTCCTTATCTTGGTTCCTGAACTCACTAGCTGCATAACCTTGGGAATGGTCTTTAATCTCACTCTGCCTTGC
Organism: Leontopithecus rosalia; assembly: GCA_028533165.1. Classification (NCBI taxonomy): domain Eukaryota; kingdom Metazoa; phylum Chordata; class Mammalia; order Primates; family Cebidae; genus Leontopithecus; species Leontopithecus rosalia. The sequence goes on along the minus strand of CM052655.1, from coordinate 33,692,054 downwards.
TTATCTATCAAACGGAGATAATAAAGTTGCATTTACATAGGGTCCTATGCAAAGTAGGGCAAGTAAGGTACTAAAAGAATGGCTGGTATCTCCAAGTGTAAGTATTATAGACATGCCTTTTCAGGGTCTTACAAATGTGTGTGTCAAGTATGACTTATAGAGAATCAGTGTTAAAAGGGACTTTAAGGATGAACTAGCCTGATACCCTTATTTACAAAGAAGCAACCTGAGTTCCAGAGAGGTGAAATATCTTTGAATTCATATGATAACTTTAGGTGGGTGAATTTGGATTAGGATGAAAGCCTCCATGACATATTAAGCACCCTGGTTGAGAATCATGAGCTTCTATATGTCTAAAGTGCTCTGCTTTTACAATGCCTATTCTGAGATTTTGGCTTGTCCAGCAAGCTTCCTGACCTTCAGTCATTGGTGAGGATTTTTCATGCATTGTTCAGCTCTGCATAGATCATTAAAAGCCTTCTCCTGTCCCCTTACCTGTGAGATACCCTCTAGGGCCCACTGTTACACATTTCCCATCTATATTACTAGAAAATCTCTGATCATATGGACTCAATCTACACTTTGCGTTCTATTCTGTATGATACTTTGGTAAGAGGCCATGTTCCTGCTTCATTATTATTCTGGTTTCTGAGTAGGCACAACACTTGGAGTCTCCCTATACCTTCATTCATGGAGGGTTTTGTCTGGTAGTGTGGTAGTTCTAGCCAACTTACTTCTAATTTGCAGGTAAGACCCAGGTGGTCTTAGAAATATGCCCCGCACTGCATGAGTCAATGGTAGGGATGAAAGACCTGAGAAAGTCTATGACAGCCTTTGAGCAGTTGCCTCATGACAAAGTTACAACTTTTTACTATGGCTTACAAGGTCCTTTTCCATGATCTGGATCTGACCTTAACATCAACAAGTTATGGTGTTCCTGAATAAAATATTCTCCCTCCATTTCCAATGCAACACTATAGATTACATTCTTGCCCTTCCCATTTGCATATATGTAAATCTTTCCTTCAGCTCAATGAAACTTGTTTTCCCTCAATGATTAAAAAAATTTTTTGATTTTGAGATAACTTTAGACACAAATAAGATAGTGCAGAGAGTTCCTGTTTCTCACCCAGTTTCGCCTAACATTATCATCTCACATAGTCCTTGTATGTTTGTCACAAGTAGAAAAAAAATAACGGTGGTACATTACAATTACCTAAATTACACACTTTACTCATACTTTAATAGTTTTTCCAGTGACGTCCCTTTTCTGTTCCCAGATCCAATCATGATTACTGCATGACCCTCAATATTTTTAGAGATATTACCTAAATAGTACTGGGTATGCAGCCCAAAGTTGAGGTGAGGACCTATTTTTAGTGCCCTTTGACATAAAAAATGTCAAATCTGTAGTCTTCATGGGTAAAACTGAATTTTGACCTCAATTTTAAGTAGAAGTTTAGAGGGGTCAAGACAGTGTAAGTAAAAGTCAATGTGAGATATGTACTTTCTTTCCCATGATTAGTAAAATTTTAAGTTCATAATATTTCCCTCCCAAGAAGATGAACAATGTGAACAATGGCTTTATCATTCCTGAGTGTTTTCTTGGGCACATTTTTATTGATTCAGTCTGTGTTTTAAATTTCTAGACACAGAGAATATGGGTTGGATAAGACAGGTAAGGGGAATTCAGCTTCCACTAGATTGTGTTTGCCCTTTTCCCAAAAATAAACCAGGCATGGTGCTGCAAATTTTTCACATATTATTTTAATTGTATAAAAGTTGGTGAAGTTATATTTCTCATTTCTGGAGATGAGAAAATTTAGCCATAGAGTATTTTTAGAAGGTTTTCAGGAGCACTGCCAGAAACCCTAGCAAGATGAATGACTAGAATTACCTGGTGATTGTCCCTCACACAAAAGAGGACCAAAATAAAAAGTAACTGTATTTTGAAAAGAGAAACTAAAGAAGTATGCTGGAGAGCAACAAGGGAACAGCAAAATCTCCGTCAGGTCAGAATCCTCCATTTATGTAAAGGTGCTTTGTACATTTCTCAGTTCTCTAGTGTAGAGGTTTACAGTCAAAGTGATTGAAAACCACAACAGCTACAATTAGTGGCTAAGGAACACATAATATATAAGTAAGTATTAAGGCACAAAAATATAAATTTTAAGGGGTGCTGGGAGTGGTGGTAAAATATCTAGAGTATTTTGATGTCACCAAAGTTAAATTGCTACCAGCTTAAAATAGTTTATTACAGGTACAGTACTTTTTCTGTTAACCCAATGACAATCAAAAAGAAAAAAATGATAGTAGATGAACAAATGAGAAAGGTAAAGAAAACAAAGATTAGCACCTCAGAAAACTACCAAACCACAGAGGTAGAAGGCCAAGGAGGAAGAAAGGAATGATGAATCTATAAAACACCCAGAAAATCCTTAACAAAATGACAGGAGTAAGTCCTTAAATATTGGTAGTAACCTAGAATCTTGATGGATTAAATTACTCAATTAACACACACACACACACACACACACACACACACACACACACACACACACAGTGGCTGAATGGATTTTAAAAAAACCCAACTATATGCTGCCTACAAGAGACTCACCCCAGTGTTAGACAAATAAAGACAGAAAATAAAGAGATAGAAAAACACATTCCATGCAAATGGAAACCAGAAGTTAGCAGGAATGGCCAACCTTATGGCCGAAAAATAGCTTTTAAGTTACAAACTGTAAAAAGGACAAAGATGATCATTATATAATAATAGTATCAATTCAACAAAACAATATAACAATTATAAATATATATATATCCAGTTCATGAGTGGCAGATACATAAGGCAAATAGGGAGAGGTAGTCTGCCATATGACAGTAAAGGACTTGAATGTACCACTTTCAGCAGTGAGTATATCATCAGAAAAACCAAAGAAATGTTACATTCAAATTGCTCTGCAATTACCTTGATTACCTAAGAGTCCAGCATTACCTTGATTTCAAAACCAAAGAGGTATATGACACAAAAAGAAAACTACATATCAATATTCTTGATGAACATAGATGCAAAAATTCTCAACAAGACAATAACAGTCTAATAGCACATTGAAAAGATTATTTACTATGATGAAGTTGGATTCATCCCAGGGATGCAAGAATGGTTTAATACACACAAAGTAATAAATGCAATCTACCATGTTATGAGGAAGAAAAACGCCATATGATTATTTTAATACATGCTGAAAAAACATTCAATAAAGTTCAGTATTCTTTCATTTAAAAGACTCAACAAATTGGAGATGGAAGTGATATGGAAACAGGGCAGGGAAGTGCTGGTTAGGCAAGGGAGGTATCTCTGGTGAGGGCTCCACCCTTGGGCCTGTGCCCACAGACCTAAATGAGGTCAGGCATTTCTGTTTTCATGCCTAAAAAGTTGCCTTTTGTCCCTCCGTGCCCCTATCCTGTGCGCATAAAAACCTGAGACCTTAGTGGGCACAGACACAAGTAGCTGAATGTCAAAAAGAGCAGAAGAACACACTGACCAACACCAGCAGACACTGGCGGGTCAGCAGCAGTGGAACAATCTGAACACTGAGGGGAACTCAGCTGAGGCAGTTGGAGGAAAGTCCGGCTGCTGGCTGGTCTGACTCCAGGGGAAGACAACCTTTCCACTCCATCCCCCTTCTAGCTCCCCATCCAACTTGCTGAGAGCTACCTCCACAACTCAATAAAACTTTGTACTCATCCTCCAAACCTACATGTAATACAAATTTTCCAGCATACTAGGGCAGGAACCCAGGATACAGAAAGCCTTCTATCTTTGTGATAAGGCAGAGGGTCTAATTGAGGTGATTAATATTAGCTGCTTGCAAATAGCAAAGCTGTGAAAGAGCACATTGTTAACACATGCCAGCTTGGGTTTTGGGAACTGTGAACACTCACCCCTACATGCTGCCTTGGTGTTGAAGCCCCAAAACACTCCCCATGACCTCTGCAACTTCCTGTCTGCATGCTTCCCCTAGGGATTTGAGCAGTGGGAGACTGAAGAAGAGGGCCACATCTCTGTTGCACACACTGCAAGGGTAAAAAGGGAACTTCTCTTGTTTTAGAAGGAACATACTTTAACACAATAAAGGCCATATATAACAAAACCCAAAAATAACACTATATTGAATGGCAAAAAGTTGAAAGCTTTTCATCTAAGATCTCTAATAATGAGAAGCATCTTCCCTTTCACCACTTCTGTTGAATATAAAACTATATACTAGCCAGAGCAATTAGGCAGGAGAAAAATGTCATTTAAATTGAAAAGGAGAGCATCAGGTTGTTCTTGTTGGCAGATGGCATTATCATATACATGGAAAACCCTAATGATCCCATCAAAAACTAATTAACAAAGTCAGTAAAGTTACAGTATACAAAATCAATATACAAAAATCAGTAATATTATTATACATTCAGATTGAAATACCTAAAATAGTCAAAAATACAATTGTAGTTATTATAGATAAAAAGATAATAAATTTAACCAATGAGGTGAAAAACCTCTACACTGAAAATTATAAAACTTTTATGAAATAAACTGAAGAGGACACAAATAAATGGAAATATAACTACTTTTGTGGATTTGAAGAATTGATATTAAAAATGGGCATTCTAGCCAAAATAATCTATAGATGTAACATAATTCCTTTCAAAATACCAATGATATTTTTCATAGATATAAGAAAAAAATCTCCAAATTATATGGAACCAGAAAGGGCCTTGAATAGTCAAGGCAATCTTCAGCAAAGAGAAGAAAGATGGAGCCATCACACTACTTGACTTCAAAATACACCACAAAGTAACAGTAACCAAAACAGCATGGTACTGGCATAAATACAGACACATGGACCAATGGACCAGAATAGAGAGCCCAGAAATAAATCACACTTTTATAGTTGACTGATTTTGAACAAAGATGCCATGAACACAGGTTGGGGAAAAGATAGTGTCTTCAGTAAATGGTGCTGGGAAAATTGGATAACCACATGCAGAAGAATACTAGATGCATACCTCTTCCCATATATATATATTATTTCCCATATATATAATATATGTAAATATATTATATATAATTAATATATATTAATAATAAAATAAAAATATAACATTAATAATAACTCAATAATAAAAATAAAATAATAAAAATAGAATATATATAATAGATATAGATATATAGTAATAGATAATAGATATATATAATAGAATATTATATACTATTATATATGTATATTATATAATATGTATATTATATGTATATTATATAATATGTATATAATATATACATATTATATTTAATTATATAATATGTATATAATATATACATATTATATTTAATTATATTATATATAAATAATATATATTATATATATTCT
>CM052655.1:33622141-33686131 GCA_028533165.1 Leontopithecus rosalia | reverse complement strand
TTCTACACGGCAAAAGAAACAGTCACTAGAGTGATTCAGCAACCAACAGAATGGGAAAATATTTTTGCAGTTTCCCCATCTGACAAAGGGCTGATATCCAGAATTTACAAAGAACTCAAACAAATTTACAGGAAAAAAACAAACAAGCCCATTCAAAAATGGGCAAAGGATATGAACAGACAATTTACAAAAGAAGACATACATGAGGCCAACAAACATATGAAAAAATGCTCATCATCACTGGTGATTAGAGAGATGCAAATCAAAACCACATTGAAATACCATCTCACGCCAGTTAGAATGGCGATCATTAAAAAATCTGGAGACAGCAGATGCTGGAGAGGATGTGGAGGAATAGGAACACTTTTACACTGTTGGTGGGAGTGTAAATTAGTTCAACCATTGTGGAAAAGGCTTTTGAAGATTTTCACCACAAAGAAATGATAAATGTATGATAGATATACCAAGGACCTTGATTGGATCATTATACAATACAGGCATGTACCAAAACACCAAATTGTACCTTGTATATATGTATAATTACATTTTGTCAATTAAAAAATAATTTTAAAAGTGTATCAGGATTAAGCAGCAGGCCACCATGAAGGAGACGAGGCATCAAGCCCAGATTTCCCTGGTTCCAACGTTGTGCCCTTCCCACAATGTCCCATGGCCATTCCCTACCATAGAATGATGATAATAGCATAATGTGTATGTGAAAGTACTTGTAAACTTTGGAGTGACAAAACAGGGTTATAATGATTTCAAATGTTAATATTTTCTGAGTTTGTTTAAAACTATTTATATCCCAGCGTGTATGAACTTACACTTAGGTAATCCATAGTTTGGTATCATACCTTGAAGAAGTTTTGAGCAGATACTTTGTCCTAATATACAAACTTAATTGTCTTATGTGTTCCCATACACAGGGTCTTCTATTTTCATATGTTACAAATTTCTAGAAATGTATGAACTGCTGAAAATTGAATAACCAACATTATTGTAAGGGGATTTTTGTTTGCAGAATGCTAAAAATATAAGATGTTTTTTGTATTTTAAATTTTAGCTATTCAAAATACAAGTATGTTTTAGAATTAATTATTTGTTTTTAATATCTGTAGTTCTTTTGCTAGTGACTACATAATTAACTGCTTAAATTTGGTAAGGCTTCAGTTGAGGATAAAGATACTCAACTTCTAGCACGTAGTGATTTACGTTTCTCCAATTTATGTACCATCTGTTACCTTAAGAAGACATTTAACTTCTCTGGCCTGATACTCATTTGTAAAGTGAGATTTGATAATCACACCTATTGATAGAGTTGCTATGATGATTCAGTAGGATATGTGTAGAGCTCATTGAACAGTGCTTGGTACATAGTAAGCACTACAGAAATCAATAAATCAGCAAGGTGAGTGTCATTATAACACCAACTATAATACACCTTAATTGGTTTCTTATTACATGTCATACTTTACCTGTGTAGAGCAGAGGAAAGTAACTTGACTTAAGTTGCACATACAGCCAGTAGTAGAGCTGGGATTCATGTCGCGCTACCTGAATCTGAAGTGCTCTTTCCCTCTCGCTCAGCCTCTCCTTTGCTAAGAAGATGAAACAATTTAACATGCTTCTTCAATTTCCCTCCTCTCTGCCTCAAATGATTTCTTTCATGCCACTCTCCTTTCTACCTCCAAGTGCCTTCTCTCTTATCTCAGAGGTGCTTTATCCCCTTTAATTTCCAAAGTGAACTTTTCCACTTTCTAGGTAACTCCTTCCTCTGGGTTTTGCCCCAGCTGTGTCCTTCGTTGACCTCCAGTCTTTCTTTTCACTTGCCCCTTCACCTCTTCCTCCATGTTTAGACTCTGCAACCTCACCTCTCTGCGTTTAGCATGGCGTAGGAGTCAGAAGACCTAAGTTCTCTTTCTAGTTCTGTCCCTGGCTGTGTTCATTTAGACAAGTCACTCAAAATTTTTCAGCTCAGTTTATTTAAAAGAGTTTTAAGAAACTTGTAAGACTTATTTCATTGTCAGAACTCTGGGATAATAATTTTTCTTTCTTGTTCTTTGAAGGCTTGGGAATAGGGGTATGTGGAATTACATTGACCATGTTTCTCTTTGGGCCATGGCCTCCCACCTTGTTTGAATCTCTTTGGACTGTAAGTTTCACTTTATCTAGAAGGTCTTCAACTCACTGTCTCCAGCAGCAAAAGACAACTCCACATTTCCAATTTATGTCTTGTGTAAATAATTTAACTTGTGTAAACCTCTCACATCTGAGCTAAACTTAGAGATGATGGCTTTACCATTCATACCCAAGCAGTTCTTTTACTGTGGTTACCTTGATAAAGTCGTGCTTCTCTTCCTAAAAGTGTTCTGTCTTCTACTTTTTCTAGCTGCTTTGAGCTGCAACCATCTTATCATTGACAACTTTTTTTTTTCCTATGCACCTGGGGGTTGCAAACTAGCATGACTTGGTGCTTCAGAGTTTACATCAGAATACAATCAGATTTTATAAGACAGATAATAAAGAAGCATATTCTGTTTTGTTCAAACTAGAATTTCTTGAATGTATTTTTCCACCAAATCTTTTTTTGCAATATGGTAATGTTTTAATTATGGTTTTCCAGAAACGATGGTTGGGGGAGACAGAGATTTTGAGTGATTTATTTTAAGGAATTGACTCACACATTGCGGTGGCTGGCAAGTACAAATCTGCAGAGTAGGCTAACAGGCTGATGAACTAGAGAAGAGCTGCTGTTGCAGTTTGCATCCAAAGGCAGTCTGCTGGCAGAGTTCCTTTTTGCTTGGGGAGAGTAGTCTTTTTTCTGCTAAGGCCTTCCGCTGATTGGTTGAGGCTGACTGACATCATGGAGGGTAATCTGCTTTATATTTAGAATGTGTTGATTTAAATGTTTTAAATAATTTAAAAAGTGTTTTTAGAGATTTAGGAGGTACAAGTGCAGTTGTGTTACATGGCTATATTGCATAGAGGTAATGTCTGGGCTTTTAGTGTACCTGTCACCTAAATAGTGTATGTTGTACCCAACAGAAAATACCTTCACGGAAACATCTAGAATACTGTTTGACCAAATATCTGGATATTGTGGCCTCACCAAGTTGATGCATAAAATTAACCATCATGGCTAATTAACCCAAAACTAGTAATTAATGAACAATATATTTTAGAAGTATAGGTCAAGATTGTACTAATGCTAGGCTAAGGGGACTCAGACTTTATTCTGTAGGTAAAGAAGTCTTAGTTTTGAGCAGAGCTGTGACATGTACTTTGGGAAGTTTATTTTGAAGGTAGCTGTATTTAAGAAGCATTTAACCTATATTTAAGATTAAGTAGGGAGAAAAAAATCATTTTAGTCATGTAGGCAAGATGTATTATAGGGTAAGTAGGGAAGTGATGGCAGAAGTGAGTGAAGCAAAGTGAATTTCAAAAACACTTTTTAAGTGTAACTAAGAGGATGGATCAAATGACTAAGTTTGGGGACTAGAGAAGAGAAAATTTAGTAATAATGCTAAGGCTTCAAGTCTTGGCACCGAGAGGATGGCAGTGACCTGGGAAGAAAATGATATTGGAGGTAAAGCAGACTTTCTGGGTGCCAGTGGGACTGCATATCTGAATAAATAAACATTTGGCTTCTTAATAGTTAATAGGAAAATACATATGATTTTTATTGATATTAATATACTTTTAAATGCGGTCAGGCACAGTGGCTTCCGCCTGTAATCCCAGCATTTTGGGAGGCTGAAGAGGGCAGATCACTTGAGATCAGGAGTTCGAGCCCAGACTGGCCAACATGGTAAAACCCTGTCTCTACTAAAAATATAAAAATTAGCTGGGCATGGTGGTATATGACTATAATCCCAGGTACTTGGGAGTCTGAGGCAGGAGAATCACTAGAGCTTGGGAGGCAGAGATTGTAGTGAGTCAGGATGGCACCATTACACTACAACCTGGGTGAGAGTGAGACTCCATCTAAAAACAAAAAAACGTTTAGTAATATATAAAGATAATTGGCAACTAGGATTAATAACTTCAGGGGAACTTCATGAGGAGAGTAGGGCTATTCATATCACTTCATTGTTTTGTCAGGACAAACTGTTTTTTTCTTTTCTTTAGAAATAAAGAGTAGATTCATCCATGTCCCTACAAAGGACATGAACTCATAATTTATTATGGCTGCATAGTATTCCATGGTGTATATGTGCCACATTTTCCTTGTCTAGTCTATCATCGATGGGCATTTGGACTGGTTCCATGTTTTTGCTATTGTAAACAGTGCCATAATAAATATAAATATGCATGTGTCTTTATAGTAGAACAATATATCATCTTTTGGATATATACACAGTAATGGGATTGCTGGGTCAAATGGAATTTCTTGAAGCCATCATTCTCAGCAAACTGATACAAGAACAGAAAATCAAACACCACATGTTCTCACTCATAGGTAGGTGTTGGACAATGAGAGCACATGGACACAGAGAGGAGAGCATCATGCACTGGGGGTCTGAGAGTTAGGGAGGGGTAATATGGGGAAAAATGCCAGATATAGGTGATGGGGGGATGGAGGCAGCAAACCACATTGCCACGTGTGTACCTACACAACAATCCTGCATGATCTGCACATGTACCCCAGAACCTAAAGTACAATAAAATATATATAAAGAAAAAAACAGAAATAAAGAATAGAATAAAAATTGAGAAGAAAACCAGATGCTCCACAGCCACTACCTCTTTGTTTAAAGGCAGTGATTCCTGACTAGTGCACATTCACGAAACCAACCCAGACCCCCAGTTATGAGGTAGAGCTGTTGGATTTGTTACAGTAAACATTTCTGAGGCTGAGAGAATCAGGGTTGAAAGGCTTTTTAGGATTTGATACAGAACGTCAGTGGCCCATGGTAATAACCCTTCTATTTTTCTTTTCAATTTGTTTCACCTTCATTTATACTAATTCTTTTCTGCAGTGAGCAATTCCCCAAGCTCAGTTTAACCCTGTGGCTCCAACAAAGATGCTATTTTTTATTTACTATCCTGTTCTACACCATTTTCAGTCATTTTACACTCGAAAAGACATCTTTGACTTACTGAAAATCTTACTAGCAAATTTGCTCAAAATAGCTCCACCAATCCTAGAGTTTTGAGATGAGGAGTAGAACATTAATTTGTTGCATGAGTCTGTTACTACCTTTGAGCATAGATTGAAGGAAGTAATGAGACCCCAATGAGTTAGAGACAGAAGGACCTCGTAGGTCAGCTAGGCTATTCCCATCATGCCACAGATGAGGAGGCAGAGTCAGGGAAAGGTAACAGATGGTATCTAAAGCAGTGGCAGGACTGAGAGGAGCAGGTGTGTTAACTTTTAGTTTGCAAATGTTTCACTGTACCATGATGACCTAAGCACTCTGCTTGAGCTGACACTATAGAATATATGATAGAATCGAGACCATACTGGAAAACATGGTGAAACCCTGTCTCTACTAAAAATGCAAAAAATTAGCTGGGCATGGTGGTGCGTGACTGTAATCCCAGCTACTTGGGAGGCTGAGGCAGGAGAATTGCCTGAACCCAGGAGGTGGAGGTTGTGGTGAGCCGAGGTTGCGCCATTGCACTCCAGCCTAGGTAACAAGAGCGAAACTCCGACTCAAAAAAAAAAAAAAAAAAGAATATATGATAGAAGTGCAAGGCATGGTTTTTGCTCTTTTAAAATTTTACCTTTATACCCAAGATTAAAAAAAAATGTTTTTCTAACATTAAAGGAACTGGCCCTTGTAGTTCTTCACAAATTGAGAAAGCCTTAGATTTGTTTTTGCCACGTGATCTTAGTATATTTTTCACTGGACTTAGAAAACACTGATCATTTTACAGTTCTTTTTCTTATCAAACCCCTAGACTACAGTCAGGGATAGTGACTACTGATACTCAGCTTGCAAAAAGTGAATTGCTTTATTATATCTTTTTTTCCACTAATGTGTCACATAAATACTAGCAAATCATTTGACTTCTATGCTACACAGGATGTATCTTTGTCCTAAAGATAATTATATTTCTTAGGCAATGCTTATTGAAATGCCTGTATGGAAGTAGCTTCTGAATGATGGCATAATTTTTGGCTCTAGGGGGTGTGTACAGTACTTGACCTCTGTTGATATTTGCTGTTGAGCTGGTGAATTGTCTACAGAATAGAGGTGGTGAAATGTGTTTGCAGGTTGCAGCGAATCACTGCAACTGTGATATGTCTGTGACTTAGAAACAGGCAAAGCAAATCCCAGTAGTTTATATGGGAAGAATGTGCATTAAAACATTTTATTAGTTTTGGTTGGGAATTAAAATATGGTCTATTTTTATGTAAAAACCTGTTAAAGTGCTAAAAATGAGATAGAAGAGTAGTTTTGTTGATGAGTCTGCTTTGTGCATGTATGCATAAAAAGAAGGCATAAAATGCTAGCGTGGAAGCATATTGAATTATTAAGAAAGTGTGGCATTTGGGGCTCTAGGTCACTTGGGAAGCCAACGAAAGCAGTGAGGAAGGAGTGAGGTTTGATGATGCCTGAGAAGGATAGAAAGCTAGAACTTGGGAATGAGAGAGAAGTTTGGAGATGTCAAAGCACAGATTGAGTCAGCTGTGAAGGTTAGGAAGACCAAGAGGAGTAAGCAGAGGTTTATAGACCAGCAGAAAGAGGTAGAGAGAAGGGAGCATTTAATATAGTACCTATGGCTCTGCCTGTGGGAGGTTGCAGCAAGGTATTGAGTGCACCAAGCTTACTGGAATATTAGGAATTAGGTTTTTGGGTTTAAATTCTAGTTATATACAATTATGTGACATAGAATTTATAATAAAGCAATTAATAAAATTATGCTTTCTCTGAGCTTGAGTAACCTCATTTGTAAAATGAGTCTAATGCTTTTCAGAGTTGTTTTTGAATTAAATGAGATTATGTGAAAGCCCTTTGTGGCAACAGGCTGTGTGAATGAAAGACCCATTTGATTTATTGTAAATTAAAAGTGAATGATGGCTTTAGGCTGCATGTGGCCATTCAATTCCAATAAAGCCATTATAAAATAATTGTAAACTTTATGCATTTTCATTACAAGATGAGAAAGCTATGATATGTTGGTTACTTGTCCACAGGTTTACCGAATCAGAGCATAGTTTCTAAATTTTGAAGACCAGCACCTCTTTCTTATTCATCTTACTCCTTAAAGCAAGAAGCCATAGGTACATAATGACAATTTAAAAGGCAGAATTTATGTATTTCTTCAGTGTAGAAATCATCATCATGCCCCTAGAACATCAGTAGAATTTATCATCTCTGCATTTTTTATAGACTCATTTGGGAAATGTCATGGTTTATCAGAGTCACATAAATCAGTTTGCTGGATTTAGTCCAATCTTTAAATGTCACCTGGAGATGAGGGAATAATATTGAATCATTTTGTGTGTGAGAGATTAAATAAAAGCAATAAAAGCTGGTAGAGAAATCAACTAAAACTTGAGGAAAAAATTACATGAGCTAGAAATAGATATCAGTGGGTATAAGAAATTGCAAGTTTTCTTAAAATGTAGGTTCAGACACAGCAGGCTTCATGCTTTCTTTTTGTATTCTTTGAGTGATAAGTGTGGAACTATTGCTTTTCATAATGCTGCGAGAGTTCTCTTCATTTATGTACAATATCTTCCTTGCCACAAACTCAAAACCTGCTGTACCAGCCAGGATGGGATAGGTTGTATTGTAGTCATCAGTAACCTCCAAAATACTCAATGTCTTATAACAATAAAGGATTATTTCTTTACTAATGTTATGGGTCCATCTTGAGGTCACTATTGTTCCTGTTCAGTGAGCAAGAAGATCTCTTGGCTGAAGGTTGGGTCTGGAGTTGCCTGAGCTTGGCGAGGCCTGAGCTTCGCAAGGACACCGGATGGGAGGAGGAAAATGGAAAATGAGATGAGCAAATATTGGCTACTAGTGAGGGCAATAAAAATAAGGAAAGATTGCAATGTGTAGCCTTATTTTTTCTTAGGTTGATGGCTTTTTCAGGGTCTTAGGAAGGCAGCCAAATGGGAAAGGGACAGGTCCCAGTGGTCATTGTTCTGGTACATGGACTGATAGAGCACCTCTGTTCGTACATCTGCAGGTGTTTAAATTGCCACACACACACAGGGCCAAAGCAAACAGCACATAACCTTTCCACTTCCATTCAGGGTACAAACCAAGTCAGGTAACAATCTCTGCTTTTATGGCGACAGGAAGGTATAATTCTCCTGCATTGTGAGGAATTAAATTGAGTAGTTCTGAATAATAGGCTGATTTGTCCTTCAAATATTGCCTCAGGTAGTACTATAAATATAAAGTAGTCCCCATGAAAAGTCAGGACACCTGTAATATTTTCTCCTCTTTTTATGATACAGTTTTCATCTTATATTTTGTTATTTGTCAGGGCTGTGATCTGAGTGTGTCAGCTCCCAAATTTATATGTTGAAATTCTGCCCCCTAAATGAAGGTATTAGGAGAAGGAATTTTGGGGGAGGTGATTATGTCATGAGGGCAGAGGTCTCATAAATCGGATTAGTACTGTTCTCACACTGCTATGAAGAACTATCTGAGACTGGGTAATTGAGGCCTCAGAAAACTTACAATTATGGCAGCAGGTGAAGGGGAAGCACATATATCTTGCCATGGGTGAGCAGGAGAGAAAGATAGCGAAAGGGGAAGTGAAACGTGCTTCTAAGCCACCAGATCTTGTGAACACAAGAACAGCAAGGGGGAAATCTGCCCCCGTGATGCAACTGGCCACCAGGATCTTCCTTTGATTCAACATGAAATTTGTGTAGGAGCATATATCTATACCATATCATCCTACTCTTGGCCCCTCCAAAATCTCATGTCATTCTAACATTTCAAAACCAATCATGCATTTCCAACAATCCCCTCACAGTCTTAATTCATTTCAGCATATATTCAAAAGTCCAAGTCCAAAGTCTCGTTTGGGACAAGGCAAGTCCCTTCCATCTATGAGCTTGTAAAAGTGAAAACAAGTTATTTACTTTCAGGATACAATGAGGGTACAGATATTGTATAAATGCTTCTGTTACAATAGAGAGAAATTGGTCAAAACCTAAGGGGCCACAGGCACTATGCAAGTCTAAAACCCAGTAGATCAGTCATTAAATCTTAAAGCTCCAAAATAATCTCCTTTGTCTCCATGTCTCACATTCAGGGCATGCTGATGTAAGAGGTGGGCTCCCATAGCATTGGGAAACTCCACCCCTGTGGCTTTGCAGGGTCCAGCCCCTATAGCTGCTTTCATGGGCTAATGTTGAGTGTTTAAGGCTTTCCAGATGCATAGAGTAAATTGTCAGTGGATCTGGGGTCTAGAGGATGGCGGTACTCTTCTCAAAGCTCCCCTAGGCAGTGCCCCAGTGAAGACTCTGTGTAGGGGCATGAACCTCACATTTCCCATCCACACTGACCTACTAAAGGTTCTCCATTAGGGCTTCACCCCTGCAACAGACTTCTGCCTGGAAATCCAGGCATTTCCATACATCCTCTGAAATCTAGGCTGAGGTTCCCAAACATCAACTCTTGCCTTCCACTCACTTGCAGGCCAAACACTGCATGGAAACCACCAAGACTTGGGGCTTGCACCCTTTAAAGCAATGGCCTGAACTGTACCTTCACCTGTTTTAGCAATGTCTGGAGCTGCAGCTGTTGGGATGCAGGATGCCATGTCCTGAGGCTTCATGGAGCCCACAAAACCATTTTTTTTCCTCCTAGGCTTCTGGCCCTGTGATGAGAAGTCCTGCTGTGAAGCTCTCTGAAATGCCTTAGAGACTTTTTCCTCATTGTCTTGGTGACTAACATTTGGTCCTTCTTTTCTTATATAAATTTCTACAGACAGTGGCTTAAATTTTTCCTCAGAAAATGGGCTTGTCTTTTCTTCATTGTCAGGCTGCATATTTTCTATACTTTCATGCTCTGCTTCTCTTTGAAATGTAAGTTCCAATTTCAGATCATCTCTATGTAAATGCATATGACTGTAGGCTGCTAGGAGTAGCCAAGACACCTTTTGAATGCTTTGCTGCTGAGAAATTGGTTTCACCAGAAATTTCTTCCTAATCATCTCTCTCAAGTTCGAAGTTCCACACATCTCTAGAGCACAGGCCTAATGCCTCCAGTTTCTTTGCTAAAGGATAGCAAGAGTGACCTTTACTTTATTTCCCAATGAGTTCCTCATCTCCATCTAAGACCTTCTCAGCCTAGACTTCAGTGTCCATATCAGTATCAATATTTTGGTTAAAACCATTCAACAAATCTCTGGTAAGTTCCAAACTTTCCTACATCTTCCTGTCTTCTTTTTGAGCCCACAAAACAGTTCCAACTTCTGTCCATTACCCAGTTCCAAAATCTCTTCTACATTTTCAGTTATCTTTATAGCAGTACCCCACTCTCAGTACCATTTTTTGTTTTGGTCCATTTTCACACTGCTATAAAGAACTACCTGGGAGTGGGTACCAGGCTGGCACCCTGACCCCAGACTTTCATCCTCCAGAACTGTGAGAAAGAAATGTTTTTTTAAATAAGCCATCTATTCTGTGGTATTTTTTTTTCTAGCAGCCTGAATGGACTTAGATGGTGAGTGTTTCCTACTTCTTGTGATAGATGATAGGTGAGGTTCCCTCCTGCCCCCCGCCCCATATAGGTCATACCTTATTCATTGAGCTATCTCTAGTAATAAACATTGTGGTTGGAGTACAGTAGTATTCATAGTATTCAGTATTTTAATGAATTAATGGGTCAGAATTTTGATGAATTAATCTTTGTAATGAATTGTAAAGAAAAGAATCCTTTTGTGTTAGTGTCTCTAACCTAAAAAGGCACCTTATTTCATCACCCCTAAGTATTCTGATACAGGTAAAAAGGCAGTTGTCTTATCTTAATATTAGAGGTGAAGCAGAATCTCATTTGCACACTATATTCTTGCTTCTGTATTTTTAATGGAAACTAAGGGGTAGGCGAAAATATTGCAAAGGTTTACGAGTCACTTGGGAGGATATAAAATGTGCTATACTTTATCACATCTTATTTGACTTTAGATTATGTAGGATATTAGGACTCCATACATATAGCCGTTTAGGCCTTACTAATGACTATGGCTAGCAAAGAATCTTATATCAACCCAGGTCTATGCAAATGAGGTTTTCCTTACCTGTTAGTATTTTCAGTTACTACTACTTTGAGTTGTATTAATTTCTTAATACATTTTATTTTTTAGAGCATTTTTAGATTTATATGATAATTAAATGGAAAATACAGAGAATTACCCTGATACCCTGTGCCCTAGTCCTGTTAATTTTTAACTTAGGCTTTTCTGTAGCTTTCAGTAAACAGGTTGGTCCCTTGGCAGCAGGCCGGGTCTGAGTTCGGGTCTTTTACTGCACTGGTCAAGGCCAAGCCTTGATAGGAGAAATAAAAGGAAGATTTTTTTTAGAGCAAACATCAGCTGCTTGTGAGGCAATGGGAATGAGGAGGCAAATTTGGCTAAGGAGGAATAGAGGCAACTGCTAAGCAGAGGGTTGGGAAATTGCTCCACCTGTGTGAATGACCTTGGCAATGGGTTTAAAAAGGTGGGGAAGTGGAGTTGGAGGTGGGCTGGGGAGGAGGTTTAAATAACTTCACGTTTTCTTTTTAAACTTTTGTGGGTATGTAGTAGGTATATATATATTTATGGTATACATGTGATATTTTAATACAGGCATACATTGCATAATGATCACATCCAGGTAAAGAGGGCATCCATCACTTCAAGCATCTATCCTTTCTGATATATACAATCCAATTATATTCTTCTAGTTATTTTTAAATGCACAATAAGTTATTGTTGATGATGGTCACCCAGTTGTGTTATCAAATGCTAGATCTTGTTCATTCTACCTAACTACATTTTTGTACCCATTAACCATCCTTGTCCCTTCCCCCACCCACCTACTACCCTTTCCAGTCTCTGGTAACCATCATTCTTCTATCTATATGAGCTCAATTGTTTTAATTTTTAGTTTCCACAAATAAGTGAGAACGTGCAAAGTTTGTCTTCTTGAGCCTAGCTTATTTCAGAGTAGATGTTTTTAAGCACACAACCCCAAGTTCCCCTTTCCCAGTTGTTTTATATCTTCATCTTTCCCCTAATCCTTTCTTTCTGCCTGTCTTTCCTTTTTTCCTCAATCTGCCTCTTGGAAGCCAAAATCTCTGCTCACTACATGGATATGCAAGTTGTATTTGTCATATCAAGACTTTTCTTCTGCTCTCAGTCAGCCCTTTCTGGATTCTCACACTATCAGCAGTGGCTCATACTGTCTCAAATGCCAACTCTTCCTTGGAGCTGGAAGTTGTACTTAAAAAATACTAGTATGTATTTATTTTAACTATTTGTAATTATGTGTGTAAAGGCTCAGAGTAGTTCATTAAAAATAGATTTAAAACATGCATTACAGAATAATCCCTTTAATGTTTCTATAAACTCTTATCATTTTATCAGTAATACTTCTGGGTGATATATGTTCATATTTTGAATTAGTCATTTTATATTTTAAAGCATATTATTTGATGTTTTTAAATTATATACCAGCTCCTTAGAAGTCTATATCCAGTTCACTTAACACAGAGAGAAGTATTTCATATAGGCTGAGAATATTTGAAATAACTTAAAAAGTAAAACAATTACAGATTTGACAATATGTATAAAATCGAACAAAAACAGAAGGCTAGGTCAAGATCAGAGATTTGTATCTTTGAATACAAATGTCTAAAATATCTATTGAAAAAAAGTTGTTTTACAGGGTGAAAAACTTCAAAAGACCAGTCTGGAAGACCATGCATAGAATTAGTGAACACATGGTGTGGGCAACTAGTTCACCATATGCCAACTGACAATATGAGTCTTAGCATGCTGCTACTGAATTTTTTAATATATTTATTTCTTTGGTTATTTGCTATCCTCTTATAGTTTGATAGATTTCACAATGAAGATAAAAAAATTCTCATGAAATAAACTAGTGCTTTGAAGTATGAGAAAAGGTTTTTCTTGCATACTCCTCTTCAGTAAGTAATTGAGTCTGAGACAGTTGATCCATATCAATCTTGGTAACCTTTAAGGCAGAATTTTCAGCATTTTTATAAAACTTAAAAAACTGGAGATCATTTAATTTTTTGATGTATTTTAAGTTTTCAATTTGCAAGTGTTCATAGCCTCTAAAATGCTAATTTCAAGTTGAGACTGATACATCAGGATAAGTATCCCTGGAGCACTGAAACTTCACTTGAGTACATGTGGATGTTGGGACAGATTACTCTAGAAGGGAAGGAGGGAAAAAACTGAGGGACTCTGTGTGCAAGGTACTGTGCCATATCCTTTGCAGGTAGTATCTAATTCGCTTCTCATGTCAGCCTTTTGACTTCTGTAATTGCCATTCCTATCTTACAGAAGAGGAAGATGAGGTTGAATAAGGTGAGGAACCATGTCAAACAATATGCAGATGACATCGAAGACTCAAGGGTTTTTCTGCCAAAACTCCAGAGCTCATCCTCTTTTATTTTATGTTGATTCCCTGTGGTGAAGAATTTGAGACCCTGCCCTCCACCAAAAAAAGAAAAAAAATGAAAAAAATGAGCCAGGATTTTTTAGATATTTTAGGGTTTGTGGCAGAGATAGATCTTTGAGCAGGAGGTTAAAATCCTCAGGCTTTGGCTTAGTCATTCCTAAGTTACTCTTTCTGGGCTAGTGAATTACTGTCGGCTGTTTGAGAACTTACCCAGCATTTTACTGGGATCTCGGGGAGACATCATAATGATATTGTACTTGGGAGTAGAGCTCCAGAAAGTTTTCTTCTAAATCTGGGAATTAGAATGTAACAGACGGAAGATGGTCTACTAGCTGGCTAAATTGTGTGGCATAAATTTGTGCCTCCTCTTTTATGGGATGTGAGAATACACAGTGAAGGAAAGGGTACAGTGTTTATGCCTATGGGATTTTAAAATTTCTCATGGAATGCAGGAAGTACAACTACTGCCATGTGGGGGTGAGATCATGATTATTTTGATATAAAAGTGACAATAGGGAAATGTTAGTATAGACAACACATTTTTTTTCCAGACAAAAAGTACAGTAATCAATCAGAAAGAAAAATATGTTGAAGTCTTGTGGTGGTAGCTTTGTGGAAGTGGTATTTGAATTGCATCTAGACGGTTGGATAGGATTCAGCAACAATAAAGAGACATTTCAGGTTTGGGGAACTGCATAAAGAAGAGCCATAACCTGAATTAATTATCTTACTCATAATTTTCATCTTATCCAATTCCAGCAGAAATTGAGGCAGAATTTTTAAAGTACCTATTAGTATAGCTTAAAATAATATTAAAGCAGTTAAATAATAGTGTGAAATGGGCCTTACACTTAGCTTCAAGTTTCTTGGCTGTCAAAGAATAGGAAACATAAGAATTTGTCTGATAAATGGAAATGTACTGAGTCTGCAGATGAGAAATAGTTTTGTCTCTTAATTTCCAATTTGATATGTAAAAGACATTGAGCAGTGTAACAGACAATGCATTTGGTAGCAGTTTTAGGAAGAAACAGAACTCACTGTGTGGCTCTGTTTTCTTTTTTTATATCTAATTTTATTTATTTATTTTTGAGACGGAGTTTCACTCTTGTTACCCAGGCTGGAGTGCATGGGCGCGATCTCTGCTCACCGCAACCTCCGCCTCCTGGGTTCAGGCAATTCTCCTGACTCAGCATCCTGAGTAGCTGGGATTCCAGGCATGCGCCACCATGCCCACGAGGTTTCACCATGTTGACCAGGATGGTTTCGATCTCTTGACCTCATGATCCACCTGCCTCAGCCTCCCAAAGTGCTGTGATTACAGGCTTGAGCCACTGTGCCCAGCCTTATTTTATTTTTAAATTTTATTGTATTATTTTATTATACTTTAAATTCTGGTATACATATGATGAATGTGCAAGTTTGTTCCCTAGTAATACATGTGCCACTGTGGTTTGCTCCATCCATCACTCTGTCATCAACATTAGGTATTTCTCCTAATGCTGTTCCTCTCCTAGCCGTTCATCCCCTAACAGGCCCTGGAGTGTGATGTTCCCCTTCCTGTGTCCATGTGTTTTCATTGTTCACCCATTTATGAGTGAGAACTTTGAGGTTTGGTTTTCTGTTCTTGTGTTAATTTGCTGAAAATGATGGTTTCCAGCTTCATCCATGTCCTTGCGAAGGACATGAGTTCATCCTTTTTTATGGCTGCATAGTATTCCACAGTATATATGTACCACATTTTCTCTATTAAGTCTATCATTGTTGGGCATTTGGGTTGGCTCCAAGTTTTTGCTATTGTGAACAGTGCTACAATAAACATATGTGTGCATATGTTTTTATAATAGAATAATTTATAACCATTTGGGTATATAACCAGTAATGGGTTTATTGGGTCAAATGGTGTTTCTGTTTCTAGATCCTTGAGGAATGGCCACACTGTCTTGCACAATGATTGAACTAATTGACAATCCCACCAACATTTAAAAGTGTTCCTATTTCTCCACATCCTCTTTAGCATCTGTTATCTTCTGATTTTTTAGGGATTGCCATTCTAACTGTCATGAGATGGTATCTCATTGTGGTTTGGATTTGCATTTCTCTAAAGACCAGTGATGATGAGCTTTTTTCATGTTTTTTTGGCTGCATAAATGTCTCCATTTGAGAAGTGTCTGTTTATATCCTTTACACACTTTTTGAAAGGGTTGCTTGTTTTTTTTTTCTTGTAAGTTTAAGTTATTTGTAGATTCTGGATATTACCCTTTGTCAGATGGGTGGATTGCAAAATTTTTCTCTGATTCCGTAGGTTGCCTGTTCACTCTAATGTTCACTCTAGTTTATTTTGCTGTGTGGAACCTCTTAGTTTAATTAGATCCCATTTGTCAATTTTTGCTTTTGTTGCCATTGCTTTTGGTGTTTTAGTCATGAAGTCTTTGCCTATGACTATGTCCTGAATGGTATTGCCTAGGTTTTCTTCTGGGGCTTTTATGGTTTTAGGTATTATGTTTAAATCTTTAATCCATCCTGAGTTAATTTTTGCATAAGGTGTAAGAAAGAGTCCAGTTTTAGCTTTCTGCATATGGCTAGCCAGTTCTCTCAACACCATTTATTAGATAGGAAATCCTTTCCCCATTGCTTGTTTTTGTCAGGTTTGTCAAAGATCAGATGGTTGTAAATGCCTGGCATTATTTCTGAGGCTTTTATTCTATTACATTGGTCTATGTCTCTGTTTTGGTACCAGTAGCATGCTGTTTTGATTACTGTAGCCTTGGAGTATAGTTTGAAGTCAGGTAGTGTGATGCCTCCAGCTTTGTTGTTGTTATTGTTTTGTTTAGAATTGTCTTGGCTATGCTGGTTAGTTTTGGGTTCTATATGAAGTTTAAGGTGTTTTTTTTCGACTTCTGTGAAGAAAGTTAATGGTAGCTTGATGGGGATAGCACTGAGTGTATAAATTACTTTGGGCAGTATGGCTATTTTGACAATATTGATTATTCCTAATCATGAGCATGAAACGTTTTTCCATTTGTTTGTGTCCTCTCTTATTTCCTTGAGCAGTTGTTTGTAGTTCTCCTTGAGAGGTCCTTCACATCTTTTGTTAGTTGTATTCCTAGGTATTTTATTCTCTTTGTAGCAGTTGTGAATGGGAATTTGCTCATGATTGGCTCTCTTTAAGTCTCTTACTGGTGTGTAGGAATGCTTGTTATTTTTGCACATTGATTTTGTTTTCTGAGACATTGCTGAAGTTGCTTATCAGCTTAAGGAGATTTTGGGTTGAAATGATGGGATTTTCTAAACATACAGTCATGTCATCTGCAAACAGAGACCATTTGACTTCCTCTTTTCCTAATTGATTACCTTTTATTTCTTTTTCTTGCCTGATTGACCTGGTCAGAACTTCCAATACTATGTTGAATAGGAGTGGTGAGAGAGGGCATCCTTGTCTTGTGCCGATTTTCAAAGAGAATGCTTTCAGTTTTTGCCCACTGACTGTGATATTAGCTGTGGTTTGTCATAAATAGCTTTTATTATTTTGAGATATGGACCATCGACACATAGTTTATTGAGAGTTTTTAGCCTAAAGTGCTATTGAATTTTGTTGAAGCCCTTTCTCTGCATTTATTGAGATAATTATGTGGTTGTCTTTGGTTCTTTTTAAGTGATATATTATGTTTATTGATTTGTGTATGTTGAACCAGACTTGCATCCCGGGGATGAAGCTGGCTTGATCATGATTGATAAGCTTTTGATGTGCTTTTGGATTCCGTTTGGCAGTATTTTATTGAGGGTTTTTGCACTGATATTCATCAGGGATATGTGCCTGAAATTTTCTTTCTTTGTTGTGTCTCTGCCAAGTTTTGGTATCAGGATGATGTTGGCCTCATAAAATGAGTTAGGGAGGATTCCCTCTTTATCTGTTGTTTGGAATAGTTTCAGAAGGAATGGTACCAGCTTCTCTTTGTACTTGTGGTAGAATTCTGCTGTGAGCCAGTCTGATCCTGGACTTTTTTTGGTTAGTAGGCTGTTAATTGCTGCCTCAATTTCAGACCTTGTTTTTGGTCTCTTCAGGGATTTGAGTTCTTCCTTGTTTAATCTTGGGATGGTGTAAGTGTCCAGAAATTTATCCACTTGATCTGGATTTTCTGGTTTAGTTGCATAGAGTTGTTTATAATATTCTTTGATGGTAGTTTTTATTTCTGTGAAGTCAGTGGTGATATCCTCTTTATCATTTTTTAATTGTATCTATTTGATTCTTCTCTCTTTTCTTCTTTATTAGTCTGGCTAGTGGTCTATCTATTTGGTTGGTCTTTACAAAAACCAGATCCTGGATTTGTTGAATTTTTTTAAGAGATTTTTGTGTCTCCATCTTCTTTACTTCTGCTCTAATCTTAGTCATTTCTTGTGTTCTGCTAGCTTTTGAATTTGTTTGATCTTGCTCCTCTAGTTCTTTTAATTGTGATATCAAAGTGTTGATTTTAGATCTGTCCTTGCTTCCCATGTGGGCATTTAGTGTTATAAATTTTCCTCTACTCACTGCTTTAAATGTGTCCCAGAGATTCTAATATGTTGTGTCTTCGTTCTCATTGGTTTCAAAGAACATCTTTATTTCTGCCTTAATTTTGTTATTTACCCAGTAGTCATTCAAAAGAAGGTTGATCAGTTTCCATGTAGTTTCTTAATCCTGAGTTCTAATTTGATTGCGTTGTGGTCTTAGAGACTGTTAATTATGATTTTTTTAAATTTCCTGAGGAGTCTTTTACTTCCAATTATGTGGTCTATTTTAGAATAGGTGTGATGTGGTGTTGATAAGAATGTATATTCTATTGATTTGGGGTGGAGAGTTTTGTAGATGTCTATTAGATTTGCTTTGTGCAGAGGTGAGTTCAAGTTCTGGATATCCTTGTTAATTTTCTGACTCTTTTATCTGTCTAATATTGACAGTGAGATGTTAAAGGCTCCCACTATTATTGTGAGAGAGTGTAAGTATCATCGTAGGTCTCTAATAACTTGCTTTATGAATCTGGGTGCTCCTGCATCAGGTGCATATATACTTAGGATCATTAGCTTTTCTTGTTGCATTGATCCCTGTACCATTACGTAATGGCCTTCTTTGTTTCTTTTGATTTTTGTTGGTTTAAATCTGTTTTTATCAGAGACTAGAATTGCATCCTCTACATATTTTTGCTTCCTACTTGCTTCATAAATTTTCTCCATTCCTTTATTTTCAGCCTATATGTGTCTTTGTAGGTGAGATGAGTCTCCTGAGTAAAGCACACCAATGGGTCTTGACTCTTGATCCAATTTGCCAGTCTGTGTCTTTTCAATGGGGCATTTTTCTCATTTACATTTAATGTTAATATTGTTATGTGTGAATTTGATCCAGCCATTATGATGCTAGCTGGTTATTTTGCCCATTAGTTGATGCACTTTCTTCATAGCATCAATGTTTTTCACAATTTTGTATGTTTTTGTAGTGGCTGGTACCAGTTGTTCCTTTCCATGTTTAGAGCTTCCTTCAGGAGCTCCTGTGAGGCAGGCTTGGTGGTGACAGAATTTCTCAGGAGTTTCTTGTCTGTAAAGGATTTTATTTCTCCTTCACTTAAGAAGCTTAGTTTGGCTGGATATGAATTTCTGGGTTGAAAATTATTTTCTTTAAGAATGTTGAATATTGGTCCCCACTCTCTTTTGGCCAGAAGCCAGCCAGAGCTCTCCTGTGTGCATTGTCTGTCGGCCTCTTCTGGGAGGTGTCTCCCAATCAGGATACAGGGGGTTCAGGGAGCCACTTGAGGAAGTAGTCTGTTTCTTATCCAAGCTGGAATGCTGTGCTGGGAGATCCACTGCTCTTTTCAGTGTAACCAGGCAGGAACATTTAGGTCTGCTGAAGCTGCACCCACAACAGCCCCTTTGCCCATGTGCTCTGTCTGAGGAAGGTGGGGGGCTTTATGTATAAGTCCTTGAAGGGCTTCTGTCTTTTTTCAGAGATGCTTTGCCCAGTGAGGAGGGAGTCTAGTGACGCAGTCTGCCTGCAGAGGCCTTGCTGAGCTGTCTTGGACTCTGCCCAGTTCAAACTTTATGGAGACTTTGTTTGCACTGTGAGGTTGAAACTGCCTATTGGAGCCTCGGCAATGGTGGATGCCCCTCCCTGTTCCAAGCTTAAATGTCCCCATTGAGCTCAGACTGCTGTGCTGACTGTGAGTATTTCAAGCCAGTGGATCTTAGCTTGCTGGTGTTTGTGAGGGTGGAACCTGCCAAGCCAGATTACTTGGCTCCCTGGCTTCAGAACCCTTTCCATGGGAATGAATGGTTCTGTCTTGTTGGCATTCCAGGCGCCACTGGGGTATGAAAAAAACAAACTGCTGTGGCCAGCTCAGTGTAATTTTATTTTTAATTGAGTAATCATCATGTATACTTATAGGGTACCATGTCGTGTTATGATATATATTGTTCAGGACATGGTCATGTGGTGATACCAAATTTCAGAGGTGTCTGAAACAAAGAAACTCCATCATTAGGACTGCATTCACAGATGATTACAGCATTCTAAGTCACAGGGTGAGATTGGTGGTTGGCACAAGATTTGGTCATAAAGGCATTGCTGATAAAACAGTTGCAGTAAAGAAGCCAGCCAAAACCCACCAAAACCAAGATGATGACAAAAGTAACTTCTGGTTGTTCTCACTGCTACACTCCTACTAATGCTGTGACAGTTTACAAATGTGATGCACCATCAGGAACTTACCCTATATGGTCTAAAAAGGGTATGCATGAATAATCCACCCCTTGTTTAGCATATAATCAAGAAGTAACTATAAAAATGGGCACCAGTGGCCCACGGGCTGCTCTGTCTATGGAGTAGCCATTCTTTATTCCTTTACTTTCTTAATAAACTTGTTTTCACTTCATTCTGTGGACTCACCATGAATTCTTTCTTGAGTGAGATCCAAGAACCCTCTTTGGGTGTCTGGACCACGACCCCCACTCAGTAACACTAACTTCAAAAGACGTTCAGAAATGTAGTCTAGCTGTCAGCCTAGGAGGATGGGGAAAGTATTTGTGCATTTGAACTTCAGTGGCAGTCGGCATAAGAAAAAGCTTTCGGACTCGGTGTAGTAATTTTGTGCTAGTAATTAAAGGAATATTCAGAAACTTTTTAATGTCAGTTATAGGCATAACAATTAAGTATCCTGATTTATTTTCCTTTCCCTGTGGAAAGCATTCTACTTCTTTCTGGCTTGGAGCTGGGTCGAGTTCGTGGGACAGATACTTTCATTAAGATTGAACTTTTTTTGTGAGCAGTAGAAGACAGGGACAAGCTTGCATTTCAAGGGTTTGAGTTGGGAAAGATAATGCTAAAATGACAGTTCAGAATAGGAATATTCTGAATGTCATATACCAGAATACTGTAGAACTAAAGTCTTGGTCAGTGGACTCCCATCCATCCAGTTACCTATTAGAAATCTCAGCATCGTTACCAAATTCTCATTTTCCCTTTCCCCCTGAGAAGAGACTTGACAAATAATAGATCCTCAAAATATTGTTATTAAAAAAAATTTTTGTTTTCTAATAAAATTCCTTTGTGATGAGAAAATAATCTGTGTAACACTGACTCTTTGAAATTACATGACCAATATTTATAAATATTTTATATGTACTTATAAAGAAAGTATGTTTTCTAATTATTGATTATGATAAACTAATCAAAATGGTACCTGTATTGTTTAGATGTTTAATTTTCTTTGTAAAATTTGTCAATATGATTGATCTTTCAGGTATGGAAATACTTTAAATTTCTCACAATAAAGATATATTTACCCATTTCTTTCTATAGTTCTTGACCAAAATGGTCTTAATGTTGGTCCTTCAGCTTGACTAAACTTTTAGGCAGGCTTTTTCCTGACTCTAGGTATGTGACCTCTTGACCTCTTTGTTCTTAGAGCATTTACTTTGAGAAACTTCAAATTGTAAATCTTTTTCTCTGCTTCTCTGAGATGTAATTTTTTTTTTTAAAGAAAAACCTCTTGCTGATTTTACAATTCAGGATATTTTTCTCAAAAACCTGGCAGTCATCCTTAAGAAATGTAATAATCAAAGAAGACAGCACCTCTATCTCTTGGTTTCCTTGGCAGGGTCTCCTGCCCTTTGTTTCAAAGCATTTGAATTTAGAATGTATTCTGGTGTGTGTCCTTGATTGCAGTAGTCTAGAATAAAGTCTTCTTTACTTGTATAACTTTGTCCGGTACAATTGTTGCTCTTGTGAAATTTGAGGTCTAATTATAGTTCCTTATAGGTTTTTGACTTTTCTCTCCTAATCCTTCTAAGACCTTTTCGGGACCACTTTAA
Source organism: Leontopithecus rosalia (assembly GCA_028533165.1). Taxonomy (NCBI): domain Eukaryota; kingdom Metazoa; phylum Chordata; class Mammalia; order Primates; family Cebidae; genus Leontopithecus; species Leontopithecus rosalia. The sequence goes on along the minus strand of CM052655.1, from coordinate 33,664,185 downwards.
GGTTTTGAATCAGATTTTTCTCTATCGTACGTGTCATGTCAGTTTGAATTGCACATCCATGTGAAGAGAGGCCTAGGTTTACTAATTCTTAGGCAGGACTATTGTGATAGTTACTAATTTCCATTCAACATGTTAACAGAGACCTATCTCTCAGGGACAGGTTTTCTTTTGAGTTCCCATTCTTGCACACAGGTGGATTTCTTTCTAGCCTACCCTTTCTTTTGATAAGGTGGTTCCTTTTGGGTTTGATTCTAGGTGTGGATCTCAAATTCAGCACCCTCTCCCAAAGCATGCATACACTTTGGTGAACTTAAACCGAACTTATACCTACTTTCTTGATTTCTTCTAAGCAGTTAGTGCCCAAAGCTCTAGTTTCTAACATCAGCTGTTGTTTTGACAGAGACTTGGTTTCTGAGATGACTTAATGTTCTTATTTCAGCTCCCTATTTTTCTTTCTTTGCTATGTTTGTCTTTTGGTAAATTTTTAGAGGGTCTTGGCAATACATTTAAAGTAGAATTGATAATAATCTGTTATCTAGGTACTGAACACAGAAGCCCTGACATATTAAAAACAAATGCATGAGTAAATGAAATCCTAACTTTGATCCAATAGATGATGGAAATCTTGTGAATGATTAGACTCAACTTCAAAACTGTCCCTAATTTTTTGATGGTTTATGTGTTGTCAAAGCACAAAGAAGACTGCCAGGCCCTAGGGTTGTTTTACCCAACTTCGGATGCAAATAATTTCTGAGATGTGAAATGGGTCAGCTTAAAACGTCTCTTCTTTTTGGAGGGCATGATAATGGTAATCATTTTGCAATTTTCAGGGTCATGCCATGAGACTTAGTTAATCTTGTTAGTTGGTAAGTAGTCAACTGCACAGAATGAATTTCTTATAGTCTGCTACCTTAGAACATTATTGATCAACCAATAGAAATTACATATATATATATATTTGCCACTAGTCAAAACTGAATTATGGAAAATGAAATAGTTTTGGATTCTAAGAGTTAAAAGCACAGAGTATGAGGTACATAACTTATAAAAACAGCTCAGAATTTTCTGATGGGTGTGTATGTAACCGAACCTTGAAATCTAATTGGTGTTTATGTGATAGAACCTTGAAATCGACTTACCTGTTACTTGGAATGAAAATAACAGGTAAGTAGCTAAAACAAGACAAAAACAGTATCACATGAGTTCACTTTGCAGAAAATTGGGAGCAGCAGGTATGGCATGCTAGCTTAGAGCACACACTGCCATATCCCTTTGGCTGACTGCTTTCTGCAACTTTACGGAGATGTCTCAGGTTGAGGTTTTTTGGATGTTTGTATTTGAAGATAGAAAGAGCTCTTTCAAGGTAGGACTGGTAACAGCTTGTGATTTCAAAGTTACCAAGTTCCTTTAGTACCTGGCAGCTACAAAAATTCTTTGTTTTGAAAACTTGATGTTTGGTAGTGCCTATGAGTTTCCTACTCCTCAAGTCTAGATGGGTGGTGTTTCCAGAACTTCTTTGAGAGTGGGCTTTTTGCCATCAAGAGTGGTGGTAGAGAATGGGGTTGCAGGAATGTTTGGGGGCTTATTCTAAAGCTGTGTTTGATTTATAATTAGATTACTTTAAGCATATTAAAGATCAATAAAAATGTTAAAATTCTTAGTGCAGAATTGAGGAAATCCCAGTTATTTCTATCAGATAATGTTATTTTCACTTGGGAATCTTGGGGATATTGATGGAGATAATGAGAGGGTGACTTTCCCATAACTATTCCTGCTGATATAGGCTGATATATGTATGTATGTAACACTTAAAAAGCTGTCTTTAGAGGTTTTCTTTAAAAAATTTTTAAGGTAATACTGGTTTACCTCACTCTTTTTCATTTTCCTTTTTGGGCTCTTTTAGTAGTGGAATTCTTTTAAAAAATACAGATTTTGGTGGACTAAAATGACTACCAAGTTATAGGATAAATGCACACAATTGTTTTCTACCATCAGCAGCTTTACTATTATTTTTTGCAATAATAGACAAGAAAGAGTTGCAAGGGAACTTAAAGATCTCTGGGTCCAAACTCTATGCTATCATAAAATAAGTGAACAGAAGTGATTGAGTTTGTCTCTTGTTACCTCTTTACTGCTCAATTCTCTTAATACAGATTCACTAATTCTTCTTTAGTGTTAGAGTCTGGATGAAAAATGCCTGATTACCTCTTACCATTGATAAACACCTTAGGATATGTGGTGGTAGGACTAAACTCTAACCAATAAGCCAAGTGCTGTGTAGCACAGTAGTGTGCCCTCATCTCTGGTTTCCCTTTCCTGTTTTAGTTACTCATGGTTAACTGTGGTCCAAAAATATTGAGATGGTTTGAGAAAGATCACATTTACCTAACTTTTAGTTTAATACATTACTGTTATAATGGTTCTAATTTATTATTGTTTTATCTCTTACTGTACCTAATTTATAAATTAAACTTCATCAAAATGTATGTAGAAACAAATGCACTTGAACTCTATATACAGTGTATGTGGAGTTGGTTTCATGCATCCAGCAGGGGTTTTGGAATATATCCCTGTGAATCAGGGAGGTGGGTGCTACTGTGCTTCCAAGATGTTGTCTTAAGATGACCTTTATCCTAGTTTTCCATTTCACTGCTGGAATGTGATAGGACACTGAAGTGGTGGTGGAAGCATGAGCTTCCATTGTTCACCATGAATACCAGAGCCACATCCTAGGGGTGGTATAGTTGAGCACTTGGAGTAGGCTGAGTCATGATGACACTGACTGTAGGACCTCCACATTGGCTTTACTGTGCCTCAGTCTGGACTTCCATCACAGGAGAGAAAAATACTTCTAACTTGTTTAAACCATTGTCATTTTAGGTTTTCTCTCAGGTGAAACGGTGACTGACACATGTGCTTATAAGATATTTTATTTGTCATTAGTTCAATATTTCTTAATGTCTTATTGGATGTTGGGCTCTATTCTATGTGGTAGCAGTGCAGAGGTAAATAAGACAGTATTTACCTTCAACAAGCTCATAGACCAGCGGGGAAACTGATACATCGAAAGAGAATGAAATAGAGTTTCATTAGTAGAGGCATCTGTAAGGGCTACGTGGAATAAAAGAGGAAGTAAGTAAGTCTATTTTTTTAGGTGAGAGGGAGGGTTCACATAAAAGGAAGTACTTGCATTGGAAGTACTTGAACTTGGAATATTTGTAAGATTTTTCCAGATAAGAATGGAGAGGTAGTTGTGGAGGGATGCAAATTTTAGTCAGAGAAAACTTGTATAAAGATCTGAAGGCATATCACAGAATGATACTTTAGGTGAGCTCTAAGTACTTTGGAATAGGTAGAAATTAGAGTTACTGAAAGTGGTAAGAGAGCAAGTTATGGAGAGCCCAGATCATTTTGTATCTGGTGAGCATATTTGTCATGTCTCATTTTACTTAGCTTGACTTCAGTTGTCCAGGGAGGAAAAGGGTATCATCTGTGTCCTGAGTATGTTGCTTTTGATTAAAACATTAATGTTTTCTCAGCACTTACTATGTGCCAGAATTACATAATACTCAATATATGCAGTCTCATTTAATGTATCCCCTTAGGAGGTAAATCCCATTAGCACACCCATGTTAAAGACAGATATTAAGACCTGGAAACAAGAAGTAACTTGGCTAAATAACATATTTAACAAATAATAACACTGAGATTCAAGTTAAAGGCTCTCTGCATCTGGAAGGAAAGCTCTCACCCACTAAGATTTAATCCATTTGTCTGTCTGTCTACTCACTTAGCATCACTCCGTTAATCATAACTCAGTTTCAATAAAAGAATATCCTTTATTTGAATATCAGATGCCTTGAATATGAATGGTCCTTCTGACACATTGAATTTATTACAGGGAATTAAAATATTTTAAAAGTAGACCCCATCATTTGTATGTTGACTATTGACATGGCAAGTTGTAAATACTATTAGACCAAACTTGGCAATTTATAAAAATATGTTTATGTTTATCTGTGTGTCCATATATCCACTGACCTATAACTATCTGTCGTCTATCTAATCACAGAAATGTGGACTCGAAGGGACTTTGGAAATCAATCTAGCTCTTTCTCAAAGCTTTAGGAAAGCAATTATGTGTTTCAAGACAAGCTCAATTTCTGAATTTTTGGCTCCTTGGCAAATGGCTTGCCATTAACAAACACCTGAGGAGGATTTCTGAGGCACAGACATAATTTATTGATTTATTGATGAAGGTAACTCAGAGCCATTTGGAATAGAAGAGAGCATTTATAAAATCATAAATAATGCAGTCTCATGAAAATGCAAACTGAACGGTGATGATTATTCCAAGGAGTCAGGAAAGTTATGGCCCATAAAATGGTGTTTGTTTTTTTCAGGAAATCTGACTCCTAAATGTCATTAGAAAATTGTAGGTAGACAGGCTGATTTCAGAAAATACTGGGATCATCTTGCAAATGAGGTGGGTCTATGATAAAAAAGGCATTTGGAACTATAAATTTGTTACTAAATCCTAGATTTGACCCCCTCTATACTCGAACTCACATTATGAAAAAATATTTGATGTTTTATTTCTAATCTTCTCTGGTTATACTGTTGTGAACATTATCCTTTCAAGAGGATTGTGACCTCTTTGAGGGCATTGATTGTTTCTCTGCTTTGTTTCTGTTTGTTTGTGTTCTCTTTTTCCCTCATGGCTTCTAGAACCGAGCTAAATATTAGTTTTGTTTTTAAATATAACTCCAGAAAACATGAGACAGTCAAACCTGTATACAGAAAAATCTCTAGGAAGAGATTAAGAAAAATAGTATTATTTTGATTTTTTATTAATAAGTTTTAAATTTGTTCTTTTTACCAACACATAGTCTAGTATATGAAAGGTAGTATGCTATGCCCTGAAGTAGATGCATAGTCTCCTTTAAGAAAGCATGAGTTTTATAGCAGAAATAAAGCATGTACATAAAGCTATCTAATATCAGATCAAGAGAAGAAAGTACCATGATGGCTGATATGTTTCATGTTTGTCCCATACAAATCTCATGCTGCAATGTGATTCCCAGTGTTAGAAGTAGGGCATGGTGGGAGGTGATTGGGCCATGGAGAGAGATTCCTCATAAAGAGCTTAGCACCGTCCCTTGAAGATAAGTTGAGTTCTTGGTTTGAATTTATTTGAGATCTTGATGAAAAGTATGTGGCACCTCCCTTCTCTCTCTTTTGCTCTTGTGCTAGCCGTGTAGACACCTGGTCCCTCTTGCTGGCACCACACTTCTTGTACTGTCTGCAGACTGTCAGCCAGTTAATCTACTTTGCTTGTAAACTACCCGGCCTCAGATATTTCTGTATAGCAACACCGAAACAGACTAACACAATGGCCTATTTAGGGTGCTCAGATTGGGGTGTTTCATTTTCAAATAGTGGAATTGAAATAGCTTCTGCCTCTGTCTCTGAAGATGATTTCAAAGCAACAAGTAAAAGAAAAAACAAGAAAAATAGTCATTTTAATGGAAATGGGCTGATACATACATATAATCTTGTATTATATATAATGTAATATATATGTCATGATAGAGATGAGGAAAGTCAACTGTAAATTCCCGTGGCTTGGTGTGATGGTTAATTCTATGTGTCAGCTTGACTTAGTGTATTAGGCAGTTTTGCATTGCCATAAAGGAACATCTGAGACTGGGTAGTTTATACAAAGAAAAGAGGTTTAATTGGCTCATGGTTCTGATGGGAGGCATGGTGCTGGCATCTGCTTTGATAGAAGTGAATCTCTGAGTTGCAAACAGTCCAGTTACACTCTTTATTTTGAGGGAATGGATACCCCATTCTCCATGATGTACTTATTTCATATTGCATGCCTGTTTCAAAACCTTTCATGTACCCCACAAATATATACACCTACTATACATGCACAAAAATTGAAAAAAAAGAAAAGAACCAATCTCTGCTAACATCACACTTTTCTTTTGCAACATTTCACCTCTCTTAGCCTTCATAGAATTGAAGAGAGTTAGGGCCTTGCTCTGGATTAGGCTTTGGCTTAAAGAAATATGGCTGGTTTGATCTATGCAGGGCAGTAAAACTTGCTCCTTAGCAGTAAGGCTGTTTCAGTTTCCTATCACTTGTGTGTTTACTGGAGCAGCACTTTTAATTTCCTTTAAGAACTTTTTCTTTATGTTTACAACTTGACTGTTCAGTGCAAGAGGCCCAACTTTTGGCCTGTCTCGGCTTTTAATATACCTTCTTGAGTAAGCTCAATCGTTTTTAGCTTTTGGTTTGAAGTGGGAGGCAAGTCACTTTTCCTTTCACTTATACAGTTAGAGGCCTTTGTAGGGTTAGTAACTGGCCTAATTACAATATTGCTGTGTCTCAGGGAATAGGGAGGCTCAAGGAGAAAGAAACAGATGAGGAACAGCCAGTTCATGGAGCAGTTAGAGTACACCACAGCATTTATTTATTGTGTAAGTTTGCTGTCTTATATAGGCTCGGTTTGTGTTGCCCCAAAATAATCACAATAGTATGTCAGAGCTCACTGATCACCATAGCAGATATAATAAAAGTTTAAAATATTTCAATAATTGTTAAAAGGTGACACAGAGACATAAGGTGAGCACCATGCTGTCAGAAAAATGGTGCCAGTACACTTGATTGACCCAGGGGTGCCATGCCACAAATATGCAATTTGTGGGGGAAAACCCAACAAAAATGCAATAATCTATGAAGCACAGTCAGGCGAAGTACAAGAAAATGAGGTGTGTCTTTACATTGTATTGAAGCATCATGTCGTACCTCATAAATATGTACAATTACTGTGTCAGTCATAAATTTAAACAAATACCACAGTCAAATAATAGTTGTATGAAAGCATTAAAATAACTTTTACAATTTTTTATAGCCTTGAATGCTTATGAACAAAATAATGTGCTGAATTTCTGTTCTTCTAACTTCCATTTTAATATCTAAGTCAAGTCATAAAAATAATTTTGTCTGAAAGAATTATTTGCTGGGCCAATTAACACCTTAAATTATAATTAAACATTTACAAATTAAATGTCTCTCTGGGGAGTCTTATGTCTGGGGCACATCTCTTCTGTTGCTATCTAAGCATATTTCATTATTTAAATGAAAGATTTAAAAAAACCCATAATGCTATTAAAGTTAGAAATATAGCATATGAAAAGTCTATTGATTTTTTTAAAAATGTATTTTAAATTACTGGGCTTAAATGTGTAACAACATGAATATTTGACTAATTTTGTTGCCATAATTATCGAAGTTTCAGTTTAACAGGGTTACATAGATCTAAAAAAACAATTGCTCTAAAGCTGACACTGACAATGGGAAATTAATCAGAATAATTGCCATTATGTTAATATCTGGGCTAAGTGAGTTAATACACACAAAATGTTTAGAATATGCCAGGCAGAAAGTAAGTGCTTAGTTATTTTTATTTGATATTTTTGTTACATAAAATATCTTTAATATCTTCCTTTGTTTTTCTTTTTTTGTTGTTTTTTGAGATGAGTCTTACTCTGTTACCCATGCTAGGTTGCAGTGGCATGATCTTGGCTCACTGAAATCTCCACCTCTCAAGTTTAAGTGCTTCTCTTGCCTTAGCTTTCCAAGTAGCTGGGATTACAGGCGCTGGCCACCACACCTGGCTTGTTTTCGTATTTTTAGTGGAGATGGGGTTTTACTATGTTGGCCGGGCTGGTCTCAAACTCCTGACCTGAAGTGATCCACTCCCTGGCCCAGGCCTCCCAAAGTGCTGGTATTACAGGCATGAGCCACCGTGCCCAGCAATATCTTCCTTTTATAGAATAGATTTTCCTTGAACCTGCAAAACTGAAAGTTTTAGATTTACAAGGAGAACTACTGAGGAGATAATGTAGATAAAATGATTTGCAGACTCTTAAGTGGTGTATATTTCAAAGTTTTACTTTTTGAGGCCAGTGATGCGGTTGTGTAGTGAGGGAAATTTTATCCCTGGGGTCAGGTCAGGACAAGAGTTGGGTTAAAGTAAAATTCTTTGGGGAAAATCCCCTTTCTCCTTACTTGCATTGTTGGCAGAATGGATATATTTGTGATTATAAGGCTGACACTGTATCTCCTTGCTGAGTTCCCAGGTGCTAGCAGCCACCTGCTTTCCTTGGCTCATGGTAGCCATTCTCCATTTTCAAAGCTAGAATCGGCAGATTGAGTCCTCACAATTTCAATCTCTTCTCTATCTTCTACCTCATCTCTCTGATTTACTGGTTTGCTTTTAAGGACACATGTAATTAGATTGGACCCATCTTATAATAACCCCAACTAATTTCCACATCTGAGGGTCCATAACCTCAATCACATCTGCAAAACTCTGCTGTGTAAAGTAACATTCACAGGTTTCTACAATGAGGGACTATTAATCTGTTAACCACAATCAGCTCTTGTGCTGAGCACTGTGCAAAATAACAGTAATGATAATGATAGTAATAATAGTAGTATTCATAGCAGGCCCTGTGCTAAGCTTTCTACATGTAAATTTAGCCATTAAACCAACCCACTGAGGTACGTAACAGTATGGATCTTATTTCATAGGTGAGAAAACTGAGGCACAAATGGACAAATAACTTGCCCAAGGTGACCACCTCAGTATGCTACAGTTTGAACCTAGGCAGTCTCGTCTTGGAGAGCAAAAATGCCCTGACCCCAGTGAGCTCATAGTCAAATAGGTGCTGGGGAGAGGAAAATGAAGTCACCCAGATGAATGCATGTTGTAATTCTGGTAAATTTTAGGAAGGAGTGGTGTATGCTGCTAAAAAAGCCTGAAGTTGGAAGATTTGACTTGTCTAAAGGAAGGTGAGAGCTTGACTGTTGCCTGACTTGTGAAGAATGCATAGGCATTAACTAGATAAAGTCATGGGGTCGGGGCATGGAATAGATATTCAAGCACAGGACTCAGCATCTGCAAATGGCCTGTGACAGTCTGGTGCTTAGACAGTATGAACAGACTGAAAGAAGGCTACTGTGGCCAGATGACAGAAAGTGAAGGCAAGTTGTGTCGCAAATGGGACTGGAAAAGGTGGGAGCCAGACCACAGTGTGAATGTTTTGCACTGTATTTACTTAAGAGCTGTGGGCAATATGTTAAGCCCTGGGTGACTTGGTAAGATTGATGTTCCAAAAGATAAGTCTGGCTCTAATGGAGAAAACAGGTTGGAGTAAGGCAAGAGTAGAAGCCAGTGACCTGGTGGGAGAATGAGATACTGGAGTAGACTGGGGTTTACTATTAGGCTCTTAGGCTACAGGGTGATGAGGGGTAACGAGGTAAGTACAGACACTTCACATGAATTTAGGAGGTAAAAGTTTAAAAACGATGCTGCATTGAATGTTGGTATGAGACGGTAGGAGATTTAAAGGCTCCAATGTGTCTTTATGTCTTTCTTCTTCTCCAACTTCTGGCATTAATTATAATGTCCTTTGAGTCTTGTGAAACAGTGCTTCTTAATCTGGGGCTCTTGATCCTACTTTGTGTGGAGCTCCTGACTCAGGAGGTTTTGCTCAAGGGTCTGGAATAGGGAATTCAGAGCCATTTGTTTTGTTTTTTGAAGTACCTTGTTTGAACATTTTTGTGTTCAAGTACATTTGGGAAATGCTGATATAAACAGTGTGTAAGATAGTCAGTGATTCTCAATATTGGCTACACGTTAGAATTGCCAGGGATGCTTTTAAAAACATGTATGCCAGGGCCCTACCTGAAACAATTAAATCAGAATCTGTGACTTGGGCCTGGACATTGGTGTGTTAACAGGTGATTGTGATATGTGGCCAATGTGAACCTCTGAGTTAAATTATGATTCTAGAGATCATGTGGGAAAAAAAATCTGGGGTATTAGACAGGTAGAAGTATGCCAGGCATATGGTAAAAATGATTTATAAAGCACAACATGGACACATTATTCAAAATGAAATCAATAAAGTGGTAAAGTTACTGAATTGTACTGCATCCACTGGGATATTTTCAACCTTTTTCAAACTGATTGTATAAAATTACTCTTGTAGCTTCCAGCAGGAATGATTAAATAGTGTATATAGTACTTGTTATTGTATTTGTTATTGGATACTTATGTCCATTGTTGAGAAAGCTTTGCATTTAAAGAAAAGCATAAATAAGAATATAACTACAAAAATGACTTCTGTAATAATTAAGTTAAACAGTAGCAATGCCAGAGACCTAAAGGTTATTCTCATTCCCTGGTGATGCAGATAGAACAATCTAGTTAGGTGACGATTTAAGATACTGACCCGAGCTTTAGAAATGCAAAGGCAGGTCTCTAGCGGGATTCCTGGCTTTTCATTTCTGTCAGTCAATCAATCCATCTATCATTCATCTATCAATCAGGTTATACTCAATATACAAAAACTATGTATTTAAAATTGATAATAAATATATATGTTTAAATCATAGAAAGTAATGTTTTGACATATTTATAAACTTGTGAACCCCTTACAACAAAAAAATTAACATATCCTTCAGCTCCCAGAGTTTACTCATGTAACTCTGCAATCCTTTGCTCCCACATTTCCTCATTCCCCATTCTTCATGCATACAGAATATACTGCTTTTTGTCTTGTTTTTTGTTTCATCCCAAAAAATTATTTTGGGAGTCCTCCATATTGTTACTTATACCAATAGTTCATTTCTTGTTATTGCTGAATAGCAATTAGATTTAATTACCTCATTATATATAATCCATTATATATATGTGATATGTGTATATAATATATATAATTATATTATAATCCATTATATATGATCACTTCAGTTTTTCTGTATTTCTTGATGGATATTCAAGGCATTCCTAGTTTTTGGCCATTACAAATAAAACTGCTATGAACATCCATATACAAGGTTATGAGGTTAAAGGAGAGCAGATTCAGAAAGGATATTTTCTTTCCGAACTTTGGAGTAGAATGGCTGAATCAAATGGTAAGTGTGTGCTTGACTTTTTAAGAAAATGCCAAAATATTTGATTAAGTAGCTGTATCATTGTACATTCCCACCAATGTTTTCTCCAGAAATGAACCCTCCAAAGGCCTGGATGGATAAACCTGTCTGCAAGTATTTTGGAATTCGAGAGAGGGGTGGGGACTGGATCTAGTAAATCCTGTTTCTATTGTGGCACCTCACCTTCACCTCAACTTTTACTGTGCCTCCATGACGTGGATTCTGACGCTCTTGGTCTCAATTTCTACAGAGAATAAATTAATTATCCCTTGAGACATAGAAGGAGGAGGAAATTACTTGGTTGCATGGCATCCGAGAAACAGATATAGAGTCCAGTTGTCCTTTTACAGACTTCTAGGCAATGCCTCATTTTCATTGTCATGATCCCTAACCCCCTATGGCTTCAGTAATGCCTGGCACTTCCAATGTCTGAACTTTTCAAGTATTCTAAAATATGAGTTAGCTTATTTTTCATTGGAATCTTGCTCAGTTTCCACTTAGCCAACACCTTTCTCCTTTCTCTAAAGTCAGCTATCACCTAGCAATTTTCAGTCTTCCAAAAGTTAGTTAACATCTCTTTCTCTATCACTTATATCACTTAATATGGTATTATATTTATTTTATGGCTGACCTGACACCTTAGCAATGTTTGTAGAGGGAGCAGAGATAAATTTTTGCATCATCACTCTATTGTACAGCACTTAAAAAGGAACCTACAGAACCTAGAAGTCATTGAAAGGAAAATGAAGGCAGGACTGATATCCAATGTGTATTGTTATAGCTATACACATTGTTATAGCAAGGTAAAACAGCAAAACACTTTGATGCCTATTGGTTATTAGTGGCTACTCTAAGCCTCCTGCCCCTTCTAAGACCGCTGAATATTTCCCATGATTTAGCAACTGATGAGGTACTGTCTCATATAATAGGGGGTCTTCTAGGACCCTGCTGTAGCACTCACCTCTGTTCATTTTGATTGGGTGGCATAGATTCTAATTGATCTGCAAGTTTTTTTAATGAGTTGGCATCTGGTTCTGATTGATCCTGTCCATGATATACTCTGCTAAATGATTTTGATATCACTCTTGAATAAAGGAACTCTAACCCATATCATCTGAGGAGGAATTGCATGAAATGAAGTATGTGATTGAAGGAGAGCAGATTCATGAAGGGTATTTTAATTATTTTCAAGCACAATAGGACTTATTGACATGTTCGAGATAAACTACAGATTTAGATCTCAGGCAGATTTAATATCAATATAAACATGAACCTTCTAAAGTTTAAGTCTTAAAAAAAATCAAATGAGCGATTTTATTTATTTCCTAATCTTGGGAAGAAAAAGTATTTACAATTATATCTATCTACAATATGTTATATACAACATAAATACATAATTTAAAAATATAACATATATTCTTCATTTGGAGTATAAAAGCAATGCAAGCATTTACAGCAGGACGTGCTATTAAACTTAGTATAGGAAATTATGAATAAGAAGCTTGTTGTGGTGGCTCATACCTGTAATCCCAGCATTTCGGGAGGCCGAGGTGGGCGGATCACTTGAGCCCACAAGTTTGAGATCAGCTTGGGCAACATGGCAAAACCCCGTCTCTACTAAAATTAAAAAAAAAATAGTGGAGTATGGCAGCATACATCTGTAGTCCCAGCTACTCAGGAGGCTGAGGCACAAGAATGTCTTGAGCCCAGGAGGCAGATATCCCAGTGAGTTGAGCTAAGATCATGCCACTGCACTCCAGCCTGGGTGACAGAGTGAGACTGTCTCTCAAACAACAACAACAACAACAACAAAAAATAATAAAAAAGAAAAGTGTAAATAAGAAAACAGAAAACTCTGTCCTGTTACAACCAAGAGATGATGATAATATATTATTTCTGTGTAATTATTCTCAGTGAAAGAAATAAATTTGTCCTTTGAGTTTTTTCTATCTTATGTATTTGACATTTGAGCCCTTATTTTAAATATCTACATTATAATGATTTCAGACCCCATGCTTTAGATCACAGGAGGAAGTCCATTCTTTTATCCAAGAAAATTCTGGAAGTCCCTAAAATGTATGTACACAATACACATAACATGTACTGCAAATCAACCCACTGGCTGTATTTGGGAATTGATTTACTGGTTTGTATTCTGCTTTTGTTCTAAATCTCTAGAATTCTTAGATCACTTCAGTAAATTCAGTGGCTTCTCTGGGTTATACTATTTTTCCATCAGTTTACTTACAGAATGAATATAAACCCTTCATTTAATTTCCCCAAATTATATTTCAGGTAAGTCTATGCTGTGTCATAGCACTTGAATAAAAGCAGATACCTGTTGCCTATTCTGTATATTTCGATAAAAATATTGTGTGGCGATGTGTATTAGTCCATTCTTACACTGCTATAAAGAACTGCCCAAGACTGAGTAATTTATAAAGGAAAGAGGTTTAATTGACTCACAGTTCTACATGGCTGGGGAGGCCTCAGGAAACTTAGAATCATAGTGGAAGGGGAAGCAAACACCTGCTTCTTCACATGATGGCAGGAAGGAGAAGTGCCAAGCAAAAGGGTGAAAATCCCCTTACAAAACCATGAGATCTCATGAGAAGTCACTATCACTAGAACAGCATGATGGTAACCACCCCCATGATTAAATTACCTCCCACCAGATTCCTCCCACAACACATAGGGATTATGAGAACTATGACTTAAGATGAGATTTGGGTGGCGACACAGCCAAACTGTATCACAATGTAAGGTCTATGTGAATGGCTTCTTTCACTTGGCATTATGTTTTCAAGGTTAAATAATTTTGTGGTATGTATCAGTACTTTTTTATGGCTGAATAATCATTGTATGGCTACCACATTTAAAAATTCATCAAGTGGACGTGTGAATTGTTTTCACCTTTTGGCTATTGTTAGTAATCTTCCCATAGAAATTTATGTACAAGTGTTTGTGTGGTCGTATGTTTTTATTTCTTTTGGGTACATACCTAGGAATGGAATTTCTAGGTCATATGTAAGTGGTAACATAAGTCTTATTTTTCTTAAAAGTGAAATTATGGTAAGTACTTTGGTACAAATTTTATACATGTGGATATATATACACATATGTATCTCACATGAGATACAAACTATAGTTAAAAGAGAGGAAAGGATAGAGATAAAAAGCACTGATAAGCCTACCATTTCATGAAACACACTTTTGGCTCTTTGGTGTACATATCAATTAATACACACAAGTTTATCTCATAATATTGCTAGTTTTAGATGCTTCCTTTGATCCTTAACATGATCCTGGACATGATTGGATCATACAAATGTATAACTTATTTAACCAATTTCCTATTGCCTGACATTGTGGTCATTTTAAAACCTGGTAGTATTATTAAAACTTATTTTAATATATAAAGTTAGTACACATATTTTGGTCCTTGGAATAAATTCCCATGAGTGGGATTGATGGATCAAACATCAACATATTGCTACATATGACGAATTTGAATCACATAACTTTAAGGTCTTGTAAAACTAGTTTTTGTAAGACTTTAATGAGAAAACTTATGAAAGAGCAGTATCTAAACCAGGGTAGTCCTCATTTAATTATTTGAGCAGTTGTCCCTGTGGGGAGAGAGTAGTACTATGATAGATGTTAAAAAAAAACAGAAACTCTGTGAAGCACCAAAGAGACATGGCAAATAATGGGAAGTAAACAGTTGTTCAACACTGATAGTTTGGCTCAAAGAATGGTAGAAACTAAATGGCAAGAGAGATGAGCGTAGAACTGGCTGTAGTCATCCTTTTCTAATCTTGGTTTTATAATAAAATTTCTGTGCTATTTTTAATATAATTCACATTTAATTGAGCACATGTGAACACAAAAACATACAGCAATTGTTCTTCAGCAAATGATGGTGGCTCTGTGGGGTTGTCCACAGAAAAATATGTCTGTCCTTTCAGTTTATGGAGAAAATACAGTGAAAACTTATCCTTACGCACCAAGTTAATCGGAAAGGTGGTCAAACAAAAAAGTGACAAATCCTTTGTTTTTTGGCAGAGATGAATGTTGTACAAGGGAAATGCTCATACAAAAGTCAATAAAAACCAGCAAGCATTGCTTCAAGTTCTTTCAAAGAAGCAAAACATAAAATTTGCAGGCAAACAGATTTTAGATTTATTTTTGAGATCTTAGATCTATGTTATCATAGATCCATGTTCTCCTTAGATCTCAGTGTTACTGCAGTATTTCTCAAAGATCTGAAGAAGCTGATTCAGAGAAGGAATATAGCAAAAACATTACAGTTCATCAATTTGTTTTGAAAGTGAGCAGCCTTTACAACTTTTATATGTATCTATGTTTGTCTCACATGTGAATGCATTTGGTCAATGACATTTTTATTGCTTGCTTTTTCTTAATCTCTATGGTATGAGAACTTAAATTTATCAGACATGGCTTTCCTCCCTCTTGGCCTTTTTTTAGAAATACAATTTTTGTGATTGAAGGAGTCTGCATTTGGAGAAGCCTTCCTAGAGACAGGAAGTTCATAAGTTGGTTTTAAGGATACATTTGCTTCCTTAGCCTGAAAATCAAACAATACATTAAACAAACCAAAGTTCTGTTCTCAGATTTGGAACTCAGCACTTCTGGGACTGTTTCTTGGCAGCCTCCATAAATACATATAGACTCACATTGCAGTGTCATGTAGCAGGAAATTTTAGAAGTCAGTGGTCACAAATAAGATGCAGTGGCGTGAGCCTGTAGTCCCAGCTACTCAGGAGGCTTGGGGCAGGAGAATGGCTTTAGCCCTGGAAGTTTGTGGCAAACCTGAGAATTTGAGGCAATCCTGGACAATACAGTGAGACCCTATCTCTTAAATTATAAATGAAAAGAAACAAGAAGAGGAAAAGTAATCTGATGTAGCTGATTATTGAGAAAGTAGAGAATGCAAAGAATATGAAAGGGGAGATATTTTACTGTAGGCAAACGAGTCAAGGGATTTTCTGATCTGTCTTCCCTGTGCTCCTTGCCCAGCAAGCTCTATGGCATTCACCTGAAAGCCACCACATCAGTGAGTGGTTATGGGTGAAGGGCATTCTGGAGGTCTTGGGAAACATGGCTGTAATGGGGCCTATGCCCTTCCCCCAATTCATGTCAATTACTTCTCCTAAAGCCATATTCTGTGGCTGGTTCCACTTATATTGCTTCTTTGGTAAGTGTCTACATTCATAAAGTTCTTATCACAAAGATAGGAATCTCTTTTCTTTAGAAGATCACAGATTCATAAGGAAGAAAATAAAGTAACAGATTCAAGAGGCAGTTGCTGGTTATTTCTTTCCTCAGCAAAAAGTAATATTCACTTATCTGACTTTTAAATCAACAAAAATAGTAATACAAAGAGTAGAATCTTTAACTCAGGTCTCAGTGTCTAATCCCTAAACTGAAGGTATTTAACCAGATTGTCAATAAAAGTAATTTTAGCTGTAAATTCTGATGAGCTTGTGTGATTTCTTCCCCTAAAACAAGCATAGGATTCTTCAAGTCTTGGACTCTCATTAAAAATGTACGGTGGCTTCCAAGTGCCCTGGGCTTTAGACGGGCATTTAAGTATATTTGACTGATTTGCCCCCAGTCTACTATTAGAGCTTGCTTCCTAGCATTCCCCACTACAAATCCTCCATTGACTCAGTTGGTCTCCTAATTAGATCGCAAATGTAACTTGTTTTCTTCTCTTCCAGTCCTGTGTGATTTTTTCCTTCTTCTTGTAAGGCTCAATTTCTTTTTCTTTTTTTTTCCTTTTTATTGTATTTTAAGTTTTGGGGTACATGTGCAGGACATGCAAGATAGTTGCATAGGTACACACATGGCAGTGTGATTTACTGCCTTCCTCCCCTTTACTCACATCTGGCATTTCTCCCCCTGCTATCCCTCCCCAGCTCCACCCCCGCTGCCCCTCCCCTATTCCCTACAAAAGTCCCCAGTGTGTAGTGCTCCCCTCCCTGTGTCCATGTGTTCTCACTGTTCATCACCCACCTATGAGTGAGAACATGTGGTATTTCATTTTCTGTTCTTGTGTCAGTTTGCTGAGAATGATGTCCTCCAGATTCATCCATGTCCCTACAAAAGACACGAACTCATCATTTTTGATTGCTGCATAATATTCCATGGTGTATATGTGCCACATTTTCCCAGTCCAGTCTATCATGGATGGGCATTTGGGGTGGTTCCAGGTCTTCTTGTAAGGCTCAATTTTTTATCCAAATACTACACAGCATTTTTATTCCAGGGCCATGTTAGTCTCTTCTTTGCTCTTTGGGAAGATTGAGACTTTGGAGTGAGAGGAATCTTTGATCTTTAGTAGCTTAGCCACTTTGGATCTTCTTACAACTTCTGAAGGCTTTAATGTCTTCATTTGAAAAAAGGGATTCTTGAGAGTACCTGGCTCATAAAGGTTTTGTGAAGTTGCCTGGAAAGCACTTAACCTGGCACATAGTAAACATTCAATAAATAATGACTTTGAGGAAGATGCTTTGTCAGGATGTTTTAATTCATGTAAGTGTGAAAGATCTTGAGTTAAATTTTGCTTTGTATATACCAATGTGTGATTTTTTAAAAAAAATTTCCAAATAACTCCTGCCACCTATGTGAGAAAAATAAGCTAATCTCTATGAGAAAGAAAAGTCTCCTAGTGTTGGAGAAAAAGTGACCAATTTCAGAACCACAATTTCTCTGTCTGCCTTAGCTGTGCTTTATTTCTCAGAATTTTTAGTCCATTCCACTTCCTCTTCACTCCTTCCTGGCTTACAGTATTAAACTGAAGCATACTTTATTGAAGTAAGAAAAAATAATTATATCTTGCTTCTTACCTGCAAGCCCATGAATTTTGATGCCTTTCAGGAGGAATATATTAGATGGGCAGACAGTTGGCAATCAACCTACTCTGCCTCATTGTATGACATTTAAATAATAACATTCAAATCTGCAGTAACTAGAGGAGAGTATTTCAGATGAATTATTATTTATTTCATATTACAATTTAATGATTAGCATACAGATAAATAAGGGAACATTTTCATGATGTCCATACTACTGAATGCAATGAACATGTGAAACACATCTTGATTACTAAAATTTCCTACAGTTACTGGGGAAGAAAAACAATACATCTGAATGGGGAAAATTTCAGTTCTTTTTCAGGTTCAGGATGTCTGGCAGCTTATTTTCAGAGATGCCTAGGACACTGAAATAATTGATGATTCATAGGCAGATTCTTTTTTGACTTGGTAATTATGTCCACACAAATTATCGTGTTAAAAAAAATTAACCTGGACTACTAGAATATTTTCTCTGAAGGTCTCTCAGTAGAATGGGGCAGATATTTTTATTTTTATTTATTTTTTATATGGGTTCTATTAATGTTCACATTAACAATATCGAGAAATGTTTAAAATATATATACAGTTAATATAATTTATATGTTAACTTTTTTATGAAAAAATTTTATTTTTCAGTAGTTATAATGATGAGTGATTTTATTGTATAAATGTAAGGTGTACAACATGTTGCCATGTCCATCTGCATGGTGAAGTGCTTGTAACAGTCACATACATTAATAAATTAATACATTGTCTTCCATAGTTACCCTTCCTTTGTGCATGTATGTGTGTGTATGTTAAGAGTATGTAAAATTTGTTAACAAATTTCCAGTATATACAGTGCAATATCATTAACTATAGTGTTCATGCTGTTTGCTAGTTCTCTACACATGTTCATCCTGTGTAAATAAAAAATGCGTACCCTTCGGCCTACATCTTCCATTTCCTCTGTACCTTTTCCAACTACCATTCTACTCTGCTGCTTTGTGTTTATTATTATTTTTTTGAGATTCCAAAAATAAG
Source organism: Leontopithecus rosalia (assembly GCA_028533165.1). Taxonomy (NCBI): domain Eukaryota; kingdom Metazoa; phylum Chordata; class Mammalia; order Primates; family Cebidae; genus Leontopithecus; species Leontopithecus rosalia. The sequence continues at coordinate 33,645,265 of CM052655.1, read as the reverse complement.
TGAGATCATGTAGTATTTGTCTTTTTGTATCTGGCTTCTGTTACTGAACATAACGTCCTCTAGGTTCATTCATATTGCTGAAAATGGCAGGATATCCTTCTTTAAGGCCAGATAGTATTCTGTTGTGTATATATACCGTGGCTTCTTTATTCATTTCTCTATCAGTGGCCACTTTAAGATTATTTTCCTACCTTTGCTATTGTGAATAATGCTACAATAAGCATGGGCATGCAGATATCTTTATGAGGTGGTTATTTCATTTCCTTTGGGTATATATACAGAAGAGGGATTGCTACGTCATATGACAGTTCTGTATTGACTTTCTTTTACAAAGTTATGTGAAGTTTTCAAAAGTGGCTGCACAAATATTCATTCTTATTAACAGTCTACAAATGTTTTCTTTTCTCTATTCTCTCACCATCGCTTATCTCTTGTCTTTTTCATAATAAGCATCCCAACAGATGGTAGGGGATAAATCATTCTGATTTTGATTTGTATTTCCCTGATGACTGGTGATGTTGAGTGCCTTTTCATATACTTGTTGGCCATTTCTGTGTCTTCTCTGGAGAGAATTTTGTTCAGGTCCTTTACCTATTTTTTGATCAGGTTATTCTTTTGTTTTGCTATTGAGTTGCTTGAGTTCCTTATATGTTTTAGGTATTAATATCTTAAGAGAGACTATTGTTGGAAAATGTATTCTCCCATTATTTAAGTTTTCTCTTCAGCCTTTTAACTTTTCTTTCATGGTAAAATCACTGTTGTGTATTGTTACCATGAAAGAATGTTGAACTTGTCACATACATTTTCTGCATCTATTGAGCAGATGGTTTTGTCATTTATTCTGTTAGTATGGTTTATCAAATTAATTAACATTCCTTTTTTAAAATCAACATTGCATATCAGGGATAAATCCAACTAGGTCATTTTGTTTATTTTTTTTGCTATGTTCTTTTTACTGGAGTTCTCTTGATGATTTTTGCATCTATGTTCATCTGAAATTCTAGCCTGTAGTTATATTATTGTGTCTGGCTTTAACATAAAAATGATGCTGGCCTCAAAAAATGGGTTTGGAAGTATTCCTTCTAGTTTTAAACTCTAGGAGAGTTTAGGAAGAATTTGAGATATGTTCCATTAATATCTCGTTTATTGTACATATTTAACATGAAAGGATGTACATTTTATCAAAGGCTCTTTCTGTCTCTATTGAGATAATCATGTGGTTTTATCTTTGTTTCTGTTTATGTGATGGATTATGTCTATTGATTTGCATATGTTAAACCAGCCTTGCATCCCAGAGATAAAACTGACTTGATTGTGGTGGATAAGTGTTTTGATGTTTTGATGTGCTGCTGGATTTGGTCTGTCAGCATTTTGCTGAGGATTTTTTCACTGATGTTCATCATAGATATTGGCCTGAAATTATCTTTTTGTGTGTGTGTATGTCTCTGCTAGGTTTTGATATCAGGATGATGCTGGCCTCAGTTAGGGAGAAGCCCTTCATTTTCAATTATTTGGATAGTTTCAGAAAGAATGGTATCAGCTCCTCTTTCTACTTCTGGTAGAATTGGGCTGTGAATTCATCTGGTCCTGGGCTTTTTTTGGTTGGTAGGCTATTAATTACTGCCTAAAATTTAGAACTTGTTATTGGTCTATTTAGGGTTTTGACTTCTTCCTGGTTTAGGCTTGGGAGGGTGCAAGTGTCCAGGAATTTATTCATTTCTTCCAGGTTTACTGGTTTATATGCATAGAGTTGTCTGTAGTAATCTCTGATAGTAGTTTGTATTTCTGTGGAATTGGTGGTGATAGCCCCTTTATCTTTTTTCTATCCCTTTATTTTTAGCTTGTGTGTGTCTTTGCGTGGAACATATCTCAAAATAATAAGAGCTATTTATGACAAACTCATAGCCAACATCATATTGAATGGGCAAAAGCTGGAAGCTTTTACTTTGAAAACTTGTACTACAAGACAAGATGCCCTCTCTTAACACTCCTATACAACATAGTTTTGGAATTTCTGCCCAGGGCAATCTGGCAAGAGAAAGAAATAAAGCGTATTCAGATACGAAGAGAGGAAGTCAAGTTGTCTCTGTCTACAGATGACATGAGTTTATATTTAGAAAATGCCATCATCTCAGCCCAAAGACTTCTTGATCTGCTAAACAACTTCAGCAGAGTCTCAGGATACAAAATCAATGTACAAAAATCACAAGCATTACTTTATAACAACAATAGGAAAGCAGAGAGCCAAATTATGAATGAATGCTCATTCACAATCACTACAAGGGAATACCACGGAATGCAGCTCCTTAAGGATATGAGGGACCTCTTCAAGGAGTACTTCAAACCGCTGCTAAAGGAAGTAAAAGAGAACACAAACAAATGGAAAAACATTTCATCCTCATGATAGGAAGAATCAATAGCGTGAAAATGGCCATACTGCCCAAAATGATCTATACATTCAGTGTTCTTACCATCAAACAAAGAAATTAGAAAATTCTTTTCTAATCCTGTGAAGAATGTCAATGGTAGTTTTAAATTTTATATGGAATCAAAGAAGACCCCATATAGCCAAGACAGTCCTAAGCAAAAAACAAAACAAATGAAAAAAGCTGGAGGCTGCCTGCCTTCAAATTGTCCTACAAGGCTGCAGTAACCAAAACAGCATGTTACGGGCACCAAAATAAACATATACACCAATGGAGCAGAACAGAGACCTCAGAAATAACACAACACATGTATAACCATCTTATCTTTGACAAACACGACAAAAACAATCAATGAGGAAAGGATCTCCTAATCAGTAAATGGTTGCTACTTCAACTTCATTTGTTACTGGTTTGTTGAAGCTTTCTGTTTCTTCTTGATTCAATCTTACAGGTTGTGTGTTGCTAGAAATTTATGCATTTTCTCTAGGTTATCTAATCTGTTGGCATATGAGTGTTTATAACAGTCCCTTGTGATCCTTTTCATTTCTTAGACATCTGTTGTAATGTCTTCTCTCTAATTTGTAATTTCATTTATTTGAATCTTCTCTTTGCCTTAGTTGGTCTAGTTAAGGATTTTTCATTTTTGTTGATTTTTGTAAAAACCACCTCTTTGTTTTATTGATATTTTTCCTGCAGTTTTTCTGTTCTCATTTATTTCTGCTCTCATCTTTATTGTTTCCTTCCTTATGCTGATTCAGGGCTTAGTTTGTTCTTTTTCTTGTTCCTTTGGGTGTAATGTTGTTTATTTGTGATCTTTTTTCTTCTTTCAGATGTATGTGTTTATTGCTATGACCTTTGCTCTTACAACTGCTTTTGCTGTGTCCCATAAGTTTTGGTATGTTTTGTTTCCATTTTTGTTTCTCTCAATATATTTATAAATTTTCCTTATGATTTCTTTTTATGTTGATGTATTGGCTATTCAGATGCATGGTTCTTGATTTTCTTGTAGTTGAGAACATTCCAGGTTTTCTTTCCTGTTATTATTGGTTTCTACATTTTTACCATTGTGGTCAGAAAAGATCTTGATATATTTTTAATATTAAATTTGTTAAATTTGTTTTGTGACCTAACATATGATCCATCCTGGAGAATGTTTCATGTGGGCTTGAGGAGAATATGTATTCTGTGAATGTTCTACATATGTCTCTTATGTCCATTTGATTGAAAGTATAGGAGAAAAAAAGGAAGTGTAGGTGAGATCCAGTACTTTCTTATTAATTTTCTCTTGGATCATCTTTCTGTTGCTGAAAGTGTGATAGTGAAATCTCCTACAATTATTGCTGTCTATCTCTCCCTTTAGATCTGCTTTAATATTTGCTTTATACATTTAGGTGCTCTGATGTTGGGTGCATATGTATTTATAATTGTTATATCCTTTTAATCAAGTGACCTCTTTATCATATAATACGTTTTTTACAGTTTTGCATATAAAGGCTATTTTATATGATAATTGTAGCTACTCCTGCTCTATTTTGGTTTCCATTTGTATGGAATATCTATTTCCATCATTTCATTTTCAGTCTATATGTTTCCTTACAAGTAACATGAGTCACTTGTAAGGCAGCATGTAGTTGGGTAGTATGTAGTTGGGTCCTGTTTGAAATTCATTTAGCTTCTTTGTATACTTAATTAATTTTAGATCATGTACATTTAAAGTAATTACTGATAGGTAAAAATTTACTATAGATATTTATTGTTTTCTGAACATTTTGTAGATTCTTCATTCCTTCTTGCTGTCTTTCTTTGTAATTATATAATTTTCTGTAGTAATTTTCTTTGATTATTTTCATTTTCTCTTTTGTGTATCTACTATAAGTATTTGCCTTGGCATTCCCATGAGGCTTATGTGAAACATCTCATAGTTACACCCAAGTTAACTTGATTCACACAGAAGAGGTGGGGATTTCTTTATTATTATTATTATACATACACACACACACACACACACACACACACACATATATATATAATTTCTTGAATACATATGCAGAACGTGCAGGTTTGTTGCATAGGTATACATGTGCCATAGTGGTTTGCTGCTTCCATCACCCTGTCATCTACATTAGGTATTTTTCCTAATGTGAACCCTCTGCTATCTCCCAGAGATGGACATTTCTAAATGAAACTTATAACTGGGCCTTTGGGTGTTCATGTTTTAGGAATCATCAAAATTTATCAGCTCTCTGGAGTTCTAGGTGCAGCTGTAATGAGCTGAAAGGATTCATTTCCTGTCAAAGAGTAGCTGAATCACATCTCTTATAGAACCTAACAGTGACTCAGATATTCAATCATTTCTCTGGTCATTCATTTACAAAATATACATTAAACTAGTTGGTGTCAGACAGTGCTCTGTGGTTCAGTTATGCTAATATAAACAAAGCACGTTTGCTCCAACTGTAGTGATAGTGTGGTGGCATAAAAGCCAGAAATGTTGTTGGAAGCTTTCCAGAAGCACAACTGTGTGACCTTGGGCAAGTCCAAACCTCTCTGATATTTAGTATCCTCAACTATAAATTGGGTTAATATCTGTCCCAAAAGAATTGTCTTTAGATGATCAGATATGCTAATGCATGTGGGAATACTTTTTCATGTGCAATGCAATTGTAAAGAGATTATTGTTTTGCCTTTTTTTAAAATATAGGCATCTGGTTAAATAGATATAAAAGCATTTCCTCTCAAATGTCCAACTTGGTAGAGAACCATGATGTTCAGAATGTCAAAAGGTTGAACCTATCTTGTGTGTTTTCAAACTAGATTCATCACTAGAACTGTTGCAAAAAAAAAAGTACAATGAGAATTCTGAATTTAGAAATTGTCAAAAAACAAGTGATAAAAATACGTATTTTCAAATTTTTAATGCTCTTATTAGGAACTTTTATTTTTCACAAATGAAACATGGTTTTGCATCTTTATAACTGTCCAGCTTTTAAAATTACCCAGCATGTTCCTGAATTTAACAGGTTTTAATTTCTAAGTTACTCTCTCTCTCTCCATGTATTACAGCCTGGAAACAAATACGAAATCCATCAACATGCAGTAATATTTTCAGATACCCATTTGTTTACTGACTAACTTGTTCTCTCATTGGTAACATGTTAAAGTAATATATTAAAAATATTGGACAGCTTGGTAAATGAAGGAGTATGAATATATCTGACCCCAGGGATATTCTTAAAAATGTCCAGTAGGATAGGAAAAAGTATGCTGAGAGAAAAGTATGCTGGTAAAATGTATCTGGTTATAATTTATTAAAACTTTCTTGCCTGGATTAATTATTGTGTGAATGAATTTTAAAATGTTACATAAATAATGTGTCGTGGTGAACATGTATAATTAAAATGTGGTTTACCAGTTCCTTTTTTCAGATTATAAATTATTGTCCTTCTGATTGCATCAGTGCAACCATGTTAATTTCTCTCATGTTTAATATCTGCCCACAGGAATAGATTTGCTTATAATATTAATGAACCAAAAGATGGATGGTGAGACTTTGCTGCCATGGTTGATCTGATTTTTAAAAAGCTAATATGGTTATATAAATTCAATGATATGTTTATTTCTCTATTCTGTATTATAATCTAGTAGCTAAACAGATTGGACATCCCTTTTGGGGTCAGTGCTCACATAGAATGGCAAACTGAAAATCAGACTTGCACTGAGATTAAAATGAAGTGGTTGGGAATATGAAAGTGGGGGAAATATGTAAACAAAGAGAGTAGGAAAGAGTGGAGACATAGTCACATGAAAGTGGTTCTGGAACAGGATTTCCAGACGACATGGCATTTGCATAGGTCAGGTCCTGTGATTTCTCAGGGTTAGCTGATCTCATAGTTGCCATATCCATGCTTAACAGATTGGGTTACATTGTATGTGTGCTTTTAATTCATCAGAATTAAAGTATAAATGGCCAACAGGTCTATGAAAAAAATTTTCATCAGGGAAATGCAAATCAAAACAATAATGAGATGTCATTTTTGCCAGTTAGGACAGCTATTATTAAAAAAGACTAAATGTTTGCAAGGATGCAGAGAAAGGGAACTCTTACATACTTTTGTTAGGAGTGTAATTTAGTACAGCTATGAAGGTAAACAGTATAAAGATTTCTCAAACAACTAAAAATAGAAATACCATACAATCCCAAAATCCCACTCCTCAATATTTATCCAAGGAAAAGGGAATCAGTACATAAAAGGGAGACTTGCAATCCCATGTTTATTGCAGCACTGTTCACAGTAGCTGGAATACTAAATCAACCTGCATGTCCATCAATAGATGAACAGTAAAGAAAATACAGTATATATACACAAGGGAATTTTTTTATGTTTATGTCATCTTTATACATACACTGACACATAAGAATACACATATGGACACAACCGTATTTCTTGTTAGAACTTGGAGGGGAGGTAGGGAGACTTGATCTTGATGATTTTTTTAAATTATACTTTAAGCTCTGGGGTACATGCGCACATCCTCTAGGATTGTTGTATAGGTACACACATGCCATGGTGGTTTGCTGTCTCCATCCCTCTGTTGCCTACATCAGGCATTTCTCCTGGTGTTCTCCCTCCCCAACTTCCCTGCCCCCCGCTGTCCATCCCCTCCCCACCTTCACACCTACCCCGTGTATGATGTTCCCTTCTTTGTGCCTGAGTGTTCTCATTGTTTGTTACCACCTATGAGTGAAAAAGCGGTTTTTGTTTTTCTGTTCTTCTGTCAGTTTGCTGAGAGTGATGGTTTCCAGATTCATCCCTGTCCCTACAAAGTATGACGTGAACTCATCCTTTTTTATGGTTGCATAGTATTCCATGGTGTATATGTGCCATATTTTCTTTATCCAGTCTATCATTGATGAGCATTTGGATTGGTTCCAAGTCTCTGCTATTGTAAACAGTGCCACAGTGAACATACGTGTACATGTGTCTTTATAACAGAACAATTTATACTCCTTTGGATATATATCCAGTAATGGGACTTCTGGGTCAAATGGAGTTTCTATTTCTAGATCCTCGAGAAATTGCCACACTGTCTTCCACAATGGTTGAACTAATTTACACTCCCACCAACAGTGTAAAAATGTTCCTATTTATCCACAACCTCTCCAGCATCTGTTGTCTCCAGATTTTTTAGTGATTGCCATTCTAACTGGTATGAGATAGTATCTCAATGTGGTTTTGATTTGCAATTCTCTAATGACTAGTGATGATGAGCATTTTTTCATATGTTTGTTGGCCTCATAAATGCCCTCTTTTGAAAAGTGTCTGTTCATATCCTTCACTCACTTTTGAATTGGTTTGTTTTTTTCTTGTAAATCTGCTTTAGTTCTTTGTAGATTCTGGATATTAGCCCTTTGTCAGATGGGTAACTTGTAGAAATTTTTTCCCATTCTTTTGGTTGCCAGTCCACTCTAGTGATTATTTCTTTTGCTGTGCAGAAATTGTTGAGTTTAATTAGGTCCCATTTGACTATTTTGGCTTTTGTTGCCAGTGCTGTTGGTGTTTTAGTCATGAAGTTCTTGCCTATGACTATGTCCTGAATGGTATTACCTAGGTTTTCTTCTAGGGTTTCTATGGTGTTAGATCTTATGTTTAAATCTTTGATCTACACAAGGGAATTCTATTCATCCATAAGACAGAATAAAACCCTTTCATTTGCAGTGACGTGGATGAAAGTGGAGGCCATTATGGTAAGAGAAATATGGCAGACATTGACAAATACCACATGTTCTCACTCATATTGGGAACTAAAAATGCTGACCTCATGAAGGTAGAGTGTAGAATGATGTTTACTAGAGACTGGGATGGGTTTATCTGTGTGGGAGGAGATAAAGAGAGGTTAGTTAATCGTTGCGAACAAACAGTTAAAGAAATAAATACCAGTGTTTGATACCACAATATGTTGACTATAATTAATGACATGTATTTCAAAATACCTAGAAGATTTGAAATGTTCCCAACGCAAATCAATGATAAATATTTGAGGTGATGAATATACTAAATACCTGTTGATCATACATTCCATGAATGTATCAAAATATCGCATGTAAGACATACAAATATACAAATACTGGTAAAAAATTTACAAAGAATTATATATAATGACCAACAAAAGTGAAATATCAAGGAAAAGTAATCCTTTAAATCATGCAGGGGAGTCTTCCAGTGAGTTCCTTCAATAAAAGACTTTCTCTCATGCCTTTCATAGTATCAGCATCTTGCTAAGTTAAGTGGAACTTTTGATTTAAACACAGAACTCATTTGAATAATGTATTACCTTAAATGAAAGCCAAACACTTCAGAGTTATTTGTTCAAATGCTGGAAGAAAAACTGGCAATGATGAATTTTTGAGATCCTTTTTTTTTCCAATCTGATGAGATTTGCAAGAGTATTATCACTGATATCTGTATTTTTTCTTCACCTAATAGACTAATGTTAGAACCGAACCCAGGAGTAAGCTGTGACTTCATTGCATTCTCCGTTAAGAACAAATAAAACTTACCCAGGCCTAAGAGTCTAAGGCAGATACTGGGTACTCCTGGATACTGCACGACAAGGCAGCTGCTGCCTTGAGTCAGCAGATAGCTAATAAAGAGGCAGACACATCCAGGTGGTAAACAGGTTTCAGGGATAAACAACAGTGGGTAGGAAAGTACAGCTACTGGGATTTCAGGCTTAAAAACAGATTCCAGAGATGAAGAGATGAGCAATGAAAGGGAGAAGAAAGCAAGAAAGAAAGGCTAGTAAATGATGCTACAGTCTGATCATAGCATAGAAGTCACTTGATTTCTGATATATTGGGTCAATTTCAGGTTATGTGACAATTAAGTACTATATACATTTTAGCCAGTTCTTTGCTTCAAATACCCAAACTATTTTATTCCATAATCAAATTTTCTTTTTTTCTGATTGTCTTAACATTGTTTGGCCCTATTAAACATGTATTTATATTGGAGGAATCAAAGATGTCTTATATATTTAAAAATAATCCCGTATAGTACAGCTCTTGTTAGGGAATAAACACCTTTGATTGAAGAATTTTCTTTGCTCTTAGAAGACACTAAAAGAAAGAAATACTGCAAAACTGTAGGAAAAAATTATGAATCAAGTAAAACAGCAGTATTAACTTTTTGCTGTTAGTGTACCAGGGATACATAAAATTTGCTGTAGATTGTTTACTGCAGGAGACAGACTTGGATGGAAATGAGTGTGAAGGATGTTTCTTAGGGAGTGGACTTAAGCTCAGCACCTGGGTTGTGGAGAAATGAAAGGAATTAGGGTTGGGCCAAGGAAGAATTAGGGCTGTGATGCATCACAACAGGGGCTCAGGTGACTCCAGAGGGAGCCCTGAAGCTTGGGTAGCCTCTCAGAGTTCTTCCTCTTTTGGGAAAGGAACTGGTCCTTTATCCCCAGTACTTGGGTAGGGATTCACTGGGGAAGAGGGAATCTCTTTCAGTGAGGTCATACCCCGCTTGGGGTATATTTTCCTTGAATCTTGAAAAGAATAGGGCAGAGAGATCTGGGCAGTGCAGCAGTCGTAACAATTTGCCCATATTTCTGGGGCCTTTTGTCTCTGATAAGTTCTCAGGGTAGCTCCTTTAGGACTCTGGTGGGACTTTGTCTTTGGAAAAACTATAAGGTTATAAGGGAAAAAGGTTAGTAGGAAAAACTGCAACCCTAGCTGCTATTGGGGAGGCAGAGCTCTAGGCTAAACTTTGATTGATTCTAGAGCCCTAAAAGATCTTAGTTCTTACAATGGTAGAAAACTGGTAACTTTGTAAATAACTCAGACCTTCCTTCCTGAAGGGACCAAGTTCGTGTTTACTTTTCTTAAGCTGTGGCAATTAGGTGTTTATCATTAAAATTAGATGATTCAATACTAACATATGCCAACCAGCTTGGTGTTAAGCTCATTGCTCACTTCTCTAATATGTAATAGCAGCTTTCCTCCTAGGTCATGTACCTTTTCCAGGATGGCAGTTATCCCTAATCCTTTTTTTTTTTCTTTTTTTTTTTTTTGCTGGCCCCGGACACAAGGTGCCCAAAGTGTTGAAGTGGGAGCTGTATCTTCTGTCTAACGGGACTTTTTCTATGTCTGCTGGTAGAAGAGTTCTGTACAGCTGTGGTGCCCAGAATTATGGGAATGGGAAGCACACATTCCAGGAGTGGGCTACTGGGGGTGATGGTGACAGGGGCCATTGTAGCTTCATTGCCTGGATTCTGAGACCCATATTTTTTTTTTGCAGGGGGACAGTGTATCAAATAATGACCATTGATTTGGCATGCAATGTTGTATACTGCATGATGGTGCCTGATGCTGGCAGGATATTGTCGATAGTCTGGGGCTTCAGTAGGTGATTCTAACACTTGTAGGTCAGCAGCTTCTGACTAGTAAAGTAAGTGGGAGAAAGTGGATTTCATGGTCATGTGCCCACTCTCTTATTGCCTTTGGTGTAAAGTAAGTTGCTTGTCTGATGTGAAAATGTGTGTGGGTCAGATGCCTTATAAATTGTTGGATAGTGGTGTTTGTGGAAGCTATACCCAAAATTTGTAGTGGTATCTGCCAAAATAAGTGGCCAGTTGCTCTCCAAGGGATGGTGCTATAATAGGGCTCATGATTGATCTTTGTGGCATCATGTGGCAGTGGCAGTGGCAGTGGCAGTGATGATAGTAGCTACATGACCCTTGTTGAGTGAGATTTTGACACTGTTTGGTTCATGCATGCTTTGTTTCTGCCATGATACCAGAGTGCCTATCTTGAGCATATGGAAAACTTCTTAAAAAAAAAAAGAGCTTAAGGTTTAAACTTCTCTTAATTGTAGCAAGACATAACCTTGAGGATTTTGTTCTACTCTCCTGCCTTAAGAACTCCTATCCAAAATCCCCATGGGTGATGTGAACCATCATTTTGAACCATTCCAAGGAGACATAGTTTGCTCTTATCAGTTGTCGATTCACATGCAATTTCTACTTTTTTTTAAACAAAGAATTTAGGCAAGTAAGCTTTTTATTCTAAGAAAAGACTTAAAATCAAATATTAATTTATAATCAAATGTATTCTCAGCCTGATAAGGTTCGTATGTTTAGAAAAATTTCTAAACATTGTAAATTAATGTCAGTGCCACTCAGAGTTTGTGAACACTGCTCTGTGTACATATCATCTAATGGAAGAACGCTAGGAAAATCTCCCGGGAGCATAAACATCTGAAACAGAACTTGCCGTTGTGTATCAAAGACTCTGCTAATGATGCAACTTCCCAGTACAAACAATACATATGACTTGTCCTCAGCTTTTCAATCTGAGTTTGCTCTACAGTAGAATTAGAATCTAAAACACTGTGTCAGCCAACACAGTGAAGTTCAATTGTGAGTAGAATTTCTGCTTCTGAATTCTTATAGTTTACATAATGACCTATGTGTTTTAAGTTCCAGGAACTTCTTTGAAAATGTGTGGGCAAAAAAATGTTCCTTTAATAGCTGTTGAAAGACTGCGGTCTTACTGAAAGAAACTAGACTAGGGGATATAGATTTAATTTCATTCACTTTGATTAAAAGAAAATACAGTAAGAATTTGATAAATGTATGAACCCAAACTAATCAGAATCCTCAATTAACTTATTTTTTGTTGTTGTTGCTGTACTCATATTTCATGAGAAGGGGACAAAGAGTAAAAAGTAGTTCACACTCAGGATTTGTCTCCCTCCAAAAATCACCTTCCAGGGATGCATGAGTCCTATACAGATTCAGTCCAATGTTCACATCCCATATTTACAGTTTCCATGGAGAGGTAATGATGCTTAAAATAATGTCTCAGAGATAATACAAAATGTAAAATGATGAAAGGATTTAGTAATATTTAGGAGACTGTGCCTATATAGGAAAGAAAATTTGCCTATGTACACACACACACACACACACACACACACACACACACACCCCTCTGAATAGACTGACAAATTTTCCAGATTAACTCAGAGTTAATCAATAATCAATTTCCAAAGCATTCTACTCACCTATGGTATTATTCAGTTTGATTTAACCCATAACTTACACAGTGGCATCTATGTCCTCAGTACTTCAGGCAACTTTTTCTTAAAGCCCCAAGTCATAGGCAGTGCAACGGTAGAGGTGTCCATGTTCACACATGTGTGTGTCTTTCCAGAGTGTCGGACTTCTCTTGATGCTATTTTAATCACAAAAGCCAGGAGCTCTGTGGAGTTTCCAAGGAGAGAGTTCTCCTTAGTACTTCTCATTTACTCCATAATCAGAGCCATGGGCACACAGGTTGAATCTACTCCACAAGTCAGTCTATATTGCATACCATATATAATAGTATATTTAATCAATATATAAATGTTAGAACATTCCACAACAAACAATGTGACACTTAACATCAAGAGGAGAAGATAGGAGGAAGTGTTAATGAGCAAGTCCCGGGGGAGTGAAGAAGACAAAAGGATTCCTAGTCTAGTCCAATGGTCTCCCAAGGAGGAGTCTTTGATGTGGAAGTAGATGCCAAGTGCTTATCATGGGTGGGTGCAAGAATGGGTCAGTTAAGGCAGCTTTGGAGCTGCTGAAGGTATGCTTTTTTTTATATAGTCAGAATCCTCTGGTGAGAACCTATAGCGGAAGAGTGTGCTTGTTTATGTCCTTACCTGGTTTGATGCAGTCTTTATAGTTTTTTTTGTTAGGGAAAACATCTTATCATTATTTTTGGCAAAATGCCATATGAAATATAAAATGGAGTCTTTTTTTACGATTGAGTTTAATGAAGGGGTGCTTTATACACCCCAATTTCATAGTTTCGGGGCATTTCTGGGTTAATTTAATCAGTTTACTCTTCTATTTCTGGGGGACTTTTCAATTTCTGTTGCTACCTGGTTGCCAAATATTACTTCTTTCTAGGTTAATTTAAAAAAGCATAACCCACCAAATCTATAAAGATTTTTGTATGTCTGGATAGAAAAGTCATATTACACAACAAGCAGTCAGTGGAAATCTTCTTGGTCCAATATAATCTCTACCCTTTCTCTTGGGGCCATTCCTCATCTGAAAGGTTCTGGGCCTCTGGCCAAGTGTCTCCCTCTCTGAGTGCAGCCCCTAGGTCTTAGAAGGGAGTCATTCCCTGAAGCTGATAATCAGTTTGAGCTATCTTTTGGTCTCCTCTTCCGTGTCCCATTGAATTCTAATGAATAATATTCACATCACATTAAGCTTTTATTTCTTATAAAATTGTTCTAAATTGCCATCTCTTCTCCCAGTCCTCAAAGAATAAATAACCCTTGATCTTGCAGTTTCAACAATCTTAATTCAGTTCAGCTGCCACATTTGATAGATGAGGACTCCAAAGCTCCGAGAAGGGAAATGATTTACCAAAAAATATTGGGGCTATTTAGAAGCAGAGCTGCAGTCATAAGTCTGGTCTTCTTCCTTTTAGGCCAATGCCTCTTCCTCCTTGTGTTATTATTTTTTTTCCCTGCAATCCTGATAGGCAAGATGGTAATGATGAAAGATGACAGGGTTGCTTATGCACCTTGTATTTTTGTCTATTATAACTATAAACCTGAATATATGTTTCCCAAAACAGTTAATCATAACAGAAGGAGATAATGTGATCCTTTTGTCTTGTAAATTACAAGAAAACACCTCCTGCATCTTCCATTAATGTTTGATATATTGTTCCTCAGGCTATAAGGAACTTGTCCCAGTGTAATTGTATATAAATACTGCCTGTTTGTCTCTCCTTATTAGTAGATGCTGACTAACATTACAAGGTAATAATTGGTTACACTGTATTAGGAGAATGACAATTTATAACAATATTGCTTGCCAATAAGCTTAATACTTTCTTTTCCTATTCAGTGGAGAAATTATTTGGCTTTGTATCAACACAGTTTTTCTTTTGTAGCTAAGTTTATTTTAGTCACAAGGCAATCAGGTGGCATGTAAGTATTAAAAACTACAGGAAATCAACATCTAGTAAATTTGAAGACCATGTACACCCTGAATAAATAAGTGCCTTAAAAATTCTTCCAGCTTTTAATAAACTTTAAACACAGAAAAGTTGTAAAAGAAGTACGGTAAAGACACACGTACCCTTACCTAGATTCGCAAATTGTTAACATATTCTGGTGTTGACTGTGTGTGTCTGCATGTGTCTTTCCCTCTTTGCATACACACACACACACACACACACACACTCATTCTCTCTCTTACACACATGCACATATACAGGTACACACATACATTTTGGGCAGCTCTAAACTGCTTGAAAGCAGGTTGCAGACATCAAGAGTAAACAAAAATATATTTTTCCTAAAATTAGCACATTCTTTTATATTACTACAATAACAATCACAAGACATTTGCTACTGATAATATTGTGTGGTATAAAGTCTAAATTTAAATGTCTCCAATTGCTCTCAAATACTCTTTATATTAGTCAGGGATCATATGCTGGATTTTTTGGTAATGTTTCTTATTTCCATCAGTCTAGAATATTGCTCATCCTCTGCCCTTATTCCTCATCTTTCATAAGAGTAGTCCAGATGAATTGTCTTTTATAGAATGTTCCTCAGACTGGATTCATCTAACTCCTCTCTCTGAATTAGATTATGGATAAAATGTGTAAGCAAATATTACATTTCCCATTACATCACATCAGGAGGTTTATAATGTGACTTTGTCTCAATATTGATGAACCTAAGTTTGCTCTCTTCATTTTAAATACAAGTTTCAACTTCTGTACTTAATGAAAATTTCATGGGTGATAGAGATATATGAATATCCTTTTTCTAACAATATGTTACCTATGGTGTTAGGAATAATTTCTTGCCAGAATGTCATATTACCATGGTGGTATTTGCAAAATGGTGATTTAAAATTTCAATCATTTTTCTAGATCGGCCAGTAAATTTTTCCAGTAAAGAGCCACATTCTAAGTATTTTAGGCTTTGTGGGCTACATATGGTCTCTGTTACATATTCTATTTTTTCTTTAGCCTTGTAAAAAAAATATTCTTAGCTCATGGACTGCAGGAAAACAGTCTGCAGCAAGATTTGGGCCATGAGTAGTAATTAACCAAAGCCCTGTTCTGTGTTATAAAGAAAAGCTTTCCTTTTCCTTGTAACGTGTGTGTGTGTGTGTGTGTGTGTGTGTGTGTGTGTGTGTGAGAAAGAATGAAATTCTTTGATAACTCTATTGCTTTTATAGAGTTGATCAGTTTAAACCTTTTTTTAAAAAAATACTCTTTTGGATTTAACTTTGGTAAATAACACTGTCTTAGGAAAATTTCAATTTCGTCTTGTATGTTTTCTGATACAATAGCCATTAGCTGCTATTCAAATTTAAACTAGTTATAATTAAATAAAATTAAATGGGGCTATTCAAATTTAAATTAGTTATAATTAAATAAAATTAAAAATTCAGCTTCTCAGTCACATGAGCCACATTTAAGTACACAAGTATTCACTCAACACATATAGCTAGTAGCTACCTATTGGACATTGCAGATATAGGGCACTTCCATGATGTAGCAGTTCTAATGGATAGCAATGAATGCAGATTTCAAATGTATTTGCATAGAGTTTTGCATAATGGTCCCTTTTAATTAAAGTTAAATTATAATATTTTTCTTGTCTTTTTTTGCTTTTATGCTTATTTCGTTTCTTACTAATTTATTTTTTCAAGGTACCAAACTATTTATTGTATCTGCTATTTTTCTGTTTTTATCTCACATTTTCCTTCCTTATGTTTTCTTTTGATTACTTTATCTGCTCTTTTTTATTTAAACTTTTAAGTTCAGAGGTACATGTGCAGGTTTGTTATATAGGTAAATTGTGTGTCACTGAGGATTGGTGTACAGACTATTTATTCACCTATGTGCCAAACACAGTACCTGATAGGTAGTCCTGACCCTCCTCCTTCTCTCCACCCTCAAGGAAGTCCCAGTGTCTGTTGTTTCCTTCTTTGTGTCATTGTGTACTCAGTGCTTAGCTTCTACTTGTGAGAACATGTGGTATTTGGTTTTCTGTTCCTGGTGTTAGTTCATGAAAGATAATGGCTTTTACCTTCATTGATGTTGCTGCAGAGGACATGATCTCGGGCTTTTTTATGGCTACATAGTATTTCATGGTGTATATGGACCACATTTTCTTTATCCAGTCTATCATCGATGGGCATTTAGGTTGGTTCCATCTCTTTGCTATTGGGAATAGTGCTGTAATGAGCATACATATGCATGTGTCTTTTTTGTTTGTTTTGAGATGGAGTCTCACTCTGTCACCCAGGCTGGAGTGCAGTGGCACAATCTTGGCTTACTGCAACTTCTGCCTCCTGGATTTAAGTGATTTTCCTGCCTCAGCCTTCTGAGTAGCTGGCATTATAGGCACATGCCACCACACCCAGCTAGTTTTTATTTTAGTAGAGATAGTAAAAATTTAGTATTTTACCTTGTTGGCTAGGCTGGTCTTGAACTACCTCAAGTGATCCGGCTGCCTCAGCCTCCCAAAGTCCTGGGATTACAGGTGTGAGCCAGCCACTGTGCCTGGCCTGTGTGCATGTGTTTTTATAGTAGAACAATTTATATAACTTTGGATATACATCCAAAAATAGGATTGGTAGATTTAATGGTAATTCTGCTTTGAGTTCTTTGGGAAATTAACAAACTGCCTTCCACATTGGATGAACTAATTTCTATTTTTACCAGCAGTGTACAAGCATTCCCTTTTCTTTGTAACCTCACCAGCATCTGTTATTCTTTGACTTTTTCATTGCAGACATTCTGACTGGTATAAGATGTTAGCTCATTGGATTTTGATTTATATTTCTCTAACGATTACTGATGTTGAACATATTCTTCATATGCTTATCAGCCATGTGTATGTCTTCTTTAGAAAAGTGTCTTTTCATGTCCTTTGCCTACTTTTTAATGGGGTTGTTTATTTTTTGACCTTAGTCAGAAGCATAGTTTGTGAACATTTTCTCCCATCTGATAGGCTGTTGTTTACCCTGTTGATAGTTTGTTTCTAAAATGTATTTCATTTATTTATAAATTTAAAAAAATTAAAAAATTTTGTAGGCACATTATATATATATGTATTATATGTATATATATATGTATATATATACATATATGTATATATACGTATACGTATATATATGTTTATATGTATATATATACGTATACGTATACATATTATACGTATATATGTATACGTATACGTATATATATATACATACATTATGTATACGTATATATATACGTATACGTATACGTATATGTATATGTATGTATATGTGTATATATATGTATATATATATACGTATATATATACGTATATATATATTTATAGGGTACATGAGATATTTTGATACAGACATATAATGTGAAATAAGCACATCATGGAGAATGGGTTATCCATCTCCTCAAGCATTTATTATTTGATTTACAAACAATCCATTACACTTCAAGTTACTTAAAAATATACAATTAAGTTATTAATGAGTATAGTCACCCTGTTGTGCTATAAAATAATAGGTGTCATTCATTATTTCTAACTAGTTTTTGTACTCCCCATTATCAAATCCTACCTATCACTCCTTTCCTGGCTTCTGGAAACCATCCTTCTACTCTCTATGTTTATTAGTTCAGTTATTTTGGATTTTAGACCTCACAAATAAGTGAGAACATGCATGGTCTGTCTTTCTGTTCCTGGCTTATGTCACTTAACATGACCTCCAGTTTTATCCATGTTTGTGAAAATAACTGAATCTTACTCTTTTTTAAGGATGAATAGTACTTCATTGTGTATATGTACCACATTTTGTTTATGCATTCATCTGTTGATGGACACTTAAGTTGCTTCCAAATCTTAGCTATTATAAACAGTGCTGCAGCAAACATTGAAGTACAAATATCATTTCAGTATACTGTTTTTCTTTCTTTGGGATGTATACCCAGCAATGGGATTGCTGGATTATACAGTAACTCAAGTTTTAGTTTTTTGAAGCACCTCCAGACTGTCCTCCATACTGATTGTTCCAATTTACATCCTTACCAACAGTGTACAGGGTTCTCTTTTCTCCAGATCCTCGTCAGCACTTGTTAATGCCTGTCTTTTAGATACAAGCCATTTTGGCTGTATCTAAAATCTAATTTTGATTTCCATTTTTTGAGGATCAGTAATGTTGAGCACCTTTTCATATACCTTTTTGCCATTTGTATCTGCTCTTTTCAAAAGTGTCTATTCAAATCTTTTGCTCATTTTAAATCAGATTATTAAAGTTTTTCCTTTAGAGTTATTTGAGCTGCTTATATATTCTGGTTATTAATCCCTTTTAGTTTGCAAATATTTACCCGTATTCTTTGGTGGTTTCTTTTACTTTGTTGATTGTATCCTTTGCTGTGCAGAAGCTTTTTAACTTGGTGTGATCCCATTTGTCTGTTTTTGCTTTGGTTGCCTGTGCTTATGGTGTATATTGCTCAAGAGATCTTTGCCCAGACCCATCTCCTGGAGTTTCACCACTCTTTTCTCTTAATAGTTTCATAAATTGAGATCTTAGATTTAGGTCCTAAATCCATTTTGATTTGATTTTTGTATGTGATGAGAGAGAAGGCTCAAGTATCTTTCTTCTACCTACAGATATCCAGGATTCCCAACACCATTCATTGAAGATACTGTCTTTTTTCCAGTGTATGTTCTTGGCACCTTTGTAAAAAATGAGTTCACTGTAGGTGTGTGGATTTGTTTCTGGGTTCTGTATTCTGTTCCACTCGTCTATGTGTCTGTTTTTATGCAAGTACCATGCTAATTTGGTTACTTGTCAAGCCTCCAGGTTTGTTATTTTTGCTTAGGATAGCTTTGGCTATTCTGAGTTTTTTTTTTGTGATAGACATATAGTTTAGGATTTTTTTCATTTCTGTGAAGAATGTCATTGGCATTTTTATAGGGCTCGCACTGAATCTATAAATTGCCTTGGCTAGTATGTGCATTTTAACAATACTGATTCTTCCAACCCATGAATATGGAATATTTTTCCATTTTTTGGTGTCCTGTTCAATTTATTTCATTAGTGTTTCACAGTTTTCATTTTAGAAATCTTTTATGTCTTTGTTAATTCCTAGGTATTTGATTTTATGTGTGGCTGTTGTAAACGGGATTACTTTTAAAATTCTTTTTTGCATTGTTCACTGTTGGCATATAGAAATGCTACTGATTTGGATATGTTGATTTTGTATCCTGCAACTTTACTGAATTTTTACCAGTTCTAATAGTTCTTTTTTTGTGAAGTGCTTTCAAGTTTTTGCAAAGGTAAGATCATATCATCTGCAAAGTAGGATAATTTGATTTCTGCCTTTTCAATTTCAATGCAATTTATATCTTTCTCTTGTCTGATTGCTCTAGCTAGGACTTCTAGTACACTGTTGAATACCAATGGTGACAGTGGGCATCCTTGTTGCAGTCCATATCTTTAAGAAAAGGCTTTCAGTTTTTCCCCCTTCAATATGATACTGTGGTGGGTCTGTCATATATGGCTTTTATTATATTGAGGTATTTTTCTTCTATATCCAGCTTTTGAAGGTTTATTTTTAAATCATACAGGGATGTTTATATTTTATCAAATCCTTTTTCAGCTTCAGTCGAAATGATATTATGGGTTTTCTTCCTTCTGTTGATGTGATATATCACAATGATTGATTTGCATATGTTGAATCATTCTTGCATTCCAGGTACAAATCCTACTTGGTCAAGATGAATGACCTTTCTAATGTATTGCTGAATTCGGTTTGCCAGTATTTTGTTGAGAATTTTTGCAGCAGTAGTCATCAGAGAGGTTGGTCTGGAGTTTTCTTTTATTGATGTGTCTTTGTCTGCATTTGGTATCATGGCAATACTGGCCTCATAGAATGAGTTTGGAAGTATTCCCTCTTCCTCTATTTTATTAATGGTTTGCGTAGGATTGGTATTTCTTTTTGTTTAACTGTTTGAGCAGTGAAGTCATGAAGTTTCTGGCTTTTCTTTACTGGAGACTTTTTGTTACAGCTTAAATCTGAATACTTATTATTGGTCTGTTCAGGTTTTGGATTTCTTCCCGGTTCAATCTGGATAGGTTGTATTATCTAGGAATGTATCGTTTCTTGTAGATTTTACAATTTATTGACATATAGTTGCTCACAGGAGCCACTAATGATCCTTTGAATTTTACAGTATCAGCTGTAATATCTCCTTTTTCATGTCTGATTTTATTTATTTGTATTTCGTTCTTTTGTATTTACTCTGGCTACAGGCTTGTCAGTTTAACTTCAAAAAAACCCATTTTTAAAAATCTTTTATGTTGTTTTTTCATTTAAATTTTATTTATTTCTGCTCCAAACTCTGTTATTTCTTTCCTTCCTCTGATTTGGGCTTTGGTTTGCTGTTGCTTTTTTAGTTCCTCATGATATGTTGCTAGATTATTTATTTGCAGTGTTTCTTGTTGATGTAGGAACTTATAGTTATCAACTTCCCTCTTTGCGCAGCTTTTGTTGTATCTCATAGGTTTTGTATGTTGTATTTCTATTATCATTTGTTTCAAGAAATCTTTCAATTTTCTTCTTAATTTTTTCAAGGTCCCAATGGTCATTCAGGAGCATATAGTTTAATTCATTTGTATAGTTTCTGAAATTGCTCCTGTTATTTCTAGTTTTATTCTTTTGTGGTAAGAGATGATTTATTTCAATTTTTTGAATGTTTTAAGAAATGTTTTGTGACTTAACATATGGTCTTCCCTTGAGAATAAGACAAGAAAAGAAATATACTTAAGAAAAGTTTGTGTATTCTGCAACTCTTGGGTAAAATTTTCTGTAAATATCTATTAGATATATTTGGTCTATGGTACAGATTATATCTGATGTTTCTTTGCTGATTTTTTTATCTAGAAGATCTGTCCAGTGCTGAAAGTAGGGTGTTAAAGTCTACAGCTATTATTGTATTGAAGTTTATTTCCCTTTTAACTGTAATAATATTTCCTTTATATATCTGAGTGCTCCTGTATTGGGTGCATATATATTTAAAATTGTTATATCCTCTTGCTCTATTGACCCCTTTATCATTGTATAGTGCCCTTCTTTGTCTCTTCCTACAGTTTTGTTCTTGAAATCTATTTTGTCTAAGTATAGAAACTCCTGCTCTTTTTTGATTTTCATTGGTGTGGAATAACTTTTTCCATCTTTTTATTTTCCATCTGTGTTTTTATAGGTGAAGAGTATTTCTTGTAGTGAACAGCTCAATGGTCTTTGTTTTGGTTTGTTTTCATGGATTCAGCCAGTTTGTCTTTTGATTGAAGACTTTAGTCCATTTACATGTAATGTTGTAATTGATAAGTAAGGATTTACCCCTGCCATTTTGTTGTTTGTTTTCTGGTTATTTTGGAGTTTTCTCTTCTTTCTTTCCTCTCTGTCTTCCTTTAGTGAAGGTGATTTTCACCAGTGACATGATTTAATTTACTGCTTTTTATTTTTTGTGTTTCCATTGTATGTCTTTTTTGGTTTGAGGTTACCATGAGGCTTGCAGGACTATCTTGTAACCCATTATTCTTACCTGATAAAAACTTAACACTATTTGCATGAACTAACAAGCAAAAGGAACACTAATAACACCTTTATGCCTTAAATTGCTTTCTCACTCTTTAACTTTTTGTTGTTTATATTATATCTTGTATTATGTCCTGAAATGTTGTAGTTATTATTTTAGAATGATTCATAATTTAGTTTTTCTACTTAAGAGTAATTTACACACCACAGTTAGTATTATAATATTCTGAGTTTTTCGATGTGCTTATTAATACTAGAGGGTTATGTACCTTCAGGGAATTATTTATTGCTCATCAATGTCCTTCTCTTTCTGATTGTGGTACTCCATTTAGTATAACTTGTAGGATAGGTCTGATATTGATGAAGTCCCTTAGCTTTTGCTTGTATGGGAAATTCTTTATTTATCCTTTATATTTGAATGATATTTTCACCAGATATGCTATTCTTTCTTTAAATTTTTATTGCATTTTAGGTTTTGGGGTACATGTGCAGAACATGCAAGATAGTTGCATAGGTACACACGTGGCAGTGTGTTTTGCTGTCTTCTGCCCTTCTCCCATATTTGGCATTTCTCCCCATGCCATCCCTCCCCCGCACCCCCCCCAACGGTCTCTCCCCTATTTCCCCCAATAGACCTCCGTTTGTGGTACTCCCATCCCTGTGTCCATGTGTTCTTATTGTTCATCACCTGCCTATGAGTGAGTATATACGGTGTTTACTTTTCTGTTCTTGAGTCAATTTGCTGACAATGATGTTCTCCAGATTCATCCATGTCCCTACAGAGGACAAGAACTCATCATTTTTGATTGCTGCATAATATTCCATGGTGTATATGTGCCACGTTTTCCCAGTTCATTCTATCATCGATGGGCATTTGGGTTGATTCCAGGTCTTTGCTATTGTAAACAGTGCTGCAATGAACATTCGTGTGCATGTGTCCTTATAGTAGAACGATTTATAGTCCTTTGGATATATACCCAGTAATGGGATTGCAGGGTCAAATGGAATTTCTATTTCTAGGTCCTTGAGGAATCGCCACACTGTCTTCCACAATGGTTGAACTAATTT
>CM052655.1:33592528-33611965 GCA_028533165.1 Leontopithecus rosalia | reverse complement strand
AGAAGCTGTGGAGTTTGATTAGGTCCCATTTGTCCATTTTGGCTTTTGTTGCCAATACTTTTGGTATTTTGGTCATGAAGTCCTTGCCTACTCCTATGTCCTGAATGGTTTTGCCTAGATTTTCTTCTAGGGTTTTTATGGTGCCAGGTTTTATGTTTAAGTCTTTAATCCATCTGGAGTTAATTTTAGTGTAAGGTGTCAGGAAGGGGTCCAGTTTCTGCTTTCTGCATGTAGCTAGCCAGTTTTCCCAACACCACTTATTAAACAGGGAATCCTTTCCCCATTGCGTGTTTTTGTCAGGGTTGTCAAAGATAGTATGGTTGTAGATATGTTGTGTTGCCTTTATATCTCTGTTTTGGTACCAGTACCATGCTGTTTTGATTACTGTAGCCTTGTAGTATTAGTTTGAAGTCCAGTAGTGTGATGCCTCCCGCTGTGTTCTTTTTACTTAGAATTGACTTGGCTATGTGGGCTCTCTTTTGGTTCCATATGAAGCTTAAGATGGTTTTTTCCAGTTCTGTGAAGAAGGTCATTGGTAGCTTGATGGGAATAGCATTGAATCTGTAAATTACTTTCAGCAGTATGGCCATTTTCACGATATTGATTTTTCCTAACCATGAACATGGAATGTTTCTCCATCTGTTTGTGTCCTCTCTTACTTTGTTGAGCAGTGGTTTGTAGTTCTCCTTGAAGAGGTTCTTTACATTCCTTTTTAGTTGTATTCCTAGGAATTTTATTCTCTTTGTAGCAATTGTGAATGGCAGTTCATTCTTGATTTGGCTCTCTTTAAGTCCCAAGTACCATATCTTGAAGAGATGGTCTTTCCTCATTATGTGTTCGTGACACCTTTGTTGAAAATCAATTGGCTTTAGATGCATGGTTTGTTTCTGGACTCTCTTTTAAGTTCTTTTGGTCTAAATGTCTGCTTTAGTGCTTGGGCTCTCTTTTATGTTCTGTTGGTCTAAATGTCTGTTTTGGTTATTCCATTTGTAGTACACTTTAAAGTAAGGTAGACTGAGCCTCCAGCTTTTTTCCCCACTTCATTGAAATTGCTCTAGCTTTGGGGATCTTTTGTGGTTCGATACAAACCTTAGAATGAGCTTTTCTGTTTCTGTAAAGATTGTTATTGGCATTTGGTTACAGCTTTTATTCAATTGGTAGATTGCTTTCGACAGCATGGTCATTTTAACGATATTATTATTTTTCCATCTGTGAGCATGAAAGATCTCTTTATTTGCTTTTATTCTCTCAATTTCTTTCATTAATTTTTTTTTAGTTTTCTTTGTAGACATCTTTCACTTCCTTGGTTACATTTATTTCTAACGTATTTCTTTTTTCTTTTCTGTTTTTTTTTTAGCTTCAATTGTCTTGATGATTTCTTCTTCAGCTAGTTTGTTGTCTATGTACAGAGACACTACTAATTTTTTGTATGTTGATTTTGTATTCTGCAACTTTATTAAAATAGTTTATCAGTTCTGTGAGTTTCTTTGGTAGTCTTTATGTTTTCCTATATATAAAATCTTGTCATCTACAAAAAGGGATAATTTGACTTTCTTGTATTCAATTTTGATGCTTTGGTTTCTTTTTCTTTTTGAATTCTCTGGCTAGAACTTCCACTACTGTGTTAAATAAGAATGGTGAGCATGGGCTTCATTGTTTGGTTCCAGTTCTTAAAGAAATAGCTTTCAGCTTTTCATCATTCACTATGATGTTAGTTGTGAGTTTGTCATACGTGGCTTTTATTGTGTTGAGGTACTTTCCTTTTATTCTCAATTTATTGAGATATTATGAAGGGGTGTTAAATGTTGACAAATGCTTTTTTTGTATCTATTGATATGATCGCATGGTTTTTGTTGTTTATTCTGCTGATGTGATCTATCATGTTTCTGATTTGCATATGTGGAACCATCCTTGCATTCCTGGGATAAATATCATTTGATCATAAGGTTTTTAAAATATATTATTGGATTCAGTTTGCCGGCATTTTATTGAAGATTTTTACATCATATTTATTAGGGATATTGGCTTGTAGTTTTTTTCTTCTTGTGTTCTTGTCTGATTTTATTATACTGGTATTACATAATGACATAGGAAGAGTTCTCTCCACTTAAGTTTTGTAAAATAGCTTGAGAAGCATTAGTTTTAGTTTTACTTGTAGGATTCAGTAGAATTCAAAAGGAAGCCAACCAGTCTTAGAATTTTCTTTTTTGGCAGATTTGTTATTACTGATGCAATCTTGTTACTTGTTATTGGTCTGTTCAGGTTTTCTACTTCTTCTTGGTTCAATCTTGGTAGGTTGTATGTGTCCAAGAAATTATCCATTTATTACAGGTACTCAAATTTATTGGTGTATAATTGACATAGTAGTCTCTAATGATCCTTTGTGTTTCTGTGGTTTTGATTGCGATGTCTTCCGTTTCAATTCTGATTTTATTTATGTGGGTCTTTTGTCTAGTTTTTCAGTGTAGCTAATAATTTGTCAATTTTGTTTATCTTTTAAAAAGGAATTTTTTGTTGCATTGAGCTTTTGCATTTTTAGTCCAAATTTTGTTATGTGCTGCTCCAAATTTTATTCTTCATTTCCTTCTACTAATTTTGAGTTTGGTTTTTCTTGCTTTTTTAGTTCTTTGAGATTTGTTAATTAGTTGTTTATTTGAAATCTTTGTAGTTTTTTTGATGTAGGCATTAATTTAAATTTGCCTGTTAATATTGTTTTTTCTGTGTCCCATAAGTTTTGGCATATAGTGTCTATTTTTATTTGTTTAAGGTATTTCTAAATTTTATTATTAATTACTTTATTCACCCACCAGTCATCCAGGAACATATTTAATTTCAATGCATCTGTATTTTTGAATTTTTCCTCTTGGTATTGATTTCTAGTTTTATTACATCGTAGTCAGATAAGATACTTGATATAATGTAGACTTTGTAAAACATTTTGAGACTTATATTGGGTCTGAACATATGGCCCGTCATGAATGTTCCATGTGCTGGCGAGAAGAAGGTGTATTTTGCAGCTCTTGGGTGAAATGGGCTGTAAATATCTGTTAGGTCTATTTGATGTATAATACAGTTTAAATCTGATTTTCCTTTTCTTTTTGTCATGCCTTCTCTTTCGGTCTCATTGTGTCTTTATCACTAATTAGAGTTAACTATAGGCAGAATGTGTTGGTTCTTATTTTTAAATTCATTCAGTTCATATATATATTTTAAAGTGAGGAATTTAAGTTGTTTATATTCAAATTTATTGCGATGTAAGGACTTATTCCTGTCATTTTATTGTTTTCTCATTGTTTTGTATATTCTTTTGTAATGTTGGGTTCAGGGGTTCAGGGTGCCCTCAGCTCCCCTGAGAGGATGTTTCTACAGGTTCTTGGTCTCTTGCCCTCTCAAGAATGAGAGAGGGAACCATGGTGCGGTGTTCAGTAAATGCCAGACTCAAAAGCGTTTGTAGAAAGTGATTTATTTAAAAAGAGAGAGAAACAGGAGAAGGAGAGAGAAAGAAACAGCTAATTCTCACACTGAGTGAGAGAATCCAGAAAGACAGAATTCCGGAGAGGAAAGTGGCTTCCACGAGAGTGTTAGGGAATAGAGAGAGATGGAGTTTAGGAGGAGAAGACAGGCTTCCATGAGAGAGTGTGGAAGGGGACTCGAAGGGAAAATCCAGGAAAGAGAAAGATGGCTTCCATGAGGGAGTGTTCGTGGAAGGGGACCCAAACATGGAGTTTGAAGGGGTGTGGAACAAAGGGACTTTTAACTAGGAGGAACCCCCACCTTCTCTAAGACCCCAGGCCAATGAAAGGAGTTCCTCAGAACTTTCACTGGCGTGATTGACTCTTAGTTTCTTTCCGTGCCAGCGAAATTTAAACATAAACCATTAAATTTCCCTGGCGGAGAGAGATGGGAGGGGAGAATGGTGCTAGGAAGTTCTTGCCCTTAAAACTACGCCCCCTCGGCCGGGCGCGGTGGCTCAAGCCTGTAATCCCAGCACTTTGGGAGGCCGAGGCGGGTGGATCACGAGGTCAACAGATCGAGACCATCCTGGTCAACATAGTGAAACCCCGTCTCTACTAAAGATAAAAAAAAATTAGCTGGGCCCGGTGGCGCGTACCTGTAATCCCAGCTACTCGGGAGGCTGAGGCGGGAGAATTGCCTGAATGAACCCAGGAGGCGGAGGTTGCGGTGAGCCGAGATTGCGCCATTGCACTCCAGCCTGGGTAACAAGAGCGAAACTCCGTCTCAAAAAAAAACCAAAAAAACAAAAAAACAAAAAACTACGCCCCCTCATGGACCCAGAAAGAAAACACATTCCCTCACTTTGTTTTATTTATTTTTGAAATTATATGGTTTTCTGTAGTGATAAGGTTTGTTTTCTTTTTCTTATTTGTGCATTGGCTCTACCAGTTCATTTTATAGTTTTGTGTGTTTTCATGGTGGGCTTTATTTTTTCCTTTTCACTTCCAGATGTAAGGTTCCCTGAGCAATTCTTGTAAGGCCAGTTGAGTGGCGAATTCCTACTTTTTGCTTGTCTGTGAAAAATTTTATTTCTCTTTGATTTCTCAAGCTTAGTTTCGTTGAAGTATAATATTTGAGTTGCAGTTTATTTCTTTCAGTCCTTTGTAGTCTAATGGAGGTTCCTTCGTGTGTGACTTGACACTTTTCTCTTGATATTTTTAGAATTCCTTCTTTGTCCCTGACTTTTGAAATTTGACTGTAATCTGCCTCTGAGAAGACTTATTAGAGTTGAGTATGTTTGGGGTTCTTTGAGATTCCTGGGTCTTGATGCTTATCTCTCTCCCAAGACTTGGAAAGTTTTCTGCCATCATTTCATTAAATAAGATTTCCTTACCATTTCCTTTCTGTTATCATTCTTGAATGGCCGTAAGGCAAATATTCGTTTGCTTAATAGTGCCCCATAAATCTTGCAGGCTTTCGCTCTTCTTGTCCCCCTCCCCCTCCGCCTTCCTTTCTCCTTTATTTCTCCTTCTTCTGCTTCTTTTTCCCTTCTCTTCTCTTCTCTTCCCTTCCCCTTCCCTTTCCCCTCTCTCTCTACTCTCTCCTTCCTACCCTCCTTCCTTCCCTCCTTCCTCCCCTTTCCTCATTTTCTTCCCTTCCTCCTCCCCTCCCTACACCCTCACTCCCTCCTTCCTTCCTTGCCTCCCTCCCTTCCTCCCTTCCTCCCTCCTCTTCCTCCTCCTCCTCCTTCTCCTTTTTCTCTGCTTTCTTCTTCTTCTTCTTCTTTTTTTCTTACTTGCCAGTGTTATTTCAACATACCTGTATTCAAGTTCAGGAATTCTTTCTTCTGATTTTTGTAGTCTGTTGTTAGAACTATCCATTGTATTTTTATTTTATTTATTAATTTCTTTAGATCTAAGATTTCTTTTTGGTTCTTTTTTAAATGATATTTATTTGTGTTAAATTTCTCATTCATATTATGAGTTGTTTTCCAAATTTCACTGAGTTGTCTGTCAGTGTTCTCTTGTATTTCACTAAGGTTCCTTAAGGTAATTATCTGGATTTCTGTTTCTGGTGTTTCATATATTCCTTGTGTTTGGGGTCTTTTACTGGAGTATTATTGTCCTTGATTTTTCATGTTTTATGTATCCCAACGTTGATTTCCACATGTCTGGTAGAACAATTGTCTCTTCCATTCTTATAGCATAGATTTCCAAGGGAAGGAATTCTTTCCATAGATGGATCTTGGGGTGCTGGTTCTGTGAAGTACACTGGCTTTATAATATGATTTGGCTCTGTGTCCCAACCTAAATCTTGAATTGTGATAATCACCATATGTCAAGGGCAGGACCATGGTGGAGATAATTGAATCATCAGGGCGATTTTCCCCATCCTGTTCTTGTGATAGTGAATTCTCACAAGATCTGATGGTTTTGTAAGGGGCTTCTCCTTCTACTCAGCACTCATTCACTTTCCTGCCACCATGTGAAGAGGCATGTGTTTGCTTCCCCTTCCACCATGATTGTAAGTTTCCTGAGGCCTTCCCAGCCATGCTGAGCTGTGAGTCAACTAGACCTCTTTTCATTATAAATTATTCAGTCTTGGGCATATCTTTATTAGCAGCATGAGAATGAACTAATACAGTAAACTGGTTCTCCAGAGAGTGGGGGTGCTGTTGTAAAGATACCTGAAGATGTGGAAGCAACTTTGGAGCTGGATAACAGGCAAGGTTGGAAGACTTGGAGGTCTCAGAACAAGACAAGGAAATGTGGGAAAGACTGGAATTTCCTAGAGACTTGTTAAATGGTTTTGACCAAAATGCTGATAGTGATAGGGACAATGAAGTCCATGTTGAGGTGATCTTAGATGAAGATGAGAAACTACTTGGGAACTGAAGCAAAGGTGACTCTTGCTGTGCTTTAACAAAGAGACTGGCAGCATTTTGCCTCTGTCCTAGTGATCTGTGGAAATTTGAACCTGAGAGAGATGATTTAGGATATATGGCAGATGAAATTTCTAAGTGGCAGAGTGTTCAAGAGGAAGCAGAGCCTACAAGTTTGGAAAATCTGCAGGCTGATGATGCAATAGAAAGGAAAACTCATTTTCTGGGGAAAAAATAAAGCATGCTGAAAAAATTTGCATAAGTGATGTGGAGAAGAATGTTAATCACCAAGACAATGCAGAAAATGTCTCCAAAGTATGTCATAGAACTTCATAGTAGCTTTCCATATTATAGGCCCAGAAGCCTTAAAGAGAGAAGTGGTTTGCTGGACTGGGTCCAATGTCCTCCAGTTCTTTGCAGCCTGGGGACATGGTGTCCTGCATTCTAGCTGGTTTAGCTCCAGCCCTGGCTAAAAGGGGCCAAGGTACAACTTAGACCATTACTTCAGAGGGTGAAAGCTCCAAGCCTTGGTGGCTTCTGTGTGGTGTGTTGAGCCTGTGTGTGCACAGAAGTCAAGAATTACGGTTTGGAAACCTGTACCTAGATTTCAGAGGATGTATGAAAATGCCTGGATGTGCAGGCAGGTTTGCTGCAGGAGTGGGGCTCTCATGGAGAACCTCTTCTAGGGTAGTGCAGAAGGGAAATGAGGCATTGGAGCCCCCACACAGAGTCTGAACTGGGGCACTGCCTAATGGAGCTATGAGAAGAGGGTCACTGTCTCCAGACCCCAAGATGGCAGATGCATTAACAGCTTGCACCTTGGACCTGGAAAAGCCACAGATACTCAACACCAGTCCATGAAAGCAGCTGGGATTGGGATTGTACCCTGCAAAGCCACCGAAGGGGAGCTTCCCAAGGCTTTGGGAGTTCACCTCTTGCATCAGTGTGATTTGGATATGATACATAGAGTCAAAGGAGACCATTTTGGAATTTTAAGGTTTAATGACTTCTTTATTGGATTTCAGACTTGCAAAGGGCCTGTCTTTGATCACTTTTTCCCATTTGGAATGAATGTAATTACCTCATGCTTGTACCCCCATTGTATCTAGGAATTAACTAACTTTTTATTTTACAAGCTCATAGATGCAAGTAACTTGTCGTGTCCCTGACCTTGGATTTGAACTTTTGTGTTAATGTTGAAATGAGTTAAGGCTTTGGGGGGCTGTTGGAAGTGGCTGATTGTGTTATGGAATGTGATGACGAGATGTAGGAGGGGCCCTGGGCAGAATGATACGGTTTCACTCTGCATTCCCACCCAAATTTTACTTCAAATTGTGATAATCTCCAAGTGTCAAGGGTGGGACCAAGTGGAAATAATTAAATCATGTGGGCAGTTCCCCCCATGCTCCTGTCATGATAGTGAGTTCTCACAAGATCTGATAGTTTTATAAGAGGCTTCCCCTTTCACTCAGCACTCATTCTCTCTCCTCCCACCGAGTGAAGAAGGACATGTTTTCTTCCCCTTCCCCCATGATTGTCAGTTTCCTGTGACTTCCCCAACCATGCTGAACTCTGAGTCAATTAAACCTCTTTCTTTTAAATGACCCACTTTTGGGGGTCATTTAAACCTCTTCCTTTTAAATGACCCACTTTTGGGTCATTTAAAAGGAAGAGGTTTAATTGACTCATAGTTCAACAAGAGGTCATTTAAAAGGAAAGTGTGTCTTTATTAGCAGTGTGAGAATGGACTAATACATCTTACTTCTAGGTGGATGCAGTAGTATAGGCTCCATGTATTTCTTCAGCTGTAATCCATCTAGTAATGACTTCGAGTATTTCAGTGGCCCAGGCTGAGAACATTTGTATGAGTGGTAGTTCAGCTTTGCCAGAAGTGGGCTTGCCATGTTGTTTCTCAGGTCAGAGATGTGTTTGTTTATAAGGTGGGTCAACTAACTTACAGTCTATTTCACTGCAGTGAGTACCACAGAGTTGTTACTCTGGCCAGGGGCATGGATGTGTATTTAGTTGGCTAGCCTTGGGGTATGACTGCCAGGAGGCCTTTGGAGCTGTTTCACAGGCCCCAACATAAATGCAGTGGTACTGAGTGGGGCAGGGGTCAGGTTCACTAGCAGAGGTCCTTGGGTCTGTTTTTCAGGCCCAGGATGCAGCTGAATGGTTTCTTTGCTAGCCTGGTGGTGTGTCTAGTATGAACATTCTGTGTGGCTATTTCTCAGACCCGGCATATGAGTACACAGCTGCTCAGTCAGCTTGGGGTCATTTCATCCAGGGCAGCCTGTTGGGCTGTGTATCAGGCTCAGCTCATAGGCACACAGCTGCTTAGTTGTCCTGGGGGTCAGATGGGGGTGTTTCTCAGGCTCAGAACATGACTGTACAACTTCTTAGCTGCCTTGGGTGTATATATGATGGAGGTGGACCACAGGGCTTTTTCTGAGGCCTATGACACAGGCACAGAGATGCTTAGCCAGCCTGAGAATATGCCTTTTGGGGTGGCCTGCAGGGCGGTTTCTCAAGTTTGAAATGTGGAATTACAGCTGCAAGGCTGACCTGGAGGTGTGTCTTCCAGGGACAGCCTATGGGGCTGTTTCTTGTGTCTGAGATTTAGGTGTCCAGCTCTTGATTAGCCTGGGCATGTGTCTGGCAGAGGTGGCCCAGCAGATTCTTTCTGAAGCCCTGAGCATGTGTATATAGTTGCTGTGCTCTCCCAGAGGTATGTCAGCTGCTAGGTGACACAGATTTTTCATACTTGAGGGAAGGCATGCAGTAGTTTTCTTGTCTCAAGGACAGGTTTGCCCTGGGCAAGACTGCCAGACTCTTCTTCCAGCTAGACTTGCTGGCAGTGGGAGTTGGTTTCTCTGCTGTACAGGACCAGAGTCCCAGGCAGTCGTGGGTTCAGGCTCTGCACAGCCAGGGTTTGATATTTAGCCACTGTGTGGGCTTGGTATAATGAAAATGAAGCCCCAGTGCTGAAGAGGTGTAGTGGCTGCTGGACCCCAGACCAGAACACACTCTGGAGGTAACTCTTGTCTTAAGATGGTGCTGTGCTGCAGCAGCTTGGCTTACAAGGGCTGATTGGGAAGTGGAAAGTACACATTTTATGCTGCTAATCCAGAACAATGCAGCGGTGTGAATTTCTGTTAGCACTCCAACTGGACTTGGGGCTTGCAAGGACTGTGGGATTCTCCGGTAATAAGAACTGGAGGTATTTGTTGTGGCAGTGAAGGCTGGTGGGGAGATTCTTCTGCTTACCTTTTTCCCACAGATGATTCCCTCCTGTCTCTGATACAATCCAATCCAGGTGGAAGAGATAGGGCTACAGAGAGTGAGTGTCTACATTGTTACCCTCCTGGGCTTCCAGTCACCATGGTCTTTGCCTGTGGGAGAGATGAGTTTCAAATATCTCTAGTCAGCCATCTTGCTAATTGTCATGGTGTGTATTGATTTTGTATTCTGCAACGTCACTTAGTTTCTTAATTCCAATAGCATTTTTTGAAAAAAGCTTTTAGGGTTTTTTAGAAGTAAAATCATGTTGTCTCCAAAGGGACAATTTCACTGTCTCCTTTCGAATTTAGACGCTTTTTTCTTTTTCTCGCCCCATTGCCTTGGTTAGAACTTTCAGTACTGTCATTTCAGTACTACTATATGGCAAATCCTCAATTACTTTTCCACTTACCTACTATGTTCAATGGAAGTAGTAAACATGGGCATCTTTTTCTTTTTCCAGATGTTACAGGAAAAGCTGGAA
This sequence comes from Leontopithecus rosalia, assembly GCA_028533165.1. Classification (NCBI taxonomy): domain Eukaryota; kingdom Metazoa; phylum Chordata; class Mammalia; order Primates; family Cebidae; genus Leontopithecus; species Leontopithecus rosalia. Next base: position 33,601,865 of record CM052655.1, on the reverse strand, counting down.
GCTTTTCATGATCCTTTGTGTTTTGGTGGTATTAGTTGTAATGTCTTCATTTTCATTTCTGATTTTTCTTGTCAGTTTTTTTCTTAGCCTAGCTAAAGGTTTGTTGATTTTGTTTATCTTTTCAAAAATCTAACTTTATATTTTATTGATTTTTAAAATTCTTTATTTTTTTCTGTTCTCATCTTTATTATTTTTCCTACTAATCTTTTCTGGAGGACAGCTTTGCTGCGTATACCAATTTTGGCTGACTTTGTTTTTCCCCTTAGAGCACTTGGAATATATCATCTCATTTTTCCTTTGTCTGCAAGGCTTCAACTGAGAAATCTGATACTCTAATGGAGATTCCCATATATGTGGCTTCACTCTTTTCTCTTGCTGCTTATAGAATTCTCTCTTTGTGTTTTGACAGTTTGATTCTTGATAAAGTTTGGATGTTGTCCCCTCTAAATACCATGTTGAATTGTAATCTACGGTCTTGGAGGTGGGGCCTGGTGGGAGGTGAATGGATTATTGGGGCATAGGCCTCATTAATGGCTTAGTGCCATCTCCTTAGTGGTGAGTGAATTCACATAGGATCTAGTTTAAAAATGTGTGGCACCTTCCCCCTGTTCCCTCTCTCCCCGTGTGAGATGACTACTCTCCCTTTGCCTTTAGCCTTGATAGAAAGCTTCCTGAGTCCTCACCAGAAGCTGAGCAGATGCCCATGTCGTGCTTTCTGTACAACGTGCAAAACTGTGAGCCAATTAAACCTGTTTTCCTTATGAATTACTGATCCTTGAATATTATACTGTAGCAAGGCAAGAGAAGTCTAACATAATTGTAATGTTGCCTGGTGAGGAACTTCTGTTTTAATACATTTAGGGACTTTTGAGCTTCCTGGATTTGGATGTCTGTCTTTCTCTCAAGACTTAAAAAGTTTTCTGCTATTACTCTGTTAAATAGGATTTCTGTGCCTTTCATCTGTTTTGCCCCTGGAGCTCCCCTAATGTATACTAAGTATAGTAAGCAAATATATATGTAAATATATGTAAAGAAATATTTGCTTAATCATATCGCATAAATCCCTTTGTCTTACTTTTTCTTTTTTTCTCCTTTGACTTGGTTATTTCCAAAGACCTATCTTTAAGTTCAGAAATTCTTTCTTCCTGTCTATTGTTGAAGCTCTCAATTCATCAGATTCTTTAGTTCCAGATTTTTCTTTGGTTCTTTTCACATTTTCTTTGCGAAATTCCTCATTTGTTAAATTACTTATTTAGTGATGTCATTGAAGTGTTTATCTGTATGCTCTTGTATCTTGCTAAGTGTCCTTATGATTGTAATTTTGAATTCGTTTTTTGGCATTTCATAAACTTTTTTTCTTGAAGGCCTGTTATTACATAATTATTTTGTTCCTTTGGAAGTGTCATATTTTCTTGTTTATTTTCATGTTTCAGGTATCATTACATTGATATCTGTGCATTTGGTGGAATTGTCATGTCTTCCAATTTTATGGACTAGTTTTTGAAGGGAAAGACATCTTGTAGCTGTTGTCATTGGGTAGTTTCTTAGCTTTGGTTCTGGGAGACTACATTATGGTGTAGCCTCCATGCAGGTTCTTCACTGAAATCCACATCAGCAATTTCTGCAGGTGCCTTAGTTGCCTAGACTGTGAGAGTTTGTGGCAGTGGTGGCAAAGATTTTCTGGGTACTGGGTTGGTTTTCAGGCCAAGGAGTCAAATATGCAGTGCAACCACTGGCTCTAGTATAGCCTTTCCAGTTGAGGGGCTCAGATGCTGGAGTTACATACATGTCACAGGGTCTAAGCTTTGAGTAAATGGAATTAGAGTGCTGTAGTCATATGTGTAAACATGATAAAAAGGACGAGCCTCATGGATGGGGAGACAGGATAGTCACTGGCCCTCAGAGAAAGGTACACTCTGTTATTGGCTCCAGTTCTAAGATGACACTGTTCTGTAGCAACTTGTGTCACTGGAAGTGAGGAGTGCACAATATGGGCTTATATTTTGGAGCACTGCAGCCATGTGAACTCTAGGCAGCTCACCCAGCTGTGTTCATGGCCTGTGAGAACTGAAGAATTCTCCTGTAGGTGATTGTTATGTAATGGAGCTGTTGGAGCTCTTCTGCTTACTCTTTTCCTCACAAATGAAAGTCCTTCCTGGTTTCCAGCCAATCTTGGTGGAGGTGATGTAGTAGCAGAAGCAGGGTGCTCTCCTCCCCTCTTTATGCTGCCATTCTGGGTATCCATGCTTCACAGGGAATTCACCCCTCCCTTCCTGTACTCCAGTTCTTTTTTTTAGACACTGTACTTGAATTTTAACTGTTTATTTATTGCTCTCACCTTTTTCTTTTTGGTGAGGGGTATGAGTGCCAGATACCTCTGGTAATCCATCTTGTTGAAATCTCAAGCCTATAAACTGTATTATATTCTTTGTCTCCAAATTTATTCTTTGGCATGTTTTAAAGTAGTTTTATTTCCTCACTTTTGTTTCCTCCTTATGATAGTTAGATTATGGTCAAAGAGATTAGATTTAGGAAGCTATCATTATTCTATAGACACCCTGAATTATTTTACATGACTTTGTTCACTGCAGTTTCTCAAGGTAATGTGTACAAAGCTGAGTACTCACTTGATGGAGGTGTTGTGATTGTCTTGATGAGTGTGAAGGGGGAAGACTGCAGTCACCCTAGGAGGAAAAGACTTAAGGAAAAATCTGTGGATCATTTAAATTACTACTTTACAAATGATGTACACAAATTTTGTGGCTGCATCTTTATTTTGGTTTACAAATCTTCTGATGCTGAATGAAGATCAAACAACTTAACAGTTCAATGCTAGGAGTCCATGAGACGTGTTTCACTTTAAAATATGTCTTCATTATTCAAGTTTGAGAAAAACTGATAGTGCAAATAGCAACAGCTTTTACATTGGATACACCTGAACTAAACTAACTGCTCTGTCACTTACTAATTTTGCAATTACATAAGATTTTTGAGCTGCAATTTTCTTATATATAAAGTAGGACACATAATTTCAGCATCATAAAGTTGTAGTATGGTCTAAAATAAAACGGGATAATGTATGTGAAATGATGGTAGGGCTCCCAAAATTGAAGCAGTTACTGTTAAATTTGTGATGTGCAGACAATCAAGGACTGATTTAATTAAGAATGGCTACATATTTAGAATTCCACTGTGAGTTTTCAAGTGGACTTTCCACTTTCCATGTTAACTCTTTTCTGCTGTTTTCTCACTCCTCACATTTATAGTCTTAGTTGCAAATACTCTTGCTCGTACTTTAATGGAAAAATTGAAACCAAAAGAAAAGAGCTTTCTTTTCCTTCTAATATCAAATGTACAAAGAAGTAGGATTCATACCAAAGTTTTTTTTTTTTAATAAGGGTGTTGAGATTTCGCTTTTATCAAAGACCATTCTCTCCAAATGTGCTCTTTTGTACTTCACCCTGTGATATGATTAGGCTTTGGGTCCCCACCGAAATATGATGCTGAATTAAAATCCCTATAATCCTTATAGTCCCCACATGTCAAGGAAGAAGCAGGGTGGAGGTAATTGAATCATGGGGGCAGTTTCTTCCATGCTATAATGGAATAATAGTTACAAAATCTGATAGTTTTATAAGGAGCTCTTTCCCTTTGCTCGACACTTCTTCTTCCTTTTGCTTTGTGAAGAAGGTGCCTTCTTTCCCCTTCACCTTCCACCATAATTGTAAGTTTCCTGAGGCCTTCTCAGCAATGCTGAACTGTGAGTCAATGAAACCTCTGACCTTTATAAATTACCTGATCTTGGGCAGTGTTTTATAGGAGTATGAAAATGGACTAATAGACCCTGCCACTGCAAGGGCCTCTTTTCTTTGGATATTCCCCCTCTTTTTTTTTTCACTTCATCAAACTCTTTCCCCATTGGATTATTCCAATCAGAATCCAAATAGGCTCTTTTCTTTTATCCCAGTTTTCTGTCCAGGTAGTAATCTATTTATCTGTTCCCTTTTATCACTGAATCCTGCAAATGGCATGTTGTTTTCACATCCTCATCTCTCACTCACTGTTTAACTTCAGTATTTCATTCCCACTACTCCCTTGAACCTGCTCTTGTCTTATTAACATCAGTGACTCAGTTGCCGAGTGTGGATAGGTAAAATTTTATCCTCCTCTTAAATAACCTTTCCTTTTGGTTTCCAGGCCTCCTCACCAACTGGTTTTCCTTTTATTTTCTCAAGTCACTTCTCAGCTTCTCCTGCTGGATCATCACTGTACCTGATGGCTAATCTCTCTAATATTCTCTGCCTAGATGACTTTGTCCATCTCAGTGGCTTTATATACCATTTTCATATTATTCTGACAACCTGCTATTCACCCTATTGGAGAAAGGGAGATCTCTAGTTCCAGATACAATGAGATGGCCAAATGCATGACACCCAACCCTGGATAGATGAGACTTACACTCACAGAAGTTTACTAGTTACACATGTTTATTCTTCGGGAGAGGAGGATGCCATATACCATACAGGTGACATGGGAGTTGCACTTGGGAATAGAGTAAACCCTCAGGGGCTGTTGGAGGCAGACTTTGTAGTAACAGAGGTGTAGGGAGTCCCAGAGTTCCCACTGAAATATGTGATTGGCTTGTTTGAAGAATTCTTATGGCTTGCAGAAAAGTGAAACCACTTAGGTTAAGGACTGAGTGGGGTGCAGCTAGTACAGGTGGGGATGAGCTGGGTAAGGAGCAATTCTTGCAGGGTGTGGAGTATATTTGGAGAAAGCAGGGGAAATGAAGATTAGGTCTTTGAATCCAACCCTTTTTCAGGCTCAAAGATGTAAAAGCAGCACTTAGAATTTTAGGACTTTCAGTATGCATACCTATTGTTCCAAAATGTGTGTTCTCATTACAACCTTTCCTCTGGGCTTCATCTTTCTTTTTAGTGAACTGCATCCTTGACATTTTTCACTGAGATGTCTCACAAATAAGTTAAACCTAACATGTCCTAGACTTTTGATTCTCTTCTGTCTTACTTGACATGTTTTCCCCAGTTTTTTTTTATCTTAGTAGATAGAATCATCATCTATTCAGCTGCACAAACCAGTAATATGGGAGTAATATTTATTTCTACCCTTCTTGATTTTCACAAACCATTGCATTACGAACTCTATTAGCTCTTTATCTAATTTCTGTCACACAATCATCTGTTTAATATTTCTAAAATCAACAATTTACCCAAGCTATCATCATCTTTCCCTTTGACAATTATAATAGCCTTCTAGTGACTTTTCAGTTTTGCTCCCCTTTTTTCAGTCTTTTCTCACATGGCAGTTAGAGTGAACTTTTATAAGTATCAGTCAGACTGTTGACTTTGAGCTCTCTCTCTGCCTTTCACAGAGCAGGCTCAACTTTCCTGGGTGAGAGTTAGGACAGGGAGAGGAGACTAAGCAATAAATGTTAAAATTGTCCTGATCAAAGACCAGCTTAGAAAGAGAGCATCGTGATTCCATTTCTCAGTCTGAAGTCTCTTGCCAAAGATGGTATGTCATACCCAGACTCAAATTTACTTTTTTGTATGAACTCACATTGCCTCATCATCCTAAAACCTCTTCGATGGAGTTAAGAGATGAAACATATTTCTCTGCCTCTGATTACCGCTTATTCCTTTTGTGTACCTTATTCTTATTATAGATACAGAAGGAAGGTTTCGTTCCCAGGGTAAGTTGGGGTGGTGCCAGGGGAGTCAGACTCAAGTGGGAACTAGTCCATTTGGTCAAACTCCAATTGTGTTCTTAGCTCACCTCACCTTACTGTTCAAAAAATGTAATGCGTCTGCAGTTTCTTCTTCCTTAGTTGGCCTTTTTCTCCACAAGGTTTTGATAACGTGTAAATTTCCACCCCCTTGATTCACGAATTTTTTTGCCTATTCTATTTCTTTTGGTGAACTTTGATAGATTTACTTATTTCAATCAGTATTGCCCACTTAATACACGTCATGCTATTTCTACTACTTGGAATTCTTTAAAGACTTGCCACTGTGGATGGAATACAATCTAAGCTTTCTATTATGACATATGGTAGTTTGTAGGATATAGCCTCTGACTCAGTTTTCAACTTCTTTCTTTTCTGTCTTTTCTTTGCTCTTTATACCCTAACTGCCTGTCTATGCTTCAGTTTCTTGAGTACATCAAACTTTGTCACCTTAAGATGTTAAAAACATGGTGTTTCCTCTATCAGGTCTTCTTTTTGTCAATCATTTCATATGAGTCCTTCTTATTCCTTGGTATAGCTTCTTAATTTATATGAGGATCTTTTTTCCTCTCTCTATTGTTACCTTGTAGCATCATGCTCTCTTTCTTTAAAATATGTATGGAAGTTTATAATGTGTGTGTGTTAGACTTTGATGATTGTTTTCTACCTTTACTTGGAATAAGCACTGTTACTTTGTTCGTTACTGTACATCCAGTACCTGGAGCTTTTTTGCACTTTATAGGGCTCAAAAAATATTTATTGAATGAATGAAGAAAGGAAGAATGAGTAAATGAAAGAGCATAATTGAAGCATAAGAATTTATTTGTTTGTCAGCTCCTCAGATAAGCAGTTGTTAACATTTTTGTTGTCAGGCCCCTTTACACTAAGGCCACAAAAATCTTGTAAAAAATATAGATTCTATCTGTTAATATTTGTCATATTAGAAGTTAAGAAATAATAAAATCATACATTGACTTTTAAAAATTTTATAAAACATTTTAAAACAAAAAACATGAGAAGATTGCCATTTTTATGTTTTTAAAAATCTCTTAAATGATAGTTTAACAGAAGAAAGCTGGTTTTTCTTTACTGCTTCTGCATTGTCTGTTTCCATATCCCATATCATGTAGCCTCTGGAAAACTCTACTAACTCCTGAATAAACACAAGTGAAAAAGGCTGATAACATCCTAGTGTTACTATAAATACATCCCCTGAAAGAGTGTCCCTCTGTTATACTTAGAGAACTACTGGTTTAGATCATCATGCATTTGTTAAGTGGAAGTGACCTAGACAGGTCACTCAGAAGTTTAGGGGAGAATCAAGGCAGCATTAGATAGAGAAGTAATGGTCAAAAGAACCAGATTCCAATCCAAGTTCTAAACACAATGTGTAACATTACCTGTGCATATTTGTTAAATGTCTATGGCCCACATTTCTCTCTGTAAAATGGGGCTGATTGCCTCTATAATTATGATACATATGACATCATAGATATTAAGTAGCTGGAATAAAACTTAATGGAGGCAAACAAATGCAAGAGGTTACTTGCCTTTCACCACCATTTATTTTCATAAGCCTGCCTCACAAAAAATTAATAGATTCATGATTTTCTCTCTGTGAGATGTCTTTCCTGGTGAATTTAGTTTCTCATTATGCCATTATGGATAAAGGGAAAGTACTGAACTGATAATGGTTTTGTAATGGTCTCCAATTTTGGTTGAAAAATGTGGACCTAGATGAGAAAACTCTTGCTATGATTATTTTTAGAAAATATTTTCCATGAAAATCAGTTATTCATGTAATATAATAAAGCCAGTTGCAGTCTATTTCATATTGATTCTCTATGCACTGAAAAAGAGGAGATGAAATGGCTGTTTCAATAATTTAGCTGCCCTGGTAACAGCTCTGCAGCAGCAAGAATGTCTTTTCTAATAAGGTATTACCTGTATGGAGTCAGAGATTTATTTCATGACAGTTCTCTTGTCTCGTAGCCCTATAACATTACTGTCCTGTTCTGCATAGTCTTACTTCCGGTAGAACTGAGAGGCTCATAATATATGATACACTTATAAGGCACCAGATTTTGTAGTGAACAGGAGAGGTTTAATGTTTGAAAGAGTAAGAGTTACTGTTTTTTTCATATGTTTAATAGACTAGAAGATAAAGACAACAGTTGTGCTGATGACCACCTCCTCAAAGTGGCAAGATTATAATAGGCTGGATGCGTTTGCAAATTATTTGACTCTGATAACAGTTTCAGTAATTCCTGAAGTTGATAATAATTCTAAAGGTATTTGTAAGATAGGAGGGGCATTAGCTGGTACTTCACCCCTATTCCCACACACACATATACATACTCATACCCCCGACAAACACCACCACCCCCACACACAACACATGTGAAAGAGAAATAAATAACCTAGAGTAAAGAGTAGGCATCCTGCCTTTATCATTACTCCTAATGATTCGATGTTTTATCCCTTCTTACTGTAGACTTTCTCAAACTTGAACATGCATCAGAATCACTTGGAAGAATTATGAAAATACAGAATTCTTGACACCACCCCCAGAATTTCTGGTTTAAGGGTTTGAGATGGGGTCACAGAATTCACATATCTTACAAATTCATTGGTCCAGGGACTATGCTTTGAGAAGTACTCACTACAGAAGCCTGATAGACATCATGATTTCAGATAGTGCTTGATGCTTAGATATACCATGTTTAAATATTTACTCACTGTATGACCTAGGACAGTTTTATCTCTCTGTGTTTTATTTCTTTCCTCTGAAAAATGGAAATAACATATTATACATTTACTGCACGTGTTATCAGGGATTGGCAGTTTCAGCACAGTGCACGGTGGTGTTGCACTGGAGAGTATTCCACAGTTACCATTTTTAAGAATTATCTTCAATTCAAGGTTGGGTTTTCTGAGTGTCTGAAATATGGATATTATATGTTGATGATTAAAAATTTATCTCCAAGATTTAGCTACCCAGCCAACAGGTAGTAATTGACAGTACAATAATTTATTTCCACCATTGCAAAATACTATTGCATAAATCAGATTGGCTTATTTTCTTAATGTCAGAGAAATAAATATATGTTTTAATTTCCAATGAAAATTATAATTAATCGTATTAATTAATTACTAATACTAGCTTTCCACATACCCTACAATATTTTGGCTCAAACTCCATTGTGTATATCCCTTAGCAATTATCTAACATAAATTTTTTTCTGTATATGTGTTTCAGAGTATCTCAACAAATGTAGCATCTCATCTGGCTTTCATGCTTCATCAGCAGTAGTGAAGAAAGGATCCTGAGACTCCAGATACTTTTATCAAACCCCCTTTCTCTTTTTTTTTTTTTTTTTTTTTTTTTTTTTAGACGGAGTTTCGCTCCTTACCCAGGCTGGAGTGCAATGGCGCGATCTCGGCTCACCGCAACCTCCGCCTCCTGGGTTCAGGCAATTCTCCCGCCTCAGCCTCCCGAGTAGCTGGGATTACAGGCACGCGCCACCGGGCCCAGCTAATTTTTTTATCTTTAGTAGAGACGGGGTTTCACTTATGTTGACCAGGATGGTC
>CM052655.1:33578929-33592428 GCA_028533165.1 Leontopithecus rosalia | reverse complement strand
CTTTCTCTTTTTACCAACATATGCTGTATCCCTAATGTATCCTGCTTCAGGACCCAAGACTAATCCCATTTTTCACTTTATCTTTGATTCTATCAGTTACTCTATGATCTCTAAGACTTCTCTGTCATTGCTCATCATCCAGATTCATCCTTCATCCCCATGAGAGTGTGGGACTCAGTGTCTTTTATCAGCAAAACTCTGTATTCTTAACCTATTTGCCAAACATTCTTTAACATTCTCACTCTATAAAACTTGACTCTCCCAAAGGAAGTGGCTTCCCATGAAGCCCTCTTAAGAAGGATTTTTTTTTCTTCTGCCCTCTTCTGCTACTGGGCCTGCAGATTACCATTACTCTCTTGGTCTCTTTGAGACCATTCTCCTTAAAAATACCCAGTTTTAAGTTCAAGCTACTATATTGTGCCTTTTATTAAGGCACCTTCTTGGAGGGATTTACAGATCCCTGGGTCTTTCTCTCTCCCACACATTTTTTCAAACTCAGCACCTAGCACATCTTTTTTCTCAATACATAGATATATATGTAAAATATATGCATATAAAATATATGTATATATATATATATGTGTGTGTGTGTATATGTATGCTGTTTTCACATATCTGCTACCTCAGTTTTTTTTAACTTCCTCTTCTCCAGAGATTATATTTTTTTAAAATGTGAATTTAAATTTTTTTTTTAATTTTTAAATATTTTTTTAAAAACATACACAGAAGTATATGCCCACCTCAGGCATATACTTCTGTGGTCATGACCAAGATGTTGGCATTGTCAGTAATTGCTCTGCTCCATAATCTTCCTTTTAAGCGTTACACTCTCCAAACACCACTCCTGTTTTTCCAGCTCACTCTCTTTGCGCCCTGACCCTAAGAATTCTGAAATCCTACCAGCATCCTACAGTCCATTGATTTTGTTACCATGACAACATTTCTTGCATACCATATGCTCTCACTTCCACTTTCATGTACAGTTCATGCCTGAGCATTATAATCACCTCTTTGAGCCTAGATTCATGGCCACTTTGTCTGTGCATTGGCTTTTTCCAGAAAAATCTCTAACCTGGCTAAGTCTAATCCTTTTTCTACTCCATCGAGATAAAAAAAAAGTTGACTGCTTTTGTGATTATTTGTATTGCACTTGCTCTTATTATTGGTGAAATGTGTGTACCTTTATTGAAGGCCAACCTCTTTGCTTTTGCACTGTAACCTATCCCCTCTCAAGGATACAACTCTGGTAACTGTTCTGCTTCTCTCTTGTAGAATCAATTTCATACTCTTACTGGTTTATTCAAATGGGCTGTAATCTTACACTAAAAATGAAACTTGTTCTACTTCACATTTATCTCTAGTTTGTTCCATTTCTCTGAGCTTCTTTCAGCAAAACTCCTGAAAAGAGCTACCTGTGCATGTTGTCTCAGTTTATATAGTTTTCTTTTCCCATTCTTGCTTGAACTCACATCAGTCAGGCCTTATATCTACCCTCTATAGAAGTCTTAAGTTATGGTCATACTGTTAAATACAGAGGTCAATTCATAGTCCTTGTTGTACCTGATCTATCATTTAATCACTTGTTCAATCTTTTTATTTTTTTCGGCCTCTGGGTTTCTTAGTCCTTTTTGACTGGTATAACAAACTAGCATAGCATAGACTGGGTAACTTACAAACAACAGAAATTTATTTCTTACAATTCCTGGGGGCTTAGAGGTTCAAGGTCTAGGTGCTGGCATATTTGGCGTCTGGAGAGGGCCCCCTTCCTCTGAGGACAGCTGTCTTTTCATTGTAATCTTGCCTGGCAGAAGGCAAAAATGAGCTCTTTGCGGTCTCTTTTCAAAGGGCACTGGTGTCATTCCTGAGGGCTCTTCCCTCTTGACCTAATCACCTTCTCAAATCTCCACCTTTAATACTATCACCTTGGAGGTTAGGATTTAAACATACAATTTTAGGGGACAGAAATATTCCAAACATAGCACTGTTTCATTGGCAATTAACATTTGGTTTGCTTTTTCCTCATTTCTGAAATCTGTGAATATTGGACTATTCTAAGATTCATGCATCAGACCTCTACTATTTTTTTTTTTTTTGAGACGGAGTTTCGCCCTTGTTACCCAGGCTGCAATGCAATGGCGCAATCTCGGCTCACCGCAACCTCTGCCTCCTGGGTTCAGGCAATTCTCCTGCCTCAGCCTCCTGAGTAGCTGGGATTACAGGCATGCGCCACCATGCCCATCTAATTTTTTTTTGTATCTTTAGTAGAGACGGGGTTTCACCATGTTGACCAGGATGGTCTCGATCTGTTGACCTCGTGATCCACCCACCTCGGCCTCCCAAAGTGCTGGGATTACAGGCGTGAGCCACCGTGCTCGGCCCAGACCTCTACTATTTTGTTTACACACTCACTCACTGGGTTAACTTACCTGATATAAAGACTTTAAATACTACCAGTGCGCTGATGCCTTCCAAATTTATATCTCTGTCTTTACTCAGAATACAGACTCGTGCATTTTATAACCTGTTCAACCCTCCCTACAGATGTGTAATCACTGTTAGAATTTATTATGTCTAGAAGAGAAACAGCCATATCGTTTCTAGTTTTGTTCTGCCTTGTCATTAACATCTTGATTGATAACTCATCTTTCCACTTGCATAAGCCAAACACTGTGAAGTCATCCATCATCCACTAGTAATATTTATTGGCGAATACTGTCAACTCTGCTTTTTAAAAACATCTAGAATATGACCACACGCCACAGTTAGTATGCTAGTATCCTGGTCACAATGCTCTTATCTGTTACCTGGAATATTGCAGTAGCCTCCTAAGTGGTCTCCTGACTTTCTTGTGCCCTACACTCTGCTATTTATTTTTTAATATGTTAGCCTGAGTGAGATTTTAACAGTCGAATCATGTCACTTCTTTGTCTAAAATTTCCCAAGGGCTTCCTATGCTTCAGGCTAAAAGTTGAAATTATAGTAACTAATAAAGCCCTAAACATTATGGTTCCACTATATCTACTCTAACCTCATTTATAACACGTTTTCTGCCTTTGTGTTGTTTCCCAAACCTCTGAGGCATGGCACTACCTCAGGAATGTTGCACTTCCTTTCTCTCTGCCTTAGATGCCCTACTCTGAAAGTCTGCATGGCGTACATTCTCAGACCCATTTGGTCTTTCATCAAATGTCATGCTATCATCCTGACAATAAAGTAGTACCCCTCCTTGCCCACTCCTCCCCATCCTTCTTAATATATTTTGTTTTTCTCCTAGCTGTTGTCATCACCTGATAAAATATATTTTGTATTTACCAGTGTGTTTACTTACTGCCTGCCTCCCTTAACAGGGGTATACATTTAATAATATGAGTGGTAGAACTTTGAGTTTACTGCCCTTTGCACATAGTAGGTGCCTGATAAATATCTGTCAAATGATTTGAATTAATTAACTTCACTTTAACACCAAAGATGACCTAGGTGCTAAGTTAAATAAACCATGTAAGCTATGACTAGTTTTTATTTACTTATTTTATTTATTTATTCATTTATTTATTTTAATTTTACTTTACAATCTGGGATACAAGTGCAGAGTGTGTAGTTTTGTTACTGTGAAGAGGGTAAGAGGACAGTTTTGAATTAGTGATGCCACCTCTCTCCCAACTCTTGTCAGTGGGTGGGTGTCACGAAGAGAGAGTCTGTGTACTTGTGAGAAAGAGAACACAGCAATTGTGAGACACTCAGTTGAACTCATTGCTACCCCATTGTCACAGGATACTTAGGGTGTCACTTTGGCAGCTGGAAACCTCTATGGCTGGTGGCACCATTGCCTGAGTTTTGCTTGGGTCCACTGGTCTTCCACCCACTTGGCCCAGTAGGCTATGTTCTGCTCATGCTACCAGCCTGGATCCCGTGCCTGCCAAGGGTGAGCCAGGTGGCCAGGTGTAGAGTGGTGAGGGGCATGTGAATGAGCGCAGTGTCCGGCCACTGCTCACAGCCAGAGTTGCTGGCTCCATGCAAGGCTGTGACTGAGCCATGGGTACCACAAGCAGCTTTTACTGCAGGCACCAGGGAATGTGGTGTTGTCCTTAAGAGAAGGTCACAAGTCTGGCTGGATTTACTACCTGCTGATTGTAGAGCCTAAGGCCCTTGAGAACACATAGGCAGCTGCTAGGAAGTGGTTACAGCCAACCTTGGTAAGACCCAATGTTTATTGGCTAAAGGAATGCTTATGTGCTTACGTTACTTCATCCACAGCTTTAGGCAGCTCAGAACAAAGACTGTTTGTTTGGGATAAAGTAAAGGAAGAGAACAAGAGTCCATGCCTGGTAATCTATAGAATATTTTACTGGATCTTATCCAAGACCATCAAGGGAATACCCCTAAAAGTCTGTAGGAACTTTATTGGGCTTGAGGTGTCCACTAATACAGATACCGCTTAGATTACAGCATTCAAGTCCTCTTGAATATCTGAAAAGCCTTCCCAAGAAGGATGGATACAAACAAGCCTAGACTGAGAAGACTACAAAAAATACATAATTCTTTGATACCTAGACACGGACAAAAATCCACAAGCATCAAGACCATCCAGGAAAACATCATCTCACAATATAAACTGTATAAGTAACCAGGGACCAATTCTGGAAAAACAGAGATATGTAATCTCTTAGACAAATAATTCAAAATAGCTGTTTTGAGGAAACTCAAAGAAATTTAGGATAACTCAGAGAAGGAATTTAGGATTCTATCAGATAAATTTAAAAAGAGAGGTTAAAATATTTAAAAAGAATCAAGCAGAAATTCTGGAGTTGAAAAATGCAATTGACATACTGAAGAATGCATCAGAATCTTTTAGTAGCAGAAATAAGCAGAAGAAAGACTTTTATTGAGCTTAAGAGATTATTTGATAATACACAGAGTAGACAAAAGAAAAAAGAATGAAAAACAAACACAACTATAATAGCCTCAATAGAGCAATATAAGAGTTACTGAACTTAAAAAGAGAGTAGAGTGAGAGAGAGGGGTAGAAAGTTTATTAAAAGGTTAAACAACAGAACTTTTTAAACCTAGAAGAAGATATTAATATCCAAGTACAAGAAGATTAGTTAAATCTGCTTGATGTTCTATAAAGAAGAAAACTTCTTCAAAGGTCAAGGATAAAGAAAGGACCCTAAAACCAGCAGGAGAGAAATAACAACAACAAAAACAGATAACATGCAATGGAACTCTGATATGTCTGGTGGTATACTTTTTAGTGGAAATCTTGCAGACCTGGAGACAGTGGCATGATATATATACAGTGCTGAAAAAAATGTTTAGTATTTTGAGCAAAAATGTCCTTCAGATATGAAGTATAAAAACTTTCCTAGACAAAAGCTGAGGAATTTTATCAGCACCAGACCTGTTCTATAAGAAATGCTAAAGGGAGTACTTTAATCAGAAAGAAAAGGACATAAATAAGCAATAAGAAACCATTTGAAGGTTCACAACTCACTTATGTTAGTGAGAACACAGAGAACCACAGAATACTGTAACACTTTAACTGTGGCGTGTAAACTACTCTTATTGTAAATTGAAAGACTAAAAGATGAACCAAAGAACTGCAATGACTTTTCAAAACATAGACAGGACAATGAAATATAAATAGAACCAACAAAAAGTTAAAATATAGGGTGACATAGTTATGATGTAGAGTTTTTCTTTGTTTCTTTAGCAACCAGTGTTGAGTTTCTATCAGCTTAAAATAATGGGTAATACATTATGAAATGGTTTTTGTAAGCCTCATGGTAATTAAAAAAATTACAATGGCTACACAAAAAATAAAAGGCAATAAATTAAATCACACCATTAGAGAAAATCACCTTCACTAAAAGATAAGAATAAAGGAAAGAAAGAAGATCACAAAACAACAATTGTCAGAAGACAATTTAAAAAATGGCAGGAGTTAGTCCTTGTTTAGCAATAATAACGTTGCATATAAAGAGACTAAACCCACCAGTCAAAAGAGAGAGTAGTTGAATTAATTGAAAACCAAGACCCAATGATCTGTTGCCTACAAGAAACACATTTCATGTGGAAAGATCAACATAAAGTGAAAATAAATAGAAAAAGATATTCCATGTCAGTGGAAACCAAAAAACCCAGGAGTGCCTATATTTACTTCATACAAAGTAGACTTCAAGATGTAAGCTATAAAAAGAGAAAAACAAAGTTACTATTTAGTAATAAAGGGACCAATTCAGCAAGATTAATAAAGCAATTGTAAATATATATGCACCTAACCTTGGAGCACTATGATATATAAAGGAAAATATTAGGAGTAAAGAGGGAGACCCCAGTACAATCATAGCTGGAGACTTCAACACCCCACATTCAGAATTGAGCAGATCTTCCAGATAGCAAATCATCAAAGATACATCAGACTTAATCTGTAGTATAGAACAAATGGAGCTAATAAATATTTATATAACATCTTAGCCGACACGTGCCAAATACACATTTTTTTTTCTCCTCAGCACATGCTGCATCATTCTTAAGGATATATTACATGTTAGGTCACAAAACAACTCCTAAAACATTAAAAAAAGAAATAATATCAAGCATCTTCTCTGATCACAGTGAAATAAAACTAGAAATCAATAGAAAGAGAAATTTTGGAAACTATGCAAACACATAGAAATTAAGCAAAACACTCCTGAATGACCAGTGAGTCAATGTAGAAATTAAGAAAGAAATTGAAACATTTCTTCAAGCATGGATTAATAGAAACACAGCATACCAAAATCTGTGGGATATAGTGAAAGCACTATGAAGAGAGACATTTATTGAAATAAGTTCCTACATGAAATGATGCTGAAAAAACATTTCATAAAATTATATGTCTCTTCATGATTTAAAAATACCCTTAAAATGGGTACAGAAGGAACAAACCTCAACATAGTAAATGCCATAAATGATGGATCCACAGCTAGTATCATCTTAAATATGGAAAAACTGAAAGCCTTTTCTCTAAGATGGGAAACATGACAAGGATACCTGCTTTCACCACTGTTACCCAACATTGTACTGGAAGTCCTAGCTACAGCAATCAGACAAGAGAAAGAAATAAAGGGCATGCAACTTGAAAAGGAAGAAGTCAAATTATCCTTGTTTGTAGATGATGCAATTCTATATTTGGAAAAACCCAACTGCACCAAAAAGCTCTTAGAGTTGACAACTTCATTAAAGTGGCAGGACACAAAATTGACATACAAAATCCAGTAGCATTTCTATATGCCAACAGTGAATAATCTGAAAAAGAAGTGAAAAAATTAATCCAATTTCTAATAGCTACAGATAAAATATCTAAGAATTAACCAAAGAAGTAGAAGATCTCTACAATAAAAACTATACAACACTGATGTAGCAAATTGAAGAAGACACAAAAATATGGAAAGACATTCCATGATCATTCATTGGAATAATCAGTATTGTTGAAGTGTTCATACTGCCAAAAGCAATATACAGATTCCATGCAATCTCTATAAAAATATCAATGGCATTATTCACAGAAATAGAAAACATAATTCTAAATTTTACTTAAAACCACAAAATACACTAAACAGCCAAAACTATTCTAAACCAAAAGAACAAAACTGAAGGAATCACATTACCTAACTTTAAATTACACTACAGAAATGTAGTTACCAAAATGGCATGGTACTGGCATAGAAACAGACATATACATCAGTGGACCAGAATAAAGAACCCAGAGATAAATGTGTACATCTCAGTGAACTCATTTTGAAAAAGGTGCCTAGAGCACACGTTGAGGGACAGGACAGTCTCTTCCATAAATTCTTCTGGGAAAATGCAATATCCACATGCAGAAGAATAAAACTTGACCTCATTTCTCACTATATACAAAAATGAAATCAAAGTTGTTTAAAGTCTTAAATCTAAAATCTCAAACTATTGAAAGTACTAAAAATAAACTTTGTGGAAGCTCTTCAGGAAATTGAATTGGGCAAAGATTTCTTAACCAATACCCCAGAAGTACAAGCAGACAAACCAAAAATGGATAAATTGTATAACATCAAGTTAAAAGGCTTCCACACAGAAAAGGAAACAAAGTGAAGACAACTCACAGAATGGGATACAAATTTTTCAAACTATGCATCTGAAAGGTATTAATAACCAGAATGTAGAAGGAGCTCAAATAATTTTATAGGGACAAATCTAATAATTTTATTTAAAATGGGCAAAAGAGCTAAATAGACACTTTTTAAAAGAAGACAAAAAAATTGCAGATACATGAAAAGGTGCTCAACCTCACTGGTCATCAGGGAAAAGCAAACCAAAACTACAATGAGTCATCTAACCCCAGTTAGAATGTTTTTCATCCCAAAGTCAGATATCAGCAAATGCAGGCAAGCATAGGGAAATCTAGTATGGTGTTGTTGGGAAGGTAAATTGTACAGATGCTCTAGAGAACGGTTTGGAGTTCCCTCAAAGCTAAAAATAGAGTTACCATGTGCTCCAGCAATCTCATTGCTGAATGTATACCCCAAAGAAAGGAAATTGGTATATTGAAGAGATATTTGCACTCCCGTGTTTATTGCATCACTATTCACAATAGCCAAGATTTGGGAGTAACCTGTGGTACATATACAAAATAAAATGGGATTCAGCCATAAAATGAACAAGATACTGTCATTTGCATCAGTATGGATGGATCTGAATGTCATTATGTTAAGTGAAATAAGTCAGGCACAGATAGACAAACTTTACATGTTCTCACTTGTAGGAACTCAAAAATAAAGAGCTGAACTCATAACAACAGAAAGTAGAGGGACGAATAAGACCTACTATTCAATAGCGCATCAGGGAAGCTATAGTTAAAATAATCTTCTTGTACGTTTTATAATAACTAAAAGAGTATAAGTGGATTATTCATAATATAAGGGATAAATGTTTGAGTTGATGATACTCCCATTTATTCTGGCATGATTTTTACACATTGCATGACTGTATCCCAATATCTCATGTAATCTATAAATAAATAAATATATCTATTTTGCACCCACAAACATTAAAAACAAAAATGAATAAAAATAATAGCAAGTTTGCATATCATAGCAGGTTTTTATTCTCCTTTATTAGAGTAAAACACAATTCTAAATGACACTTTTAATAATACTTAAAATATCTCTTCTGAATAGTAGATTCATAGTCTGTTATTTTCTTCAGCTTGCCGAATAAATGTTAAGAATGATGTGGAGAAATAGGAACGCTTTTACACTGTTGGTGGGAGTGTAAATTAGTTCAGCCATTGTAGAAGACAGTGTGGTGGTTCCTCAAGGATCTAAAATCAGATGTATTATTTGACCCAGCAATCCCATTGCTGGTCATATACCCAAAGGATTATAAATCATTCTACTCTAAAGTATGTTTATTGCAGCACTGTTCACAAAAGCAAAGACTTGGAACCAACCCAAATACTCATCAATGATAGACTGGATAAAGAAAATGTGGTACATATAAACCATGAAACCATGGAATACTGTGCAGCCATAAAAAGGATGAGTTCATGTCCTTTGCAGGGACATGGATGAAGCTGGAAACCATCATTCTCAGCAAACTTACAGAAAAACAGAAAACTAGACACCACATGTTCTCAATCATAAGTGGGAGTTGAACAATGAGAACACATGGACACAAGGAGGGGAACATCACACACTGGGATCTTTTGGGGGTGGCAGCTAGAGGAGGGATAGCAGGGGGTGGGGGGATTGGGGAGGGCTAATACTATGAGAAATACCTAATGTAGGTGACAGGGAATGGATGCAGGAAACCACCATGGTACATGTATACCTGTGAAACGCACCTGCACATTCTGCACATGTAACCCAGAACTTAGGTAAAATAATAAAAATTAATTAGATAATTTCAATGTAAAGTAGTGTAGGTATTTGCTCCAGGAAGTGAAGATTAGAGATTGATTAGACTTAATGGTAATTTGATAAATATGGTCCTGGCAGGGACTAGGGAGAAGTGGAAGTATTTCTTGCAAAAATAAAAGCAGTAATGCAAATGAAACCAATGTGAGTAGAAAGTTAAGAATACCATGGAAACAATAAACAAAATAAGACTTTCTAGTTCCTCTCCATCTCCAGCCCAAAAGCAGTATCCATAAAAAACACTGCACAAAAGAGAGAACTATCAGAAGAGAGTACTATTATATTTGAGCCATGTCAAGAAAAAATAAATAGGAGCCGCAAAAAGCACACCATTAAAAAAATTAGAATGTGAAAACAAAACTTTCACTGCTGATTAAAAATCTTCCTTAAAAGATCTACCATGAATGGGAGAAAGTTGTTTAACATAATACTCCACATGTTAAGTATTCTTAAATGAGCATTTGAGTATATACAAGTAGATACCTTGAATTAAAAATATAAAAATGGAGGCAGGACATTGACCCCAGGAAGAAAGATAACGAGAATTGACTGAACTCAGGAAACTAGTATAAGAAAAAGACAAAAGTATTTAAGGTATAAAGGCTAAATTGTGAGTGCCCCCCAAAAAAAGGAAATAAAAATGAGACACAAAAATAAAAAGTGTCAGAGAACAAAGTAGTTCAATTACAAAACCGTCGAGGTTTAACGTGCATAACAGGTTTCCCTGAAGGTGGAAAAACCAAACAATGGGAAAAAATCCAATATTTAAAACTACAATATAAAAAAATTACCAGAAATAAAAATAACCCAAATCTCCAATTGAAAGTGTCCCTCTGGCACTTTGGAAAATTGATCTAGAAAAATCAACTCCCAAACAGTAAAAATATTTTAAGCATAAAAATAAAGTAATCAGAATCTCCAGTTCCTGGTAAAAAGATGAGTAACACTTACAAAGTCATGACAATTAAACTGGCATCAGACTACCAAAAAACTACTATAATGTAAGGCAGCAGTGAAGTAGCTTTTCAAGAAACTTAGGGAAACCAAAAATAGTATATGTGAATATTATAGGCGAGCCAATAATTGTATTAACTTAATAGAATGACTGCTATAAAGAACAAATACAGGGTGTTATAGGGGTGCTCTTGAGTCACCCTTTAGTGACCTAACATTTTGGTCATGACTGATTAAATGGAGAAGGAAGAATTTCAAGCTAGGTAGACTATTTTGAGAATATGTTTGTTCTTAGAGCATATGCCGGTTCTCTCTCTCTCTCTCTCTCTCTTTTCCCCCTTTTCCTGTATCCTTTCTCCACTGCCTATCTCTCTACGCCCCATTTCCCATCTTACTCATCTTCTTTTCCATCCTTCATTTTTCTTCTGCATTCTTCTGGGCCCTGCTCTATGCCTATGGGGCTGGCCGCTGCAGACCTCCTAACTGGGGTTGTCTTGCCCTTTAGCATGAAGATGGGCAACAGGTCTAAATGTTTCCTCCCTCATTGTCTTTCTGCCTTGTCACTCTGGTTCTCTCAATGGTCCTGTTGAATCTTAGTTATAACTGTTGTTGTAAACCACTTCTTTCAAGGCTCCCTCTCTTTGCTCCTTCAAGCCTGGGGTAATAAAGGCCTCCTTCTGTTGCTAGATGGGTCTCTCAATGTCTTTTATCGATTCCTTAATTTTTGCCTCAATCACTGTAAATACTCAATATCTGTGGAAAGTAACAGCTGAGTACACCTTCTGTTTTCTTTTGGGATCCTGACTAATACAAAGTGCTTCTCCATTAATTTGGAATTATTAATAGAACTAAAATGAGAGACTCAGCTTCACATTTTGTTTCTTAAATACAGGATATTTCTTATGTGAAAATTTCTTAATGGTTATGGAGACACCATACACCATGTAAAGGAACGTAGACAGAGAGAAAGCACACACTTTCTCTATATAAAACAACAAAAAGAAGCAGATAGGCAGAGATAAGAGACAGAAGGTGAAGATCATAAGTTCTTCCTGTTTCCAGGTGCTGACTGATTTCACTATCTTTCCTGCATTTGTCTAGTAAAACATTTCATTATTACTGTCATAAACTAACCTGCTTATTTTTCTTTTTAATACTCCATACTTGTTTTAGTTGTCACTAAATCTTTCTTTTGTGTTTGGATTCCTACTTGTTCAAAAACTTTGAGAGTTCTATGGACACAGTTCTCAATGTTCTTCTATTAATAGTTTCATTTAGAATAAAAACAAAATACTGTTTCTGGGAGGTTATATACAAATTGTTAACAGTATTTTTTGGGGGGTATAGAACTACAGCAGAATTTTTCTGTACCATCTCAATTTATTGAAAACCATCGCACAGTACCTGAAAATTAGTATACTCATTTAAAAATGTATTTAGTTAATAAATCTGTAGCTACATGCAAACTATACTTTCCATTTTGTTCACAGATGCTTATGGAAAGAAGCGACAGTGGCTATAGCTTTATTTGATCCATTCAATTTAAAGATCAAAATGAACAAATATGAGCAGAAAATGAATATATGTTACATTTCAAAATGAATAAAACATACATTATGTTACTGTATGGCATATAAAATGCATATATTCCTTATTCAAAGTTTTCCCATGGCATCAATATTTATGAGAATTTCTTACTGCTAATGATGCATATTTTTAAGCATTTTCTACCTAAATGGTCACCCTATCATAAGCCTCATGAATCCTAACTTAATAAACGAGCCAAGAGAAGAAGTTTCATCTATTGTAATTATATAGAGAGAATTAAGCAAAGCCATTTTCAAAATAGTGCATTCTTCCAGATTATCTTAATGGGTTGTTATGAATCTGCAAATGACTAGCTGGAAAAACTTCATGGAAGTTTGTGTGGTGAAAGGAGATACTGCATTGACGTTAGACAACTGGCTTCTCTTTGAGCATCCATCATCAGCTCGTGGGCTTCAGTTCTTCCAAAATGTATTTTGGAATAATGAATCCCTTAATTACTTTATATTATCTTGTCTTGGGATTCTTTGTTGTTAATAGATTAGTAAGTAACGTGAACTTCCTTGCAACCAAGTTATAATTGTTAATATTCTGTTAACATTAGAATACAAAAACCATCAGGGAAGTTTTGTTCTATGTAAGCTATTAACTTTTTTTTTTTATTTTTATTTCATTTTAGGTTTTGGGGTACATGTGCAGAACATGAAAGATAGTTGCATAGGTACACACGTGGCAGTGTGTTTTGCTGCCTTCTGCCCCTTCACCCATATTTGGCATTTCTCCCCATGCCATTACTCCCCCGCTCCCCCCACCCCACTGTCCCTCCCCTATTTCCCCCCAATAGACCTCAGTGTGTGGAACTCCCTTCCCTGTGTCCATGTGTTCTCATTGTTCATCACCCGCCTATGAGTGAGTATATACGGTGTTTCCTTTTCTGTTCTTGAGTCAATTTTCTGAGAATGATGTTCTCCAGATTCATCCATGTCCCTACAAAGGACACGAACTCATCATTTTTGATTGCTGCATAATATTCCATGGTGTATATGTGCCACATTTTCCCAGTCC
>CM052655.1:33503225-33577065 GCA_028533165.1 Leontopithecus rosalia | reverse complement strand
AATACCTAGGAATACAACTTACAAGGAACGTAAGGGAACTCTTCAAGGAAAACTACAAACCACTGCTCAGTGAAATAAGAGAGGACATAAACAGATGGAGAAACATTCCATGTTCATGGTTAGGAAGAATCAATATCATGAAAATGGCTATACTGCCCAACGTAATTTACAGAATCAATGCTATCCCCATCAGGCTACCATTCACTTTCTTCACAGAACTGGAAAAAACCACCTTGAACTTCATATGGAACCAAAAGAGAGCCCGCATAGCCAAGTCAATCCTAAGGAAAAAGAACACAGCGGGAGGCATCACACTACACTTGCATGTTTTAAAAAATAAATCCTCGGTGGCTCAAGCCTGTAATCCCAGCACTTTGGGAGGCCGAGGTGGGTGGATCACGAGGTCATGAGATCGAGACCATCCTGGTCAAAATGGTGAAACCCCGTCTCTACTAAAGATACAAAAAATTAGCTGGGCATGGTGGTGCGTGCCTGTAATCCCAGCTACTCGGGAGGCTGAGGCAGGAGAATTGCCTGAACCCAGGAGGCGGAGGTTGCAGTGAGCCGAGATCGCGCCATTGCACTCCAGCCTGGTTAAGAAGAGCGAAACTCCATCTCAAAAAAAATAAATAAATAAATAAAAAATAAATCCTTATACTTTTTAAGTTAAAGAGTATGTTTACTGTTGAGAATGTATATGTATACTCTTCCGTTTGGCCTTACACTAGTTCTTGATGTATTATTAAAACAGAATGTAGCAAATGTTTTATAATAGTATATTTGATATATATGCTTTTATCCAACTGTATAAAAACATCCCATACTTATGTAATTCACTCTGATGCCTGTTCTTCAAAACTTTAGCAGTATATCTATGCATCCTCTGAAAGCACTGACTGCTAAAGAAATGCATTTTGAGGACTAGATTGTATTCAATGTCTTGTTTCAGCTATTAATTCAGCTATTAAGCCATTTTACTGCTTCCGGTGGAAAAAGTACTGCTGGCAAAGCCAAGCCTCTTCGTTTGACTTGTACTCTGTAATAAGCAATCTGAAAAGAGTCTTCTTAGCTTTTTTTTGCACTTAGTGAAATTTTGTTGTACCTGGAATTGAGAATCACATGACTTGCTGAAACAAACTGTAGAGCTCTGTGTTCAGATTCCGGATAATTAGTGTTTCAGTGTTAATCATGATGACTTCATACAATCATTGGGGTAATATCCCAAGGCACAGTGAATACTTAGGGAAAAGGTCACTTTTAAAAATAGTAGATGTAGATCCATATTTCAAATAATCTTAATATATCCAGATTTTTGAGGACTACTTATTGTCAGATGTTGATTAGATTATCACTTTTGTTTTAACTTCAAAGCCGACAAACAGCTTGTATGCTCTTATTTCTTCTAGTTTGGTCAAAAGATAGAAAACATAAACTCAACATTTAAGCAGACTTACTTAGAATGAAGTACGTTGCAATGTATTGAAAACTAGCACAGCTAGGATATCACTCCAGTCTACTTTGTGTGGGGAGCTTCACCTCCTCCTATAGGTGATACAATGCTGGAAATGTGATATCCAACAGGAGACATGGGGTTGATCTGTATGTTAAATAAAATATCATTCTGTGTCCTTTTTTATACAAGTATAACTTTAAAAATAGCTAACACAAAACCAGGTTTTTCCTCTTCATGTCTGCCTACCCAGCATTCGTTTGAAGTCATCATTATTGACACTGAAACACTAATTATCCAGAATCTGAACACAGAGCTCTACAGTTTGTTATAGCAAGTCATGTGATTCTCAATTCCAGGTACAACAAAATTTCACTAAGTGCAAAAGAATTCTAAAAAATTTTGGTAGGCTGGGCCAGGCACAGTGGCTCACACCTGTAATCCCAGCACTTTGGGAGGCCGAGGGGGGTGGATCATGAGGTCAAGAGATCGAGACCATCCTGGTCAACATGGTGAAACCCCATCTCTACTGAAAATACAAAAAATTAGCTGGGCATGGTGGCATGTGCCTGTAATCCCAGCTACTCGGGAGGCTGAGGCAGGAGAATTGTCTGAACCCAGGAGGTGGAGGTTGCGGTGAGCCGAGATGGTGCCATTGTACTCCAGCCTGGGTAACAAGAGCGAAACTCCATCTCAAAAAAAAAAAAAAGTTTTGGTAGGCTTTAGAATGTGAAGCTTCATGGCTACTTCCTAACAATAGCGATTTTTATTATCTGCTTGTTTTTTAGTTTTAATGGTAAATACACGTCTGTGATATTTAGGCCCTTTAAAGATTGAAAGCACACACAGTGAGGGTGCTGCTCTATTCTTCCTCGTGTGAGGGAGCATCTCTTCCTCCATTAGGTGACACGACGCTGGACGTGTGATATATGACACAGAAATGTGGTGTTGATGCATAAGTTAAATGTAGTTCTAGCAAAGTATGAAGTAGTTGCTTCTGCTTCTACCAAACAAGATTTTTTCCTATCCGGTGTCCAGATAGCTGGTGTCTGAAATGAAGACACTGGAGCCATTTATTCTCACTGCAATGGACTCTGCTAATGTGGATGCTTCCACCAACTGGTATCATCACTGAGATTGCAAAAGACTGATGAAAAGAGGGTGGTGGTATCTCCATGTCAAGCATCTTTCTTTGAGGACTATAGTAGTGTAGGGTCTGAAACAAAATAGGCATTCAGGAAGTATTTATTGAGCACCTAAGTAAATCTTATGGCAAGGTATTATGTTATAGGTTTTGAGAACCCTGTGCTTCTCTTTGTAGTACTTGTTAAAATTGTAATTGAATTTATGTGCAATTTTCTATTTAATTGCAGCAACCTTGCTTCTTAAGCTCCTTCCCTCCACATAAGCTGCTTGAGTTTAGAGACCAAAGTCTATGATACCAGTAATGTTAATGCCCTTGACTCTAGATGTGAAGATATTTTTATCTTGAAGATAATTTTTACTGTTTATTTGCTCTTATTTAAGCCCCTCAAGGAGGAGTTAAGGGATGCTGGGCAAGTGAATGATTATAGTGACAAATACTGGAGGTGTGATGACCAGGGGCATGTGACTTTCAGACCTTCAACATAGGAGTGTAATTAAGTCCCCATCTGCTGCACCCTGAAATCCATGGGTGTGTTTGTACTGAGGCCATGCTTCCTTCAGGAACTTCCCTGTTAATGACTGAGGGAAGAAGGCAGACTAATTTTAGGGAAACACAGGACTGTTACTGGCCACTTTCCTGAAGGCTTTACTGAAGTTTTCTTAGACGATGTGGCAGTCTAGGAAGCATCCAGCCAGTTTTCTGTTTCTTCTTCACTCCAGATCATCACGGTCTCCTGACTCTCCACATCTTCTTTAGCTGCCTCCTTACTTCTTTTCCACACAGGTGTTTTGCCTAACAGAATTGTCAGTGTGTAATCCCATCTTTGTGTTTGTTTCTTGGAAGACCCTAATTAAAATAATAATGTGGTTCAAAAGTTCCTAACACAAAGAAATGATAAATGCTTGATAAGATGGATATCATGATTACCCTGATTTGTTCACTATACATTGTATGCCTGTATCAAAATATCACATGTACCCCATAGGTAAATGCAGCTATTATATAACCATACTCATTAAAAACTTAAGAAAAAAAGTAAGGTGATCAATCTTTTGTTTTACACTGGTCTACCACACCTCATCAAATGTGTGATTCAGCTTTTGTTGTTACAGGGGGGGATATTTTCCCCCATGAGGTTCCTTGGTTCTTTACACAAACCCCTCAAGTCCCTTTTTCCAGATTTCTCTGTACTTGCTTAGGCACCCCTACATCCATGGCCTCAATATGCACTAGGACTATAAATATAAAAGTGTGAACCTCTGTAATTACTGTTAAGACTATGAAAGAAGACAGAAGACAATTTATTTTTTTTTATCATAGTGATTATAGAGGATCAAGATTTGCACAGACCTGTGTTATATGCTGGGGGTTTGTAGAGCTGGAAGGTTTGAGAAATCATAGATTTAAACCTTTCCGCAAATTCTTACTAGTGAAGATGGTGTGCTGTTTTGCAATGCTTTGCATTTTCACATTTAATGTTGTGAGTAGGTATAGGCATTTTGTAAGAAGAAAAGTACAAGGCAAATGTGCTTTGTGAGCAGCAAAGTGACAAAACATTAGTGGCCAAAATGAGAATATATGGGAGAGCCAAGGGCACAGTTAATATGATGGAAAAATACAAAGTACTCAAGATTTGTGAGGATAATTTTGCTCTCTGAAATTAGAACTGTGTGGAATAGATTTCTAATTTATATCAATTACTGGCATGTACTGGCCTATTAGAAGTATCTGCTAAAGTCACATAAATTGAATTTAACAGATGGGACCTTACTTAAAAACAAGACTGTAGTGTGGTAAATTCCAGTTGTCTTGGGAAGGTAAAGTACTTTATCAAGAAGTAGCCCAGAAAAACATGATCAACAGAATTTAGATTAGGCAGGCAACCCACTTGTAAAAAATGGCTCTCACTCACTGTCTAAAATCACACAGGTAACTTCATTTAATGAGACTGAGTAATCTGATGCACAATGAATTTGATAAAAGGCTCAGAGCTGTCCAAAATATGATTAGTGACTTTCATTTTATCAGTTTTTTGGTGCATGTGTTTCAAATACATATTTAACAGGTGGTGAAAATATTTGGACTCATTTCAAGGGATGGTCAATCACAACAGAAAAATTGGAAGGGTATCTTCTTCAGGCTCAGGAGAAAAGGAGTATGCTATTTTCTGAGCAGACAGAAACCTATTTGAGAGGATAGTTGTGGAGGAGTTGAGCTGAGTTCTGCAAGAGCTGCATGTTGCTGCAGTTATCACTAATCACTTCTTAGACTTAGAATGGGGCTCCTCCAACTGGTAAATACTATGTAGTTTGTTTGGGAAAACATAGCACCATGTAATGACTGATGTATTTTAGCAGGATGTGGGCACATAGAGGATGTGCTAATATCAAAAAATAATTGACAGAACCATAAACTAAGATGATATGATAATTGTGGAGCACTGATCTATTTTTCTGTTGGTATTATTCTTTCTTATTAGCCTATTGGGTTAATGTAGTTCCATTTATAAATCTGGGCCTACATTCTTGCAAAGTCTGAATGAATGATATCAAGCTATCAGACTGTCTACAAGATGGAGCAAGTCAGTAGACATATGAGCTTTATGAAATATTTCCATGTTTCTTATGACCAAATTTCTAAAAAGAATGATTTTCAAGTGAAAGCAGTGTTATTTGTGTTAAGTCTGGTATATAGCACTGTGGGCTAAGAAAAACAAAGCAATTGGTAACTTTTACAGGTGCTGGTGATGGTAGTGGCTGCTGTCATCACTCTGGCTACAGCAGGGAGGTGCCCTGGGTGGGGCTACAACTGCCCAAACTGGCTGTGGATCTGAGCCTCCCTGTGCTCACAGAGGGGCCCAGGAACAGGCAGCATCTGCACTCCTGGGTACAGCTGCAACCACCTAACCTCTGACTGCTGACCTGGGCCTCCCACTCCACTCAGCAAGAAGGAGCTGGGGATGAGCAGGAACACTGCCCCTTCTGAGTTGGCCCAGTAGGAGCTCTGCAGGTCCTTTTGTGGCTTCCCTCCCAGGCTCAGGACATGGGCATCTCTGCAACCTTCACCCTTGTGGGGCCTGTTAAGGCCCATCCACAAAATCCCCACAGGCTCGGGGAATGTCTTCTCCTGCTACCTAGCCTTTTTCGGCTCCTGGGCTGGCTCTGATCTTGGAGCAGGGTTAGGGTTTAACCCTGGGGCCATGAATAGCAGTAGCAGGCAGATTAATTCCTGGGCAGAAGGGGGCGGACCTCCAGTAAGGCCCCACCTTCAGTCCATGAGGGCCTGAAGGTTGGAAGCTGGGCTCCCAGTTCAGCACACTGGAGTGGGGATTCCTGGTGCCTCTTCCAGGCCCTCCCATGGCCACCCACAGATCAATTGGCACATACTTTCACCCATATGAGGTCCATAAGGCCCTGGGCTCAGCCACTGTAGTGCAGAGGTTGGCCAGAGGATCAAGCTGGCAAGGAGATGACAGGACAACCAGCTTCAAACAGGAGTATTTTCCCTGCTGATAGCTGGAGAAAATGGGACAACCAGCTGTAGAAAGGAGTACCCTCTCTGCTTAGAGCTGCAGAGATGACCTGCGGCAGAGAGGAGCTACCCTCTCAGCTGAGAGCTTCAGGGACCTGCAGAAATGTCCAGAAGACCTGCCTCAAGAGGGGAGTTGTCCTCTCCAGGGCCTCCTCTCTGAAGAGAGCTGAACATCCCACGGGATGACGTGCCTACAGAGAGCAGCTACCCATTGCTCTGAACTGTTCTAACACTAAATAAAACTCTTCCTCTTCACCTTTCACTTGTCTTTGTACCTCATTTTCCCTTAGTACAAGAATTCTGGCAAAGGCACCATGACAACAGGTTTCTGTCCAGAGAAATAGACACCCCAGAGATCCCTTGACACTAAGAGAGTCAAGAAGATGCTTTCAGAGTGTGCCAGTGATCCAGAATGGATGATTGATTGTTTTAGCTAGTAAAAGTTGGAGAGAAAGAAAAAAAAAGAACTGAAAGGAAGATAGAAAATAAAGAAAAGATAATACAGAAGAAACTGAAAGTGAAAGAAAAGAGGGCTGGGGAGAAAAAGTCCCATATTCCCTGTGAGCCTCATTGCAAGCCTAGAGATTTTCCAAATATCTAAAAATTATTTTTGTGGATGATTTTTAGTGTCTCTAATAGAAATCAATTCCATGAAGTTTTTGTCTATTAAATACTCATTATGATTTAAGACATTATTTCTGTTTTGCTTTTAAAATATTTAACATAACTTGGGGATGAACTTTTCTACTCTTAGAAAGTTTAGATAGAATTATGCCTAAACTCCTCTATCAAATTTAGGGAAATCAATCCTGTTATGTCCAGAACCAATGTGTAGGATTTAATCTTGCTCAAGAGTTTCCTGGATCTGCCAGAGTAAGCTGCTGGCCTTTGGGTACCACCTCACTCTGTTGCTCACATACATTTGTTAATTTGTTTAGTGCCAGGAGCCTTCTGGTCCCCTTACATGAGAAGTTCTAAAACAGCAATTCATCATTGCAGGCTTTGATTCCCTAAAAGCTTAACTATATTCTCTCTGGTTCCTACAAGTTCTGTTCACATTTGCTGTTGTGGAAGCAGGAACCAAATTATTTAAACATTTGTAGTTTTAGTAAGCCAACAAAGGAAAATGGATATTTGAAGCTTAAAAGCATGTTCTAAAGTTTTATAGTCTTTAAATAACATGACTTATTTTAATTTATGTAGTCTATTATTGTGTCTTCCAAACTATTCAGCTATCAATCATAAGGTCCTGTGTAAAGTCAGTTTTGAAGTATAAATAGGATTTTATTGCGTTGTATCATGGGTCCCCTGGAGTAAAAGATAAATATTTTGAAAATTTTTTTTCTGAAAAGCTATGAACCCTCTTCTTAGTTTGATTTACAAATGACCATTCCTTGACTACTTTTACCATAGTACAAAATAATTTTCTGTATTTAAAAATCAGTAGTGCTTGTTACTTTTTTTATAGGAAAAAGTTTTTTTTCTTATGTATTTTAGCATCAAATTGTTTTCCTTGGCAAATGGAATCTACCTGACATATAAATACAGTTTAAAAATGGCTTAAAATCCAGATACAGCAGATCCTCAAAAAACATCATTTTGTTCAACATCATTTAGTTTTAACACTGAAGAGAAAATAATAGCTTCCTGGCTGGGGCCACATTCTCTATGGATTTTCCCATTTTGCCTATATTTGCATGAGTTTGCTCTGAGTACTTTTCCTCCCATATCCCAGTGCCTGTGGGTATTAGGTGCATTGTGTGTGTAAGTGATGCTAGTCTGAGTGAGTGCAGGTGTGTGGGTGTGTGTGCCTTGTGTGTGTGAAAGGAGTTGGTCCCTCCCTTGCCCCCTGAGCTGTTGGGATAGGCTCTAGCCACCATGACCCTGAACTGGAATAACTGGGTGAATAATTATCTTGATTTTTAAAAAATTATCTTGATTTTATTAATTCTTCTTAAATATATGTTGATCTCACAGTTATTTCAGCGTTTGAAGTGTTTAGGGTCTTTTTTTTTTTGAGACGGAGTTTCGCTCTGGTTACCCAGGCTGGAGTGCAACGGCGTGATCTCAGCTCACTGCAACCTCTGCCTCCTGGGTTCAGGCAATTCTCCTGCCTCAGCCTCCCGAGTAGCTGGGATTACAAGCGCGTGCCACCATGCCCAGCTAATTTTTTGTATTTTTAGTAGAGACGGGGTTTCACCATGTTGACCAGGATGGTCTTGATCTGTTGACCTCGTGATCCACCCACCTCGGCCTCCCAAAGTGCTGGGATTACAGGCTTGAGCCACCTCACCCAGTCTAGGGTCTTTCTTTAGAGGTTTGGTGATGTTTTGTGATTAGAAATGTAGCATAGGAGCTTACCTTGTTTGTATCAATTAGCCTGTGGTAAAATTGGTTTCATTATATGTTGTTTGGCTTGAAGTCAGTTTTCAAGAACCTATCAATGATGTTAAGTGAGGACTTACTATATTTTTGAATATTTTGTTATTTTATATTAAAGAAATATATATAATAAACATAATTTTTAGGCTTTCCTGTAATGTTAATTTTCCTATGATTATTTTGAAATACAGAGGGATACTAGTTCAGGGTCTTTCAATAGCCATAATGATGAAATGTAAAAAGCACAACATATTTAAACACCTATTCTCTTTGGAAAATTTTGTTTACATTGATTTCTAGCTCAGCAGGCCTTCTTGATGACAACATCAAATGTTTCATGTTAATCCAGTGTGATTCATTTCAGTTTTACTTATCTTGTTACATATAGTTCTAGAATAAAGCCAGATGCTGAAGAATTATTTTATGTAAAATACGAAGTTTTACAGATGAAAAGGTTAGTGGAAATGTATGTGTATATTAGGTAGCAATTAGGATAATGATCACAATTCTTTGATTATGTAAAGAAAAATATGAAAATTAACATCACAAAACTCAACATAAAAATAAATCTTTGAGCAGAAAAGATGAAGGGAAAACCACAGTTGCTTGCTGTTAGGTAAAATGAGTGTACCTGAACTCCAGGTGCTGGCATGTATGTGTCATTTGTTAACTCAGTTATTCCATAGACAGATGTCAAATTTGGCCTATCTTCTGATTCCATTGTACATTAATTCATGGAGGAAAGAAAAATAAATCTCCTTAATCTTACCGAAAATCACAATTTAACAGCTCCTTCAGGCTTAGAATCACGGAATTTTAGGACTTCAAAAGAACTTGGAAATGATCTGAGTTGATCATTTTACATTTGAGGAAACCAGGGTTCAGAAGTTTGATGTGACTCTTCCTAGTATGTTGACCTGGATTAAGGAGAATCTCCTTCTGACTCTTTTTCTTCCATTATTGACAAACAAGTGCCCTAGAAACACCTAAGCAACTCTCCCCCATCTTCAAGTATAAGGATGGCTATGCATACCAGCACCAAATTATAGTAATGGTGATCACCACTTATTGAGTGTCTTCTATATATACATCTTCTACATCCATTTGATGTGTATAACTTATAACTCTAACATCTTTGTGCCCGGGTAGTCATTATGCTGCTTCTATTACTGATAAAGAAATTAAAGTTCATAGAGGTAAATTACCTTGTTCAGATCCACAAACAGTAAATAGCTGAACCAAGGTATTTGTATGACTGTTCCTGAAGATCTCAGGAAAGGGAGTTTGAAGGGAATATCCAAACTTTGGGAACTGTAAGAATCTGTATGAGATTGGAAGAATTGAAGGGGTGCTAGTGGACTTCTGTTGGTGATTGAGATAAAGAGCCGTATCAGACAGGAAGTCACTGGTTTTTAAAAGTTGGGTTCAGTCTAAATTTAGCACATGATATATGTTCTGTATGAACAAAGATATGTTAAAATCAGAGTATACATATATAGCTTTAGAATTTTCTTTGGCCAGTGAAAATTTAAAGGCAGTGCATACTATAGCTATAGAGTCTCTTTACATTTCCAGCATTCCATTCGACTCTGTTTCATAGATTTTATGTCTCTGATGAGATTTCTTATCTATTTTTTGCATACTGTCTACCTTTTCTCCTAGATTATTTAAAATCATAATCATTGATGTTTTTAATAGTTTATCTGAAAGTTTTAACATCTAAGTTATCTCTGGGTCTGTTTCTTTTGCCTGATTTTCTACTAAAATGCTGTTTTTATTCTAGTCTTTTTGTATGCCTCATACTTTTCATTTAGAGGCCAAACATTGTATAGAAGAATGGTAGACACTGAGAGGAATAATATTTATACCTGGAAATGGACCACCCATTCTTTAGTTCATGGATGTGGGAGTTGAATCAATTTAGTAAGTAATTGAGCTGGGGTATTTTGTTGTTGTTATATTCAGTGCACCACAGCCTTCAGATATTTACAGCAGTGGGCTACTTCTGCCTTGCGTTTCGTTGAGAGGTTGGGTACCACAAAGTTTTTCTCAAAGTTTGTGTTCCATCTGCATATCTGGGGATAATGGGGGGTATCTTTCTCCATATGTCTGTTGCCCTCCCTCAGCAACAGACAACTTCTGCTATTACTCTTTTTGGCTGCTAGGGCAGTAGAATTTTCTAACCCTCTTCCATGCCTTGTCTTTTGCATCGTAGGAAGGATGGCTCAGAGAATGGGCATATTTTATGTCTGTACACTGCTAAGTAGTTGCAAACTATTTGTTACAGGAATTCACAGTCAGCTTTTAAGATTTAATTAGTTATTTTACTGATTTCTTCTTACTTTTTTTTATGGTACTTGTCTCTTTCTCCTTTGCTTTGTTAAAGCTGAAACAGTTCAAGTGTCCTGTCTCCCCTTTGAAACTCAGTGCACCTAATTGTTCTGAAACCTCAACCAGTTGAAAGGTTCAAGGAAATTTATGATTTTGTAGATTTCCCAGCTTTTTCTTGTTAAGATAACAGTCATACTTGCTGCTGCTTTCTACTAGAGGCAGTAAAAACCCTCAGCCCATTCTTATTAAAAAGATGTAAGGATAATCATCTAACTATTGTTATTCCTGGTTCTAGATATTTATATTACGGTAGCCAAGTTCAAACTGTGTAGTTATGTTTTAGTCATTAAATACATTTCTTTATAATTTGAAAAAATATAACTTATGGGTTGTGAAGAGACTGGATGTTGTGATAAACATAGAAAGAAGTTTTACTTGTAGCCAGAGGATACTGCAAGGGAATGGTTTGCCACTGATTACCAAGTGATATTGGTAAACTTAACTACTTTCTGTAGTTCATTACTTTGTAATGTGAAAAGCATCATTTTCATACTACTGTTGTGAAGATCAAGAATATACTTTTTCATTCAAAAAAACCTTATTTGAGCATCTGTAGTAAGTAATAAAGGTGATAGGAATACAGGAGTGAACAAGAGAGAAGCTGTCACTTTTAATGGGAAGAGACAGACTATAAACATGAAAAAAATTAAGGTAAGTTCAGGTAGTAAGTGCCTTGAAGAAAAGTCAAGTGGGATAAGAATAAATAGAGAGTTAATGAGGCCAGATGGGGACTGTTTCACATAGAATGGGCAGTAGGTTACTTGTGGCTAGAAACCCAATGACTCCATCTTCCCCAGGAAAAAAATCAGCTTTGTTAAGGTCAGGTAGAAGAGGAGAAGCGTGTTTTCTAGTTATAGGAAACTTCAAATGTGAGGCCTTGAAGTGAAATGAGCTTGATGTATTTGAGCAACTGAAAAGTCGGTTTGGCTGCAGCATAGTTGGCTACAGAAAGAATGGGAGGGGCTAGCTCAGAAAGGGAGACAAGATGCAGATTATGTAGTGTTTGATGGGTGAAGATTAAAAAAAAATTGTAGGTATGCATGACCCTAACCACAAGCCTGGGGAAAGGTCAGTATTCCAGAAATGTTAATTATCATTATCATTTACTCCTCTTTATGGATGTCAATTTATCGTACCCCAAATAAAGAATAGGCAGGAAAAGGATGGTGATACACTGCTCTGGAATTGTAAGTTTGGGTAAGTAAATCTAAACTGGGAAGGTTAAGTGAAATTAAGGAATCTAGGAATTTTGTCCTCCAAACTGGGGTTAATATCACTATTCTTCTACCTGTTGGATGTTGCTAGAGTTCTGAACAAAATTTCCAATTGGTCAGAGTTTATGTTTTGATGTCCTCACTTCCTGAATTATGATTGTCTTCAAATGCTCTTCTATCCTACTCCACAGATAACAAACGTCTTTCATATAACCACATGAAATCTCTCAGTATTATAGCCAATATGTTAATTTAAAAATAATAGAAAAATAATAGGTAAATTACTGATAAGGTTTGATACTGCCAACTTCTAGTCCTTGTAACCCATTCCTATAGATAACTGAATCTGAGATAAATTAAGATATGGTTATGTCATAGGAATAACTGGGTTCTTGTCACATGACCAGGAGAGACGAGACTCACTGACACATAGAAGGGTGAGGAGCAAAATTTACTGGGTGAAAAGGAAAAAGGAAAAATAACTCTCAGCCAAGTGAGAGAGTCCTGCTAGCAGGTTTCCCGCTTCGCAGGTTGAATCCCAGGTCGAATCCCAGGTCACCACGCAGGAACAGGAGAGGCTAGGCTCCTCCCCGCTGCAGACTGAGAACTTCCCCAGCCTCCACCTGTCCTTTCAGTGCGCATTGGGCAATATTCAGAAACAGTCAGTTGAGAAAGCGGGAGCTTCATCTGGGACCAGCAGTCTGATTTCTCAGCCTTCAGACTGTTATATGCTTGAAGGTGGGATTTCGCCTGGGACCCTTGGCTGCTGCCTGTCTTTATCAGTTAGAACTGCGTAATGTGAGAAAAGATATTTTTGAGCAAAGGCCATCTGCAAAGTCAAAGTTACCTTTCCGATCCTCGGTTTGTATTGCGGTTCTGGAAAAAAATACATTCAGTATTGTTAATGAACATGCAGTCAGTCTATCTGTGCTTCCTTTATTCCCTTAAAAAAATCTTTGTATTAAAATAAAAAGCAGTTACCTTTTGTTCTAGAAAAAAATGGGTTAGCATAACACAAAGGTCTTATTCATTTTCTTATGCTTTTGTTTTCTTCTTTAATATAAAAAAGCATACTAATATTTAAGAACAAAAACCTTTTGGATTCTGATAAAATCAGTGATTCCCAAATGTTGATATTTTTACTTTCCTCTTTTTGGTAAAGTCTCTAACCTTCCTGATTTCTTCTCTGGTAACTTTTACATATTCATATCTGCATTTATGCTGTTGCCAAGTTGCCAGTATTGTAATTCCTGGGGTTTTATTTTTGGTAAAAGAGTACATTTTTAAATTATTACTAATAGGATCACCAGAAAAAGATGAGTTCATTTATTAAGCTTGTTTTTTTGTTTGTTTAATTCATTCAGTAGAATTTGTTCAGGCATTTATCTAGGCCCTGTTGGTACAATAGTGAATGAAAGGAAAGTTTGTAAGATTAGTAAGCTAGATATTCTGACACCTGGCTCTGTTCACCTATTTACCTTTTTATACCCCCAAACTATCAGGTCGTCTGAACATGTATATGCATATACATATGTACTTTCTTACATGTTAAGAATGAGGAATTCTGGAAGTTCTCTGACTTAAGGAATTTTAATTATTAATATATTATTAATACCAATGAGATGAAAGTAAGAACCTCCCCAAAAGCTGTTTATTATTGCTGCGAATTGGGTGCTTTTTCCCTTTCAGTGTCTTAGCAGATTCATCTTTAACTGTTGTCTTTAGAGTTTTAATGCTTTGGCATGCCACCTCCCCAGTCTTTTCTCTTGAGGTGCTTTCCCTTCCCATCTCATAAACTCAGAATTTTGTTCTGGTTTGGACTAGAATATTCAAAGCAAGATACTCCATGTGACATCCCTGCTGTGAACTCTCTTTTAAGTTTCCTTCAGTTGCTAAGAACATTATAATCAATGCCTATTTTACGAGTGTTGAAAAAAACCCTCCTTCAAGATTTCTTTAATCCTTTGCTCTTTTCTTTCTAAATCTTCAGGCTTCGTCTGCAACCATGCCATCTTTTTCACTTTTGTGTGTCTATTTTTATTTGAAAAATGTTGCTTTATTAGACAAAAGTCTTTCTAGTAGTTTTTCAAAACTGGTGGGTAAAATCTAGAGCAAGAATTATAATTGTTACCATCTTCTGCTTTATGTAAAATGCTTTTTAATTTTTATTTTTTATGGGTAAATAGGTGTATATATTTATGGGGTACATGTGACGTTTTGATACAGTCATTGAGCTCCTCTGCACTGATTTTTCCCAAACTTCTTTTCTCCAGTTACAGATACACAATGAATCTTCTGGTCAAGGGTACTGTGTTTTTCGATAGGGCGATGAAAAGGGACCCTAAGGGCTGTCCTACAACTAGAGTATAAGAATAAAAGGGACACCAGGACGTATTCACATTTTCTATCAGCCAATACATTTCCTATGAATATACTTCCCTTTCTATTTCACTTCTTTCTTTTCTTTTTTTTTTTTTTGAGATGGAGTCTCGCTCTGATGCCCAGGCTGGCTGCAGTGCAGTGGTGTGATCTCAGCTCACTGCAACATTTTTCTCCTGGGTTCAAGCAATTCTCCTGCCTCAGCTTCCCAAGTAGCTGAACTTACAGGCATGGGTCACCACGCCCAAATAATTTTTGTATTTTCACTAGAGGCAGGGTTTCACCATGTTGGCCAGGCTGGTCTGAAACCCCTGACCTCAGGTGATCTGCCCATCTTGCCCTCCTCCCAAGGTGCTAGGATAACAGGCTTGAGCCACCGCACCCAGCCTACTTCACTTATTTTCATTTTGTTTCTACCACTAAAGACAAAAACAAATAATCATTTTTGGCTCATTAATCAGTTTTGCTTTTTCAATTTAGTTGTATTACATTCTTTTTTTTTTTTTTTTGGTAGTTTTGATTTTTGCCCTTCCATTTCTTACCCTATTTCTCTGGCAGACTCTTCACATCTTTTGATAACTTCCAGAGAAATATGCATTGCATAAGCCATGATTGGACCGGCTGACACCATTCATTATGCATATTTACACTCTGCTCAATTTTGTTAAGTATTTTCTGTAAAATGATCTTGGAACTCCATGAATTTCTATGGACATCAGGAGGCTACTAGAGCAACCTGTTCATTTTCACTTATTTTTTTCCCCACACCTAACGCAGGGATGGATAGGAATGCTAGTCTCATATCAACATCCTTTCAGGCAAAGGTTGTTTTGCAACATGTTGAATAGAAAACCATTGATTAGATTGGTAGCTTTTAGGCATTTTCTTCATATTTCCCTCCTTTGTCATGTTCCATAATTTTTACTAAAGTTCAAGCAGTCAGCTACATTTTTCCCTTTATGGCTCCTACCACTTGCCTGTTTCCAACTGTAAGGTTTTGGTAAGTACAATGTTTATATTTTTCTGATCATTCTCTCCTTTAACCACTGTGACTCTGTTTGATAAGAATGCTCTAATCTGTCTTCTCTAATTTCCCCCTTTTGTTTATAATGTGTAATCTCTTATATGGGTGGAGATTTGGAATATCTTTCCTGTATCATAAAACCTTGGGTTTTCTTTCATAATGTACTTTTTTTTTACATTAGTATTATGATGTAAACCATCAAATATATACAAAGTAATAGAAATTTGAGCATTTGGTATCCTACAGGTTTTTGCAAAATTCTCAACTTTTGGGAAAAAAGGTCTTGCCATTGCATGGTCAGAAAATAATTATTTTTCTCAGCATTTTTTTTTCTACCTATGTTTGCTCTAAGTACTTGTGGGTCACTTTACTTTTGAGTACATACATTCTTTTGAATTTATGTGAGTAGTTCTATTATTTGAATCTCTGTCCATTTCTTCTGATATTCCCACCCTCCCCCGCCACTTTTCTTTAACTTTCTTCACCCTAACTTCAAGATTTTTTTGTATTAGGTAGGAACATGTTATATCCTTAAGTCATGTTATTTTTGGAGGAATTAGATACATAATTCCCTACTATTTAAGGCATTTCATTTGTCATTCATTTCTTGAAAATACACAGTGCGTGTAAATTAAGATTTAATTGCAATGTAAATGTAAACATTGTACTTACCATGGTAGCCTGGCTTTCTGTGGGCACCACGGTGAAGTGCCGCATTGTGTTTGCCTGCAGATACGTGTCATGGCATGTGTATTAGGATGACATGACATTTTAGGTAGAGAAGAGAAAAATCACTTGCCCTGTTTGTTTTCCCCGTTGGTTATGGTTTTAGTTTTTTCGGGTCTTCTGTAATTCCTGTCTTCTTTTTTTGCCTGTGGTGCCTCATATTCTAATATGCTGTTGCTTGTCTATGTCTTCCTGGAAGTTCTTGGGTGAATCTTGACCGCTGCAATGTCTTGCTCTTAGGCTTTCAGGATTTCTCTTTCTCTGAATACCCTGTGTACTTTCTTTCATTCCTAATTGATTTTTAAAGCTGCTTTCTTGGGATATAATTAACATACATTAAAATTCTCTAAGTGGGCAGTTTGATGCATTTGGCACACATGTACGGCTTCATAACTGTCACAGCAATCAAGATAAAAAGAAAAACATTTCCATCACTAGCAAATGTAATAGTTCCCTTATACTGCTAATTGATTGACCAAGTAGTTTTCTCTAAAGGAAGTAGTTTCTTTTTCTTTTCCTCAAAGACCCCCTTTTTTTTTTTGAGATAGGGTCTTACTATGTTGCTGAGGCTGGAGTGCAATGGCACGATCTTGGCTAATTGAACTTCTGCATCCTGGGTTTAGCTGATTCTCGAGCTTCAACCTCCTAAGAAGCTGGGATTACAGGCATCTGCAACCAGCCGTGGCTAATTTTTGTATATTTTAGTAAGGATGGTGTTTTGCAATGTTGGCCAAGTGATCTGTTCACTTTGTCCTCCCAAAGTGCTGGGATTACAGTTACTAGCCACCACACCCTGCCCTATCTTTACTTTTTACTGAGTAATTATCTTTGTAGTAAAATGATTTGTTTTATTTCTTCTCCCATCTCAGTACTGTAAGCCCATCGTGATTTTTAATTCCTTCCATCTCTTTCTGAAGCCCTCTCTTGAGATTTTCCTTTTGCACAGAGGACTATGCATTCATAGGAGCAAATTTTACTTGCTTTGTTAGTGCTTTTCTCTCCTATGTTCTGATTCCTGAACATGTATGTCTTCTGCCTATTTTTATTATTTCATGGTCTTTGGTAACCTGAACTGGCTAGTACTTTTCTAAAACACAAACTTATGCAGATATTTTCCCCTGTCCCTTTTTCTGCCAAAGGAACAGTGTTGAGCTTGTTTGAGAAAGACCTGTGATTTTTTTTTTGTTACATATTATATTCACTTTATTTCTAGATCCACAAAATGTGCTGTTTCTAATTCTTATCATACCCTAACTGAAAAGCATCTGGCATTGATTAATCCCTCCTTCTCTTGCTCCAATTTCACTTCATCTTTGTATTCCTAGTTCCAAACCTGACAACTTTTACTTAAATTTTTATTGTATAATATTGTTTTCAATATTTATACAGCAACATTTTTTTCAAAGAGAATGAAAAAGAAATCTTGGACTATCTCTTTCTTTCCATAGAGTTCCCAGTAGATTATGCATGTTTATTGTGGATACATTGCTTTGTTAAATGCTTTAATTCCTAAATATGTTTAAGTGCTGTCAAAAAACTCTAGATATTGGAGGCAGTCAGAATAGAACTCAGATAATATCTGTCCTGGCTTCTGATCATCAGGACTTGATATCTGTGTTCCTCAAGCCTCATTTTTTATTCTGTAAAATACAAATAAATACCTTTTAGGACACGGAAATAGTACAAATTAGAGCATAAGGATGGTTATAAAAATATATTTGAGATAACGTATATAAAACTTCTAAAAAATCTGGCCCTCCATTGTATTAATTAAGTAATCAGTATTATTTCAGCAAATGAGAACTTCAGATAAATTCCAGTTTTAAAAAAATGATTACATACTCTTTTGTACACAACTGACTTTTTTTCCACTCCTAGAAATTTTTGTAGATTTTCTTCATGTGTATGACATTTTTAGCAGAGGTTCTAGGATTCTAGAAAACAAAACAGGCAAACTAGATCTTTGCTTTAGATTTTCTTCTTTATGGCTTCTCTTGGCTTCAATTTTTTTTTTTCCTTTTTTGTCCTTAATGAGGTTGTCAGCCTTGTACCCTTTCCTGTTAGTTTCTATTTTCAAGTAACCCTGATTCCTCCCTTCACATACAGGGTGAAAGAGAATGGGGTGAAGGACATAATAACATGAAGTCTTAGCACACTCAGTCCTTTCTAATTTGTGTTTTTTTTTCTCTATTGTACTCCAAAATTGTCTCTCTTTTTAAAAAGTCACAAAACTCTCAGACTGTAGCCTCCAAGTCCTCTTGCTATCATCGACCACCTTGGTTTTTTTCCCTGGTGAAATCTTCTGCTTTGAAAAACTCACATGTTAGTGTTCATGTCTTATAAACAAGAAAATTAGCACATGTCCATATCCCATGTTTTTTGCAACTGGCAAATAATGCTGGCAAGTATAAGTGAGTTTCAACTGACTGTTATTTCAGTACTTTTTCTACCTTACTGCCAGGTCTAATTTAGTGCTTCTCAAACCTGGCTACCTAAGAAATAACTGGGTAGTTTTAAATACTACCAATTTCCTGGGTCACTCTATGGCTTGTTGTGAATCACTGAGGGTAGGGCCCAGGCATCTGTATCTTTTAAAAGCCTTTCAGGTGATTCTAATGTGTAGCCAGGGTGAGGAACATTGCAATAATTAGAGATGTAGTCCCCAAGCTCATTTTTATTTTAAAATTTACTTACGGTTGCCTTAGAATGAATTAATTTGCCAACGTGTTTTTTCCTAAGTGGATTTTTTTTCTTTAAGAAAATGGAAAAAATGGCATTGCTCTGGGGTGACAGTGGAGAGGTCTACCTAACCAGGACTTCTCTGGCTCCATCCCAGAACCTATAAGACCACTCACAGTACTGTTTGAAAACCCTTAGCTTAAGACTGGTGTGCAGCAGCACAAGGTGTACAGTGATTTATTTGGAGGGGGCATTTATTACTGGGTCAGCTGAGCACAATCTAGATAACAGAGCTTCCTGGCCAGCTGCCTCCAATGGCCTGCTCCAGTGCTGTACAGATGTCACCATTTTCTATGTATGACAGTGTGAAAAACGCTGGGATGTACTGGTCCAAGTAGCCCTTTTTATCTCTGTCATTTTCACCATTTTTATGTCTGTAGTTTCACCATTCTACCTGTTATTTTCTGTAGGCTACATATTTCACTGTACCAAATATTTCAGCAATTAATAGTTCAGTGAATGATTTTCAGCTTTTAAGAAATGCAAGTTTATCCCCTCACTGCTTTTATTTTATTTTTGCTTTGCATCTTTTAGAGCGTTTATATGTAATACTCTGAGAAAAAAGCATACACTTAGAAATTAATCACCAAGTGGTTATAACAGCTGACACACAACAAACATACCATTTTTATCATGATTACTCAGGATTTCTCAGTGGATGCTAGCCTTGTTTATATGCAGGTTTTACAATAGAAGCCTTTCTACCTAGAAATGTAATAGATTTTTGCGTCTGGCTTGCCACCTGCTTGCAGAATATTCCCAGAAGACAGGCACATACTCTGGGTGGTTGATTCTCATCTCATTTGATACATATAATTAATTGCTGTTGGGTATAGTTTTGGGGTATGAACAAATTTCAGCTGTCATCTCTAAAGCAGCTTACCTAGAATTAAAT
Organism: Leontopithecus rosalia; assembly: GCA_028533165.1. Classification (NCBI taxonomy): domain Eukaryota; kingdom Metazoa; phylum Chordata; class Mammalia; order Primates; family Cebidae; genus Leontopithecus; species Leontopithecus rosalia. The sequence goes on along the minus strand of CM052655.1, from coordinate 33,557,187 downwards.
TCTGCCATTTCAAATGCTGTTCATCTTCATTAATCTTCATTCTTGCCCCATTTGTCCTATTCAGTTAGCATGACCTGAATAGCTTAATGGTGCCTGTGTACTGTAAGTCAGGCTAAGACTGAATATAGACATACCCTCTGGACATCGTCACCTGTAACTCTAAGCAATATTATATTTATTTTTTGTCATCTTGTTGTTCTTGTTAATTTAGCTCTTTTATTATTTTCTTACCAAAGCTGCTGCTGTCATCATACTTTTTTTTCTTTGCTTTGCTTTTTTTTTTTTTTTTTTTTTTTTTTTCCAGCTTAAGAAGCATGAGTGGTAAAGAGCTGCCTGGACAGGCTCCTGAAATCTAAACCAGTCTGGAAATTTCTTTTTGATTCAACAAGTGTCTTCTGGGTAGTGGTTCTACTAGATTTAAAATTTTTTGAGGTCAGGGAGCATGTCTTAATCTTCATGCTTTATATGTGGTACACCCTTCAGTGGGTAAAGTTTTATGATAAATGAATGAATTGGAGAATGGTGTGTAGAATACAAAAGAAGTGCATGTTAGGTTAAATGTCCTTAAATATTATAAACAGCTCTGCAGAGAAAAGCCTCTGTACTATAGAAGGATTATCTGTATTGTCTTTTTTAGTGCTCTAAACGTCGCTATAAAGCAGGCATTGTTATATTCATTTATAGATGGATAACAAGACTCAGAAAGGTGGAGAGACTCACCAAGGTCACTCAATGTATGAGTGGAAGAACTATCTGTTTAGTGTGAAATATAGTTCATACAGAAAAACAAGATCAGTATTTGATTTATTCCTTTAACTTTCAGAATTAATTTGTTGGCTTTCAATTAATTTTAGCTTTCAGATTAATTTGATGTCATTCTGGCAATATCCAAAAAATATTTAGTAGGTTTTATTTTCACCCCAGAAAGTATCACTGTGAATTTGTGGATTTTAACACTTATGTCACCTTTTGATCAACTGTAGTCATTAACCACGTTGATTGTTTTCACTTTTGGCTACTGCATTTCTTTAAGATGGCTTTTGTATCCTTTTGACACTAGCCCAGTAAGTACTTTTTGATATATATTTTTTCCTTCTACAAAAATAAGTGCCAGGTTCATTTTGTACATTTTCTGCCCATGTTCAAGAATTAGCCAATTTCTCTAAGGAGCCCTAGTTCTAGAGGATTGATTTTGGACACCATCATCTAAGAAATGGTGATGTTCATTGCTACAGGGTTTTTAGTGCTTCCAGGTTATTTCAATGAGCAGAAAAACTAAAGACTACCTTTTAAAAATGCATACATTTAATTATTTACAAATATTTTTATCTCCTTTTATATTTAATATCTTATTCTTTAGAAAATTACCATATTTGTCTTATTTGTCTGTAATATTTATATAATAATTATAAAACAACAATACCAGTATTATTGCCAATAGTAAGGCATGTGATAAACACATTATAAACTGTTCTACACTTAATTTTTTTACTTAATATGTGCTGAATGACCACTCCTTATCAGTATGTGTAGATATTTCTCATTACATTTTTCATAATTTACTTTGAAATATTTCAAACCATACAAAAACCTCTCATATTCCCTTATTCCTTCCTACAGATGCCCTAATTATTGGTATTTTACCACATAGGCTTCATCATCAACTTGCTGTTTCTCCTTTTCAGTATAATGTATATTGTATGTATATATAATGTATATTTTGTGATCATTATTATTTTTCTTTTCCTGAACTATTTCTTCTACTCTTTCCTATCAGTATGATGTAATTATCCAAAGTAGGAAACGTACATTAATGCAGTACCACCATCCAACTCACAGATTTCATTTAAATCTCATTTTCCCAACAAAGTATCTTTTTATTCAGTCTGATCTGTGATTCAGTCTAATATCATGCATAGATTTTAGTTATGTATCTTAGATCTCATTTAAACAGTTCCTTGGGCTGTCTCAGTTTTTCATGACTTGAAAATTTCATAGAATAGAGGCCTCTCAATCTTTATGGTGTCCTTAACCCTGAGTTCCTCCATTGTTTCCTCATGACCATACTGAAGTGATATGTTCTTGTCAGGAATATGACAGAAATCATGTTAAGTTCCTCTCAGGTCAGAGAACATAGAGGCTGAACTTGATCCCTTGCCATGTGAATGCCTGCCAGGTATTTCCACAATGATATCACCATTTTACCCTTGTAATTGATAGTATTTTGTGGGGAAATACTCTGGATCTGCATCAGTATCTGGTTCTTCATCAAATGTCTATACACTAGTCTTTGCATTTATTGATGATTCCTGGTTGAATTAGCTACCACTATATTTATTCTGAGTTTTGATTTTATATTTCTATCGTTCATTTATTCATTCAGTTTTTTTAGTTGTCTTTTTGCTTTAAAGAAGAGATATCCCTAGGCTTATTTATTTATATAGTACAGACTTAGGGATCTCATTTCCTCACTGTGTTATAATCCACTGTTATTAATTTTCAGGATCAAATTGTAAATTTGGCTGGTAGGTACCCATTAAAGCTGATTTCACTATCCTTTTAAAAATCAACACTATTATAATAATAGTGTACATTTTTCAGTATACACCAAAGACATGTTTTAAAGTTTTGACAAATTTTTATACCTCTCTAACTACTACCTCAACTAAAATACAGAACAAATCCCATTATCAAAATTTTCTCCTGTGCCTCATGTCTTGACCTAAATATCCAAATAAACCTTGCTATTTTTGGAATATTTAAGCTATTTGCATTTAGTGTTATAATGAGTATATAAAGTCTCCCTTGCTCTGCTTTATTTCCATACTTTTGTATTTATTTTAAATTTATTTTCCCTTTTTTCTTTAGTTAGTTTGGCAATTACATATATTTTTTCGATTGTTTTCAGTGATTGCCATGTATCATTGTTTCATTGAAGCCTAATGTAAATTAAAAAATAAAGTTATTTGTGGACAGTGCCAATAATTTAGAATACTTAATTCCAATTACCATTGTCAAGTTATATCAATGTTGCTAATTTTATTGTTTATTTTCATTTTAATTGTATTTGTTGTCAAGTACAAGTATCACTAGATATCATTTTTGTTGTTTCCTGCAGTCAATGTTTATCCTTTTTATTGTTCTTCTTTTTGTATCTCCAAACTGCTGTTTGGTGTAATTTTTCTTAAACTCAATTCAGTACCTTTTAATTCAGATTTACTGGTGAAATATTCTCTCAGTTTTATTTATATGAAAACATTTTTAATTTTCTTATTTCTGAATGATATTTTTACTGGTATAGAACCCCAGGTTTCTAGTTATTTTTCAGCCTATTTTTTATATTGACAAATTGTCATGAAGTTTCCACTGTTTGTGTTGAAGGTCAATTGTCACTCCTAGTTTTTGGACCAAGTGACAGATTCTTTCTCTCTTTCTCTTTCTCTCACTGTCTGTCTTGCTGCCTTCCAGCAATCTTTGTCCTTGATATTCTGCAGTTTTACTTTGATATGTGTTTCCTTTTGTTTATCCTTAAGGGAGTACATGATGCCTCTGGAATCTGTGGCTTTGTGCTTTTCATCAATTTTGGAAAATTCTTAGCTAATATCTCTCCAAATATTGCTTTTCTTTACCCTCTGTCTATTTGAACTTACTCTAAATTTTTCTTATACTTTATATTCTGTTTAACATTTCCCTTGATTTGGTTTTGTTCTGTGTCCCCACCCAAGTCTCAGGTTGATTTGTAATCCTCAGTATTGGGGGAGAGACATGGTGGGCGTGATTGGATCATGGGAGTGGCTTTCCCCTTGCAGTTCTTGTGATAGTGAGTGAGTTCTCACAACATCTGTTTGTTTGAAAAGTATGGGGAACTTCTTCCTTCACTCTCTCTCCTGATCCACCATAGTAAGATATATATGCTTCTCCTCCACCTTCTGCCATAATTGTAAGTTTCCTGAGGCCTCCCACCCGTGTTTCCTGGAAAGCCTCTGGAACCATGAGTCAATTAAACCTCTTTTCCTCATAAATCATCCAGTCTCAGGTAGTTCTTTATAGCACTGTGAGAATGGACTAATACATCTCTCATCTCCAATGTCCAGTGAATTCAGTGTTTTATTTAATGTATCTTTTTAAACAGAATTTATATTTGATTTTTAAGTTTCTACTACTGTAGTGATATTCATATTACTTGAAATTCATATTACTTGAATGTATTAATCCTGTTAAGTTTCAGATTTAAAAATTGTTCAATTTTCAATTATTTAAAAATTAAAAAATTAATTCTAAAATTTGAATCAACAGGATTAATATGTTCAAGTAACATGAATGTTTAAAATCTTACAATTTGAATCTTAGCACTTGATCTCCTTTGGTTTGTGTATTTTCTCTTAATTTTAGATTAACTCATGTGTTTCACAGGCCTACTTATTTTCTGCTATATGCTAAACATTATTTGGAAAAAATTATCAAACTAATTTGAGGCTTTGGATGATCTTCTTGTAACATGGAGTCACTTTTGTTTCTTGCAGGCAGCTAAGTGTGGAGCACCAGCATTTAATGAGAGAGCGAGATGATTCTAAATTATGAGGTAGGTATAGTTTCACTTTATCCTTATTCCATTAATGTGTAGCCATGGGGGATTTATCAGGTCTTACTCTTCTTGTTGGATCTTGAACTAAAATCTTTGTCCCCAAAGCCCAATGAATTCTTAAAAGTTAATATTATTTGAAACAATACATCATTTCATACATTTATGGGGTGCAATTAGATGTTTGCACACACACACACACACACACACAAACACACACACACAATATGTGGAATGACTAAAGCTAACAAACAAATCCATCACCTCACTTAACCATTCTTCATGGTGAGACATTTAAAATTTACTCTCAGCTATTTTGAAATATATAATAAATTATTATCTGTAGTCATCCTCCTGTGCAGTAGTTTTGGAAAGCAATCATTTTCTCCTAAGTAACTGAAACATAATGCCCCTTAACCAACACCTTCCCATTCCCTCCCTCTCTACCACTAGCCTCTGGTAACTGCTATTATACTCTCTACTTCTATGAGTTAGATTGTTTTCGATTCCCACATGTAAGATCATGTGATACAAACCTTAAAGCATAGGTAACAAAAATAGACAAGTGGGTTTGTATTACATTAAAATCTTTCTACACAGTAAAGAAAATAACAGAGTTAAGAGATAATCTACAGAATGAGAAAATAGTTGCAAACTATCTATGTAATAAGTAGGTAATATACAAAATATATAAGGAACTCAACTAAATAGCAAGAAAACCAGTAAGCTGATTTAAATACAGAACTAAAAAGAAAACTATCCTATGATCCAGCAATCTCATATCTGGGTATATGATGAAAAGTATTGAAATCAGTATATCAAAGAGTTACCTACACTCCCTTGTTCATTGCAGCATTATTCACAGCAGCAAAGATAGAGGCTCAACCTAAGCATCTACCAGTAGATAAATTGGTAAAGGAAGTGTGGTATATACACAATGGAATTTTATACAGCATTTTTTTTTTTGAGACCGAGTCTTGCTCTTTGGTCTCTGGACTGGCTGGAGTGCAGTGGCACGATCTAGGCTCACCTCAACCTCCATCTCACTGGTTCAAGCTATTCTTCTGCTTCAGCCTCTGGAGTAGCTGGAATCATGGGTGTGTGCCACCACCCACAGCTAATTTTTGTAATTTTAGTGGAGATTGAATTTCACCACCTTGGCCAGCATGGTCTCAATCTCCTGACCTCCTGATCCGCCCTCCTTGGCCTCCCAAAGTGCTGGGATTACAGGCGTGAGCCACAGCACTTGTCCACTATTCAGCTTTAAACAGTGAATTATGTCATTTTGGACAGTATAGATGAATCCGAAGGTTGTTAGGCTCAGTGAAGTAAGTCAATGATTCTATATATTCGGTCCCTAGACTTGAATCTGTTGTTTCACAGATCGCTGATGGCCTTGTGGGAAAAAAAGAGATGATGCAAATGCAATACTCACTTCTCTGTGATTACCTACTTATCTAGATACTGGTCCCACAGTTCCTCACTGCCTTTCTAATTAGCTTCTAATGACATTACACATTATTTTGGTGAAATATACCCCCAGATTTCTAGCTGTTTTCAGCAAAAGCATGGCCTAAAATTATATAGCTGTTCCCGGAATTTAAACTCAGTATCTTTCCTTAAAAAGATAACATCTTTTTTCTAAGTGTTCTCACCTAGTATATAGAAATGTATTTTAATATTAGTCTTTTATTAATAAACATGCTAAACTTCCATAATGATTTGAATAGTTTGTCTATATAGTCTGTTGTCTTTTCATTGGTCATCATATAATCTTGTGAGTAAATATAGGATTATTTTATGCCTTTTCTATCTGTCTGCTTATCTATCTTTCTTTCAGTTATTTGTACCATTTTATTTTTAGTGTTTACTCTAGGGTTTAATATATGTGTATACACATACACATCTCACTATTACTAATTTTTCACGGTCGATTTCCAAATAATATACTACTTCACATCTAGTGTAAAAGCCTTACGAAAGCATACTTTTTCTTTCCTACCATCTTTTGTGCTATTTTGCCCCCCAGTTTTACTTCTATGTATGTTGTAAACCGTACAATATGTTTTTACTGCTTTCTGGTTAAGACAATTATATCACACACTTATTTTGAAATAATTTTAGACTTATAGAAAGTTGCAAAAGAATACAGAGAGTTATGGTATAGTCTTTACATAGCTTCCCTTAAGGTTAACTTCCAAAAGGAACACAGCATAATGACCCAAATCAGAAGATTTACATTGATTCGATACTGCTTATTCATCTAAAAACTTCAGTTGAATTTAGCAACCTTTTTTATGAAGACACTTTTTCAGATTCAGGAACTTATGCCAAATAACACATTTTATTTAGTTTTTTTTTCTCTCCTTAATCTGCTCCAATCTGTGACATTTTTTAGTTTGTCTTTATTATGATCTTAACACATTTGAGGTGTACTGACCAGGTATTTGCTTGAATGCCCCACTAATTTGGGTATAGCCTGTGATTTTTCATGACTAGTTTGAAGTTACGTGTATTTGACAAGAATATTCCAGAATGATCTTACACCATTTGCAGTGTATCATATTGGAAGTTATATGTTATTGGTATATGTTCTTATTGGTGATGTTATTGGTGATGTTATATTTGATAGCTTGTTTAACATGTTGAAGTTAAAGAAAATTATTAGGTTTTTTGACTATAAAGTTAATTATTTTTCTTATTAAATTAATAAATTAGTTTAATATTATTGTTTGATTAATAAGTGTATTTGAGACATGTAAGTATTCTGGTTCTCCTTATACTTCTGCCTGCTAATTTTCTTATTAACAGATGACTCTTGCCTATGACAGTTACTATTATGGTATCTGTCTATTGGTTATTTTCTTTTTCTCTTTGCTTTATTCTTTCTACATTAATTCTTAAGCATTATTTATTTTAAAAATTTATCTTTGTAAATTTGGGATGATACTTTCAATGTGTAGTAAATTCACATAGGTACCATTTGCAGTCTCTGTATTTCTAATCTACTAGTCTATTTGTCAATGCATGTACCTGTACCATACCATTTTATTTACAGTGTTCATAATATGTTTTAATGTCTGGTGAGTTATTTGCCATCCTGGTTTTCTTTTTTAGTGTTTTTTGGATTTCCTTGCGTGTTTCTTTTTTTCTGTGTGAAGTTTTAAATCTATTTGCCTATCTTCACACAACAGCTTATAGTGGTCTTATTTATAATGAATAACATTTGTAAAAGTGATTTTGTTAATTTATAAGTAGTTAAGTTAAAAATAATGATCTTATATTTTCCCTTAAATTATGATGTGCATTTTTTTCTATTTGTGTGCTAACTTACATGTATTGAGGTCCTGCATTTGTGTTATAAAATCACCCTGGAGAGGTGTTGAATGTGCTCTACATGTAGGAAGAAGGAAGCGAAATTATCTGAAAGGTGGGTGTGGAAAGAGAACTTTATAATTCCCTCAAGATAGCCATGAGTCTCCCATATTTCCTAGACCCCTTGCAATTAGTTCATGCTCTTTAACTTGCTCCATCAAATGCTCACGGGTGAAGTGTTATATGCCTGGGCCAAGTATAATAATTTAAGAGTGTCCTTCATTTCCAGAAGTTGTAATTGTTTCTTATTTATGCTATCTATTTCACTGGAGATTTTTCCATTTGTTTCCTGTATTGTTATTTTTCTTTAAGTTGTACTTCACCTTTTTCTGGTCTCTTTGATTGGGTTAATATTTGACCTTCTGAATTCTTTTTCTGGCAATTCAGATATTTTATCTTGGTTTGGATCCATTGCTGGTGAGCTGGTGTGATCTTGTGGGGTATCATTGAACCTTGTTTTGTCGTATTACCAGAATTGTTTTTCTGGTTTCTTCTTATTTGAGTAGACTGTGCCAGAGGGATGATCTGGGGCTGAAGGGCTGCTGTTCATATTTTTCATCCCATGGGGTGCTCCCTTGATGTGGTACTCTCCCCTTTCCCTTAAGGATGGGGCTTCCTGATAACTAAACTGAGTGATTGTTATTCTCCCTGAATCTAGGCACCTACTGGAGCGACTAGACTCCAGGCTGATACTAGGGAGTATCAGCAAAGATTCCTATGATGTGATCCATCTTCTGGACTCTGGGATATGGTTACCACCACCTGCTCTGGTGCAGGTGGAAGGAAAGTGAAATGGACTCTGTGAGAATTCTTGGTTGTATTTTTGTTAAGTGTACTGGTTTTGTGTTGGTTGGCCTCTATGCAGAAGGTGATGCATTCAAGAGCACATTAGCTATGGTAGTATAGAAAGGTTTAGGTGGTGGGAGGGGCCATAGAGCTCTCGAGAGATTGGGTTCTTTGTCTTCGGAGTTCCTTGGCTATCCCACTGAGACTGCAGTGGCAGTGCCCCTCCTTCAAAGGGTCCATGGATTCTCTTGACTTTTCTGGTATATTCCTGTTACAGTTCTTGAAGCCAGAGTTTACAATGTGGGTCTTCATGTGCTGCTCTGCCTGTCTGATTGAGAGCTTCAAATTAGTCCTGCCTCCTATCCACCATTTTCCCCTACTCCCAAACCCAAACTTTTCCTGAGTCCACTCCAATTTATTTGAATACCTGAATTTTTAACTAGTATTTAGACTTTATAGTATCAGGTCTTTGAAAGTTAAGGTTGTTGATATGTTTCAGTAACTTCTAATCTTTTTTTGTTCTGTGAAATGTAATACAGATGTTTGATAAAATTGATTTCTAAAAATTCTTTAAAATATAAATTAGGTAATAAAGGCTGGGCGCGGTGACTCAAGCCTGTAATCCCAGCACTTTGGGAGGCTGAGGCGGGTGGATCACGAGGTCAACAGATCGAGACCATCCTGGTCAACATAGTGAAACCCCGTCTCTACTAAAGATACAAAAAAAAAATTAGCTGGGCCCGGTGGGGCATGCCTGTAATCCCAGCTACTCGGGAGGCTGAGGCAGGAGAATTGCCTGAACCCAGGAGGCGGAGGTTGTGGTGAGCCGAGATCGGGCCATTGCACTCCAGCCTGGGTAACAAGAGTGAAACTCTGTCTCAAAAAAAAAAAAATTTTAGGTAATAAACAATAATCCTTGTTTATGTGCTGATACTCATAGTTACATATTTCAGAGTTAATAAACATTTGCATTTTTGTTTTTATTGTTTAAGTAACTACATATTCCTGTTTATTTGGAGAACTGGCTTTCAAATGTATATTGACTCTATTAGATTTTCATTCATTTCTATAACTTACCTTGGAAGAAGATGTTTGGGAATCAGGCTAGCAAATTTGGATTTACACCCAACACATTCATTTTTATTAAAATCAGTAATGAGGTGTTTTTACTTAGTGGAAGCAACAGAGCATGGTGCTTGATAGCTCAGACTTTGGAGTCAGACAGATCATGGTATGAATCCAATCTCTGCCATCTGTGTGCCTGCATATTTGTTTAGGATAAAAGACTTGATCAAGTATGTGGGACCAGACTAAGGGTAAGTTCTTGCCTGAAACACCAAGTTGTCAATGATAGTCTGGGAGAGAAAGTAAGCAGTCTAATCTCCCTTAGTTTGTACTTTAAAAAAAGGCAGTATATTTAGTATAGGGTATCTGAGTTTTATATGTGATCTCAAAGGTTAATCACAGACTCTTTCTGAACACTCCCACTCTGAGCCTTAGAATAGTTCAGTCCTGGTGACCTGGCACTGTTGCTCTCAGCCTTGGGTTCTGGTGTCCCCTGTCACCTCTGTGTTTCTTGATCACTGAACATACAAAGAGCCTTCTGGGTGTTACAACCCATATGTGGTGTATATTCCTCTACTGTGTGTCTTGAAGGAGACATGTCACATTACTGGCACCTCTAGTGGCAACTGAGAGCTGGCCCTGGAACATACTTTTGGGGAGATTCTAATCTATTCAAGAAGTTAGTCAGTGGCAAGTACATTTCAAGGATGCTTTGAAAGGAGTTTCTGAAGCAATGGAAATAAGTCTTCCTCTTTGAATGTACTTTTTGTACATTTTAACTGGAATGACGGACTTACCTTTCTCCTTTCTCTGCTACAACTCCACTCAGTAAGTACTATCACTGACATCACAACCTTCTTCTAAGTCAGGGATTTTCTGAACGGTACTATTCTTCTGGGGTATTCTAACATTTGAATGTTACAGGAGGGTACAAAATGACATTTTATTATGTGTAAGATGCTGTTCACAAATTAATATGATACTATTTAGGATATGTAGGACCATACCTGTATATACTATAAATTTACATGATCATTGTGATCAACAACTTTTTATTATTTTGCTCACACATTAGGTCCTGAGATCCCTGAGGCCAACTAACAGTGTCTGAATCTAGTAAAATTTCTTACTATAACTATAAATAACCCAGCCTCTTAAATAATTTCAGTTTGACCCCAGGCTGCACTCCATACTTGTTCTTCAAAGGTTTGATCTGTCATCCAAAAGCTGACTTTCCTTGAACTTTACTACAAGTCACATGCTGGGGTCTGTCTCACACACACCAGTTACATGATGGATGAATAAATGGACTCAGACACAAATTTCCAGTGAATGAGTGGGCTAGGCAGCCATGAGCCACTCACAGAGAGAGATCGCAGCTACCGGATCCTGACTAGTTGGCCCTTTTTACATTTATTCAGTATAGATTTAACAACAGAAGGTCTAAGTCAACACACTTGTGGAACAGGATTAAAGGCCAGGCTCCAAGCCCAAAGCAAATGCCATTAGAGGGTAATTTCCCTGGTCGACCTCCCTTCAAGAGGGCCATCCTGCTCAAAGGTTAGTTTTAAGACCACATGAGTAAACAATTTATTCAGATGAACTCTCCCACATACCCTGGCTATTTGCTTTTCTTACTAATAAATGTAAAGGGGATTTAGGCTGCCTTCAGCCAAAACTTCTACTGAAACTATGCAGAAACCTCTCGGGCCTTCCAAGAAGGTTTGTGATTATCCCTTAAAGTTATTTCTAATATGTTTCTTTTAATATGCCACCACCCTGAGTGAATCCCCACAGTCATATCTTACTAAAGGAAAATGTACTGAGAGAAACATGCTTTGACATTATCTTTCTACTAGCAAATCCTACTGTCCCTTCCTATCTAGGTGGTTATTGACACGCATGGTGAGGTTGTACACTTTCCAAACTGGTAAAAGAAAACTTTAAGGAGTTCTCCCAAAAAGGCACATGAAAAATTTGATACCCACCTGTAAGCTTATGATTCTTAATGGAGTTCAGGAACCATAAAAAGTTCATAAGTCTTTGTCCTCAAGAAACAATAACAATATTTAATGTTTATCTCATGTGTTAACACCTGCATACACAATTACATTCCCTATAAACAACTAATCTGGGCCTCTGAGGCAATGAGATTGGTGTTCTTTCATGTGTTTTATTAGCTGAACAAATACCAGGGAAAGTAGGAATATGGGCATTGGAATCAGACAAACCTGCATTCTGACTTCATTGGGCTCTACTACTTACTGTATGCATGACTTTGGACAAGTGTATGACCTCTCTAAACCATGGAGTCTTATCAGACTAATGATGGTAGTGCTATTTATCTTACATCATGAGAATTAATCAGATAAAGTAACTAAAAGCTTAGTACAGTTTCTGGTGTGTGTTAGGTATTCCCCACACAGGAGCTATTATTACTAAGGAAAAAAATAGCTCAATTCTCTAAAACAGGGGTCCCAACCCCTGGGCCGTAGACTGGTATCAGTCTGTGGCCTGTTAGGGACCAGACTGCACAGCAGGAGGTGAATGGGTGGATGAGCAGGCATTACTGTCTGAGCTCCTCCTCCTGTCTGATGAGCTGTGGCATTAGAATCTCACAGGAGTGCAAACACTATTGAGAAGTGAGCATGCAAGGGATCTAGGTTGTGCATTCCTTATGAGAATCTAACACCCGATGATCTGAGGTAAAACAGTTTTATCCTGAACACACACCCACCACCCCCCAAACATCATTCCCACCCGATGTCCCCCACCCCTGCCCCATGGAAAACCTCTCTTCCATGAAACCCGTCCATCATGTCAAAGAGGTTGGGGCTGCTTCTCTAAAGCATATCTCAGGCTCTGGTATATAATAGCTTGCAAACTAATCAGAAACAGTCTTACAACCGAACAAATGATGGTCATAGCTATGGAAAAACATTTTCTAAGTCTCAAATATTTATTTATTCAAAAATTACTAAACCTAGTGGGAGTGGTAAAATATTAGAAATGGGATTGTTACAAAATAGAGCTGCAGTTAACACCTGGTGGTTAATTAATACCTTTCCATCTTAAAGCCAGAGGTGATGAGCAACTATTACTGGAAAAACTGGATTTATACCAGCTATAAATAAACTTCCTGTAATTGCATAATTGCCAAGTAGTTCTCAGAATGCATTTTATTTGTCAGTAGACAGAATGAATTAGATGTAATGCTTGACCAGTCACTGGTTGGATGATCATGAAGAAAGTGCCAGGACAGACCCACAGACCATCTTGTGTGCTGGCAGCTTCTTGAGAATTCTTCATTTGTAGCATACCTAAAATGGCCCCTAACACATTTAATCATAGTTTCCTGATTCCTTGCAGAATAAATGGATATAGTTACCCAACTGTCTTTGAAAGTTAGGCCGTCATTGCCTGGCATTTTTCTCTAGCAAATCCAGGGAGAGCTAATAGCCCCATGGAATGGAGTTAAGCAGCTTTTAAAGGAAGAGTAAATGTCAGTCAGGATTACCTTTCAGATCCCTGTGTCAATCAACCAGGCTTAAGAGTACCTGAGAACAGAGTCAGGCAGGAAAAATAGAAGGTGTTAACACTAGGTAAAAAAGAATATCTTTTGTTTGTGGGCTCCATGATAGTGAAAATGAAGCATTCACGGACGTGGTCTCATTCAGCTCATTTATAGCTGGCAATTTCAACATAAGAATTAGAATTTGATGCATAGAAATTTATGGCATGTTGTTTTTGCTGGATATTCTCAATTTTCCTCTCCAGATTTACTCTCCACCTATATCTTGCTCTGTGTTCTAGAAGGCTGTCCTCATTGGATTGTGTAAACCAGGCTCCCTGTTTGTCAACTTTTGGTTGGAATTGGCCCATGGGACAGAATATAAGGAGTTTGGAGTATGGACAGAAAGAGAGGTTAGAATGTTTCTCTGTTCTCCATTGGCCATTGGCTGTGTATGTTTGCTTAAGGCTATAGCTTTAGTTGGATGGCAATTTTCAGGAACTTCCAGTGGTTTCCAATAACCACTTCCTCTGCTTGCTTCCCATGTGACCTAGGACTAAAAAGAGAAATACCACAATCAACTGATTATGTCCAGAGAGCAACCACACATTTTTTCTTTTAAGGTGAGAAATAATTTCCCTTTCTAAGAAAAAAACAAACAAACCTGTAGCCTTATAGATTTTGCTAATTAGTTTACTTTAAAATTTAGTTTGCATGTAACTATTTTTTGGGGGGAGGAACTGAATAGTAAAGAATAAAAGCATATTTTTATGAAGTGAAGAGATAATGACAACTTTAAATGAGTAGGTGGAGTTCTTCCATAAGATTGCTATGGATATCACAAACCAGGAACATAACTTTTATTTCTCATATCTTCCTGAAGCCTGAAATCCTTTGGTGATCATCCATCTCTCTCATCTGTAATCCCAAACTTTCTTGTATCTTATTATGTCACTCACAAGTTACCATCATACTTTTCATAGGAAAACATTATTTTTCTATGAAATAATTATTTCTGAATTTATTTTTAAGTATATTTCTTCATAAAACCATTCTTCATGTTTTTATTATAAAATGATGCTATTATGATTAAAAAGTAAGAGTATATACATTTTAAAGAATTGTAGTTTTCTCCTTCTTTTCCTTGATGAAGTAAACTCTGACACTTGCTGCTTACTCTTTTCTGTGCCTATAGAATCACATAAAGATGTACATATTTGCCACATTTAGGTTATATCTGTAGTGATTAATAAGTAATCATATTTTATATAGTATTCTGTAACTGGGGTTTCTCTTTAACACTGTGAAGTAAGCATCTTTCTAAGTATGTGTGTATGTATACACATGGCTGCACAGTATTTTTCTAGTATGAAAGAACCACAGTTTACCACAACTGATGAACACAGTTCATGAACATTTGGTTTTTGTCATCTCTCTCTTTTTATATTATAAACAGTGCTTCTCTAAACATTTCCATGTATATTTTATGTACCTTTACTTTTCTCTGAGATAGAAATCTGGACAGATGTAAGCATGAACCTAAACACCTTTAGTTGTTTTCTCAAAGTCTTTTTGAAAACTGTTCATAAAGAGATCACTATGGTTCTTTAAACAAACAAACAGACAAAACCAACTAATTCCTAGAACTTCCCCATCCTCTATGATTGTTGGATGGAACCCCCCTTTTGATAAGCATCCTCAGTGACTTTATAATAGATGTTCCTGGAACTACATTTTAGGAAACACTGTTAAATCTTAAATCTCCTGGGTAGGTTCCATAGCATTTTTGAGCTTTGATTTCCTCACTTCCAAACATTAGAATGGAAGACCTCCCCCAGGCAAGTGGTTTTTGTCTGCTTAGTTCACTGATGTGTCCACAGAGCCTAGAAGCATGCCTGGTACATCAAAAACAAATAATAAATGTTTGATCAATAAAAATACATAAATGAATGAGTGAATAAACCTGTAAAAGAAGCTAAATCATACAGCTTAGGACTGAGGTTAAGGTTTCAATACAATAAACATCTAACATTATAGTATACTGCAGGCACTCAGTAAATGTAAATTCTCCTCTTAGCCTTGAGTTTTGAGTCAGTGTAGTACACAAAATTCTAGCTGTAATTCAATGGGTTATCTTATCTAAGATGATAATTATAAAACAAGCAAAATGAGCTTGCCAGTTCAATGAATGGCACAATCATGATATGTTTTATTTTTTAATGGAAGCGTTTTAGAGATCTATTCATTCTGTGCCCTTTTTCTTTTTACCAAAGAATCCATCAAGATGGGAGCATTAACTTATTTTAATAGATGTGTGAAAATATGAGAAACATGTGGCAAGGAACTATACTAATGTTACATACTGTCATCAATCAGGTATGTGTGTGTGTGGATGTGTGCATAGGGATATTGTGTAGAAGCAGAGGGATATTTATGAGGGTGATAGAAGATATCTTTAGTTTTTAGATATATCTTTACCCAAAGTTTAATAAGGACAAAACTGATTTTTCTAGATGAAATCTTTTATATTATTTATTTATACAGATCCTAATTGACATTTTTGTCCAGGCTGTCAAGACCTCTCTTACCCTTGTTTATTGTGGGAATACATTGGTTTAAGAGGTAGACAAAGCTTTTCAAACTTTTAGGTTTATCAGATTATGAGACAGAACTTCCAGTTCTCATTAATATTAGCTTACTGTGTAATTGACTTTTTTTTTTTTTTGAGACGGAGTTTTGCTCTTGTTACCCAGGCTGGAGTGCAATGGCATGATCTCGGCTCACCGCAACCTCTGCCTCCTGGGTTCAAGCAATTCTCCTGCCTCAGCCTCCCGAGTAGCTAGGACTACAGGCACATGCCACCATGCCCAGCTATTTTTTGTATATTTAGTAGAGACGGGGTTTCATCTTATTGACCAGGATGGTCTCGATCTCTTGACCTCGTGATCCACCCGCCTTGGCCTCCCAAAGTGCTGGGATTATAGGCATGAGCCACCGCTCCTGGCCCTGTAATTGGACATTTAACTTCACACTCTGGGTGCTTCTGTGAAACAGTGTAGTCATTCCATAAGTTGCAAATAAAATTATTTTGCTGGAAAATTACTGAAATGATAAGTTCCTAAAATAGAAAGTTAAAATTTTGCTGTGAGAGCTTTAGAGACAAAACAAACATAGAATTTCAGTGCACTAAATAGGTAGCATTTTATTGGAAGGAATAAGAAGTTAGTAAGGCTGTATTTTTTTCAGGAGAGGTCAGAGTATTTATGATTTTTCATAAAAAATAAATGTACTTTCAAAATGTCAGCTATTTTTCATGAGAAATTAGACAAAATTGACTTATTTTGCACATTAATTTAGTGTTATGATCATGTCTTTACAATAAGGTAAAGTAGAATATCATGGAACATCTTGATTGGAGGCATACTTGTTAACTTAGTAATTGCAAGTAATTGATGGGGACTTCCAGAAAGGTGACATCTCAGGGAACTTCCATCATAACTTATAACTGGATATGATTTCACAGAGCTGATAATGGCTAATGTAACAATCTAAAAGGCAGAGAGTGGCATTTTTGCCCCAAGGGGACTATACCCTATTACCATGTTTCATCTCAGAGATGAAAGTCAGGTAAGTATCTTTTCCAAGGCACAAAGCTGCTAAGTACATCCATGACAGATAAAGTCACTGACATAAAATCTTTGAGATCTGTGACACTACTTATATTTATAAATGAACAGTTTACTAAATAGATAATGTTATGTCATTTCTTGGGTGAAGAACATTACAATAGTCAACCGGATTTGGTTTCCTAGGCAGCTTTCTGTGGGAATGGAGGAGTCTTCTGGACTTCATCCGACTCCATGGAGGGTGATTGCCAGTTCCCATGATTAGGTCTGCTGTGTATGTTTGTGGTAGCCAGCTGCCTTGACTGCATTTCCTTTTGTGAAACTCACTTCCATCTAGCTGTCTGGATGTGCAACCTGTCTTCTGCATTTCTTTTATATATTGAGTATCTTGTCTTTGGCAGGAATTGTGACTGTGACATGATGGCATGTGAAAAAGCCTGGTTTCTTTCTTTGGATGTTCCAGTAAATTAGAAGCATTTTATCAAAAGAGTGTCTTCTGTCATGAATGCCTTGTCTGTCAGGGCTGGCTGGATAGGAAAGGTAGGAGAAGCCACCACAGGATGGGCATTCTCACACCCATGATAGGCAAGCCTTTCAAAACTATTCCCACAGACAGAGTGTCCCCTAGCCCCTGATGCAGCTTCCTACAGTATTCTAACCCTACCCCAGTAACAACTATTATGGAATGTGAACATTTAGCTTGAATGTAGCTGGATCAGGTTGACACCAAGTGGTTAGGAACCTGATCTAGATAAATAGAAGGATTTAGACCAATTGAGAGGCCTTCAGAGACTGTTAGTAGCTGAGACAGCATGTAGAACAAAGGCACAGAGATGAGACTGAGTGTCATATGAGGCACGGGTAGAGACAGAGTTCAGTGAGGGGCACCTGGTTAAAGCAAAAAATAAGTGTAAGGAAAGTAGGCTCATGACCAGAGTGAGTGCATGTTTTTGCCAGCATTGTATTCTAGGCAAGGAATTTCAGTATGGAGTTTTAGGTAGTGCCTCAGGATAATTAGTGAAACAAAAACAGGCTACATGGAGACCAATTTAGTACTAGTATTAAAGTCTAGGCTAGAAACAGTGAGAAAGTAACTTGGTAAAGCGATTTCAAAGCTGTTATTATTAAAGTAGAAAGCAAAAATGAATGGTTTATATAACATATCATCAAATTTGTAATCAATATGTATTATGTACCTCACTGTAGTCCTTGGATCAGTTTTGCCCATTGGTAAGATAGTTATTTTTAAAATTGGGGGGATTAAAAACAAACATGATAAATATCCTGTCATTGGGGAAGTTGCCAGTCCATGGTGGATATATTGTTATATGTATTGCAGGCCATGGAGAGAACAACCTATGTGGATCTTTAGGGACAAAAAGGAAAGAATAAAGATAAACAAGTTTTTCTTTCTCTCCCAACTCACCGTCTTACCATTGTTGGGCTTCAGATGCCAGAAGCCTCTTTAGCTTTCAGGCTCTGTTCCTAATGAGAGTCTTTCTGGAGGACTGGAGGTCACATGCTTGGAATAAAAATGTTACTACCTTGGCAGGTAGCAATTTTAATGGGCTATAGTTGGTTACAGAACTATGGACATAATAAAGAATTAAAATTCTTGAGTTGTATGATTCTTATTAGAGTTCTATAAAACTGAATGCCAAATGGTGAGTCTCATGACATTTCTGAGAGAGAGGTCATTGGTGAGGTCACTGTTGGATACTGTATTAAGATGAGGAAAAGTGCAAATCTCTAGGAGCTTTTTCAGTCCTGTAGTCTGTGTGGCTCTATCTAATGGGACTTCTGGTTTGTTAATTTGATGTTTGTTTATACATTCAAAAAACTTTGAGAGGTGTTTCAAGCCTTCAGCATGCAGAAATAAAGGTTTAATTGGGGAAATACCATAAGTAAATAGGGGCATGGGATAGGAAAGGGACGTTTGTGTGTGAGGGTGGGGTGGGGAGATGTACTAAGGTTTCCTACAAAATGACTTCTGGGATTAAATTAAAGGAAGGCCAGTAGGAGTGTGCCAGCTGAAGAAAATGGATGCTCTTCCTATAGTGCCCTTCTTTGTCTTGAAAACTATGTTGTCTGAAATAAGTGTAGCAACTCTGGTTTTTTTCCTCCTCTTTGGCATGAAATAACTTTTTCCATCCGTTTATTTTCAGTCTATGTGTCTTTAGAGGTAAAGTGTGTTTCTTGTAGGCAACAGTTCATTGGGTCTTGTATTTTCATCCATTCAGTTAATCTGTCTTTTGATTGGAAACATTAGTCCATTTACAGATTGTTACTGATAAGTAGGGACTTATTTCTGCCATTTTGTTAGTTGTTTTCTGGTTATTTTGGGGTTTTCTCTTTCTTCTTTCCTCCCTGTCTTCTTTTAGTTAAGGTGATTTTCTCTATTAATGTGGTTTACTTTCTTGCTGTTTATATTTTGTATAAACAAAATATATATTTTGTATATTTTGTATTGTTTGTTTGAGGTTTCCATGAGGCTTGCAAATACTGTCTTGCAACACTTTTTTTTAACCTGATAACAACTTAGCACTATTTGAATAAACCAATAAACAAGCAAAAGGAAAAGTAATAAAAGCATTACAACTTAACTTTACCCCCCACTTTAAACTTTTTGTTTCCATTTATATCTTATTGTACTATGTCTTGAAAAGTTGTTGTAGTTATTATTTTTGATGGATTCATCATTTAGTCATTCTACTTAAGAGTAGTTTATACACCACACAGTATTATAACATTCTGTATATTTACTGTTACTCATGGGTTTTTGTACCTTCACATGATTATTTATTGTTTATCGATGTCCTTTGATTTCTAACTGAAGTACTCCCTTTAGTATATCCTGTAGCACAGGTCTGGTTTTGATCAAATCCTTCAACTTTTATTTGTCTGGGAAAGTCTGTATTTCTCCTTCATGTTTGAAGGATTTTTTCATGAGATATGCTATTCTAGGATGAAAGTTTTATTTCCAGCATTTTAAATATGTTATGCTATTCTCTCCTGACCTGTAAAGTTTCACCTGAAAATGCTGCTGCCAGACATATTGGGGCTTTATCATATGTTATTTGTCTCTTTTCTCTAGCTGCTTTTACATTTCTTTCTTTATCCTTGACCTTTGGGAGTTTGATTATTAAATACTCTGAGGTAATATTCTTTGAGTTAGATCTGCTTGGTGTTCTATAACCTTCTTGTACTTGGACATTGATTGCTATCTTTATACTGGTATGGGAAGTTCTCTGTTTTTATCCCTTTGAAAGACCTTTTCTCCTTTATCTCTTTTTCTACCTTTTCTTTAAGTCTTGTAACTCTTAGATTTGCCCTTTTGAGGCAATTTTCCTGATCCCATAGACAAACTTTATTGTTTATTATTTTTTCCTTTTTTCTTCTCTGTGTACCTTCAAATAGCCTGTCTTAAAGTTCAGTAATTTTTTTTCTCCTGCTATATCAATTCTGCTTTAAAAGACTCTGAGGCATGATTTAGTATCTCAATTGCAATTTCAGCTCCAGAATTTTCATTTGATTCTTTTTAATTGCTTCAATTCTTTTGTTAAATATATCTGATAGAATTCTGAATTTCTTCTATGTGTTACTTTGAATTTCTTTGAGTTTCCTCAAGATAGATATTTTGAATTCTCTTTTTGAGAGATCATATACCTCTATTTCCTTCAGACTGGTTCTTCGTTCCTTATTTGCTTTGTTTCCTGGATGGTGTTGATGCTAGCAGATGTTCTTCGGTATCTGGGCATTAAAGAGTTAGATACTTATTTTATTCTTCACTGTCTGGAATTATTTGTAAGCATCCTTCTTGTGAAAAATTTCCAGATATTTGAAATAACTTGAGTGTTGTGGTTTAAACTGTATATGTTTTAGGGGACACCCCAAGCCCAGTAATACTGTGGTTCTTGCAGACTTGTAGAGGTACTGCCTTAATGATCTTCCACCATATTTGGGAGAATTCTCTGGATTACCAGGCACAGACTCTTACTCTCTTCCCTTAGATTGTCCCAAACATACAGAGTCTTTCTCTATTCTGAGACACCTAAAGTGGGGGTGAAGTGACAAAAGCATCCCTATGGACACCATTACTGTGATTGTACTGGAGGAGACCTAAAGCCAGAATATCACTGAGTCTTTCCCAAGGCCTGCTGTAACCCCTCCCTGGCGACTGCTTATGTTGTCTCAAGCCTAGGTACTCTACAATCAGCAGGTGGCAAATACAGCCAGGTCTGTGTCCTTCCCTTTAGGGTGGCAAGGCCCTCCTGGCCTTGGTGAATCTACAAATGCCATCTGAGAGTCAGGGAGTAGAGTCACAATCCTTAAAAGTCTGCCGGGTGTCCTATTGTATTGCTGATAAGTTGGCATTCAAACCACAAAAAATGCAGTCTTCCCACTGTTCTTCCAATTTCCAAAGGCAGAGGAGACTCACCCCTAACCCACTGCCACCCCAGGCTACAAGGAATACTTCCAGACTACTACCACTGTTCCCTTAAGGCCCAAGGACTCTTAAGTCAGCTTTTAATGAATGTTGCCTGTCATGGGACTTATCCTTCAGTGAAGTCTGCTCTATTCCAAGGCAGGTCCAGAAATGCTGTTGAAGAATCAAGTCCTAGAATCAGAAACCCCAAGTGCACACTTGATGCTCTATACCCCTGTGGCTGTGCTGGCACTTAAGGTGCAAGATAAAGTCTCCTTTACTTTTACCTCTGCTTTTCTCAAATGAAAGAAATTTTGCCCTGTGGTTACCACAGCTAGTAATATGCTGAGTCTCACCTGAAGCCAGCAAATCTCAGCGGCTCACCCAAGGCCCTTGAATGTAGAATTTGTGTATCACTGCTGGTTATTCAGGGCCCAAGGGCCCTTCAGTTAGCAGGTGTTGAATGCTGCCAAGATTGGGTCCTTTTTTTTTAAGGTAATGGGTTCCCTTCTGGCTCAGGGCTTGCCTAGAAATGTCATCTGGGAGCTAGGGTTTGAATTGGGGGCCTCAGCACTCTGGCTGGTGCCCTATCCTGAGTGGCTGATCTGGTATCCAAGATGCAGGACAAGTCTTCTCCACTCTTCCCTCTCCTCAAGTGGAAGGAAGGGGTCTATTTTGGAGCTGAAAATGTGGTCTGGAGTTAGGGGAGGGATGATGCTAGTGTTTCCTCAGCTACCTCAGCTGTTGTCTTAGTATGCCACATTTCCCTTTAGTCCAGTGCCTCTGGGCCTAGTTGAACACTAGGACTCACCTTTAAGTGGCTGCCTTTGTGGTCTAGACTGTCTTTGAAGTTGACTTGGAGACACAGAGTGCTGTAGTCTTGGTGACAAGGTTTGTAGGCACTGAAGTTCAAACTCTTGGGCTTAGTGATTCCCTTGTGGCTATGGCTGGTTTAAATGCTCCCTTCATCGGAAGGTATCAGCTGAATTTGGTTTTGTTTTTGTTTGTTCTCTAACAGGAGAGCCCTTAATTTATTTTGTTTTGAATTAATTTAATTTTTTGACTCAGGGTCTTACTCTTTCACCCTGGTTGGAGTTCAGTGGCATGATATAATTTTTTTTGGTTGTATTTTTGGTAGAGACGAGGTTTCACCATATTTTCCAGGCTGATCTTAAACTCCTGAGCTCAAGTGATCTGCCTGCCTCAGGCTCCCAAAGTGCTGAAATTACAGGCACAAGCCACCATGCCTGGATAGCAATTAGTTTAGTGCCTCACACTTGCTATGTTCTCCCTTCCATAGCAACCAGAGACTCTACTGCGGCTGGAGATGGGAAGGGATGATGGTAATTCATACTTTTTTCCCCTATCTTCTTAGTGCCTCTTTCATCACTGTGAAGTTTAAACCAGGTGTTGTGAGTGCACACTTGATTTTTGGTTCTTTAAATGGTGTTCCTATTTTTTTTCTTTGCTGTGTAGATGGTTAACTTGGTGTTCTTGTGGGGAGATCACTGCTGGTGCTTTCTGTTCCACCACCTTGCTCTGCCTCCCCACATATGAATTCTGACAGGTACTGTCTTTATTTTAATTCAGCTTCACATATTTTTAAATGTATTATTTTTCTTCCCATAGACAAAAGTTATCAGTAAAACACTTTCAAACATATATGATTTTCAGCTCTCATTTTCTTATTCATACGGCCTAAATGTGCCTGTATGAGGTTGCTGGAGACCCTTGTTGGGAGGTCTCACCCAGTCAGGAGGAATGGGATCAGGGTTTTGCTTCAAGAAGCAGGCTGGCTGCTTTTTTGTAGAGCAGGTGTGCTGTGTTGTGGAGGACCCTTCTTTTTCTGGACCATTTGGATTGTCTAGTCCTGGCATGCTGGAATGGCTCACTCTACCAAACCACAGAGTTGATGGCCACCCCTTCCCCTGGGAGCTCTGTACCGGGGAGAGATTAGAGTTCTGTCTGTACAACCCTGGATGAAGTGGCCGAAGCCCCCACAGGGAGGTGCCACCCAGTGAACAGGAATAGATTGGGGTCCTGCTTAAAGATGCTGTCTGGCCATGATCTGGCAGGGCAGTTCTGCATTGTGGGGCACCCTTCCTCATCTGGACCATTTGCGTTCTGTTGAGTCTACCAAACCACTGAGATGGCAGCTGCCCCTCCCCCAGGAACAGACTTCAGCCTTGTTGCCATTGACTAGCTGGAATTCCAAGCCAGTAGGTCTTAACTCGTGAGGTGCCATGGGAGTAGGGCCCACAGAATGATCTTGTTTGGCTCCCTGGATTCAGCCCCCTTTTTAGGGCTGTGTATGGTTGGATCTTCTGCCTAGCTGGGGATCCCAGGGCCAGAGTACGTAAAACACCTGGTTCTACATGTGTGCCTGAATGGCTGCTTTGCTGAAACTCTACACAGCCCTTCCGATAGACAAAGGTTATTGGTAAGACACTAACTTTCAAATCCAAAAGTTTTGTCTATTGGACCCAAGGCTTTGGTGGTGTAGGCTCATGAGGGGATCTCCTGGTCTGTGGGTTGCAAAGATCCATGGGAGAAGTGTGGTTTCCCAGGCAGAGTTGCACAATTGCTCACCATTTCCCTTGTCTGGAGTGGGGGTTCCTTTGGTTCTGTGTTGCCCCTGGGTGGGCCATCACCCCACCCTGCTGTTCTTCATTCTCTGTGGGTTGATTTGTTTGTCTGGTTAGTCCCAGTGCAAGAACCTCTATATTTCATTTGTAGGTGCTGAATTCACTTGACACTCTCATTCCTCTTCATGAGTGCCATCTTGATTTCTCCCTCAACGCTGAATTTAGAGTTAAATTTATTACATTTAGCCTTTAAAGTTAAGTAAAATTTTATTTTTTCTAAATTTTTTGTTTATGCTAAGGCTAAATGTAAGTTCTTAATTTTCCTAAAGTTTACTTTGTTCAATTCACATTACAAAACACAAAAGTATTTTCAACACTATTAAGGTAATTTAATTAAATTCGATCTCCACATTTGTTATGTTTAGCAGTTATCTGGGTTTGTTACAATATTATGGTTTTTAATTTTTTTTAGTTGACAAACATTGTATATGTTTATGGTGTACAACATGATGTTGAAGTGGCATTGTTGTCTGGAGTAAATACCCAGGATTCATTGTCTCACACCAAGAAAATTAAGGACACAAACACATATGGGTGGGTTAAGGTGTGGGAAGTTTAATATGCAGAAGAAAGGAGAGAGGAGAGCAGTTCCTTGAGAGAGAGAGAGAGAGAGAGAGAGAGAGAGAGATGCGGGTGGGGGGGAACAGGGAAAGGTGCATCCATAAAGGGGAAAAGTGGCAGACCCCAGTAGACTTTATAGGTAGGCTTGAGGAGGAGGTGTCTGATTTATGTAGAGCCCACAGACTGCTTCTATCAGGTGTGACATATGCAAAGCACATGGGTAAGGCTGGTTCCCCCAAGCTAATCATATAATGTGAATGGACTCTCCACTTGGCCAGTGCTATGTTTTCTGCTTTTTACTGTACATGTGGCTGGCAAAGAAAGGAAGATAGAGCCACCATTCTGAACATACTTAATCCCAGGTAGTATTTTTCTATTGGCACAACTGCTGGGATTCACCTGTGTAAGCTTACAGCTTGCTTGTCTATGTCTGCACCTTAATTGTAAAGGCTGCTCTTGGTTAGAAAATGATTTTGGGGCTGCTTTTTATTAAAAGAAAAACCTTATCAAGGACTTGCTTACCCTCACTATCTGCCTAATAGTTTATTTTTCACTCCTATATCAATGTTTTGGCATATATGGATATATTGTGGAATGAATAAATCAAGCTATTTAGCATACATAATACCCCACATTCTTATCATTTTTTTTGATGAAAATACTAAATATTAATTTTTAAGGCAGTTTTTAGTTACACAGTATATTATTAATTGTAGTCATCATGAAGTACAGTAGATCTCTTGAACTTATTTCTCCTATTTAAATGCAATATTCTTTCCTTTGGTCACTGTGTTTTCAATCCCATTATAACCCAACCTCTGGTAATCACGATTTTGTTCTCTGTTTTTGTGAGTTCAGCTTTTTCAGATTCCACGTAATTGGGATCTTGTAGTACTTATTTTTTTTTTGTCACTGTGTTATTTAACTTAATATATAATGACCTCCAGGTTTACTTAACGTTGTCATATATGACAGCATTTTTAAGTTTTTGAGATGGAGTTTCACTCTTGTCACCCAGGCTGGATTACAATGACACAATCTTGGCCACTGCAGCCTCTGTCTCCTGAATTCAAGCAATTCCCCTGCCTCAGCCTCCCACGTAGCTGGGATTTCAGGCGCCTGCCACCACGCTGGGCTATATTTTTGCATTTTAGCAGAGACGGGGTTTCACAGTGTTGGCTGGGATGGTCTTGATCTAATAACTTCATGGTTCACTCACCTTGGCCTCCCAAAGTGCTGGGATTACAGGTGTAAACCACCATGCCCAGCCGACAGCATTTCTTAAGGTTTTGTTAGTGTTCCATTGTGTGTATATGTGCCATCATTTATCTTTTCATCCATTGATGAACACTTTGGTTAGTTTCATATCTTGGATACTGTGAATAATGGTGCAGTGAACATGGGAGGGCAAATATATCTTCAATATGCTAACTTTATATTCTTTGGATGTGTACCCAGTAGTTGGAATATGGATTAGATTGCAGCTTTATTTTTAATCTTTTTTAGGAAGCTGCATGCTGTTTTCCATAATCGCTGTACTAATTTACTTTCGTACCAACAGTGTGCAATGTTGCCATATCTACACATCATTCCCAATACTTTCTATCTTTATTGTTTTTTTGGTAACTGCCATTCTAACAGGTATGAGGTGATACCTCATTATGGTTTTGATTCACATTTCTCAAATAATTGGTGACGTTGAACATTTCAAAATATACTTGTACATTTATATGTCTTAGGGAAAACGTCATTCTAGTTTTTTTTTTTTACCATTTTTAAATTAGGTGTTGGTTTTTGTTTTTGTTTTTATTGTTTTGCTTTTGAGGTATTTGAGTTCCTTATGTATTTTGGATATTAATTTCTAATCAGTTGTATGGTTTAAAAATATTTTCTCCTGTGCAGTCACTCACTCTTGATTGTTTCCTTTGATGTGCAGAAGCTTTTGGTTTGATGTTATCTCACTTGTCTAATTTTGCTCTGGTTTTCTGTGCTTTTGGGGTTCTATCCAAAACTTCTTTGCCTTGACAAGTGTCATGAAGATTTCTCCCAATATTTTATAGTTTCAGGTCTTACATATAAATATTCAAATATATATTTGATAAGAAAAATCTGAGAAAGCATCCAAGGAGTACTAACAGGGTAACTGTATAGTGTGAGTGAGGCTCAAGATGCAGGCAGATATCAGCAAACTCACGGCTTTCAGTTTGTAGTAGAAAATTAGATTATTTTCTCTATAGAGGCACAGTCTTTGTAACATTTTAAAGCAGGGTAACAATAAGATTTGGTTCTCGTAAGGTGTATTAGTCTGTTTTCACAGTGCTAATGAAGACATTCCTAAGATTGGGCAATTTATAAAGAAGAAGAGTGAACAGTTCCACATGGCTGGGGAGGCCTCACAATCATGGCAGATGCAAAGGAGGAGCAAAGGCATGTCTTACAAGGTGGCAGAGGAGCTGCCCTTTATGAAACCAACAGATCTCATGAGACTTACTGTCATGAGAATAGCATAGAAAAAACCTGCCCCCATGATTCATTTACCTCCCGCTGGGTCCCTCCTACCACATGTGGGAATTACAGGAGCTACAATTTAAGATAAGATGTGGGTGGAGACACAACCAAACCACATCAGGAGCATATTTTATCAGATGTAAATATAGCTACCCCTGCTTTCCCATGGTTTTCATTTGCATGAAATATTTTTTTTCCACCCTTTTACTTTCAATCTTTATGCTTCTTTAAAGGTAAACTGGGTCTTTTAAAGGCAGCTATGCAACTTATACATAAGTATGTATAAGTTTAACTTATGTATAAGTTGCATAGCTTATGTATAAGGAAGTTTAATAGAATGAACTTTCTAGTCATGCAGCCACTCTGTGTTTTGATTAGGGAAATTAACTTATTTGTATTTATGATCATTATTGATAGGTAAGAACTTACTGCTGCTACTTTAAACATTATTTTCTGGTTGTTTTAAAGATCCTTTTCCCTTTCTTCTTCTGTGGTTGCCTTCCTTCATGATTAGATGATTTTCTCTAGTGGTATACTTTGATTCCTTATTTTATATATGTTGTGTGTCTAGCATAGGTTTTTGCTTTGTGGTTACATGAGTCTTAAATAGTTATAGTTATAAAATGCAATTTCAATCTAATAACTTTGATTAAATAAAAAACTATACTTTTATTCCATATCCTCCTCCTCCCACATTTTTAATGTCACAATTTACATATTCTTGTATTATTTTCCCTTAACAAATTATTATAGTGATTAATGTTATAATAATTTTGTCTGTTAACCTCACTACAAATATAAGTTTTTCCACATCACTATTATAGCATTAAAGTAATCTGAATTCGTGTACTTAACTTTTCTGGTGAGTTTTATAATATCCTATGAGTTTGTTACTAATTAGTATCATTTTATTTCGCCTTGAACAATTCCCTTAAGCATTTTATAAAAGGTATGTCTGGTGGTGAGGAACTCTCCCAACTTTTGTCTTGGAAAATTTTTATATCTTCTTCATTTCTAAGAGATAGTTTGCTGGATCAAGTACCTTTGGTTGGCATATATTTTTTTTTCATTAAGCACTTTGAATATATTATACCACTTTCTCCCAGGTTGTAAAGTGTCTGTTGAGAAGTCTCTGTAGCCTTATTGGAACTCCTTTAAATGATTTGCTGCTTTTCTCTAGCCAAATGTTTTCAGGATACTCTTTTTCCTTTTGACCCTTGACAATTTTGTTGTAATTTTTCTTGGTGTAGTCTTATTTAAATAGAATCTGATTGGAGGCCTTTGACCTTCCCATACTTGCATATTTATATATTTCTCAAGATTTCATCTGTTATTTCATTAAATAAGTTTTTTGACCCCTCTTCTCTTCTCCTTCCTAAATTTGCATCCTCAAAAATATGCTCTTTTGATGCTGTCTTATGAATCCTATAAACTTTCTTTATTCTGTGTTCTTTGGTTCTCCTCTGACTGTGTATTTCCAAATAACCTGGTTTTAAGTTCACCAATTCTTTCTTCTACTTCATCCACTCTGCTGTTGATGTTCTCTATAGCATTTCTCATTGCATCTTTTATTTTTAGCTGTGGAAACGATATTAAAAACAATATCGTTTTTAATCAAACCAAGTGTAGTGGCATGTGGCCATAGTGTCAGCTGCTCAAGAGGCTGAGGTGGGATGATCAGTTGAGAACAGAAGGTCAAATCCAGCCTGAACAATGTAGTGAGACCCTGGCATTAAAAATAGTAATAATAATAATTTCAGTCTTTCTGTTAATTCTTTTTTTGGTCATGCATTTTATCTCAACAAATTGCTTCTTGAAGCTCACTGAGCTTCTCTAAAATGGTTATTTTGAACTATATGTCAGGCATTTTGTGTGTCTCCCATTAAGGTCAGCTGTGGGAAAGTTCTTGTGTTCTTTTGGAGATACTTGGTTTTTTTGTTTTTTCATGTTTCTTGTTGACTTATGCTGATATTTGTATATTTGGTGGAGGAGTCACCTCTTTCAGACTTTATAAGCTAGTTTTCTGGTGGAAAATCTTTTTCCTATGGTAGAATGCATGGATGCTTGCTGGGTGAGGTGCAACAGTTCTGGCAGTAGTTGGGGTACATCTTTGTCATTGTTGTGTGGCTCTGAGAACTGAAGTTGTTACTGCTAAATATTTACAAGATCCTCAGTGGCCTGAATGTCTGCACTGGCTGCAAGTGTTATTGGAATCTTCAGTGTCAATGACTGTTAAGATTCTGCTGATCTCTTTTTCTCTCTCTGGGGAAGTTATGGCTAAGGGGATTATTGTTAGCAGTGAGTCTGACTTTTTGGGCCTGCTCATGGTTGCAGTGGTACCCATGTCCAGTGAGTGGTACCCATGAAGCAGCCATGGAGCTGAGTCCTAATGTACAGGCATGTGTGGAAGTACTTTGGCTCACAGATCCAGGTTGGAAATGGCACAGCTGTGTGTGGCACAGGCACTTATCCTACCATGTTGGTCATAGTATGTGGCAAACAGGATTCTTGGAAGCAGCCAGAGAGCCAAGAATGAGAACATAGGTGTGTACAGTTAAAATGGTTCTGGCGTCAAGGCAGGGTCTATTCTCTATGGTAGCTTAGCTGAATCCTGGAACACAGACATGCACAGTGAGACTTTGGGTCCAGGCCCAGAGTATGAACTAACTCATTACAAGGATGGCTGTGGTATCTGAGGCATGGGTGAGTGCAGAGTAGTTACAAAGCCTGGGTCTGGATTGTGGATACTCACAGAAAAGCTGCTACTTAGCAAGACATGTAGGTTTGGGAGAAATGGCAGCTCCTTTATCGTAGTGGCTTACTAGTGAGGATATGGCAGTAGTGAGGAAGGCAGTTGCATCTGCCTTTCTGTGATTTCCTGGAAGTAATTGGTTGGTTACGTCAGTGGTAAAACATTCTGGTGTTCTCTGTGGAGCAGGCCACTTGGGAGCCTGATAGTTCCTGCTGCAAGGCTGATACTGGTAACCTCTTCTTTGTTTGTTCCTAGCCATTTCCTGGAGTCTCAGGTATGCTAATCTCACCAGTGATCCTTTCTATTTAAATAGTATCTTTTTTTGCTTCATTGTGTTGCTGTAGATTCTTTAATAGGCCCTTGAACCCTGCTACTCCAGTATCATGCTGATGTCACTTCTCATTCTAGCCGTCTTTTTAATTTGTGTGCCCCCTCTACCTTGGTTTTCTAGTTTGTACTTGTATGATTACGGTAAAAAGCTTTAATTTAACTCTGTTACTCTAATCCTGTATCATCTGTACATTTATTTTCATTGTTGTCACACTTGGAGAGTATTTTCTCTTATGCTTTCTGATTTTTATTGTCTCCTGTATTTCTAGTCAATTTTCTATTGTTAGTTGGACTATTCTGTTGGTTTTTATTGTTATTCTACATTGATTTAGAAGAAAGACATCTTATTTTTTACTCACTAAGTGACGAGTAAAAATTTTCTAAAAATATTTATACATGGTCATTTATAAATACCTGTATCATGTCATTTGTTTCAAATTATGAGTTGGAGAAATACAGCATATTTATTTCTTATTCTTTTAATCTGGTTCCCCAACTTTCCCTAGACTTTATCAGTTTATACTGGAGTATGAATTCTTTCATTTAGAAATGCAATTTTTCAAGGTAAAGCTTTTTCCAAACATGCTTTAGTTATTACTTATGTTTATCTTATCAGCCTTCTTCCATGAGCAGTTCGTTCTTTTATTCAGTTGTCCTTTGTGCTTTATCTCATTGCTTAATAGTTCATTGCTATTATTATTTGAGTACTTATCAATCACTATTCTGAATATTATATACACTAACTGATTGAATCTTTACAATACTTTTTAACAATAGTATAATAATTGTCATTGAACAGATGAGAAAATTGTGGTTTAGGAAGATTAAATGACTTGTATAATGTCTTGAAGCTATTCATGAAATAAAAACTTAAACTCAGGTCAGTCAGAATCTGAAGCCTCTATAGTAGTGGCTCTGAACTGGATTATTTTGCCTACCACCCCCAGTAACACTTGGCAATGTCAGGAGACATTTTGGTTATGATAACTGAGGAACTGGGATGTGCTTCTGGCATAAGGTGGGTAGAGTCTGGAGATGCTAACTGAACATCTTACAATGCGCAGGGCAGGCTTCCACAATAAAGGTTCATCTTGTCACAAATGCAATATTTTTTCTTGTTATTTGTTTCTTTTGGCAGTCTATTAAAACATGTACTATGTATTTCATCCAAAGCATGTTATTTTGACATTGGGTTTTCATTTTACTATCTATTAGATTAGTTGAATTGGTGCATTAAAACTTTCCAATAAAGAAGAGATATAGGCCCACACATATTCATTGATAAATTCTACCAAATATTTAAGAATGAATTAATACCACTTCTACACAATCTCTTTAAGACAGTAAAAAGGAACATAATTTCCTATACATTTTAGGAGGCCTTATATAGTCTATTGTCTACATGATTTATAGACCATAAAGGCCATATATATATATATATATATATATGTATATATGTATGTATATACATGTGTATATATTTATGTATATAAATATATATGTGTATGTGTGTGTGTATATATATATATATATATATATATATATATATAGAGAGAGAGAGAGAGAGAGAGAGAGAGAGAGAGAGTGAGTGTGTGTCTAGAGTCTATATAGTATATCTTCAAGAAAATGTTACCCAGTTGAATTTATATAAAGGGCATACATTTTGACAAAATAGGATTTACTACTGAAACGTAAAGATATTTAAACAATGAAAAATGAAACGAAGTAATTTACTACATAGACTACAGACGAAAATTTATGATCATTCTAATTGATGAGAAAAAGCATTAGACAAAATTTTAAAGTCTTTCACAATAGAAACTTAAAAAGTCGGAGTAAGGGGTATCTTCCATAAGCTTATAAAAGGCATGAATAAAACCTCCAGCTGAATATATAATGGTGAGCGACTCAGTGGATTCCCCTTAAGATTAAAAACAAAGCATGCATATCTGTGCTGACCATTCCTATACAAAATCAGACTGGCAACCTTAGCAAGTGCACTGAGGAAAGAAAAAGAAATAACGTGTGTACAGAGTGGAAAGGAAGAAAAATAATTGACTCTCCTTAATAATTGTCAATGTACAAAATCCCAAGGAATCTAAAAATGATCCTACAACCAATAAAACGACATTAGTGAGGTTGTAGGATACCAAGTCAATAATACAAAAATATTTCTTTTGTACAGGAAATGAACAACTGGAACTTGAATTTTTTTCTCAAATTTACTGTATATATACAGTATATATATATATACAGAAGAAATACTTGTTTACACACTTGTTTATATACAGAAGAAATACTTGGTATGATTTGTATGCTGAAAACCATGAGAGAGTAATAAAAGAAATCAATAAAGATGTAAATAAATGGAGACCCACACCGTCCCCATGAATTGAAGATTCAATATTGTTAAGACATCGGTTGTCTGTAAATTGGTGTATGGATTTAATAAGATCTCAGCCAAAATCCCAGTAGACTGTTAAAAGTTTTATAGAGAGGGAAAATTAGTAGCATAATAAAGTGTTTTGAAGGGAAGAACTTAGAGAACTCTTACTGCCTGAGTTCAACACAGTATAAAGCTACATTAATTAAGACAGTGTCACGTTGGTGACAGGGTATAGAGTCATATCAATGGAACAGGCTAGAAATGTCAGAAATGGACCTGCACACATTTGGTCTATTGATTTATGATGAAGGTACAAAGATAATTCAAAGGAGGAAGTGTATTTTCAGTGAATGATGTGTTGGAACAATTGGACATGCCCATGAATATTAGTTTGTAATTAATTTCTCAATTGTAATTTAAAAATTTTAGATGAGTCTTAACCCAAACTTTACACCCTCTATTAAACAACCTCAAAATGGATCGTGGGCCAAATTCAAACACCCCAAAGTATAAAATTTCCATATGAAAACAGGAGAAAATCTTTTGGCCTTGAATGAGGCAAGTAATTTTTATGACAGCAAAGTTATGATCTGTAAAAGAGAAAAATGGCTTCATCAAATTTGACTTTATTGAAGTAAAACCTTTTGTTCTGTGAAAGAGATTGTTATAAAAATGAAAAGAGTAGCCATAGACTGGGAGGAAGTATTTGCAAATTTCGTATCTGACAAAGGATTTGTATATGGAATACACAAATATGTCTCCAAACTCAACAATGAAACAACTCATTAAATAAATGGGCAAAAGATTTGTATATTCTTTGCTAAAGATAACATATGGTTGTCAAATAAACACATACAGAGATACCCAGTGTTTCCAATCCTCAGATGATTACAAATGAAAGCCATGTTGAGATGCTACTATGAGTATATTAGAACTAAAATAAAGAACGGATAATAACCAGTGCTTGCAAAGATGCAGAGCAAGTGAAACTCTCATATGTGGCTGCAAATGTAAAATTTTACAACTAATTTAAGCAAAGTTTGATAGTTCCTTATAAAGTTAAACATATATGTATCATAAGACCTAGAAATCATACTTTAATAGGTAATTACTCTAGAAAAATAAAAACATGTGTACCCATAATCCTGTATGTGAATGTTTATAGAAGCTTTGTCCATAATACTGACAAACAAACAATATAAGTATAGTAACTGGTTAATGTATAATTCCATTTATATGACAGTCTTGAATACAGAAAATTTGAGGAACTAAAATAGATCAGTGCTGCAGAGGGTTGATGGTAGGAAAAGTGTTTGTCTATAAAGTGGTAACATGGAATGTTGAGGCATGATTGGAATTGTCCTAAATCTTGACTGCTGTGATTGATACATGATTGTGCATTTGTCAGAACATAGAAGTGTATGCAAAAGAGATAATTTTAGTATATGCAAATTAAAATACATATATATATATATATATATATATATATATATATATATATATAGAGAGAGAGAGAGAGAGAGAGAGAGAGAGAGAGAGAGAGACAGGGTCTCACTCTCTTGACCAGGGTGGAGTGCAGTAATGCATCTTGGCTCACTGCAGCCTGCGCTTCCCAGTCTCAAATGATTTTCCTACCTCAGCTTCTCAAGTAGTTGGGACTACAGGCACATGCCACCGTGTCCAACCCATTTTTATATTTTTTGTAGAGATGGGGTTTTGCCACATTGACTAGGCTGGTCTTGAACTTCTAAGCTCAAAGCAACCTGCCTGCTGGTTTCTCAAAGTGCTGAGATTACAGGTGTGAGCCACCATGCTCAGCCAAACTATGTTTCAAAATAGACAAGTAAGCATTATTTTCATCGATTTGCATATACTTTTTAATAAATATGCTTATTGACTCCTAGAAGTCATTCATTATAAGAAGAACCATTATTTTTTGTACTATTAAGAGAGAAGAAACACCAATTAAACTATAACATACCAAAGGATTATACATGTATCGTGATTT
Source organism: Leontopithecus rosalia (assembly GCA_028533165.1). Taxonomy (NCBI): domain Eukaryota; kingdom Metazoa; phylum Chordata; class Mammalia; order Primates; family Cebidae; genus Leontopithecus; species Leontopithecus rosalia. The sequence continues at coordinate 33,522,626 of CM052655.1, read as the reverse complement.
CAAAGTTGTCATGTGAAAAAAACATGAGCACCTTTAAATATATATTATTTAACATGCACAAACTGGAATTGATCCTCTGTCTTATCAGCTGTCCTGGTTTATTTTAAAAATCACACTCCAGAAGACTGAAAAAGAGAGATAAGTGATAAGATAAGTGGAGGCTGGGAGTCAAAAGAGCAAAGGGGCAGCTATTTCATACAGAGGACTTGAGTATAAACACAGGTAACACTAGGGGAGAGCAGTCTCTTGCCTTTGTACCCAAGAATTCTTCTAGGTAGTTGGAATTATATATTTATTCAAGGATATTCCCTGAGTCATGTAGAAGTATGATAATTTATTATTTGGGTATTAGGATTAAACCTGCTATATTAGTCCATAAAGGTGCTAGTTAGTATAGTTGTATCTTTATGTAACGTAGAGAAATTACAGGGAGAAAATCTTGTTTCAAGCATTGTTTTTAAAAAAGACCAAATAAAAGACATTAAGCTAAAATTGTCATTTATAAATGTGCCTCATTTAAGGTAAATTCAAGGTATAAATTATCCTAGAAGTTGATAAATTAGAGCAGGTTGTAATAGAGACATCTGATTACTTATCTTAATGCATTCAAATTCTTTCAAATATCAAATTCTCCACTCTGGGTTTAAATACTTTGTGTTTCCTAAATTTGAATACATGTGTATTTTTAAAAACGTGTAGTGTGAGGTTTCTTTATGGATGAATAACAGAGCTTTGCCTTTGTCTATTTCATCTAGAATGAGATCAATAAATTGCTATACACATTAGGGCAGAACTCAATTGACAGAGATCACTGGGTACCTTAGAGTGACTATAAGTTGGGTAAATCAGTATAACAGGCTTTGTTCTGAAGACAACAGTAATACTTGTGTTTTGAGAGGAAACCAAAGTCTACAGAATTTGTAATCATTTCAAAATTAGTACTTGTACTTTATGATAGTAATAAACAGACTTAATTCACATTGCCACTATTGGCCTTTGCTAAATATTGTATATATTTTGAAATACAGAATAATTGGATGCAATTAAACATGTAGGGGAAAAATGCCTTGCTCAATTTAAAGTGATCAGTGCAAATCCTGACTGCTGTTTATTCAAATATATCATGCTATGACATTAATGTGCTCCTACAGAGCTTAAGTCAATGTTCTATAAAATATAACAAAGTATGAATTTTTCAATTAATTGATGAAATATTTTCATAATTTAAGTTTTTAACAATGTTAAATGTTGAATTTTGTTCATGGTGCTAAATGGTATTTAACATTATATAGGTAGGTACATTAGTTCTTCCTTATTTTTATTATTATAATATATAGTTGTTTTAGGAATGCAACACTTGCAGACTTTTTAATGTTTTAGATTCAGGGGTATGTGTCCAGGTTTATTATATAGGTAAATTGTGTGTCACCGAGGTACTAAGCCTAGTACATGATAGATACATTTTGTTATCTTTTCCCTCCTCCTAACCTCAGGAAGGCCAACGTCTGTTGTTGCCCCTTAGTATCCGTATGTCCTCGCCATTTAGCTTACACTTGTAAGTGGTAACAAGTAGTATTTGGTTTTCTATTCCTGTGCTAGTTTGCTTAAGATAATGGCCTCCAGCTCCATCCAAGACACTGAGACGGACATGATCTTACTCTATTTATGGCTGCATAGTATTCCACAGTATTTATGTGGTCTACTGTCAATAGGCATTTAAGTTGGTTCCATGTCTTCGCTATAGTGAATAGTGCTGCAGTGGACATACACATACATATGTGTTTGTGGTAGAATGTTTGATATTCCTTTGGGTATGTACTCAGTAATGGGATTGCTTAATCAAATGGTAATTCTGCTTCTAGTTCTTTGAGTAATCACCACATTGCTTTCCACCATAGCTGAACGAATTTACACTCCCACCAGCAGTGTAGAAACACTTTGCTTTGCACTGTTTCCAGCATCTGTTGACTTTTCAATTGTAGCCATTCTAACATCTAAACTTTTAATGAGATGTTAGAACCAAATAGACTATACTACATATTCTCAAAAGAGCCTGGTGTGTATTCCTAAATAATAAAAGATGATGTTGCATAAATGAAATAAAAAGGCACAAGATACAATACTGCATGTGCTCAGTATACATCCATTTATTAAAGCATATGCCAGAGGATCGCATCACACTATGTATTTAGAGAAGTCATTAACAAAGCAATGGCAGAACAGTTTAACATGAATTAGCCAACCTCACTGGTCTGTGATTTCACACTCAGTAGCAGAATGGTTCTGACAGTCATGATACTAATCTCTGCTGTTCTTAACATATTAGATCAGCTTGTTCATGAAGCACAATTATTATAACAGGTTCTTGTTTCTGCTTCTGTAAGTAGTCCACTAACAGTTATGACCATAAGTTATCATTACAAAGTACTGCTTTTTTCAGCCATATAGTTTGGCATAGACTCTAAAATGTTAAATCATAAAAATACAGAAAATGCAAATATTCATAAACTGTTTTATAGCAAAAACCAACTTAGGTGTATTTTTAGGTACCAAGCTGTATTACATTGTTCTACTGCATCTGATGCATTTAGGGCTTATAAATACAAATTACAAAATTGTAAGCAATTTCTTCCAACTAAATTTTACTATTTTTTCACTAAATGGATGAAAACATGACTTTTGGCATCGGTACAATACATAGTAATGCGGCATTCAGTAATAATCATTGAGTATTTTTTTTAAAAGAAAGCATTGAACTGATTATAGAGTTAAGGAGATAGTCATAACTGTCAGAGGGAAGATAATAACAATATAGTTACTTACAGGTATTTTTAGTAAATAAACCTTCCGTCCCATTTCTAAACCATTAACCCAATGACTTTTTAAAGAATGATCTATGGTATAGCCAAGACATAACACTACATGACAGATGCATCAACTTACCATTTTTACAAATGTGATGTGACCTTGGCAGTTTTAAAGAACAAAGTTTTGTCAATATATATCAAACATTGTTAACAAACTCTAGCATTGCTTTGTGTAAGTTTGCTTTAATAGCATTTCTTCACAGTGATATTTCAGAAAGGTTGGAAACTGGTCAGCAGAAAATATTTCCCACCTTTTCTATTTTAATTTGTATGCAAAAATCACAATATATCTGCAACTATAAAATTACAAATGCTTTCTAGAACTGACCGCATTTCTAGTTATGGTAGAAAAGGGTATTTGTAAGACATCTATAATGAGGTAAGTAAATAAAATGGAAATTGAGAAATAAATGTTTTCTGATCTATGGCCAGTACTATGCGCAATATAAACCAATTTAACAAAGACAACTGATGGGCAAACTGAGAAGACTAGTTTTTAAAACTAATGAATGTGAAATTGGTAAAGAAACAAAATAAACATTTTATAAGGTGTTCTTGATATTTTACTTCACATCATAATTTTGGCACTTCATGGAACATTTATTTTCCAAAGACCAGAATTAGTATAAAATTTCAGCAGGTTTTTCACATACCTTGTAGACGTTGTACATGAGTACTGGCAAACATTGAAATGTACTGAAATAAACATTCCCCTGTATTTGCACATGCATGCAGTAGTCAAACAATTATAGTTATGAATTTAGCTTGCAGTGTTTGTTTCAAGCACTTTCTTCAGGAGATCTTGTTTCAGATTTAAGTCTTACAAATTCTTTAGCCACATCATCACTGGTCCTCTGAGAGAGTATTCTAAGGATGGTCAAACCAGTTTCATCCACAGAGATATTTTTCAGAAGAGGATACCATGCCCCATAGCTTCCCTTTTCTGCTATGTTCTGTAGCTGAATGACTGTCATTCCGATAATTCGATCTTCTCTGGCAAAGCAGTAATCCTTAACTGAGAGATGAAGTTCATAAGCCCCTGGTCGATTTTCCTTTCCCAGAATGCTGTGTGGATTAAAAATACAAAATTTGAGCAAAAACTTTACTTCCTCTAGGCACCCTATTTTAGAACCAATATGGGTATAAGACACCTATATGTCTATAGACACCAATATGGTTCTAAAATACTGCTGAAAATTGTATACATTGGAATCTGATTCTTGTGTTGGCAAATAGAATATCAGTGTATTTTAACCCCTTAAATTTGACTTAGAAAGCTAATTTTAAAATGACTTTTTCCCTAGGCAGAAAAAAATGGGAATTAAGATGCTATGTTGTACTTAATCACTAGAGGCAGAGTCTCCTGATTGCGGGTACCATGGAGTTGGACAGGGTCATGGAGACTAGGGCAAGGTAATGGGTACCTCTTGGTAGAATTTCTATGCCATTTTAATATCAATTACTACAATCAATCACTTTACCTCCAAATCCTGGAGAAGCTATTATATCTAGGAGTCTTTTCTTGGGGTAATACACCGCATAGCCCATCAAGCACTATTCACAAGATGCTAAATTGGATACAACTGTCTAGACTAATCAGATCCAGCAGAACCTGGTGATTCAGTGGCAGTTCTTTCCTATGGCAACAGTTAGACCTATCAGGTGTGTCACCTATCCTAACAACCTCCTAAGACAGCCTGTCAGTGTAGAACTGAACATAATAAAGAAGGCTGAGTAGTGATATGGTAGATATAGCCTTCTTCCACCCCTTATTTTTTTGTTCATTCTCATATCGTTGACTTTCTAATGAATGTACATTTAACCCTCAGCAGAACCAGCTTTCAAATTTCTTCCTTTTATGAGTGACTTTTTCTGATGAAACATTTTGCAGAGTCCAACTTTCATTTGCAGGCAACCTTGGTAACTAAACTTTTCACTTTAGAGAAATCTGAAATAATGTGAAAGAAAATGAAAGCCTGGGGGATAAGAGTAGAAAAGCAAAATATAATAGGAATCAGATCCCATGAATTAAAAATCCTGCCTTTAAGTGGCTCACTGTGTTATATTTTGAGGAAACTTTAGCTAGGTCCAGGTTTTTGGGTAAGTTAGAGAAGTAGATAGTGAAATGTGGTCAGCTGGTTTATTAGCAGGTAATGTGATCTATTAGGACCCTTTTGATAGAGTAGGACACTTGAGTTTTAACAAGTAATAAGAGAGTAAAGTACTCAGAACAGAGTGCTGAAAGGAATATGGGAAACCATGAACAGAAATCCTAACCTGTACCGGAATGTTTTTGTATAAATCCTTAGGGCTTTTTCCTAGGTCGTGTAACTTGTTTCCCTTACTAGGTTAGATTATTTAAAGAATTAAATGATATCTTTTGAGAGTCTGACAGGTATCTCCAAATTCATTTGAAACAAAACTTTTATCTTCCATCTTGGTAAATTAGTATCTTCCCATCTACTCATGTTAATAACTTAGGGATCATTCTTGATTTTATTCAGTGCCAGGTGTCTCCCACCTGCTCCCTGTGAATCTACCCTGCTTTTTGCAGTTTGCAATAGTAAACTCATCTGTTGGGACTCCCTCAGTAGGTAGATTTTGGCCAAAAGGGAACTTCATCAAGAGGTCAGCAGTGAGGAGAGTAAGGTCAGGTCTTTATTTCCCTGGCTCTTTGCCTCCATGGAATATCAGTGCTGCTTTCAAGGTGGCTGAGTGCTGAGTAGACACCAAGTTTTCACTTTGACTCTTCCTCTCTTCCTTCCAGGCATTAGAGTGGTAACTGCCTGGTTTCTATTAGCCACGGGTCCCATTGTGACTTAAATTTCCCTGTACTTACCACTTTGTAAATTTTTTTGTAAGTAAACTCATTTTGAATAACTCTGGAGCAGTCTTGGGGATTACTCTTTCATGTTCTGCCTATGGCAAGACTTTACTTTCAACACGTTATTCAGAATCTTCCACATCTATCTCCCTACTGCATTCTGGTTGGTCACTAATAGCTAGTGCCTGGGCTATTGCAATAATCTTCTAACTGATCTTTACGTATTTGGTTGTACTGCCATATAATTTTTCTGTACACAACAAACAGAATAAAGATGTAAGTCACACTGTTCATCTCTTCATTTGAAAAGCCTTCAGTGGACCACCTACTGAACTTAGAATTGCAAAGCCCTGTGTGACACAACATCTTTACCTTGGCCTCCTGTTCAAAGTAATTGGATCTCACTCCTTTACCTATGGATGTGCTGCTGCTTAAACATGCCAGGCTTATTCTTGCCTTAGAGTCCTTGTGCTAGCTATTTCACTTCATCTGAAATGTTCTGCTCTTCCATGCTTGACTTTTCCATTTTTATAGGATTCAGTTTAAAAGTCACATGCTCAGAGAGGCTTCCCTGACCACCCAGGCAAAGGAGCTAGTCATAGTACTTAACACACAGTTCTGCATATGGTATTTAATATCATATGAAACATTTTCATGACTTTATCAGACATTCCTCATCTGAAGAAAGTAACTTCCATGAGTGCATTACAAAAGATTCATTCAGAGACGTCCTATGATACATACACCTAATAACTATAACATTGGCTAATACATAGTAGGCACTGAACAGATAATGAATGAAAGAGAACTAAAAACATAACCTTCTTCATTTTCCTTAGCCCTTCGCACTCTGATTCCCTCTATAAGGTCAGCTGTACAATAACAATTGCCTGGTGGAATAAGTTAGGTGGGTTTATGACTTACAACTGAAATGTCTCATTGTACTTTGGTGACCATGTGTTGCTTTTTGTTTTTGTGCCTTGTTTTCTCTTCTTGTCTGCAAGATTGGGTCCCAGTATACAAACTTCTACGAAAGGGCGGAACATTGCTGTGGTTTGCCAGTTTAGGTCATTAATAGCAATCACTAAAACAGGAAAGGAAATACACATGTTAGCAAACAAATGTGTGGAAACTTAGTGTGTAAATTGATTTATGAAGCCATGACTTGCATTTAATAGTGCCCTGATCCCAATGACAAGACACTGTACTCCAAGACAGTAAAATACTAGTTCCTCTCTGGAATGCACACCTGCAAAAGATTCATTAAACTTTCACATGTGGGCAACATATTTTTCAAAAATATTTAAAGAAATGGACGGTATATAGTACTGTATACAATCGATTCCAAAATGTATCTATTTTACTCTTAAATATTCAATATGTAAGGCAATTCTGAAATATATTGGGCAGCTCTGTTTTTGCTCAAAGTGGGTACTGAAGTGACTAATATAAAAATAGAATGAGTATATTTTGAACAAAATGTTAATCCTTTAATTTCAGCTTTGAAATGACCCCTGCATTCAGGCAGTTTTTACAATATAAAACAACAACTAGAGCCACTCATTATAAAAAACTCTAAGCTAGCTGTTGGAAATCACATAGAAAAATAAGTTGGTTATGTGAATATTAAGACCATACTGACATAAACTTTGGAAATTTAACCAGTGTATTTATGTATCTTGAATAATGCAGGCTAGGCATCAGTGCCATTGATATTTTTCTATTTCAGATCAAAAGCTCGGATTTCTTTGGGAAATTTAGAGCATGCCCTAAAGTAATTATGTGTATGTTTTAAATGCAAGAAGAGTTGCATTGCTGATACCAGTATTGCTGCAGGAGTTTGGTAGGCTGTCTGATTTATTTAGACCCGAAGTATACCTTTTACAGTGACTTTATGATCGCCTGTTCCTGGGGTGGCAGTGATGTCCACGTGAACAGATATCTGACCCACTGCATCTTTGGAGGAATGACCTGAAAATAAGCAAAGTTAACTAGTCTGAAAATTTAGGCCAGTAAATAATGGACAATTTCATTCTATGCATAAGACTTACAATTTATTATTGGAAATGATTCTTTCCCCTAATATTCACTTAAGTTTGATATGTAAGTTTCAGGCTTGGATGTAATAATTAGCCCATTGAACTGAAATTTCATTTGGCCTGCAGAAATCATAAGACACTCTGTTTACTATTATGAAATTTCAAAGAACTTGTGGTTGATTTACTAGCCACTTAATGAAGTTATAGTTATTACTTGCACACAAAGATGCAGCATTGCTTTTTATTACTTTAAGAACCTTTCTACAGTGTACCATATCAGAGCACTGGGAACAGAAAGGTAGCTTTGTATGGTAGCTACCTTCGTGAAACTATCGTTGGCCAGGAGAGACCAACATATAAACAAGTTGTTGTAATTTATTTGTGACGTGTACTGATAGCATTTTAAAAAGTCAACTTTATCCTGGAAAAGATTAGTCAGGAGTGAAACATGCTGTATTGGAAAGGGCCAGTGATTTGGGTTCAGATAAACATGAATTCCAATCACAGCACTGATTCTATGTTCCTATTTTCTTAAGCTTCTTAAACTTTTTTTTTTAATTGTAAAATGAGGATGACACCAACCTCTTAGTATATGCACATTAACATATTTATGAACATATGGAATTTTCCCCAAACTGAAGCACATTCTTTAGTTACTCGTTACCATGTCTTTATCTTTTGACCTAAAAATATATCATGGAGGTCATTCCAGTTCAGTATAGATAAAGCTGCCACTTTCTTTTATATGGCCCAGAATATCACCGAACTACCTACAAAGTAAATGTTCAGCAACTACATGCTTGGAAAATAAAACATTAATGTTCGACCTGTAATCCATTATATGAATATATACATTAACCATATTTCAATTGTTTTTAATTCCTTGCTATTATAAACTATAATGAATCATTAGCATGTTGCAAATTTATCTACAGTATAGTTTTTAAAAGCATAGTACTTTTGTCAGAGTTATGTGGAATTTTAATTTCTACCTATAGAGATTGTAACCTTTGCATTCTCATTTGCAATGTATGACATTAATAAGGATCTTATTTTCATAAAAATGAAGGCAAATGCTGAAATCCCAGAACAAAAGATTCTGAAACACTTTCAGTTTCTATCTTGAGAGAATGATCCACTAGAGCCTTTCAACACAACCTGCTGAGATGACCAATTCACCACAAGGGCCTCTCTCCCTGCCACAGCCATTTGATGATAAAAGGACTGGAAGATAGAAAGTGGTCACTTTGGACATAAGAAATAGAACATCCCTTCACACTAACCAAATTTTCAATGACCGCCTCACCACTGAAGTACAAATGGAGTCACCTTTTTTCTTTCCTTCCTTCCCCACACCAGGAAGACTACCAGCAGGAGAAAGAGGGCAGGTGTGCATGAGAGGAGGTCACATCTTTCTCACTTACTCTTTGTACTACTGAAGACGTGATTATAGCCCGCTTTTGGGAGAGACTTTTTTTGTTTGGCCGGTTTATTTTGGAGACAGGGTCTTGCTCTCTTGCTCAAGCTGGAGTGCAGTGGTGCAATCATAGCTCACTTCAACCAACAGGGGATTTTCCCACCTCAACCTCCCAAGTACCTGGGACTATTAGTGTGCACCACCACACCAGGGCCTCCCAGAGTGCTGGATTACAGGCGTGAGCTGCCATACCTGGCCGAGAATAGAGCTTTGAATCAAAACTTTAATCTGAGCAGAATGAAACCTTAAGAAATGAGTAATTTTCTAGCAGCACAAGTAGCTAATACTGTCTGAACTGTATGGGCTGCAACTTGCTATAACATTCTAACTAAAACAACATGTAAGTTTTGGTTTGCTGCCCTTAGTTATGGAGAAAGACCAAGGGACTTTTTAAACATATACAATGTTAGTTTTTCCTTTCCCAAATTGCTTGTCTGTGGTCTTCCATTTATACACCCTACCAGTGTGTTTTTTCTAATAAGATCCTGAAGGTTGTATTGACGTCAGGGGAGGAAGGTTTAAAAATCTTGCTTATGTACTCATCAGTGTCTGAACACTTTCCTGAAACCTCCTGGGGAGGAACATTTACTACACTCTCAAAATACATACATACTTTTCTAATAAAAAATAAGAGATTTTGTTTTCAATTACTTCAAACATGGTCTTGAGAACTGGCTTTGTAAGGTAGTACAACCCTAAGAAAGTGCAATTAGGAAGAAATTTTCTGACAAATTTTGGTAGAAACGACAGGCTAGAAAGAGTTGATTGCTCTTACTGGCTAATAGTCATGCTGTTTAGAATTTTTACTTTGGAACTACACAATTGTGTGTTCATGGCCCTATGTTTATATCACTCTCAGTACTCAGGTTTTTCTAGTATTGTTAATTATTCAGATAATTCTCCTTAGCTGTATTCCATAACAGAATGCCTTTATTTTTAGTAATCCATACTTCTCATTCATACAATGTAATGCTTTGATGTGCATTACATGGACAATTAAATATTGATTACATAGGCTGGCAGTAGTTGCTTCCACTGTTTAAATAACATTAGTATCCCTCTGACCAGTTCAAATTTCAGTTACCATGGTATATTAAATGTGTGTAATTGCATAAAGGACAAAGTTCACAAGCTAATTCTGTAGTCCACTCATAATTAGATGGATAGCAGATACATATCCTTAGTGACCAATCTTTTCTTTCAAAGTACGTGTTTGGTCACTCTGTGCCTGTTCATACAAACAAAGTGTGGGCACCTTGTTTCCCGCTTATAAACCCATGTGATTATTTTATAAACCTGGACAATGGAAAGATGGAATCGTGCAGGAAAGATGCAAGTGCAGCAAAGAAAGGAAAAGCAATAATGGTAGAGTGAAACATGCATAGAATGCAAAAGAGTTAAAGAAATTAGTGACCCTTGGAATGTTGACACTACTGCCATTGGAGAGACTCTAGGTAAGCATCCAAGATGATTACTGAAGCTGGGCTTACTGATGTAAGTGAGGAAAAATACACAGGTATCCTAGCGAAGTTTACATGGAGAAAAACTCACATTTAAGGAACTCTCAGCCAAAAGAATTACAATGTTGGGGGATTGTCAGAGACATAAGTTTGCTCATTATTTCCATGTCATTTATTTGGAGGAATTCCTGGTAGTCATTTAATTGTAGCCGATAAAATATAATAGCTATAATTTTTATTACATATGTATGCCAGGCGTTGTGCTAAGTGCTTCAGGTATGAAATCTTGAAAGGTTTTGTATACATTTTACAGATGGAAAACTGGGACTCAGATGTTAGTTATGTGTTGAAGTCAATAAAGGGCAAAGCTGACTTCAAATCTCTAACTCATACTGTATAGTATATACTCTGCTCTGATGCTCACTGAACAACTTCTCCCACTATCCCTCCTCCTTGCTGCCCCCACTTTTTGTTTATATCAAAGAGGAAAAAGCAAACTTTAGCCAGGTATAGTTTTAATGCTATTTAATATATTGCTACATGACAAGACAGGACATGAAATGAAAGATTAAAAACATTACTTACATAGCACCTAGACGTCTTAAGATATTCTAACATTTATTTTGCATTTTCACTTATTTTATGCTAAACTCTATAGTCATGTGTCTCTATGGGTATAAATTTTGAGAAATGTGTTGTTATGTTATTTCCTCATCGTGCGAACATCATAGTGTGCTTACACAAACCTACCTGGTATAGCCTATCGCACTTCTAAGTAGTAGTGTATAGCTAACTGTTCCTAGGCTACAAGACACTTGTATTGGGCTCTTACCATGTATGGAGCTTGCGGGATTGGAAGTTGCCCTGGGTGAGTCAATGAGTGAATGTAAAGGCCTAGCCATTACCATACACCACTGCAGACTCTCTAAACACTTGGGCTACATTGTAAAAGATTTTCTTCAATAATAGATTTCTTTCAATAATTAAGTAACTGTTCTATAACTTTTTACTTTATAAACTATTTTGTAACCTTTTAACTCTTTATTATTAACATTTAGCTTCAAACACAAACACAGAGCTCAAACTGTGTAAAATGATCATCTTTCCTTAAAAAAACTTATTGTGTAAGCTTTTTTCACTTAACCTAATCTATGTTTGATAGGTGTACCTGAATGTGATAGAAAGAATGAATCCAAGTTGGAAAACACTCTTTAGGATATTATCCAGGAGAACTTCCCCGATCTAGTAAGGCAGGCCAACAGTCTAGGATATACAGAGAACACCACAAAGATACTTCTCAAGAAGAGCAACCCCAAGGCACGTAATCGTCAGATTCACCAGGGTTGAAATGAAAGAGAAAATGCTAAGAGCAGCCAGAAAGACAGGTCAGCTCCCACAAAGGAAACCCATCAGATGCACAGTGGATCTCTAAGCAGAAACCCTACAAGCCAGAAGAGAGTGGGGGCCAATATTCAACATCCTTAAAGAAAAGAACTTTCATCCTGGAATTTCATATCCAGCCAAACTAAGCTTCATAAGGGAAGGAGAAATAAAATCCTTTATAAACAAGCAATTGCTCAGACATGTCATCACCACCAGGTCTGCATTACAAGAGCTCCTGAAAGAAGCACTAAACATGGAAAGGAACAACCAGTACCAACCACTATAAAAATATACCAAATGGTAAAGACCATTGACACAATGAAGAAATGGCAAAACAACCAGCTTAGCATCAAAATGGTGGGATCAAATTCACACATAACAATATTAACCTTAAATGTAAATGGGCTAAATACCCCAATCAAAAGACACAGACTGGGAAATTGGATAAAAAGCCAAAACCTATCATCTGTGTGCTGTATCCAGGAAACCCATCACAATGACACACATAGTCAAAATAAAGGAATGGAGGAACATTTACCAGGCAAATAGAGAGCAAAGAAAAACCAGGGGTGGCAATCCTAGTCTCTGATAAAATGGACTTTAAACCAACAGTGATCAAAAGAGACAAGGGCATTATATAATGGTAAAAGGATCAATGCAACAAGAAGAGCTAACGATCCTAAACATATATGCACCCAGATACATAAAGAAAGTTCTTAATAAGCTACAAAGAGACAGACTCCCCCAAAATAAGAGTGGGAGACTAACACTCTGCTGTCAGTATTAGAGAGATCAATGAGACAGAAAATTAACAAGGGTATCGAGAACTTGAACTCAGACCTGGACCAAGCAAACCTAATAGACATTTACAGAACTCTCCACCCCAAATCCACAGAATATACAGTCTTCTCAGCTCTACATAACACCTACTCTAAAATTGACCACATAATTGGAAGTAAATCATTCCTCAGCAAATACAAAAGAATGGAACTCAATCATAACAGTCTCTCAGACCACAGGACAATTAAATTAGAACTGAGGATTAAGAAGCTCACTCAGATCCACACAACTTCATAGGAACTGAACAATTGGCTCTTGAATGTTGACTGGCTAAACAATGAAATGAAGGCAGAAATAAAGATTTTCTTTGAAACCAATGAGAACAAAGACACAATGTACCAGAATCTCTGGGACACATTTAAAGCAGTGTCTAGAGGGAAATTTATATCAGTAAATGCCCACCAGAGAAGTGAGGAAAGATCTAGAATAAACACCCTATCAAAATTGAAAGAGCTAGAGGAGCAAGATCAAAAAACTAAAAACCTAGCAGAAGACAAGAAATAACCAATATGAGAGCAGAACTGAAGGAGATAGAGACACAAAAAACCCTTCAAAAAATCAATAAATCCAGGAGCCGATTTTTTGAAGAGATCAACAAAATAGACTGCTAGCCAGATTAATAAAAAAGAAAAGGGAGAAGAATCAAATAGATGCAATAAGAAATGATAAAGGGGATATCACCACTGGTTCCACAGAAATGCGAACTACCATCAGAGATTACTACAAGCAACTCTATGCACATAAACCAGTAAACCTGGAAAAAATGGATAAATTCTGGATACTTGCATCCTCCCAAGCCTAAACCAGGAAGAAGTCAAAACCCTGAACAGACCAATAACAAGGGCTGAAGTTGAGGCAGCAATTCATAGCCTACCAACCAAAAAATGCCCAGTTCCAGATAGGTTCACAGCCGAAATCTACCAGACGTACAAAGAGGAGTTGGCACCACTCCTTCTGAAACTATTACAAACAATCCAAAAAGGGAATCCTTCCTAAATCATTTTGAGACCAACATCATCCTGATACAACAACCCAGCAGAGACTCAGCAAGAAAAGAAAACTTCAGGCCAATATCCATGATGAAGATTGATGCAAAAATCTTCAATAAGATACTGGCAAACTGATTGCAACAGCACATCAAAAAACTTATTCATCACGATCAAGTAGGCTTCATCCCGGGGATGCAAGGCTGGTTCAACATATGCAAGTCTATAAACGTAATCCACCACCTAAATAGAACCAAGGACAAAAAACCACATGATTTTCTCAATAGATGCAGAGAAGGCCTTCGACAAAATTCATCAGCCCTTTATTCTAAAAACCCTCAATAAACTAGGTATCGAAGAAACATATCTCAAAATAATCAAAGCTATTTAAGACAAACCCACAGCCAATATCATACTGAATGGGCAAAAACTGGAAGCATTCCTTTTGAAATCTGGCACTAGACAAGGATGCCCTCTCTCACCAATCCTATTCAATAATTAGGCAAGAAAAAGAAATAAAGGGTATTCAATTTGAGGAAGTCAGATTGTATTTCCAGATGACGTGATTGTATATTTAAAAGACCCCATCATCTCAGCACAAAATCTCCTGAAACTGATAAGCAACTTCAGCAAAGTCTCAGGATACAAAATCAATGTGCAGAAATCACAAGCATCCCTATACAACAATAACAGACAAACAGAGAGCCAAATCAAGAACAAACTGCCACTCACAATTGCTACAAAGAGACTAAAATACATAGGAATATAACTAACAAAGGATGTAAAGGACCTCTTCAAGGAGAACTATAAACCACTACTCAAGGAAATAAGTGAGGACACAAACAGATGGAGAAACATTCCATGTTCATGGTTAGGAGGAATAAGTATTGTGAAAATGGCCATATTGCCCAAAGTAATTTATAGATTCAATGCTATCCCCATTAAGCTACCAATGACCTTCTTCACAGAACTGGAAAAAAATGCTTTAAATTTCATATGGAAAAAAGAGCCCATGTAGCCAGGACAGTCTAAGCAAAAAGAACAAAGCTAGCAGCATCATGCTACCTGACTTCAAACTATACTACAAGGCTACAGTCATCAAAACAGCATGTTACTGGTACCAAAACAGAGATATAGACCAATGGAATAGAACAGAGGCCTCAGAGGCAATGGCATACATCTGCAACCATCTGATCTTTGACACACCTGACAAAAACAAGCAATGGGGAAAGGATTCCCTATTTAATAAATGGTGTTGGGAAAACTGGCTAGCCATGTGCAGAAAGCAGAAACTCAATGCCTTCCTGACACCTTACACTAAAATTAACTCCAGATGGATTAAAGACGTAACCATAAGACCTAACACCATAAAAACCCTAGAAGAAAACCTAGATAAAACCATTGAGGATATAGGCATAGGCAAGGACTTCATGACTAAAACACCAAAACCACTGGTAACAAAATCAAAATAGACAAATGAACCTAGACTCTAGAGATTCTGCACAGCAGAAGAAACAATCATTAGAGTGAATTGGCAGCCAACAGAATGGGAAAACATTTTTGCAATCTACCCATCTGACAAAGGACTTAAATCCAAAATCTACCAAGAACTAAAACAGATTTACAACCAAAAAAAAGAAAAAACCCATTCAAAAGTGGGGAAAGGATGTGAATAGACACTTTTCAAAATAAGCCATGTATGAGGCCAAACAAACATATGAACTCATCATCACTGGTCATTAGAGAAATGCACATCAAAACCATATTGAGATACCATCTCACGCCAGTTGGAATGGCGATCATTAAAAAATCTGGAGACGACAGATGCTGGAGAGGATGTGGAGAAATAGGAACACTTTTACACTGTTGGTGGGAGTGTAAATTAGTTTAACCATTGTGGAAGACAGTGTGGCGATTGCTCAAGGACCTAGAAATACAAATTCCATTTGACCTAGTAATCTCATTACTGGCTGTATATCCAAAGGAATATAAATCATTCTATTATAAACACACATGCGCACATATGTTCACTGCGGCACTGTTTACAATAGCAAAGACCTGGAACCAATCCAAATGGCCATCAATGATAGAGTGGATGAGCAAAATGTGGCACATATACACGATGGAATACTATGCCACCATGAAAAATGATGTGTTCGTGTCCTTTGTAGGGACACGGATAAATCTGAAAACCATTGTTCTCAGCAAACTGACAGAAGAACAGAAAATCAAACACCACGTTCTCACTCATAGGACGGTGTTGAACAATGAGAACACATGGACACCGGGAGGGGAGCATCACCCATTGGGGTCTGTTGGGGGGGAATAGAGGATGGACAGCAGGCAGTGGGGAGGTTGGGGAGGGATAAGACAGAGAGAAATGCCAAATATAGGTTGTGGGGGGATGGAAGTGGCTGAGGCTTACAAAGGGTCAGGATCCTCAACATCACTTAAAATTTTTAACTTAAGTCTTTTCTAACTGTAAATAATTTTATTGCTATACTTTTTATGACTGGCAGAAACAAAATTACATACTTAATTTTGTTTCCTATGACTCTATGGACATTAAACTTACTGCTAATTGAAACAGCTTATTTCTTTTTTCTTTTTAAAGATGGGGTTTCACCATGATGGCCAGGCTGGTTTTGAACTCCTGACCTCAGGTGATCCACCCACCCCAGCCTCCCAAAGTGCTACCATTACAGGCATGAGCCACCACACCCAGCAAAACAGCTTATATTTACTACCTATATTGAGTCTCCATGACTACAGTTTGCTGAGGTGTGTTGCTGAGAAATTGATTAGAGGTTAATAAGAAATCCTTGAGGTAACCCTGAGGTAACTCACCATGTTGATTAATTATCTTTTAGAATGGCTTTGAGAAATTTAGTTATCCTAAGTTTAAATATTTTAGGATTGAAAAATATGGATTTTTTTAAAGAATAATTTTAGAGCTAGAGAGCATCTTGGAAATCATTTGGTCCAGTCTTTTTGTTTTAGACATAAAGAAGTTGAGGCTTAGTATTTTGAAGAAGTTCCAATAATGAGGGCAGTATTAGTGGTAGGTTTTATTTTCAGTTCTGGGTGCTTTCTACTGAACTTGTCTTTTGGAATACAGAGAATGGGGTAGACTGTCAAACAGAAGCAGAACTTGGGAAGTAGGTACAACCACTGTTACTTGTTCCTACTTGGAAACTCACAGCAGTTAGGGGAAAACAAACCAAACCACTTTCAATCCCAACTAATGTCTGAGAACTGTTTCAGATGTAGACAGTCATCATCTGTTTAACTGGACCCATCAGCATCTCTCAGATCTATTTATGCATCATGATTACTAGCAAACGACTGTCTAACAGAGAGAGGCATAAAAAAGATTCTCTCCCAAAGTGTGTATTCCCAACAGGCATTGTAGGCAGGAAGAGACTAGGGAATAATGCATCTTGAAGGATGAGGGCTTCAGGATGTCTTCTGCTTGGTAGTCATTAAAGTAAATAAATGTAGTCATGGTAATCAAGCTAGTTCAGATGAATGAAGTTAGTCTAGGAACTGTGCATCCCCACACCCCTGGCTTCAGACCACTGCATCTGTCAGTAACCAAAGGGAGGTAAGAAGTAAGACCCTCTTTTTGATAGCACAATAGGGTGACTATAGTCAATAACATCTTAATTGTACATTTTTGCAAGTAAAAGGATAAATGCTTGAGGGGATGGATATTCCCTTCCCCAGGATGTGCTTATTTCACATTGCATGCCTGTATCAAAACATGTTATGTACCCAACCAAAATTTTAAAAGTGGCTAAGGTTAATCTAGTTCACATACACATTGAAAAATCTATGTCTAAATACAATATTAGATCAACAAGACAGAAAATTAGCAAGGATATCCAGGACTGGAACTCAGATCTGCATCAAGTGGACCTAACAGACATCTACAGAACTCTTCACCCTAAATCCACAGAATATACATTCTTCTCAGCACCACATCACACTTACTCTAAAATGCACCACATAATTGGAAGTAAATTGTGCCTTAGCAAATGCAAAAGAATGGAAATCCTAAGAACCACTCTCTCTGACCACAGTGAAATCAAATTAGAACAGGATTAAGAAACTAACTCAAAATTGCACAGATAAAAGGAAACTGAACCACCTGCTTCTGAATGACTACTGGATAAATAATGAAATGAAGGCAGAAATAAAGATCTTCTCATTTGAAGAGGAGTGAACATATAAAACCCAATAAAGGGCATCTGAAACAAAAATTCTATAAAACAAGAAAAATATAATATATTCAGAACTAAGATGAGAAAGCTTATCTATGAAAACAGCATCCTAAATAAATCAAGATTTTAAAAAATAGAGCCATTAAATATATAAAAGAAAATTTCTTGACCTAAAAGTTTTAAATTTTTGGAAGAATTCAATTTCAGAAAAATTAGAAAAGCATAAACTACATCAGCATACATGTGGATGAAGTGTTTACATTTCACAGATAAAGGGCAAAATGTTTTATAAGTATATAATAGCTATTCAAGAAGAAAAGGACAAGGATTCTGACAGACCTGCATTTTTCCTCATAAAATTCAGGAGGAAATGACCCAATACCTAGTTATGAGAGAGACACCATATGATCCTAGCATTTTAATCTAGCCAGTTTTTCCTTGTGTGTAAATAAAACATAGTTATATTCAATAATTCAAGATCCCAGAAAAAATACATATTTCAGCCCAAAAGCTTAAGCCTGGAGATGCTGGACTGTAGGAACCATGGCAGTGGGTGATGGTATTGATGTATATCTTACTGCTACACGAAAGTATTTTTTCTTGTTACATGATAGATACAGAGGGAAGTTACTGTATTTGCAGGGAAATTATGGATTCAAAGAGATTCAAATTCTTTGAATAGATGCCTATAGAGTCTAAAATTTGCTTTATGGCAGCTCAGAGATGCTCATGACAGTTCTTTAATTATAAAAGTCTTGAGAGTTAGGGATGTGGGTATTAGCAGCGGCACAAGTTCTATGCAACATGGTGTTAAAATAGAGTAAGACACTAGCAATAAGAGAAATATGGAAAGACAGCTTTTCATTTTTTTTCTTTTTATTGTGTTTTAGGTTTTGGGGTACATGCGCAGAACATGCAAGACAGTTGCATAGGTACACACGTGGGAGTCTGTTTTGCTGCCTTCTGCCCCTTGACCACATTTGGCATTTCTCCCAATGCTATCCCTCCCCCACTCCCCCCGCGCTGTCCCTCCCCTATTTCCCCCAATAGACCCCAGTGTGTAGTACTCCCTTCCCTGTGTCCATGTGTTCTCATTGTTCATAACCCGCCTATGAGTGAGTATATATGGTGTTTCCTTTTCTGTTCTTGTGTCAATTTGCTGAGAATGATGTTCTCCAGATTCATCCATGTCCCTACAAAGGACACGAACTCATCATTTTTGATTGCTGCATAATATTCCATGGTGTATATGTGCCACATTTTCCCAGTCCAGTCTATCATCGATGGGCATTTGGGTTGATT
>CM052655.1:33489591-33502725 GCA_028533165.1 Leontopithecus rosalia | reverse complement strand
ATTTTGTCAAGGCCTTCTCTGTGTCGATTGAGATAGCCATGTGGTTTTTGTTTTTGGTTCTGTTTATGTGGTGAATTATGTTTATAGACTTGCATATGTTGAAGCAGCCTTGCATCCCCGGGATGAATTCTACTTGATCATGATGGATAAGCTTTTTGATGTGCTGTTGCAATCAGCTTGCCAATATTTTATTGAAGATTTTTGCATCTATGTTCATCATGGATATTGGCCTGAAGTTTTCTTTTCTTGTTGATTCTCTGCCGGATTTTGGTATCAGGATGGTGTTGGTCTCATAAAATGAATTGGGAAGGACTCCCTCTTTTTGGATTATTTGGAATAGTTTCAGAAGGAACAGTACCAGTTCCTCTTTGTGTGTCTGGTAGAATTCGGCTGTGAACCCATCTGGACCTGGGCTTTTTTTGTGTGGTAGGCTCTTAATTGCTGCCTCACCTTCAGACCTTGTTATTGGTCTATTCATAGTTTCGGCTTCCTCCTGGTTTAGGCTTGGGAGGACACAGGTGTCTAGGAATTTATCCATTTCTTCCAGGTTTACTAGTTTGTGTGCATAGAGTTGTTTGTAATAGTCTCTGATGATGGTTTGAATTTCTGTGGAATCTGTGGTGATTTCCCCTTTATCGTTTTTTATTGCGTCTATTTGGTTGTTCTCTCTTTTCTTTTTCATCAGTCTGGCTAGTGGTCTGTCTATTTTGTTGATCTTTTCAAAAAACCAGCTCTTGGATTTATTGATTTTTTGAAGGGTTTTTCGTGTCTCTATCTCCTTCAGCTCTGCTCTGATCTTCGTTATTTCTTGTCTTCTGCTAGGTTTTGAGTTTTTTTGATCTTGCTCCTCTAGCTCTTTCAATTTTGATGATAGGGTATCAATTTTGGATCTCTCTGATCTTATATGGGCACTTAAGACAGCTTTTCAATTACAGACAGTCTAAAAAATTAGGTCCACAGTTAATATTAATTAGTTAATATTAATTAATTAGTTAATAATTTCAGACACAAGGAAATAGTGTGACCGTCAACAACCTCTCTCCACCAAGTCCCTCTGGGGAAGCACTTGTGCTATTAATTAAAGTAGCTGAGGCACTAGGAAATTGGACTGAAGTTCTTATTCTATTTTATTTTTTTCAAGCACTTCTCATGTTGCAATGCATAATTGTTTCTCCAACCAAAGTATAAGCTCCATAAGGGAAACATCTTTTCTTTGGTCACAAATGTTTAATTACTACCTGAAACGGTTCCTAGTACGCAATAAGTACTAGATAAATATTTGCTAAATACACATAGTTACAAAATTAGAAAAGTTAGGAGTATCATTTAAAAGATAAATTTTAAATTAAACATGATAAACTGGGGTTATAAGCCTGGCATTTTATCATGTTTTATATCTCCATTTTGATTTTTAGCTTTTCATAAAGGGAGATATCATAGAAATAGTTAAGGCCCCAAGAGTTCTCTTCCTCCACAATGATGAATTCAGAAACTATTACTCTTGAATGTTTTTCTGCTTGTATTTATTGATCATTGTACACTGTTTTATTTCACTAGTTATTGTTTCTGAGGTTTATCTATGCTAAATAGATAGCACTGTAATTCACTTATTTTAAACTACTGTTTAGTATACCATTCATGAATATTTTATGATTATGAATTCTGTTAATGAATATTTAGTAAATATAGCAAGACAATTTTAATAGACATTTTTGAATATGTCATTTGTTGAGATTTTGATCATTGTATTTAATTCATAAATTTGGAAATTGGTACCTTGATATTTCTCTACAATTATTCAGCTTTACCTAAAAGTGACATGAAGAGCAAGAAATTAGGACCCCATTGAACAAATTCATACAAGTGCAAAAATCATAATGGAATACTGATAATATGCAAGCCTTTGACCAAGGTTGATATAAACTCTTACCCTAATAAATATCTCAAATTATAATAAAGCATTTGATACTTCTCATTCATGTTCAAAACTGAGATTACTGACATTTGGAGGGTAACTTTTAAATGCTTTTTTTAAAAAAAATATCCATTTATTTTGCAACTACAACCAATTTCATATCCACATGTAAATCATTAAAAATTGCCCTTTAGAGCAAACGTAATAAGACTATACAAAATTAGAATAAATGAACTGGTCTGAAAAGATATGTAAAGGCAATAATAGAAGGCAGTATAATTCTTGGAAACAGCAACATTTTTTTGCAACAATATGCTTATATTAAATGCAAAAACTAATAAGAGTTTCTGTAAGTTACAAAAAATGAGACAATGAAATATAGTTTAGACACAAAACAATAAACCTGTGTACCACTGAAACAAAATACCTCATGGATGTCACTTATTTGTATGTTTACTTGTTGCTTTGTTGAGTTCTAATCAGAATTTCCCCCCAAAATCCAATGCTCATTTAGAAATACAGTAACTAAGAACTTATTAAAGACAAAAACATTATTTCTATAAAATAGTTATGCATTTTATTAAGCAACAATGATTACATTAGTCTAATCCTGGACTTAAATAGCCAGACAGACTAGCACAAGTGGCACAGAAATCCAGTATGTTTAAGATAGTAGTGGCAAAAATGTCAGTGAGAAAGGCAATATAGATGAATCATTTGATATCTGTATGTGGAAAATCGTTTGGAACTTGAAATCAAATCCCAAACTTAAACAGAAAACATTTGCAAAAGATGTTAAAGACAGAAGGTTTCTATCCTTAATGTATACAAAAGTCCTGTAAGTAAAGTCTAAGTCACCAGCAGAAATTTAACTGATTAATATGTAACATTTAAATAAGGTATCTAGTATTGCCTATCACATTAGCATATACAACCAGCTAATGCTAGAGATTTTGTGAAAAAAATAACTACTTGAGTCCATTATTTATGGGAAGATGCAGTGATACCTTTTTAAGCCAGCTATATGTGTTTTTTCAGGTCCTTGATATTTGCTGTGTCTTTGGCCTGCTTGTGGTCAATTACTTTCTTGCTGTCCTTTTCTCCTGGGCTTCCCTGTTTACTTCTCTGCATTACTTATTGTTGCTTCTTTTCTCTCTTCTTTTAGCCTTTTGTTACATGCCATCCACTAATGTGAACCCTTGGCTTTCCACTCTCCTTCCGCTATTCTCAAACTTTAATCTTTTAAATATTTGTATTGTTAGCACCTACCCTAATCTTTCAATAGCTTTAAGATTATCTTTTCAAGTTTTCATCTTAGTGGAACCTCAAAGTTAATTTTTCATAGCCTCAAAATACCTCCAAGTGCTTACCTTCCCTATTTTCAACCTTGGTAACATTTTCCTACTGTTCAAGCTCAAATATTTGTCAATCCCGTGAGATTTATCTTACTTTTACTTGTTGACCCTAAGCAGTAACTAAATCATGTCCATTGTTCTAGTCTTTATTTCATTTTATTTAAAGTAGCAGGACTAAGGTTCCCACTATACACATTGCTTCCTGTTAACTCCTCCTCCTAAAACTGAGGGCTCTTACTGACCTGAGTAGAAATTTTAAATTTAATTCTAAGCTTTAGAAATTGTTCTCCTATCAGTTAGTTAGAACTAAATTTATCTCTTACCACACTCAACAATATCCCTTTTTACAAGCCTTCCTTCCACATATGCAAATACAATTCCACTTTCAAGCTCTGCCATCTCTGCATAGCTTCCCCAGTCACTCCAAGCAACACTACTGCTGTCCACTTGTAGCTACTCTATTCTCTCCACACCACTCATTTTGTATTCCTGTGATTTTCTACTGATCAAACCTATTACATCAGGAGGTTATGCCAGAAGTGAAATAGTTTTAATACTAAATTTTAAAAATAAATCATTCTATTATAAAGATACATGCACATCTATGTTCACTGTGGCACTGTTTACAATAGCAAAGACCTGGAACCAACTCAAATGCCCATCAATGATAGACTGGACAAAGAAAATGTGGCACATATACACCATGGAATACTATGCAGCCATAAAAAAACGATGAGTTCATGTCCTTTGCAGGGACATGGATGAATCTAGAAACCATCATTCTCAGCAAACTGACACAAGAATGAAAACCAAACACCACGTCTTTTCACTAATAGGCAGGTGATGAACAACGAAAACACTTGTGCACAGGAGAGGGAACAACACTCACAGGGCTAGGGGAGGGGAGGCGAGGAATAACACAGCAGAAATGCCTGATGTAGGTGATGGGGCAGTAGGGGAGGAATGGATACAGCAAACCACCATGGCATGTATGTATCTATGCAGACATCCTGCAGGATATGCACATGTACCCCAGAGTCCAAAGTACATTTTTTTTAAAAAAAAGTATAAAATTTTTAATAATACTATTAGTCAAACTGACAGAATGTCTGATACAAAAACTGTTCACTAAAATGCCAATTTTGGAGATGAAACCTAATCGTGATGCAGTATATGTAGTAAGTATGTGATGGCCTCCAGGCCATACTGCCTGGGTTTGAATCCAGGCTGCACTGCATATCTGCTAGGTGACCTTGAGCAAGTTACTTAATCTTAATTCCCACATCTGTAAGATAGAAATAACAGTACTTACCTAATTCAATTGTTGTAAAGATTAAATGAATTATCACTTTTAAGTTGCTACTATTTTGGTGGTTTTTTGAAATACTGAACTATTCACTCTCTTTTACCCAGCAATTTTCTATAAACGTGTCTTACAGAAACACTTGCACAAATGCACAAAAGTACATATGACTAACATTTTTATAGATGGGTGGATTACTTGAGGTCAAGAGTTCAAGACCAGCCTGGCCAACACTGTGACACCCCACCTCTACTAAAAATACAAAAAACTAGCTGGGTGTGTGGCGCATGCCTGTAATTCCAGCTACTAGGGAGGCAGAGTCAGGAGAGTTGCTTAAACCTGGGAGGTGGAGGCTGAAGTGAGCCGAGATCACACTATGGCCCTCTAGCCAGGGTGACAGAGCCAGACTCCATCTCATAAAAACCAAAGACAACCTGTAAAAGTAGTATAATAGTGAGTACATCATCATTTATCATACAAAATACTGTGAATTCATACTCTTTTAGTGTGAATTCACACTGAAGAATGAAGGAACTCTTGTATATAAAATATAAAGATCTATTTAAAAATACTATAATATGCAATGATACAGTTTGGCTGTGTCCCCATCCAAATCTCATCTTGAATTGTAGTTCCCATCATCTCCCCATGTTATAGGAGGGACCTTGTAGGAGGTAATTTAATCATGGGGCAGTTAGTTACCTCCATGCTTTTCTCATGACAGTGAGTGTGTTATCACGATATCTGAGGGTTTTATAAGGGGCTTTTTCCCCTTTGCTCAACACTTCTCTTTCCTGTCATCATATGAAGGACATGTTTGCTTCCTATTCTGCCATGATTATAAATTTCCTGAGGCTTCCCCAGCCATGCTGAACTGTGAGTCAATTAAACATTGTTCCTTTATAAGTTACCCAGTCACGTATATGTCTTTATTAGCAGTCTGAGACTGGACTAAGACATGCATGTTACCCGATTTTAGGGGGAAGAAAGAAGTATTATACATGTATGATTGAAGGTCTGGGAGAATAAACAATGCATACAGAGATAGTATTGGCAGAGTGTATTAGTTTTGCTGTCATACACTCTCGTATTATCTGAATTGTTTCTAAGAAACATCTAGCACTTGTTAATTAAAATGTTTAAACATATAAAAAAGAACCAGAAAATTAGGGCAGGAAAATATAGATGGCAAGTTCAGTTCATTGATTTAAAACCCTATGCTTTCCCTATCTGGTGAATACATACATCATTGATGTGGCTCAGTCATTTTGACCAGGATGTTATCCACCCCGCCAAGCAACTATCATAAGCAAATTGCCAACTTTGTGAGCATGTGAGTGAGTAACTGAACAGTGTTGAGAGGAAAATTGGTAATGTTCATTGATGGGTAGATGGAGCAGTGTCCACAGTGATCCAATAATTGGTACCTGGGTGACAGCAGAAGACAGAACTGACTTCAGTCCAATAATCAATCAAGAATGCTCACCCAGCAGAATACTCAAGCAGCAGCAGTAAAAAAGCCATTAAAAAATGAAAAGAAATCAGCTTCCTTACGGACAACAATGCAAACACATCTAAGGCATGACCACAGTTATCAGCAGTAGTTCCCAGGGTTCAGATCATTTGGCTGAGAACTCATTTAATACAAGAGACTTCATTATGAGAGAAAAGCACCCAAGAAACATTAGAAGCTAATATTGAAGTAGTAAAATGTAACCATCACTTTGAAGCAGCCACTCTGTAGGAAGCAGGCACACACAAATTATCCTACAGAAAAGGCAACAGGGCTTGGTAATGTACTGGTCTGAACTTTTAAATCAAGAATTGGTCTAGTCTAACATAATTCAGCAAGGACAGCATAGCAAGATAAGGAACTGTAATGAACAGAATGAATAACATCTGTCAGAAGAGAAATAGAGAATATATATGGTTTCATTTCTTAGCAGATACAGTAACCAAAGGATGTAATACGATAAACCCTCTCTGTTTCCTTTTCTTCCTTATTGTATTATGTTTTTATCATTACACAGTGCTGAATAAGACTTTAGAGTCTGAAATACATAAAAATATAGACTAAAAATAAACATGATTTCTTTATTTAACACATTAAACCTGCCACTTTGCTAGGTGTTGAGAAATATAGAGGAAAAAACAAACAAACAAACAAACAAACAAAAGAAAGATTGCATCACATCCTGTACCTCCAGGGAAGTAAATAAAATATACACCTAAGTAACTCTACTGGAAGATATTTTTGTGATTTGAAAGATGTGCATTTGAATTCTGGCCATACCACAGAATATCTGTGCTCTGGGCAATCATTTTAGCATTCATGTTTCATTATCTTTGGAAATAATCATATTCCCTTCACAAGATCATGAGGACAAAAGAGGTGACAATGGTTTAAGTCACAGCCTAACACATATTTGGTGCTTATAAATGTTAATTTCTTTCTTTATGTTCTTTTGTTTTTATTTGAATATGACTATTTAATTTCTGCTCAATTACTTTTGACAAGTAATTTAATGTTTATAGTAAACAAATAGAAGTTGTTTTTTGAGAAAGGATCTGGAATACATATAGACATGATTTCAGTTTTTTGACTTATCTGATAATGCTGTTGTCTTTCAAAAGTATTGAATTTCATCTGTTTAGTGGAGAGAAACTGGCTTTTTGTCTTCTCAAATAAATGTAAGGCATGAACCTTCTGAGGAGATCTTAAGTTATGAAATAAACACACGAAAATAAAAACAACTATTTGTCTGATATGGTTCTGCTCTGTGTCCCCACCCAAATCTTGTGTTGAACTGTCATCTCCTGTGTTGGGGGAGGAACTCAATGGGAGGTGATTGGATTATGGGGTCAGATTTCCCCCTTGCTCTTCTTGCAATAGTGAATGGGTTCTTAAGAGATCTGCTTGTGTAAAAGTCTGTAGCGCCTCCCGCTTCACTTTCTCTCTCCGACTCTGCCAAGGAAAGACATATTTGCTTCCCATTTGCCTTTTGCCATAACTGTAAGTTTCCTGTGGCCTCCCAGCCATGCTTCATGTGCAGTCTGCCTAACTCTGACTCAATTAAACCTCTTTTCTTCATAAATCACCCAGTCTTAGATAGTTCTTTATAGCAGTATGAGTACGAACTGATACACTGTCTCAAGCATTTAAAAAATAAAAACTTAAACATCTCAACTTCCAAATACTATATTCACTACAAGGAATGTCACTCTAACAACTTCCTAAATTCAAACTGTTCTGAGGAACTCCCAGGTAGAACACAGGATTAAAAATAGTTTTTCTTTCTAAAAAATGTATTGAACTGACTCTGAAAAAGGGCAAACAAGCATGGAGAAAGAGAGATAAGAAACAGTGTTCTGAAGTTTAAACACTGGCATCCAGTAATTTCTGTGGCCCAGTACATCCCTGTGATCTGTGGCTTGGTTCTGTCGCATTCTTAACATTCATTTTACTCTTAAACTATTTGGTATCATACCTCTGTCACCATCAACCATAGTTGCATTCATAACACAGGATTTGTCATAGAACTAGATATCAGCCCCTTTAAGTCAAATTGAATATTTTTTAAAGCTTTAAAAAAGTAAATTTAGGATTACAAGATAATATAAAAAATGCCATTTTTTTCATAAAAACTCCCCTGATTTCTCCACAGGAAATAGTCTCTTTATAAACCCTGACTGTTTATAATTCATTTAAAGTTTAGTATTTTCTATTTTGATTATAGTCATTTGCATACAAAATACACATATTCCCAATTCGGTAAACTGTAAGCTCTCCGAGGACAGAGTATGTGACATACTTATCTGTGTAACTCCTGTGGCTAACAGCACCTTCAGCTCCACATTGTTCCAATAGTAATAGAGCACAACAGAGGGTTTGGGGTCAGATGCCCAAGATTGACATTTAGCTCCTAACTCATCCTCAGCATGACTCTGAGGAGTTCCTTAGTCTCTTTGACTCTTAGTTCCTCATTTGAAAAATGAACTAGTTTGTTCCTTTTAATGGTACTATGACTATTGAACAATGTAAAGCACTTAGTACAGTGCACACAAATCCTCAAACACTGGTGATTTACATTGTTTCTATGGCATACTCTGAAACCAGATACATTCAGAACTCTGGGTTTGTGTAGTGCGCTTGCATAGCTGAAGTTTCTCTTTTTGAAAAATTAAAGCTAACTAAATGACAACTTAAGTTTGACCCCTAGGTTCCCCTAACAAACCCATAGATGCATGATAGGATCATATGATCTTTGAAGTTATCTACTGAGCAAATACGGAACACAGGCATTCTTAAATTAATTTTAAAATAAATTTTTTTCAAGTCATAAATTTGTTTTGTGAAATCTTGGAAAACTTTGCAAAGCTTGTCATATCGTATCATATCATTGTGAGTAAAATTCCAAGTCTTAGGTTCTTGCTAGAAATCTGTGCGGAAAAGCAAGGTACTACTGATTCAACTTCGGAGAAATGAAATGTAGCCTCTAAGATCTGTTACAATGATAAGTAATAGAATGTTTGCTCACTGAATGTGCTTTTCTTTTATACTTTAATAACAATGACAAAGCATTAGCCAAAGACAGATTTGTTTTATTTTCCAAAGCCTTTCTTACTAGAAGTGGGGAACAGGAGTAGCCTAGCAATGCCATATAATGGTTTTACACACAGATGCCTTTGGCTTCTTAAGGAAGGCAGAGACAGACAGTGCTCTGCCCAGAGTATAACAGTTGGCTCTTTGCAAAGTCTTTGCAAAGACTTGTCATCCATAGTTGCAAGTAGCACTGGCCAAATGTCCACGAATGATGTTTATACTGAGAGGAAAGGTTCATGAATTTTGCCTGTTATTAATTAGAAAGAGGAAGAGCATATTGCAAGCAAAGCATTTAAGCCATGGAATAATATAGGTTTGACCAGATCCTGCTGTGTTCTAGCTGCATCCTTGTTGACTGAATTCAAGACTAACTCAGTTATCATCCATCAAACATTTCACTGGACACCTGCATCTGAAGCACTACAACTTGTTTAGGATGATTCCTGACCCTCACTCTATACTGGAAACACCCAAGGTACTTTAAAACAAGGGTAGGCTCCATGCCAGGACAATTACATTAGAATATTGGGAGTGGAACTCCAGCACCTACATTTTTAAAAAAGGTGCTCTAGGTGGTTTTGATAGGCAGCAAAAGTTAAGAACTGCAAGTATAGGGGCACCAAAGCAAGACAAAAAAAGTTTCTATGAGAGCTTTTAAGCTCCTGGAAGGATAGAGAAGTAGACAACATCCAGTGAGATCTCTGCTATGACAGGCAACACAGGGGCTTTGGAAGCACGCAGGAGGACTACCTCATTCAGACTGGGGTTTGGCTCAGAGTGCTAGGGTAGGTTTACAACTAATTTCAGTGATTCTACACTGCACTGTTCAAGCTGCCGTTCTAAGGACACTGGGCCCTCTTGGAACTCAGCTCTCTGATCCAGTTAGAACAGAATAAGCTGCCATTGACACAAGCTGATTGCTGATTGACCCTTCCCTGAGGCCACGGTTTACCTGTTTGTGAGATTCCCACTGATCACTTCTGCCTTCAGCTTTACTACCCAGCAGGTGTTGTTTCTTGTCTCAGGTGGTGAATCCTAACTCCGAGCTGGGACTAAACCCCCAGGAAGTTCCCGTGCTGATGCAGCATCCTTTGGAGATGAGGAAATTACCCATCTCAACATACAGAACAAAGCTTCCCCCCACTGCCCCCAGTTGTACTTTATTTTTTAAGTTCAAGGGAACATTTGGAGGATGTGCAGATTTGCTAATTAGGTAGCCCTGGGTCCAGAGTGCTTTTTAGGTTTCAGACTTTACATTTTAAGCATGAGGAGAACTCCATTTTCTTTGATTTCTCATGCTGTCTACTATGGTGGCATTCCTCTTCAAAGTCCCATCAGAATAATAACATCTGAACAACTAAAAGTTCTCCAGAACAGCTGGCGAAGTACGGCCCTGCACTGGCACTGGAAGAGGGTGTTGAAGTGGAAATATTATCCCACCAGAAATAAAGTGGACTTCTTAGAGGAAATGCTGACTGTACAGGTGATAAGACCAGTGGGGAGTCTGACTTCCCAGGAGTGGCCTTTTATTTTTTGGAATCAACATTTGGCATTGAATCTTTTACTGAGGAATCAGGGAGTTTTCCTGGAAGATTAGCCCCTTGAAGGGCTAGGTACTAGTGATCCCCAAAACTTCTACTGCCGCTCTCAACATAAAATATTTACAATAAACTAAGTACCTAAACTCAGAGGTGTTACAGCTGGTTATTTTTTTTTCCTGGTTTAAGAAAAAAAGTAATTTCAAACTGTGTTTTTTAATTGAAAAACTGAAAGCATCCTACAGGTACTAAGTGCACAACTAAATACCTTTTAGTTGATCTACATGGTGGGAAATTATGCATTCTTTAACTCAGACTTTCTGAAATTTCAAATAACATGTGACAGTGTCCTCAGGCCGCACTGTGATAATATACAATGCCAGGACATGGATGACAACAGAGGCAAACGAGTCCAGTGTAGGGTGAAGAAAAGGCCGGCTCCATAAACAGATGGGTATGAGTTCTGCTCTCACATCAATAAACAGGGTGAAAGTATCAGAAGCAGATCGATGCCTGGAAAACCAAGCACTAGGCATCTGAAGCCAGAGGAGATTACAGGCTCTGAATAAGTGGGAAAAAGCATTTAGAGCTGGTAATAAAGAGTTGAAAGGCTGCACTCAGAAAGTCAGTAGAAAAAAGAACCATGCTCAGGTGTAAGCTTTCACTAAAGTCTATCGAGACAGAAGTTCTTTGCTTTGTGGCATCTTCCTCTGTCTCCCAGACTAGACTGCAGTGATGCGATCTCAACTCACTGCAATCTCTGCCTCTAGGTTCAGGTGATTCTCCTGCCTCAGCCTCCCAAGTAGTTGGCATTCCAATTGCCTGCCACTACACCTGACTGATTTTTGTATTTTGTATTTTTTTTTTTGGTAGAGACGGTTTCGCCATGTTGCCCAGGATGGTCTCAACTCCTGACTTCAAGTGATCTGCCTGCCTTAGCCTCCTAAAATGTTGGGATTACAGGCGTGAGCCACTGCACCTGGCCAGTTCTTTATATTTTTACTATCCACATGTGAACGATTTCAAAGGTGGGAGTGCTTATAGATCTACCCTGGAATATGATTTGCCATATATGTCTAGGAATGAATGCAGTGCTATGAACAGTTCTGGCAGCAATTTAACTGTGGAAGAATGAACAACCAGATAAGCATCTTTCAATATACAGAGTGTGTTCTTCAAAATCTTCCAGTAAAGTGATTTGTGTCAAGTGTTTTTCTCAAGAATTGAGGAGTCAATGCCTTCAAAATGCATTCAATATGATTAAAAAAAGTCATACTTGACAGATTGCTAGGAAGACATGTGAGAGATGGCAGCCCAATTTTTGGATCCTCCCAAATCCAGACAGAAACACACAAAGCAACTACTTATTGAAGCCAGAAACCCAAGGAAAACATTGACCATGAGATAGGTGTCAAGGTAACTCCTTGAACCCCAAAGTTGCAGAATGCAAGAGGTGCCACCAACAGCCATCAGTTATTTCTGTGATTGGTGTCTATGTAGAAGAGAGGCATGAGAATGGAGGAAAGACTAAAGAACAGAAGCATCAGAGCCTCTATAAAGTCTCCCCACTGATCCTACCTATCATCTTGCCTCAGTGATAAAACCTGAGAGTATGGGCTTATGTATCCAATGCTGTATCATCATCATCTAGACTGGTGCTTGTTCCATGATGGACACAGTTAACATTACTCCCATGAATACATAAATGATCCATGTATGGAGTTTCCTTAAGGTATAAAGTATTTGTTTTCAAAGGTAAAATACTTCTTTTGTATAAGAAAGAACTAAAAAACCAAACACTGATTGTAAATGTAAAGAAACTAAGAACTTTGAAAAAAGGTTTGATGAAATGCTAACAAGAATAGACAATATAGAGAGGAATATAAATGAACTAATGGAGTTGAAAAACATAACACAAGAACTTAGCAAAATATGCACAAGTTTGAATAGCTGAAGTGATCAAGCAGAAGAAAGGATATCAGAGGTCGAAGACCTACTTAATGAAATAAAACGAGAAGACAAGAATAGAGAAAAAAGGATAAAAAGAAATGAACAAAGTCTCCAAGAAATATGGGACTATGTGAAAAGACCTGATTTATGTTTGATAGGTGTATCTGAATGTGATGGAGAGAATGAATCCAAGCTGGAAAATACTCTTCAGGATATTATTCAGGAAAACTTTCCCAAACTAGCAAAGCAGGACAATATTCAAACCCTGGTAATACAGAGAACACCACAAAGATATTCCTCAAGAAGAGCAACTCCAAGGCACACAATCATTAGATTCACCAGGGTTGAAATGAAGGAGAAAATACTAAGGGCAGCCAGAGAGAAAGGTCAGGTTACCCACAAAGGGAAGCCTATTAGACTTACAGCAGATCTCTCAGCAAAACCCTACAAGCCAGAAGAGAGTGGGGGCC
>CM052655.1:33475005-33489491 GCA_028533165.1 Leontopithecus rosalia | reverse complement strand
GCATTATACATAGAAAGGAACAACCAGTATTAGCCTTTCTAAAAATATACCAAAATGTAAAGAGCATCAACATAAAGAAGAATTTATATCAACGAATGGATAAAAGAGCCAGTTAACATCAAATGGCAGTAACCCTAAATTTAAGTCAACTAAATCCTCCAATCAAAAGATACAGCCAAAACCTAATGGTATGCTGCATCTAGACCCATTTCACATGCAAGGATACACAAAGACTCAAAACAAAGGGATGGAGAAAGATTTACCAATCAAATGGAGAGCAAAAATAAATAAATAAATAAAAATCAGGAGTTGCAATTCTCACATCTGATAAGATAGATTTCAAAGCAACAAAGATATAGGGGTAAAAGGATCAATGCAACAATAAGAGCTAACGATCCTAACACCCAGATACGTAAGACCCATAGAGAGATTTAGACTCAACAAGACAGAAAATTGATGAGGACAACCAGGACTTGAACTCAGATCTGGAACAAGTAAAGTTAATAAGTATTTATAGAGCTCTCCATTTTAAATACACAAAATATACATTCTCCACTTTAAATATACAAAATATTGATTGGCCATTATTAATACCCATTTTTAGAATAGAGCAGTATTCCCGTCCTCTCTCCCTCTTTTTCTTCCTCTTTCTTCCTCTCTTTCACTTCTTTTTTTCCTCTTTCTTTTCTTTAAAAAAAAAGAGAAAGAAAAAAGAAGAATTCCTCCGCACATGTAGGTGAATTTTCTCTGGGTCTGTGTGAAACCTATTATATCATATGTTTCTGTCCTGTGTGGAAATGAAGGATCTCTGTTTGTTTTCTTTTTGAGTAGTATTCAAGAATTTTTCACTGTACAACTAACCAGTGAAGTAGGCTACTTAAAGGAAATTCCTAAAAACAGTGCAGACCTCCATGTGTTTTGGGTAATGGGAACATTTTACTACTATAGGAACAATCGCTCTCTTGAGGCCCCTGCACTGCCCTGGATCCATAATGAACAAATATCGTCAGAAGAAGTCTTACTTCTGGAAAGTTAGATAGTCTTACTGGAGTGAAAGAAATAATTCTTACCATTTTTATCCACAAATAACATAAAAATGTAACAATGATTGCAAGCAGATACTGAACAAATAGAGATTACACTACCGGTTTACAGAAGACACAAAAAGCACAAGCAAGCAAAAATGCATCAAATGCATAGGAAATTGTTCAGGCTTTCTCTTTGCTTGATCTGTACATCTGAAGCTGGCATAAACGCTCATGTTTATTAGAAAATGTCCTGAATATGGAATCTTGAAGCAGGGATTTGTATCCTAGTTAGTAATGTGATTATTTAAACTCTCTGAACCTGTTTTTCCCCATTGATAAAACAGGAATAATATTTACCTATATATGTGTGACCTAATGAATGTGAATATATTTGCTAAAGTAAAGTCAGCTATTTATTAAACTGTATGATTATTATGAGAGACGAGGTGGAGAAAAGTAGAATATGATTAGATACTATTTTACTATATTATTATTATTTTACTGCAGCACAATTGCTGGTTTTCCATTTAATACTTCTGGAGCACTAGGTGCCAGGGATACAGAAATGAACAAAACAAATACTCCTGCTGTTATTGAAGGAAAGCAAACTCTTATCAAATATGTGTATGTTCCTCAATACAATACAGCTAATGTTTTCTGAGTTCTGGCTAGGTGACAAGTGTGTGAATATTTCTATATAAACTCTCAGAGCTTAATCTTTTTGCGTAAAGTATTTTCTGACATGGCAACAGCCCAAGTTTTATTTTAAAAAGGGGGAAAATTTAGCATGCTTAGTAAAAGTTATGATGTAAAATTAATAGAAATTGATTCAGTTTTTACAACTTCAACTTTACAGTACTTGAACGAAATCAATATAAATTGAATTCTTTTTGGAAAACGTCAACTCTTCCCAATGCTGCTTCCTTCAGGTGGATTCAGCAGAACTTTAATCCACCCAAATCATATGTGCTGTGTCTGAATGTGCCTCTGGAGAGCGTCAAACTGTCTCTGAATATGGACAGGTTTTCACTCAATTTTTAAAATCCGAAAGTAGTATCATAGAATTCTACAATTAAAAAAAGACCTTAGAGGCTAAATCTTCCACTCATTCTAGGAGTCTTGTACAATATGCCTGGAAAGTTTTGACCAGTCTTCAAGCTTGACTGCTTTCTATCATGTAAACATCTAAAAAAAGGCATCATATTCCTTTATTAGGTAGCTCCAACGTTTATTATGTTGGTAAAATATTAAGACAAAGTCTGTATCCCTGGAACACATTTAATGCCTCAGTTCTGAAAAAGTCATGGTGTTCATGAAAATTAGGTATAATTGAAAAATTGCTTATATTAGCTGGATATAATGTATTTTTAGACACACAGAATAAAAATTGTACATAATGTATTTGTTTTAACACCTGAAGTCATCGTTAATGTTGGTAGTCTCCTCTGATCTCTGACACTATGTGTTAATACATTATTCACTAATTTATTTACTCAAATATTTCGAGTTCTTAGTATGTGTCATGTAGGTTACTGGTTCATGAAAAAGATCAAAATTCAATTCTTTATTGTAATTACTATGTTTTACACAGTGGGGACTCTCTTGCCTCTTTTGCAGTATCTCAGCAATGATTCTCCATGTCCAGTGATCTTCCTACTCCCTCATGTCCTACTCCAGACATATCTGTGGTTCATAAGCAGAGGACCACAACCCCTGGGCTAAGTAAAATAAACCCCTTACATGCACAGAAGCTTTGGCCTGCAGGCTTGGTGGAATGTCTTTCTACCAGAGGACCCTGGATTCCGAAGGTATTAAGCTATCTCCTAATGCACCTGGTAGGATTCTTCACTAGCACACTGCTATTGTCCTCAGCTCTTACTTTCCTGAGCAGGGCTCCCTAACCCTCAGGCTGTGGACTGTTACTGATCTGTGGCCTGTTGGGAACTGGGCTGCACAGCAGGAGGTAAGTGGCAGGGAAGTGAGCATTACCACCTGAGCTCTGCCTTCTGTCACATCAGCCAGCATTAGATTCTCACAAGAGCATGAACCCTATTGTAAATTGTGCATGTGAGGGATCCTTATGAGAATCTAACTAATGCCTGATGAGCTGAGGTAAAACAGTTTCATCCCAAAACCATCCCAACTGGTTTTGGAATGAAACTGCCCAGGATGAAAACCAGTCTCTGGTGCCAAAAATACTGGGGCCAGCTCTTCCTGAGGAAGCGACTTCCCAGTGGTGTTAGTCCATTTTGTATTGCTGTAAAGGAATACCTGAGACTGGGTAAAAGAGGTTTATTTGGCTCACAGTTCTGCAGGTGATATGAACATGGCACCACCATTTGCTCAACTACTGGTGAAAGCTCTGCAAGCTTTTACTCATGGTGGAATACAGACGAGAAGCAGGTATGTTACGTTACAAGGGAAGAGGGAGGTCCCAGGCTCTTAACCAGCTCTGGTGTGAAATAATAGAGGAATAAGTCACTCATTTCTATGGGGAGGGCACCAAAGCCATTCATGAGAGGTCTGCCCCCATAACCCAAACACCTCCTTCAACATTAGGGGATCACGTGTCGACATGAGAGTTGGAAAACAGAAAATATCCAAATGATATCCCCAGTCCTCCTACTTGTGCATTGCTTCCCCCATCATGGTCATATTTGACCCTGGTGGTGCTCTCATTTGACCTCTTGAGTTATTGTTGTGCATGTGTGTGTTCATACGCATATCAGAGAATAATTCCTTCAAGCAAGCCTGGGATGTACAGTCACTTAAGTTTGTATCTTGATCATACTCTTTATTTATATTTCAATTCCTAAAAGAAAATCCCATGAAACTTAAGAAAAACAAAGCTGGCCTCCATAGTCAGCTTCCTTGTAGGAAATGAATTATCTAAAATTCACAGGGAGGCATATTTGTTATGTGATATAGAAATTATTCTTCTTAATATAGCACTTTTGGTAGAAAGAACACCCACAGTTGGGATAAGCATAGTTATGTGCCATGAAAAAATACAACTTTCTGGTAAACATAACCTCTGAGATAGAACTTAACATATATTTCTGGTTTCAACCTTCAGAATCAGTATCTCAAACCATGTCCAATTCAACTAGACTCAGTCATACTGGTTGTTGGACCAAAATTACCAATGATCTTAGTTAAAACACTCAAACCAAGCCCAAGACAACCAAAACTCATATTGAAGACATTTTTCCAAGTTCTTAAAAGTATTTTCATATGTAGTATTTCTTATACTCTGAAGAAATACATTATCTACTTCATGTAATCACATAAGAGACTGAGTAGTATAATGAATGGAAAATTACTTTTCAATTATTTGGCTACATCTTTATAAGATCAAGTCCAATTCATTGGAAAATTGAATTTGTCCAAATAAGCCAAAGAATGAAAGAAACAGAAGCTGTCCAAGAATTCTGAATTATTCCTGGAGAAACTGTTATGCAATCACATCACTAAAACCACTCTTAGCACAAGAAGTAGGGAATGTATTTCTAATGTAGTTTTAGTGGCAAAATTAGATCTGAACATAATTGCCTTAAATAACTTAAACAAAATAATCACAAATTCCCTAATTAGGAATC
Source organism: Leontopithecus rosalia (assembly GCA_028533165.1). NCBI lineage: Eukaryota > Metazoa > Chordata > Mammalia > Primates > Cebidae > Leontopithecus > Leontopithecus rosalia. The sequence goes on along the minus strand of CM052655.1, from coordinate 33,484,864 downwards.
TACTTATGGATCAAGGCAGATGAGAGGCAGGACTAGATTGCAGCTCCAGACAGAGCAGCATGTGGAGGCTTGCATTGTGAATTTTAGCTCCAGGTCAACTGCAAGAACTAACCAGCAATCTTGAGAGCACCCACAGACCCTCTGAAGGAAGCAGACTGCTCCTGCAGGACCTGGGAGACACCCCAAATACTGTGAGTGCTCCGACTGCAGAAGTAGAAAAGGGAAACTCTCCTTTCCGAACACACATCCCCATTCAAGAAGCTGAAGTTTGGAGAAGGAAAACTTCGGGGAAGCTTTTAAGCCCAACTTGCCCTCCACCTGGAAACAGAATCGTGGCTGTTGCATGGGGCATGGTGGCAGTGAGACCAGCCCTTCAGTTTGTGTGGGAGCTGGGTGAGGCCTGTGACTGCTGGCTTTCCCCCACTTCTCTGAATTGGTGAAATTAATCACAAAAAGATCTTTGCCTGACAACTTGCATAACTCAGCAGAGGCAGCTATAATCCTCCTGGGTACACAACTCCAGTGACCTGGGAATCTCAACCCCATCCCTGACAGCAGCCACAGCAAGATCCGCCCAAGGTTAATCTGAGCTTGGTCATGCTTAGCCTTGCCCCCACCTGATGGTCCTTCCCTACCCACCCTGATAGCAGAAGACAAAGGGCATAAAATCATAGGAGTTCTAAGGCTCCATCCACCAATAATCCCTCTCCACACTACTACAGCTGATGCTTTCTGGAAAGCACCACCTCCTAGCAGTAGGCTAACCAGCCCAAAAATAGAGCTTTAAACCACCAAAGCTAAGAACCCTCATGGAGTCCACTGCACCCTCTGGCAACTCCACTGGAATACATGCTGGTTATCTGTGGCTGAGAGACCCACAGATGGTTCCACATCACAGGACCCTGTGCAGACAACCCCCAGTACCAGCCGAGAACCGGGTGGACTCAATGAGTGGCTAGACCCAAAAGAGAGATAATAATCACTGTAGTTCAGCTCACAGGAGCCATAGCCACAGGAAAATGGGGAGAGCACTACATCAAGGGAACACCCTGTGGGAAAAAAACTGGAACAACCACCTTCAGCCCTTGACTTTCCCTCTGACAGAGTTTACCCCAGTGATAAGGAACCAGAAAACCCTGGTAATATGACAAAACAGGGCTCATCTGTACCCCCCAAAAATCACACTAGCTCACCAGCAATGGATCCAAACCAAGAAGAAATACCTGATTTATCTGAAAAAGAATTGAGGAGGTTAGTTAAGTTACTCAGGGAGGGACCAGAGAAAGGCAAAGCCCAGTGCAGGGAATCCAAAACATGATACAAGAAGTAAAGGGAGAATTATTAAAGGAAGTAGATAGCTTAAAGAAAAAAACAATCCAAAATTCAGAAAACTTTAGAAACACTTTTAGAAACATGAAATGCTCTGAAAAGTCTCAGCAATAGAATTGACCAAGTAGAAGAAAGAAATTCAGAGCTCAAAGATAAGGTCTTCTAATTAACCCAACCCAACAAAGACAAAGAAAAAAGACTAAGAAAATATGAACAAAGCCTCCACAAAGGTTGGGTTTAGGCTAAATGAACAATTCTAAGAATAATTGCTATTCCTGAGGAAGAAGACAATTCTAAAAGCTTGGAAAATGTATTTGGGAAATAATTGAGGAAAATTTCCCTGGTCTTCATAGAGATCTAGACATGCAAATACAAGAAGCACAAAGAACACTTGGGAAATTCATCACAAAAACGTCTTTGCCTAGAGACACTGCCATCAAGTTATTCAAAGTTAAAATGAAGGAAAGAATTTTAAGAGCTATGAGACAGAAGCACCAGGTAGCCTACAAAAGAAAACCTATCAGATTAGCAGCAGATTTATCAGGAGAAACCCTATAAGCTAGAAGGGATGGGTGCCCCGTCTTCAGCCTCCTCAAACAAAACAATTATCGGCCAAGAATTTTGCATATAGTGAAACTAAGTATTATGTAGGGAGGATAGATAGTCATTTTCAGACAAATAGAGGCTGGCAGAATTCACCATTACAAAGGCACCTCTACAAGAACTGCTAAAAGAAACTCTAAATCTTAAAACCAAATCCTAGAAACACACATCAAAAGAGAATTTCTTTAAAGCATAAATCACACAAGGCTTATAAAACAAAAATTTAAGTTAAAAAGTAAAAACAAAAAGAACCCAAACTGTGCAGGCAATGAAGAGCATGACCAATGCAATGACCTCACATTTTAATACTAACATGGAATATAAATGACCTAAATGCTCCACTTTAAAGATACAGAACCATAGAATGGATAAAAACTCACCAACCAACTATCTGCTGCCTTCAGGAGCCTCACCTAACGCATAAGGACTCACAGAAACTTAAAGTAAAGGGGTAGAAAAAGGCATTTCATGCAAAAGGACACCAAAAACAATCAGGGGTAGTTATTCGTAGATCAGACAAACTTTAAAGCAACCGCAGTTAAAAGAGACAAAGAGGGACATTATGTAATGGTAAAAGGCCTTGTCCAACAGGAAAATATCACAATCCTAAACATATATTCAGCTAACACTGGGTTTCCCAAATTTATAAAACAATTACTAATAGACCTAAGAAATGAGATAGACAGCAACATAATAATAGTGGGGAACTTCAGAACTCCACTGACAGCACAGGACAGGTCATCAAGACAGAAAGTCAAGAAAGAAACAATGGTTTTAAACTATACCTTGGAACAAATGGATTTAACAGATATATACAGAACATTTCATCCTACAATCACAAGATTCACAACCTATTCAACAATTCATGGAACTTTCTCCAAGATAGACAATATGATAAGCCTTAAAACAAGCCTCAATAAATTTAAGACAATGGAAATTACATCAAGCACTCTCTCATACCGCAGTGGAATAAAACGGGAAATGAACTCCAAAAGGGACCTTCAAAACCACACAAAAATACATGGAAATTAAATAATTTGCTCCTGAATGAGCATTTGATCAAAAATGAAATTGAGATAGAAATTTAATAGTTCATTTAATTCAGTGACAATAATTATACCACCTATCAAAATCTCTGGGATACAGCTAAGGTGGTGATAAGAGGAAAGTTCATAGCCTGAAATACCAACATCAAAAAGTCTGAAAGAGCGCAAACAATCTAAGGCCATGCCTCAAGGAATTAGAGAAAAAAGAACAAACCAAACCCAAACCCAGCAGAAGAAAGGAAATAACCAACATCAGACTAAATGCAATTGAAACAAACAAACAAAAAATACAAAAGATTAATGACAGAAAAAGCTGATTCTTTGAAAAGATAAATAAAACTGATAGACAGTTAGCAAGATTAACCAAGAAAAGAGGGACAATCCAAATAATCTCACTGAGAAACAAAACAGGAGGTATTACGACAGACACCACTGAAATACAAAAGATAATTCAAGAAAACTATGAACATCTTTACGTACATAAACTAGAAAACTTAGAAGAGATGAATAAATTCCTGGAGAAATACAACCCTCCTAGCATGAATCAGGAAGAATTAGATACCCCAAACAGACAAATAACAAGTAGCAAGGTTGAAATGGTAACTAAAAAATTGGCAACAGAAACAACAAAAAAGTCCAGGACCAGACGGCTTCACAATAGAATTACACCAGATATTCAAAGAATTGGTACCAATCCTTTTGACACTATTCCACAAGACAGAGAAAGAAGGAACCGTCCTTAACTCACTCTATGAAGCCAGCATCACCCTATTACCAAAACCAGGAAAGGACACAATGTAAAGAGAAAATTACAGACTGATATTTTTGATGAATATACATGCTAAAATCCCTAACAAAGTACTTGCTAACCAAATCCAACAACATACCAAACAGATAATCCACCACGATCAAGTGGATTTGATACCATGGATGCAGGGATGGGTTAATATATACAAGTCAATAAATGCAATACACCACATAAACATAATTAAAGATAAAAATCACATGATCATCTCAATAAATGCAGAAAAAAACATTTAACAGAATCTAGCATCCATTTATGATTAAAACTCTCAGTAAAATTGGTATACAAGGAACATATCTTAATGTAATAAAAACTATCTATAACATACCCACAGACAACTTAATACTAAAGAAAAGATAAAAGCAAAACCTCTGAGAATGGGAACAAGACAAGGATGGCCACTCTCACCATTTCTCTTCAACACAGTACTGGAAGTTCTAGCCATGAAAATCAGACAAGAGGATATAAAGGACATCCAAATAGGTAAAGAGGAAGTCAATCTGTCCCTGTTTGCTGACAATATGATCATCTACCTTGAAAACCCCAAGGACTCCTCCAGAAAGCTCATAAAACTGATAAAATAATTCAGCAAGGTTTCCGGATACACAATTAATGCACACAAATCAGCTCTTCTATATACCAACAGCGACAGAACAGAAAATCAAATCAAGAACTCAACCCTTTTTACAATTGCTGCAAAAAAGAAAAAAGAAAAAAACCTTAGGGATATATCTAACAGAAGAGTCAAAAGACCTCTACAAGGAAAACTATGTAACACTGATGAAAAAAAATCACAGGTGACATAAACAAATGGAAACACATCCCATGCTCCTGGATGGGAACAGTCAATACTGAGGAAATGAGCATACTCACAAAAGCAACGTACAAATACAATGCAATTCCCATCAAAATGCCACCATCATTCTTCACAGAGTTAGAGAAAATAATTCTACAGTTCACATGGAACGAAAGATTCCACATAGCCAAAGCAACACCAAGTAAAAAGAACAAATCTGGAGGCATCACACTTCCTGATTTCAAACTATACTATAAGGCCACAGTCACCAAAACACCATGGTACTGGTATAAAAACAGGCGCACACATGAATGGAACTGAATAGAGAACCCAAAAATAAACCCCAAATAGTTACAGCCGACTGATCTTCAACAAAGCAAACAAAAACATACAGTGTAGAAAGGACAGCTTTTCAACAAATGGTGCTAGGATAATTGGCTGGCCACATGTAGGAGAATGAAACTGAATTCTCATCTCTCAAAATGATTCTCATCTCTCATCTGATACAAAAATCAACACAGGATGGATTAAGGGCTTAAACTGGAAACTACAAAAATTCTAGAAGATAATATAGGAAAAACCCTTTTAGACGTTGGCCTAGGCAAGGATTTCATTACTAAAACCCTAAAAGCAATTGCAATGTAAACAAAGATAAACAGCTGGAACCTAACTAAAGAGCTTGTGCATGGCAAAAAGAATAGTCAGCAGAGTAAACAGTCAACCCACAGAGTGGGAGAAAATGTTCACAATCTGTATTTCTGACAAAGGACTAATAGCCAGAATCTACAATGAACTCAAATCAGTAAGAACAAAACAAACAATTCCATCAAATGTGGGCTAAGGACATGAATAGCCAATTCTCAAAAGACGATAGCAAATGGCTAATAAGAAGATTAAAGAATGCTCAACATCACTAGTGATGAGGGAAATGCAAATCAAAACTAAAATGCGATACAACCTTACACCTACAAGAATTGCCATAAACAAAGAATAAAAAAACTGTAGATATTGGTGTGGTGGTGACGATCAAAACCGGGACAAAGTTTGTCCTAACACTGCTGATGGGAATTTAAACTATTACAGTTGCTATGGAAAACACTGTGGAGATTCCTTAAAGAACTAAAAGTAAAATTACCATCTTATCCAGCAATCTCACTACTGGGTATCTACCCAGAGGAAAAGAAGTCATTATTCAAAAAAGATACTTGCACATATCAAACACATAATGTTTATTGCGGCACAATTACCAACTGCTAAATCATGAAACCAACCCAAATGCCCATCAATCAATGAGTGGATAAAGAAACTGGTGTATGTTTGTCTATGTAGTATTCCACACACAATGGAATACTACTCAGCTGTAAAAAGGAATGAACTAACAGCATTTGCAAGGACCTGTATGAGACTGGTGACTATTATTTTAAGTGAAGCAACTCAGGAATGGAAAACCAAACACTGTATATTCTCACTGATATATTGGGAGCTAAGCTATGAGGAAGCAAAGGCATAAGAAGGATACAGTGGACTTTGAGGACCTGGCGGGAGGCAGGAGGCGTGAGAGATAAAAGACAACAAATATGATGCAGTGTATACTGCTCAGGTGATGGGCGTACCAGGATCTCACAAATCACTGAAGAATTTACTCATGTAACCAAGTATCACCTGTACCCCAATAACTTACGGAAAAAATAAAATAAAAAATCTGGTCGGGCGCGGTGGCTCAAGCCTGTAATCCCAGCACTTTGGGAGGCCGAGGCGGGTGGATCACGAGGTCAAGAGAGCGAGACCATCCTGGTCAACATGGTGAAACCCCGTCTCTACTAAAAATACAAAAAATTAGCTGGGCATGGTGGCGCGTGCCTGTAATCCCAGCTACTCAGGAGGCTGAGGCAGGAGAATTGCCTGAACCCAGGGGGCAGAGGTTGCGGTGAGCCGAGATCGCGCCATTGCACTCCAGCCTGGGTAACAAGAGCGAGACTCCGTCTCAAAAAAAAAAAAAAAATCTACTTGTGAAGTATTTGTTATGCACCAGGCATTATCCTAGGAGGTTTACATATACTGATTTATTTAATATTCTCATCAACCACCCTTAGGGAACACTATTGTCAACCTTGTTTTATAGATGAGGGAATGAGACAGAGAGAAGTTAAATTACTTTCACACATTATAAGTGGCAGAGCCAAGATTTAAAGGAATTAATAATATGACCACATTTAGGGGAAAGTTCCATTTACTCGAGGAAATAAATTTAATATATATCAGCATTTCCTTTGCATTTCAGCAGATGGTGCATTGTGCCCCACTGCTACCGATGAACCACAGGGGAAGCTAGGTGAGGCAGAAGTCGAGGTTAATAAAGAGCTTCACTGTGCAACCAGCAGCCTGCTGGTCAGGAGAAAGTTGTCCTACCTCTTCTGTATCATCTTCTCTAGGACTCTCCAGTCTCTCTACCTTCTGATTATGCCTAATACAGAACACAGTACAAAACCCATCTTCCTGAGACTAAAATGATTCCCCCATGCTTGGTGCCCAGGGCCAATGCTAGTCTCATCTGAAACTTGGCATAACAAATGCACGATGAATCATTGTCACTTTTATTTCTTAGGAATATGACTCAATTATTCATTATAATGTATCTAACGACTTCAAATATTGTATTATTGAACATATAAATATCTTACATGTAATTTATTTTTGACCAAATAAATTACAAATATGCTTGCTGTTTGTGTAGAGAGGAGGTGCACAGGGTCGAGAATCAGAGGCGTTGATGGGCATGGGGAGCTGGATGGAGGTTCAGTCTCATCTGGCCTTCACTTGCCTCCCTCTAAGCCATATTGTCTGAGAGGAGAAGCAGTGTTAACTGCTTAAGGAGAAGCAGGTGTTAACCTGCATCAATGATGAAAATCCACTCTACCAACAGAATGACCAGAAATTGAGAAGAGTGGAGTACTGAGGTCCTGAAGGCTGGTCCTAAACTCCTTAGTTGTGAGTTTACTATGTATATTTGGAAGTTATAAGACTATATAATCTTTTAAACTATCACATCTCTATTTTTTCCAGACTGTCTTTCAGTTTTTTGAGTTATACTAAATGAATTAGTTGGTGGTTGTTTTTAAAATCTGGGAAGAAATGCAGGTAACTGTTTCCTCACCATAAACTCTGAGCACATACGATACTTCAAGCCATATAAATATTTCATGCATTTTGTAAACTATACCGGTAGGAGGAGAATTCTGTCATTTCACCTCATAAGTATTTGTGTAAAATCAACATGATGCAACAATTTGAAATTGAAATCCAAGTTGAAACCTAATTAATAGTTTCATAAAATCTACAGTGGTAGTAAGTGATTGCTGGAAGGAAAAAAATTATCTGGGTAGTTTTCAGCCATACTGGTATGTAAAATAAATCTCAGGGTGACTAAATGTTGAGTGTGTGAACAAATGAATTAATATGTAAGTTGAATGCTGATAAATTATTGATTGATGGACTAACAGTCTGTTCAGCTTAGTTATATCACTGATTATCTGGATGCTACTGCTTTCATAAATTTACCTTTCTAGCTCCTTTCTTACCAAATCATCAAGAATGCTGGATTTACTCTCTGGCTAACCAGGAGCTGGCTGGTTTCTTCTCATCTTTGAGCCAATGGCCTTCACTCATCACTGTTTATTTCCTTGATTATTACTTGCAACTGATAAATGTACTTGCTTATGATCATCACTTATGATCATCTCCTCTTATAGCACCTGCCCCATGATGTCAAGGACTTAGCCTGGCTTGATGTTCCTATAAGGAGAAATGCCAACTAAAAAATAAGCTCCTCTTTGTTAAAGACAGAACTGTGTCCCGCACTAAATTCGTATGGGAAAGCTTTACCCTCCAATGTGACTTTGTTGGAAGAAAGGGCCTTTGAAGAGTTAACAAAGGTTGGATAAGGTCACAAGGATAGGGCTCCACTATGATAGGACTAGTGTTCTTTTAAGAGGAAGAAGAGACACCAGAGATCTCACTCCCTGTGCATGGGGAAAAGGCCACATTAGAACGGAGTGAAAAGGCAACTGTCTGCAAGATAGAAAGAATAGTCTAACCGAAAACCAACACCACTGGTACCTGCATCTTGGGCTTTCAGCCTCGAAAACTATGAGGGAATAAATATCTGTTGCTTAAGTTCCCCAATCCATAGAATTTTGTTAGGAAGCCTATAATGACTAGCTGACTAATATATTCTCTGTGTTAAAAATAAGGAAAGAAACATCCTTTAGAAAGCTTGTACATCTTTGTCATTTTAAAATGTATATAAATATTTTTTAAAAGCTAACTTAGTCTCTTGCTAGTTTCAAGACCCAAGAATGCTGTTCTCAAAGGCTGGGGAATCATCACTTTGAACATGGATGAATCTGGAAACCATCATTCTTAGCAAACTGACACAAGAACAGAAAACCACACGTTATCACTCATAGGCGGGTGTTAAACAATTAGAACACATGGACACGGGGAGGGGAGCATCACACACTGTGGTCAGTTGCGGGGTGCTAGGGGAGGGTCATTGTGGGGATGGGAGGGTGGGGAGGGATAAGGAGGGGAGAAATACCAGATATAGGTGATGGGGGATGGAGGCAGCAAACCACCTTGTCATGTATGTACCTATGCAACAATCCTGCATGATCTGCACATGTATACCAGAACCTAAAGTACAATTAAAAAAATAAAGAAAATTTTCAAGGAAGATAACACCTCAATTTCTTAGGTTCTGTAGGAGACTAGGAGGGTAACTTCAGCATGTATCTTACTACAAGTTGCAAGACAACCTCCTTTTATAAAGAGAGGATAAGTTTATTTTTCCTTTAGATGAAGCCAATTGTCTAACACAGATGGTTACCCCAATTACTAAGGGAATTTAGGATGAAAGGTGTGTGACAAATGGTGCTATAAAGTCCCTGTGAGGACAAGTTATTGTTTACCTTGAGAATTTGTATGTAAAAGGTTATATCTGCTTCTTATATAAAAATGTGAGAATTTTTTCTGTCTTTGCAATTTCTTCGCTTATTTCTTGAGATGTGCATTTTACTCTGGTTTAATGCCTATTCAATAAAACTGTTTTCTTTCATTTCTACCTTTGTGGAAAAGTTTTCTAGTTAGGAGGAGATTTTGCTTTCGATTATATTTCTCTAACACTTCCCAGTCCCAGTGAGAGTATCAGGCAATATATAAACATCTGTTAAATTTAAATCTGTATTTCCCCATCTGTATTAGTCCATTTTGCATTGTTATAAT
>CM052655.1:33423512-33474905 GCA_028533165.1 Leontopithecus rosalia | reverse complement strand
GAGGGAGGGAGAAGGAGGTGGGGGAGGGGGGAGAGAGGGGAAGAGAGGAGGAGGGGGAAATGGAGGGGTAGGGGGGAGGAAAGGGGAGGAAGAGGGAGGGAGGGGAGAGAGAGGGGGAAGGGGAGGGAGGGGGGGAATAGGGGGAGGGGGAAAGGGACAGTATTCACACTCTTTAACAACCAGATCTCAGTGAATGAACAGAGCAAGAACTCAACAATTACCATGAGGAGGGCATCAAGTCATTCATTGAAGGATCTGCCCCATGACCCAAACACCTCCCTTATCTACCTCCAACATTGGGGATCACATTTCAACATGAGATTTGGAGGGGCCAAACATCCAAACTATATCACCATCTCTGTACTACTGTATCTACACAAATAATGAGAGGTTCTATTAGACTTCATTACATCTTAATTCTGCTGCCCATATCAGATCACCAATGGTAGGCTGGTGATTAGGAATCAAAAGCATAGGCCAAAATTGGTTTTACTCAAATGGCCATAGCATCATTTTAAATGTTAGGAAAAACAAGGTTTCTTTAGTGGGCTGATTAGTGGAAATGCTCTGTGCTTACACAGTGGAAGAATTTGGATTTGAATCCAGTTATACCACTTACTCTCTATTTAAGTCTTACCAGTCACCTGATTTCACCCTGAAGCTCATTCTCCTCATCTAAAAACGTTTCATGTTTCTTAAAGGGTCATTGAGGGGACCAGATGAAATATCACAAGTGTGCTTTGCACAATGAACATCTGTCACATTATGCTTTCTTAGCATTCACTAACCTTGCCAGCTAAATGGACTGTAACATTTACCAGCTAGATTCCAAACTGGCTTCCTCCTAAAGGAAAGAAAAACTGACTTTTTCCATTTCCAGTTCATCTGTCTATTCTTCTACTCTTCTGAATTTCCTCATAAGACTGGCTTCCTCCTAAAGGAAAGAAAAACTGACATTTTCCATTTCCAGTTCATCTGTCTATTCTTCTACTCTTCTGAATTTCCTCATAAGGACCTTCTTGCCTTTCAACATCATTTTCTTTCTTTAATGATGTAGGACATGGTGCTCACAGTTTTGCACATTTAATTTGTTCTGCACTGGGGGTTATGATTACTAAGGGGGATGCTCTATCAAGTTACCTTGTCTTTTCAGCTACAGAATTCAAGATGTTTATGAATGGAGGGAATAATATGACTTCAAGTGGAAAATAAAATGAAACGAGGCATAACTGCATACTACAAGATAGAAATGCAATTGAGAGCTAGAATAGTTCTAGTGTGTTCTCAATCTATCATAAACACATTTTACATTACAGATATGTAGTAAGTAAACAACCAAGCTTTCTGTTGTGACTTATATGTTTCTCTCTAATTTGGTCTCGAGTTCTCCCTTTGGAGGAGGCCAGAAACCAGCCAATCTCCAGGAGAGACCTGGCCAGGGGGAAAGGTAGGTTCTAGGGTGTCAGTCAGGTAAGGTACAAGGAGGAGGCGAAACCAAAACGCAGGAACAGAAGAAATGTCTTACGCATCCAGAGATGTCCAGCGAGTGGCGGGAGCCGGAGAGGAAGACTAGAGGGCACAGGGAACCAGAGAGCGGAGGTTTGTCCTTGCGCTTTCCCACGGGGGTGTGGCTTTGCTGATGTGAAGAGAGCACCTGCGAAGTGGGGCTTACTTACAGGACTCTGGTGTTGACCATTAGGTTTTATCATGGTCAGCAGCTGTGTGATGTGTGGGTTCTTGGTCAGTGGGATGAAGAACAAATGGGCCACATCACAACCACTCAGAAAGGGGGAGTGTTACCCAGACCAGAGGTGATACAGTGAGACCGGGCTTCAGACAACTCAGGCCAGGCCTGAAAATGGATGCGGAGGCAGCAACTATTAAACACATTTACGACAGCTTCCCACAAAACCTAGCTTTTAAGTCGTTTATATTATACTTTAACAAAAACTAAACTGAAAATAATTGGAAATAACACCTTTGGTTTGGACTAATAAGCAGGAATCAAGTTTCTAGGTTGACCATGTCATTTAAATGAAAGCTAAGATACAAGAAAAAATTGAGGGAAATATGTAGCCCTTTACCTCAGGTGTGAAAGTGTTTTTGTTTCATAAAGGCCCTTTTAAGTTTTAGTTTGGGTTTATCCTCTTGTTATTTTAGTGCAGACTATGAGAAAATATTCTTTTAAGGCTCTAAAACACATGCTCTCATTTGAAAAAAATGTTTCCTTGACTCTATATTTTCCTATTATGATTTTTGAGTGTTTCTTTTATCTAGAGGTTTACACTGCTAAAGAAATTGCCTATGGTCATCGTTAGCAGGAAACAAGGTACCCTGAATTAGCTACAGGTGGCTCTAATGATAGGAATGCCATGGCATGAGGCTTAACAATAGTTCTCAAATTGTGGTTCTTGAACCAGCAGCCCCAGTTTTTCCTGAGAACTTATAAATGCAAATTCTCAGACCTCACCCAGACCTACTGAATAAGAAACTCTAAGTGGAACCCAGCAATTTGTGGTACAACAAGCCCTACAGGTGATTTTGAAATGCACTAGAGAACCATCAATTTACTGTTACAGAAACCCTAAAGGGTTTCTGCATATTACTTAAGTAATATAAATGTTGATAATCACTTAATAGTATATGTAATATAAATGACTATAAATGGTCAACATTTATATTACTTATTAATGGTATCACATTACTTAAGTAATAATATAAACAGTCAACATTTTAGAATTCTTTGAGCTGGTACTGAAAACCATTTTATCCTGTTTAACACAGGGTCAGGCTAACAGTAGAGGTGACCATAAAAATTCAGTTTCGGCCAGTAGGCCCAGTTCATAGGCACAGGGATTTACCCAGAGGACTCACGTTGAGTTGCAAACATGCCCCTTCTGCTGAGCTCAGACTGGGAGGCCTTTTGAGGCGCTAACTAGCAAAAATTTTTATATGTCATTGATATTACCCTGTCCTCATCTTCACCCTCATCTGGGCCTTTGCTGTTTTTGAAACAGTGGCTTTCTCTGTGACTTTGTTTATCCTCTCTCACTAAGTGCCCTTCCTCAGAACTTGCCAAGACTCCACAGGATTCAGTAATCACCTCCTGAATGTAGTTTCAGAACTGACTGCTTTCTTAACTGTATCTCGTATCTTAGTGGACAGTCACTTAGATGTCCTCCTGTTAACATCAGTACAAATAAAAAAACTGAATTTTTGCCTCAAATCAGTTCCCCATCTAAGCTGCCACCTTTTGTCAGTGGTAGGTTGCACAGATCTACCAGTTACCTAATACCTTTTTCTCCTTTGCTTGCTTGACCCTGGAATGAACTGTATATTTTCATAATATTTATTATATTCATCCCTTTTCTCCATTTCTGCTATTACTACACTTAAAATGTGTATACCTAAACTATGACACTGTTTTCCAAAAGGCCTTCTTCTCTCCCTTCCTCATTCCCTGCCTCTCATTCTTCTTCCTTCCCATTCTCTTAATTCCTTCATTCTTTCCTTTTCTCCTCCTTTCTTTCCTCCCACAAACAGATGGAAAGATAAATGGTTTAATTAACCTGTCCGACTTCCGCTCCTTCTTGTTTCCCAACTGACTAAGACCATCATCCACATTCTTGAGCCTCAAAGTTCTCCAAGTTCTGATGATAATCCACTTTTCTCATCTCCCCTCCATTTACTTCCCCTATTGACTCTTCAGTGGTTCTCAAACTCAGGCACACGGAAAAGGCTGATGAAAAAGATATTTGAGCCTGACTTCTACCGTTTCTGACTAGTACTTTCAGGGTAAAGCCCAAGATTCAGCATTTCTGAAAAGTTTCCATGTGCTATAGATAGCATGTTGCTATCCCCCCAAATTCTTATATTGAAGTCCTAATCCGTAGTGTGGCTGTATTTAGAGATGGGGCCTCTAAGGAAATAACTAAGGTTAAATGAGGTAATAGGGTGGGGCACTGGCCTGATGGGATTAGTGTCCTTATAAAATGAGACACAGAGAACTTAGGATCTGTCTCTCAGCCATGTGAAGACACAGCAAGAAGAAGGCTGTCTACAAGCCAGGAGGAGAGACCTCATCAGAACACAATGGGTGGCACATTGATCTTGGACTTCCCAGCCTTCAGAATTGAGAAAGTAAATTTCCGTGTTTCAGCCACTCAGTCTTTGTATTTTCTTCTGATAATCTGAGCTGACTGATGCACCAGGTAATGCTGAGTCTGCTGTTCTGGGACTATAGTTTGAAAGCACCTCACTACTCCACTCTGATTGGTCTTCTTGTAGACTTTATCTCTGTGTCTTTCTAACATGCCTGCTCTTCTCTTTTCTTTACTTGAATGCCACATCTTCTTGAAAACCCACTTTGAACCATATGTCTTCCCTGCAGGCTCTCAACTCTCCCACCACAGTCATCTCTCCTCTTCTGAAAGCCTCTAATCTTTACCTTTAGATTCATCTGGCATCTAGCATAAACTACCTCGGATGATTCTTTTTTCTCTTCATACAATTGTTTTGTCTTCATCATAAGCTCCTTGGAGCAAAGAATCTATCCCTGGTGCTGCAATACCTAGCACAGTGCTTTGTGCACAGCACAGCATCAATAAATACATGATTATTTGACAACCATGGACTGTATGGAGAAGGGGGGTCCTAGAAATTGCAGGTGTGAATCATCCAGGTGTCATAGATCTCTCGGGCACTCTGAGAGCCTCTTAGGAATGGGGAGGTATATAGCTCACAGGGGAGCATGTGATTATTGGCTTACTTGTTTAGGGAGCTTCATCCTGAGGGGATCTTTCTTAATGATTTTTAGATGAAACAGTAATCTCTGAGACAGAGTACATCTTATGATGATGATGATGCCATAAGAATGAACATGTACTGAGATTTCATTGTGCAGTGTCTCACAGATATTACCACTTGTAGTTCTCCCAGTAACTCCACACAGTATGAATTATTATGCTTTCCAGTTTTACAGATGACAAAATTGAGGCTTAGAGAGGATAAGTGACTTATGCCAGGTTTTAGAGCCAGGCAGACATACAGCACATGCTTGGGTCATGCCTGCATTGATCTCTATTCACCTGTTTTTGCATTCCTTGCCTTTCCTCCATAAATAAGCAGAGAGTTTTACAACAGAGGTTTATACAAGATTGGATTCCATGGTGAAACCCTGTCTCTACTAAAAATACAAAAAATTAGCTGGGCATGGTGGCACCTGTCTGTAATCCCAGCTACTCAGGAGGCTGAGGCAGGAGAATTGCCTGAACCCAGGAGGCAGAGGTTGCCGTGAGCTGAGATCGCGCCATTGCACTCCAGCCTGGGTAACAAGAGCAAAACTCTGTCTCAGAAAAACAAAAAAAACAAAAAAAAGGTTGGATTCCCCACTTCAAAGATTTAGGTTTACTATTTTTATGCCATTTAACATAGTTTATATTCCTTTCTCTAAGATAGATTAAACAAGTAATAACAAGGCTTGACTTCTAGTACCAAAGGATAACTGAAGGAGAAAACATCCCATCTTCTCTCGGAAATCAACTATGCAGGACATGTGCAGGTTGTGAGGCAGTACTCTGCAGTTTCCAATTAAAGCCACCGATCCCATTGGTCACCAAGCCTGTTCTCAGTGAACAAAAACAGGCGTGATGGCTCAGTGGGTCCAGAGAAATTCTATTGCATTTTGCTTTCTTGACTCAGTGATTTGGAGTATTTTTCTGACATGTCAGCATTTCCATAACATTCCCAAACAACTTATTCTCATCTGTTTTACTTTCTAATCAGACCTAAAACAAAACAAACAGCAGTAACAAAAATATTAAAAAAGTATCCCAGCTACCCATAATAAAAAGGTATTATACAATTTTCAAAATACCTGTTTTACCATTAACTCAGCACTTAATTTTAATCAGTGTATTATACAATCACTTTGGTAAGTTTTGTCATTAAAATAAAGTTTATAAGTCGTATATATGTACATATGTAATGTCTATATGTGTGTACATATAACATGTGGGGCTTACTCCAGGCAATTATGCTACCCAGAGAGAAATTATGAGATTCTTTGAATCCTAAAGAGAAAGTTTAATTGGGCTGTTTATTCCAGCTCAGGTTTAAATCCAAGGCCTTAAAAGTCTTCAAAATTTACCACTTTGAATAAATTGCACCTTGACAATCAATTAAGCTATTTTACTTTGCATAGGAAAGAGCGTATTTTATAATTTTAAGTAAAAATTATAATTCAAAAAGAAATAGCTAGACATTTTGGGATAATTTCCAAGTGTAGAAAACCAACAACACTTTCACCACACAGATGTAATTGTTGCTTTGCTTTGGAATCCTGTAGAAGAAATTTTATATCCTAACTTTTATTAACTTCAGATTTATTTCACTAACACTTGTCTATTTTACTGCTGAACAACATCTTAGGTCTGCTCATGTCTTTTTGTCACCACTACACCATCCAAGCCCCATGCTGTGTCTCACCTGGATTTTTACTGGAGACTGGAACTTGTCTGTCTGCTCCTGTCTTCAGTCTATTACCCACATTGCACCCTTGGTTCAATCACTTCAGTGACATCCATTGCTCTTGGGTGAGATGACTGTCACAAAAGGGTACCCAGGAGCACTTTGGAATATTAGACCAATAACCTGAATATCTCTGTCTGACTTTATTTTTTTTAATTTTTGTTTATTTTTCTGAGATGAGTTTCACTCCTGTCCCCCAGGCTGGAGTGCAATGGCACAATCTCGGCTCACTGCAACCTCCACCTCCCAGGTTCAAGTGATTCTCCTGCCTCAGCCTCCCAAGTAGCTGGGATTACAGGTGTGCACCACGCTCCCTAGCTAATTTTTATATTTTTAGTAGAGATGGGATTTCACCATGTTCACCAGGCTGGTCTTGAACTCCTGACTTCAAGTGATCTGCCCACCTCGGCCTCGCAAAGTGCTAGGACTACAGGTGTGAGCCACCTTGCCCAGCCCTCTGTCTGACTTTACAAGATTGTTCTGAGTCTCAAGTGACAAAAGCACATGAAGGTGCTTATAAACAGTAGTAAACTGCAGTGTGAGTGGTTATTACTTAGAACTTCATACATAAACAAATGTCAGGTGTTTTCGTTTGTTTTGAAAAAATATATATGTTACTTCTATAATTATTCATAATATGACACAGACCTGCTGGATAGGAATCCAGCCAGTATGAGATATAACTTTGTTTTATAATTGACTGCTTTAGATTTAAAGCTCTTAGTCTTTGAGAGCTGGTAACAGAGAATAGCTGAAGTCAGGGAACAGGGATTCTAACCACTGATATTCTGCATAACCTTGAAATGAGATCTTACTCTCATCAAATTGAGAAATGAAGAAATGCATCATACGCATAGTTGTTGATTGAAAATATGTAGTGCTACAAAAAAATGTAATCTTTCAAGTATTCATGACAAAAAAATGAAGAAACACTAGAAGTACACCTATTTGGAGTTATGAGTATATATACTTCAGTCTACCACTACATTAAAAATAATTTCCCCATGTAAGCAATAAACATGTACTTACTCTATGCTGTGAGACTCTTATATTTTACAAATGACTTTACAAATGATTCCCCATTGTCTTAATCTGATTTCAGATTTCCAGAACACATAAAATGCTGGGCAAAATAAACTGTATTATGAGAAAGTTGGATTTGGGATTTTGATGTCCTGCCGAGACTATAATGAAAGTATTCTGGTGGGAAGTTCTTTTTTTATTCTGGACAAAGGAGTCATCAAAATTTGATGTTTTCCCTCACTCCAAAGAGCATTATTCTGACACTTCAAATGCTTATGTCAACATGTTAATCTTCGACCCAAATGAAGGAGTTTGCCATGGAAGAAAACCTGGCAAAACTATAAATAGTTTTCGTATCAGCGTATAAATAGTGAACAGATGGAAACTAAAATTTGAGGAATTTTAGGATGGTTTGAGAAGAGGCTTTTTATGAGGGTTCTGGTGGGGTCTAGGGAAACCGCAGGGGAAAGTGGAGCTGCTAACAGCCCTCATCCATAAAGCATGAGGGGAGGAAGGAGTTACTGGAACCTGGAAAAAGAGAGTTTTCAAGGAGAACACTGAGAGGCTTAGAGTCAAAGGACAGAGCCAGGCTGAGAGAACCTTGTCCAGAGGGAGCCTGGAGAAGGAATATCTGAACTTACTCTGCCCTCTTAGGAGGGGTTCCCTGTGGTCTGAAACACATAGGAAACAGGGAGTAAGCCAGCCCAAGAGTGTGACCCAAACCGCTCAGCCTCCTGCGGAGTGGGGAAAGTAGACTGAAAGGGGCAAATGGAGATATTCAGCATAGACTTTCATGGTAATTTACCTATCCCAAAGCCTGGCACATGACAAATTACTCCTAAAACAGAGTCATGTGAAAGGATAAATGAATCATTCACTGACCTAAACTGTGCACGGTGGCATAATTCATTTTTTCCTGGTCACTTTTTGAGTTTCATGTAACAGACTCAGTAAAACACTATGATTTCAAGAATTTACTAAAATAAAAAAGTGGTCTTATTCTCTCCATCTAGCTTTATACTCCCCTTTGTATTTCTCCAGTGGTACTTACTACATTTTTCTGATGATGATTAGTGAATAGTATCAGTTGTCCAAAGACAAGCTTTTTCTCTCTAAGGATGCATACGCACCCATTCACACTTTGGATGTTCTACTGTGTCGACAACAGGACCACAAACATAGTTGCTTCAGTAAAAGTTTGTAATCACATACATTCAAATATGAGAACTATGATATATTACACAATTTGAAATTTTCTGCACTGAATTTCATTTATTTATTTTACTTTAAGTTCTGGGGTATATGTGCAGATTGTGCATGTTTGTTACATAGGTATACACATGCCATGATAGTGGTTTGCTGCATTGCCCCGTCATCTACATTAGTTATTTCTCCTAAGGCTATCCCTCCCCAATCCCTCCACCCGCTGCTATTCCTCTCTCGGCCCCCCACCCCCCAAGTCCCAGTGTGTGATGTTCCCCTCCCTGTGTCTGTGTGTTCTTATTGTTTAACATCCCCTTATGAGTGAGAACATGTGGTGTAATTTAGCAGCATTCATTTGTTCTGAAAATCACTAAGCACCTGTTTTTTATCTAGTACTGTACTGAGCATTTAGATTTCAAAGACGAATAAGCAAACTGCATGTCCTACTAGGGCTTACATTGTGAGAGGAGAGGAATGCCAATTATCAATCATGAAATGACGGACTGTGCTGGGAAGTGTCACAAGATGAATCCTTGTGCTGGTAGGGAACAAGAGTAGAGACGAGTGGGGCATGGAGGAAAGAGCAATGTGGCAAAGTCCTACACGCACATAGTAGACTCCATATGAATAAAATCAGGCTATATTAGAAAGGGTTTCCTGGAAGCAGGATGTATTTTCTTACATTTAGCTTGAATTTCTACAATGTCAGTCCTCCTTTTATTACTTAAAAGGTGTCCTGGCTACTGAACCTACCCAGTAACTGCAACCAGAATGAAGGGAAACTGAGGAGCAGAGGAAGAAGTGGGAAGTCTGGGAGGGAGTTTATTGCCAACATGAAAACCAAATATCAGCTTAAAGATCATTTCCTGAACAGAAGAGAGATTTAGTGACACTAACATGTAGAGTGCAGAGGAGGAAGTACACCCAATTATTTAAAGCTAGGGAGAAGAAAGCATGGGCTGTGGGAAGGAATAATGATACCCTGATTTCTTTCTGATGAAAACGAGTGTGAGACAGTGGGAGGGGCATTGTCTCTGTCACTTATCTACTTCATTAACTACCTCAGCAAGTTTTATAATCTATTTGTGAGCAAAATCTTTATTCCTCATGTCTTAATTAAAAAAGCGTGGTGAAGAATGTTACTGGTCTTGCAGGATTTATAGGAAAAATAGCACAAAGGTAGACAACTTGGTTAGTGCACAAGAGATGTTTGCTTATCACTGTAATCTTATTTAATACTTGCCATTTCTACGTTGGGGGTCAGCATCCTTAGAATTACATCACAGTACCTCTCCTATTAAAAGTATTTGCATATAGCACTTTGACTGCACTGAAACCCTCATCCACCTTGGTGAAGTAAATGTCATCAGAAAGACTTCAGTGTTTGAAGAGCCATATTTCACAGATTCTCCTGAGTTTTACATGGAGGACTCTAGAGAAATGCTAACCTCCTGTCACAGAAGGCAAATCTAGACAGTCCAGTGGTGCCAAAGGGACAGAGAGTGATGCAGACCTGCTGGATAGGATTCCAAATCTCTGACAAGTTTATCAGCCAATAGGAGAAATAACTTCTATGTTTTAAAATCAGTATTAAGTTGAAAATGGCCAAGCATATGAACTGAAGACATTTCTCTGCATCTTCTCCCATAGGTGGCTATTCAGCTGAAATGTCAGATGTGGCCCTTGGCCAAAAAGCTCATTAAAAAAAAATTGAGAACAGTTTTCCTCCCAACTAAATATTATTGTTGTTTCTCTATATTTCTGATAAGAAAATAGTTCACTCTTTCCACAGTGAAGCATTTCAGAAAGGGTTTATTTTCTACTTCTGGGCATATATTCTATAGTTTGAAGAACATAATTAGAGATAATTAATGCTTCCCTTAGGTAATATGATCCCAAATATCTATGTTTGAGACACCTCCAAATTTTACTCCTCAAAATAAAAGTGTGCTTGGATATATAATCTAGCATTTAAACTTCTCATCCTTATTTTCTGGATATGAGGCAGGTGGATCACCTGAGGACAGGAGTTCAAGACCAGCCTGGCCAACATGGTTAAACCCCTGTCTTTACTAAATTATAAAAATTAGCTGGGCTTGGTGGTGGGCACCTGTAATTCCAGCTACTTGGGAGGCTGAGTCAGGAGAATCACTTGAATCAGGAAGGGAGTGAATCACTTGAATCAGAATCACTAGAATCAGAAGGTTGCAGTGAGCTGAGATCATGCCACTGCACTCCAGCTTGGGTGACAGAGTGAGACTCCATCCTAAAAAAAAATTTCTTCCACTTAAATATAAAAATGACCAATAAAAAGAGGAGTGACCAATCTCCACATAATATTAATGCAGTATACTAAGCCTAGTAAAGTACACTTATAGATTCAAGAATGGGAATCAGTAACTGCTTTCCATATCAAATTAAAATACATTATACTCCACTTCAGCAGGAAACAGGTTATTAAAATGATAAAAATGATCCAAACTAAATTTTAAGAAACTTGAAATAGGCAGGGACTGAAAGACTTTCCTCATTAAAAATGAATAAAAGAAGACAGATCGTAGAGTACAAACATTTCCACTCTTATATTTTAATTCATATATATATATAGGCATTAACTAATAATTTTTTTTTTGAGGCAGAGTTTCACTCTTGTTACCCAGGCTGGAGTGCAATGGCACAATCTTGGCTCACCGCAACCTCCACCTCCTGGATTCAGGCAATTCTCCTGCCTCAGCCTCCTGAGTAGCTGGGATTACAGACACGCGCCACCATGCCCAGCTAATTTTTTGTATTTTTAGTAGAGACGGGGTTTCACCTTGTTGACCAGGATGGTCTCGATCAGTTGACCTCGTGATCCACCCGCCTTGGCCTCCCAAAGTGCTGGGATTACAGGCGTGAGCCACCGTGCCCGGCCAACTAGTAATTTTTTTATGGGACAATTGTAACTTATACATATAATATCCCTTTTCTATGTAATGCTTTTGTAATTCAGGTTACTCAACTGCAGTAAAAACTCAGAGAAGGAAACAGAATACAACACAGGATGGCTCAGCAATTAATCATTTTGTGCCCCAAATCGTGTTATTCATTGAAAAAACTGTAGTTAATATGTTCAAGTTTTACTCATTTTTCACTGTCTGCTCCTGCATGAAATATTCAAAGAGCCCTTGGTATAATGAAATAGTTGTTAGAAAAAACCTGTTTTTCATTAACATTGTAATCAAGATGTCAGAAATGAATTTTCTACCAGCTTCCAATAAGTAATGCATTCTTGAGAAAAAACAGCAATAAAAAATGTAATTTTTCAAGCTAACTATACATTTTAAGCCACTGAATCAACTTTTGGAGAAATAACATATGATAATTCATACACATATTAAAATTTCTGCTAATGTTACATTAAGCTTAACACAGTATTTCTGTATATTTTAATGGTGAAAGGACATTTAAGATACTTTTAATACTATCTATTGATAAAAAATAAGTGGTGGTGTGGTAATTTTTTAAAAATATATATATTTTTACCAGTAAAAATGTACTGTGGACATGCTTGCCATATTGGTATTTTAAAATAAGTGTGCAAGTATATACTTTCCTGGACAGTTCGGTATATAGAATACATTTCTTCTAACTTCTCATGACCCAATATACTCACACACCTCTCTGCCTTTTCTGTCTCCTCAAGCCAAAATTTCACTTCTCACTTTTAGCCTGTATTAGAGTAGTATGTCCCAGACTGAGCACTATTGCTATTTAGAGCTAGATGAATTTTTATTACAGGAAGGTTGTCCTGTGCACTGTAGCATGTTTAGCAGCATCCCTGCCATCTACAGTAGATGCCAGTAATATGACCACCATTTCAGGATGTGACAATCAACGCTCTCCAGATATTGCCATATGTCCCCTGAAGAAGAAAACCACCCCTACTTGAGAACCACCATATTAGAGCAACTTGCATATATAACATCATATTCACCTTTGAAAATATTTCTCATGGTGTGAAGCTGAGCTCAGCGGTGACAGTGAATATTTGTTAAATGGATGCAGAATAAGATGTGTTTTAGTATGGCAGTACATTTCTAGAATGATAAACATGTTACTCTCAGATATTAAATTCTCAGTTCCACTTAAAAACTTTAAGAATACTTCTACATCCATTTTGGATTTATTTACCAATGTTTGGAATAAAGAGAGAAGAGAAGACTGTTTTTCCAATATGATAGATCACATTTGATTTCTGTGGCTCATAAATTTCTAATGGAATTCAATTGCTTATAGAGCTTTTTTCCTTTTAGTCTAACTACTACAAAAGATGACATCCAAATCTCTTCCAAAAGAGAATAATGGAGGAGGAAAGGAGTACAAAAATAGGACAGAAAAGAGCAAGAAAGAGGTGAGGAAGGAAAAAAAGAATAAATGAGCAAGATACGAGAGGCTTTTTCTTACTTATAAGCCCATTTATTAAAAAGTCGAATTTAATTAAAAATATTTTTAAAGGGAAGTATGTCTTAACACTTGAAAATAGTAAGACTCCAATTATAAGTTATTGAATTTTCCCTTACATTTAATCCTACAGTTACTCTTCTAACATAAGCAAGGGAGAAAAACAGAAAAGAAAGAAGGAAATGAGAAAGAAAAAGAAGAAAATGGAGTAAGGAGAAATTATATGAGAATAAGAAAAGTAAAACACAAATGCTTTTAAAAGTGCATTTAGATTTCTAAAGGATCACAAGATTTTTTAATACAACAGACATTTTGATTAAATAACAAATAATGATTCATTACAGTTTGAAACAATAATTTCCCCACAGAGTATGAAAAATTAGACAGGCCAGACATGGTGGCTCACACCTGTAATCCCAGCACTTTGTGAGGCCAAGGCAGGCATGTCACCTGAGGTCAGGAGTTCAAGACCAGCCTGGCCAATATGGTGAAACCTATCTCTACTATATATATATATAATATTTATATTTTATTATAATTATTTATATTTATATAATATTTATATTTATAATATATAATATATATAATTTTATATAAATATATATATTATATATATATAATTATATATATAAAATATATATATATAAAAAATATATATATATATAAATTAGCTGGGCATGGTGGCATGCACCTGTAATCCCAGTTACCCAGGAGGCTGAGGCAGGAGAATTGCTGAAACCTGGAAGGCAGAGGCTACAGTGAGCTGCAATCACACCACTGAACTCCAGCATGGGTGACAGAGCAAGACTCCAGATAAAAAAAATCACTTTGGCTTTTATTGATCATAAGGTAAATGCTTATGCTTATTATTTGGGAGCAAATACACAAACTTTTTTCCCAGATAATACTCATTTAAAAGTTAAATTTCATTAATTAGTTCCGCATTTCTCAATTAAGAAAACATGAGAAAAATGCCCAAGTAATGGGGAAACATTCTTTCAAGGTAGTGAGCCTTTCTGCTTGTCATCAAGGAGAGATGTACACAGCATTCAGGGCACAGAGTCTAGATAAGTGTTGAGCCAGGATCTGGCACCCTGCTTTTTAGCCATGTGAACTTAGCTTTGGGTTTTCCCAGAAGTAAACCAGAGACAAGCATCAAAAGGTAAGTGGTCTGCCTGACAGGAACCCCAGGAACACTTGGAAAGGAGCAAGGAGATGAGAAAAGAAAAAAAGTAAGCAAAAAAGTGTGTGTCAAGTCAGCCCTCTGAGAGAAACTACATCCCATTTCCTAGTGAAACTCTGGAGTGTTGTGTATACAAAATACACATCAGAGTTGCCCCAAATGAGGAAGATGGACATTTTCTCTTATTTTCTTTCCTAGCAATTTCCTGTATTTCATTGGTAGAGGGCTGTTCTCTAAGGCATTAACCCTCTGACACTTCAGCTGGTCCTGCATAGGACTGAGACTGTGCCTGTGGCGCCTCAGACAGAGTGGTAGGTGTTTGCAGTAAGTAGTGTCAGCTACTACTACTTTATTTTTTAGTGATATTATAACACCAATATGATCTTTCTAAATTATGTAACAAAATCTAGGTTAAAATAACACAAATTAAGTACAATAAGTATTCATGGGTATTTGGTATTGTGCTAAGTCCTAGGCAATTATTTGGATAATTGCAACATATACACTGCGATATGGTTTGGCTGTGTCCCCAACCAAATCTCATCTTGAATTGCAGCTCCCGTAATCGCCACATGTAATGGGAGGGACCCGGTGAGAGGTAACTGAATCATGGGGATGGGGTTTTTTTCTGTGTTGTTATCATAATAGTGAATAAGTCTCAGAAGATAGGATGGTTTTATAAACAGCAGTTTCCCTACATACACTCTCTTGCCTGCCACCATGTAATACATGACTTTGTCCTCCTTTACTTTCTGCCATGACTGTGAGAAATCCCCAGCCATGCTGAACTGCGAGTCCATTAAACCTCTTTCCTTTATAAATCACCCGGTCTTGAGTATATCTTTATTAGCATCATGAGAATGGACTAATGCACACTGGAAACTGAGACTTCATTTGGTCATTTTGGACTCCATGCCACCAGAATAACAGATACAAAAAGGGGATAATGAATCCTACTATTAATTGGAAATAATCAACTGCAGTAAGAGTACCAATGGAATCCAAAGGGTGAAATTCAAATGCCTCTATTTCCGCATGTCCCGTGTCAAATGTTCACAGAATCGTATAGCATTCTATATAAATAAGGCCCCAAATTAAACTTTTCTACATTTCTCTGTCACTTAAAGGATCTTGGAAGCTCAGTTTCCTTTGCAGCCAAAGAGAACATGAAGTGGACAGAAGAATTGGCAAGTCATAAGTACAAATGATAACTTTAGGATCTGTTACAGAAAAAAGTATTGTATCTTCTATATTTTCATTTTTATAATTTTATAAATAATTCTAATATTTAGCAATTTTCATCTCCCTCTCTTGTCCATCATAATTTTCAAAACATGTAGTATTGACTAACTTTATTATTCAGTCTACGGTCATGAATATTGAGATGGAATTGTGATATAAACAAAAAGAGAGAGGGAATGAATATTACTCAGAACTCCTAGATTCACTAACTGAGAAGACTTTAGCTTGCCTCTATTTTTTAATGGAACATGGTTAGGTGACATCAAACAATAGCATTGTCCTTCCTCCAAGGTGGAAGTATAAACACTTATGTGCAAGTGGAGAATAGAATTTTAGAGAAACAGCAGGGTGGAGAAGGTGGGTAGCAGCCAAGAAGTCTCCATTACCACCAACGATTTGGAAGGAATGTATGAGTTTTCTATGGCTCACCTCACAGGAGAAAGCTGGGCTTTAGCTTACTTGCTGGAATCCCATTCCAGAATGCTAGCCACAAGCAATGGATTTTTAAGCAGCAAGAATCTATGGCATACGCTGCAGTAGTCAGTCATAGGAGACACTGACAGGAATCAAGCTGAAATCGATTTCACTCCTCAAGGAAATGTACAGATAGAAGGGTCCCCAACATTGGGTCCACAGAAATACAAATGAGAGACCAACGTTTGGAGGCAACTATATAGGAAGCATTGAGGATCTCTTCTTTTTCCCCTTTAGTTTCCATTCCCAAAACACTGAGGCAAAGAGGGACCTAGAAGAGGGTGGGGAAGGAGAAGCGACAGGCACATCAGGCTCTTTTTTACCCACCAAATCCTGTAGGCCTGAGCATGTCTGGAGAGGGCAGCTGGGCAGGGTCTAATGGGGAGGGGGCTGGAGCAGGTAGGAATAAGTTTCCACAAGGCATAGTTAAAGGTAGTTATTGGAGAAAACTATAAACCATTTCATATCTATATCCTACCAATTTCAGTTATCTGAAAGAAAAAGTTGAATACTCAGAAAAAGCCAGAAAATGAGGGAACAGGAAAAAACTAAAACCAAAACCAATTATATTGTCAGTGAGTTATTAGAATTAAGACTCCTCTTCTATTCCCATAGGTTTTTAATGTTTTCATATAATACATGTAATAAAAAGATAATTATGCCAAATTCCATAAACCATAGTTGATTATATATATACACACACACGAACATACATATATGTATACAAACACACACTCACACAGTTGGCCCTTGATATCCATGGGTTTTACATCCATAGATTCAACCAACTGCGAATGGAAATATTTTTAAAAATTGCATCTTTACTGAACATGTAAGGACTTTTTTCCAGTTATTACTCCATAAACAATACTACATAATAGTCATTTACATAACATTTACATTATTTTTGGTATTCTACATAATCTAGAGATGATTTTAAATATATGGCAGGATATGCAATCTTATATGCAAATCCTACACCATTTTATATCAGGGACTTAAGCATCCATACATTTCGTTATCCCATGGGAGATCCTGGAACCAAGTACCCACGGATACCGAGGGATGACTGTCTGTGTGTATGTGTGTGTGTGTGGGGGGGTGTACACATAAATGTAAACCTATAAAGGTGAAGCAAAAGTTTTATATACACAGTATTTTCCTTAGAATAAAGCTATAACACTATTGATTAGATACTTTAGAATTGTATTCATATTTATAAAGTTTAGAAAACCTTGAAGGAGCATGAGCATGGATACAGGGAATCAAGTTTTGAATATTTCTGCATCTCTTGACAATGTCTTATAGGCTCAACTACTTTTCCCTTTCTGGAAATATCCCACATTATAACCTGGGATATATGAAAAGAGATAATTGTAGTTTTTTAATTGGACACTATCAGAAAGTACAAAATGTTAAAGGCAGACTACCTACCTAGCACCTTTAGCTTTAGCTTTGATATAGCTATAAAATTTAATATATCCAAGAAGAAACAAAGATGGGTCCAGAGTATTTTCATCACAGTTAAAAAAGTACCTGTATGTTCTCTTTTCCAAGGATCTTTCATGAATGAATACAGTGTCCTCTTACTTATTTTTATTATTTCTATATGATTTATTCAGTTCTGAAGTTTGAGCCTGCATTTGGCTTTGACTCATACTGACATTTTTAGTCATCTCTTAGAAATGCCTGATCTCAGACTCATATATATCACCAAAATATAATAAATCACAAAGCAACTTGAAAGAAAATTTTTTGAACAGTAATATCCTAGAAACTTATCAGGTGGGAACTTTGACATATGAAACATATCTGAGTTTCAAACAAAACACCAAGCCTGTCTCTTGGCCCATTTCAAAGAAAATCTTATAGTTTCTTTATATGAAATTAGCATAAAATGAGATTTCCCTCATGGAAACCCTAGAGCACAGGATTTTACATTTGAAATCAGGATTTAGGGAACTATTATCATTTTTTGGGAAGATACCAAGACCAGAAATCCACTGAGTCTTTTATACTGAATTGAAAATATCATGGTCATAAATATTAAAAAGTAGATTTTACTTAGTTTTATAGAAGTTAAAATCACCAACAAGTCAGCCATTCCATACGGCTTTTGTATGAAATATATCATAGAGTTATTAAAATTATTTACAAAATTATAATTCATGAACACTAAAAAGCTGGTATTCTCTATTAACCATAACTCTGCATTTTTAATGATACTTCAGTTCACTACAGCAAAAATCAATAGTACTATTTATAATAATTCTGATGTTAAATTTTAGTTTACTATTCAGTTTACCTTATTCTCAGGTCCTATGTGTTACTTACTCTGTGAGGTTTGAGTATCTATGAATTTCTTTATCAAGGCATCAGTAGTTTGGGTATAAAGACTGAGAGCATATTTCAGAGACTGAAGGTCTGGGCTTTTCTCCAAGAAATTCTTTTTCAGGCCATTTCCTCCAGCATGAAAATATTGCTACAAAGAAAAAAAATCAGAGGCATTTAGAGAGGAGTACTGGAAGAAGGAATTTATTACTCTAATAGAGAAGCTCAAATTGAATAATACAATTTGATCAATGTAAGATAGGTACAAAAAATGGTGCCACCATTTTCCCATTGCTAAGTTATTATCATCTAATTCAGGTCCTGTAGATATCTCTAAAATGACACTCAACATCACAGACCTCATATCCCAGAAGGCCTACTCCTTTGTCTCTTATGCAAAACTTTAAACAAAAGAGATCATGCTGATGTAGCAGTCAGAATCCTTATTAGAATAACAGGTTTGAGTAACAATTATCAACTTGGTTATTGACTTCCGTTTCTTAAACATGAGAAAAACACCTAGGGTTGTCAAAATTTGATAGGGAAGGTAGCTTCTGGCCACATATTTTCCAGATACCAGTTTGAGATTGTAGGGCAGGTGTCTGCCACTCCATTTGCCCCATTATCTAATTACAGTGGTGCAGCTATAGGCCAACCTGCTGAAGCACAGTGGTCCTTGGAAATCCAACACCCCTTGAACATTGTATCTGATAAATATAATACAACCTTTTATTTTTTTGCTATTGTTATTCAGCCAAACTCAAAATATTCCAATATTTACAAATAAGATAATAGAGAAGATAGATGCTCATTGACAATAAATACGGTCATTGAGGGTTGTTAGCAGCTTTCATACTATAAATGTTATACACAGACATCTCTTTGAAATGCAGACTGTCTAGTGATATATGATAGAACTAAGGATTTTTTCTGTTTATAAATAATATATTTATAATATTCTATTAAGGTTAGATAAATGGTTCTCTTTCTCTCTTCCTGTACCAACAATGCTAGAGGAAACAAAACACTCACTGGTAACTGTGGTTCGGTGTGACCTATTATTAGCACAGAATAAGATATGTTGAAGAAGCTCAAGAAATTATTCAGAGACACTCTCCTAAATGGCTATGTGTCATTCTTCTTTCCCACTCCTTAAGAACTTCTACTGCAGGACAATTCAGTGAGCTGAAATAACAAAATTATCTCAGTTTTCTTCCCCATTCAAGGGGAGAGGCAGAAACAGTTTATGGATATTAGCAAGCATCTGGTTGTACTTTCAGAGAGTATAATGTAGAGGGGATTCAGGGTGTAGGCAAGAGAAATTAGGCAATTGGAATGTAAACTTAAGAAAGACTGGTACAATTATAGACACCCTCCCCAGGGAGAAAAAATCCTATGATCCTTTGAAATTCCTTTACTGAGTCTAGCTGGGTACTCTGTGAAAACACAAGCTTTGGCAAAAACTACATATGGTTATGTAATGAGGCACAGGAAAAAATGTTTTCTCTTTAGAAGAAAAAAAATAATAGTTTAGATTGTTCTACACCTGGATCTTATAAAGAACGTTAAAACATTTTCACATGCAGAAAGTATTTAGAGAATTATTAGTCCAGAACTGTCTCAGGTGCCTTAATGGATGAAAAAAGTATGACAATTCCTTTCTTTGAGAGACATAGTATTTAAGGATGGAAAAAAGATTACATGGATGTGTTGAGGGGGATAGATGTAAATGTATTTAGATTGGTCTCGACTCTGTATCACCTAAAAGGGTGATGGGGTGCTCTCTGGAATACTGTTTACATAATGAATAAAGGAGCCAACAGAAATAATCCTCCCTGAGAGTAAAGAGCAGTGCTAGAAACTGAGCCAAGAGTAGGAGGGGAACTCTGGAAAAGAAAGCATTCTCTCTCTTAATATTTCTCAGGCAGGCCCCAGTCTTATCAAACCTGAGACTAAGTGCTAGATTATAATAATGGAGGACAAGGAGGAGCAGAGAGAGGAGGAAGAAGAGATGGAAGGAGAACCAAAATGATAAAATGAAAATTTGCCATTTCTGGGGGAATAATGAGCAGAAAAAATTAGTGGGTATTCTGTCTATGATACACATTTGCATTATTTTCACTTTTAATTGCCCTGAGGCTACTTTAAAACTATAAATTTTAGAAAAGTAATAATGATAGTGTAGATGATTTTTGTCCACAGTAATATAAATTAATTATTTTGGGTGGAATAAAACTGAATATTGCTCTGTGGATAAATCTTGCCTTTGTTCCAGCTTTTCTTTTCTTTTTTTTTTTTTTTTGAGACGGAGTTCCGCTCTTGTTACCCAGGCTGGAGTGCAATGGCGCTCCATTGTAAGGCTGGATTGTGGTTTTGTCAGTCACCTTAACACTGGCAGCATCAGTGGTAGTGTCTGCTGTGCCGCCTGTTTTCTCCCTCTTTTCTTTAATAAATATTTATTAAATGTGTATCATGAGCCAGGTTTACAATGGTGAGCCAAGATTGTGTTATTGCACTCCAGCCTGGGTAACAAGAGCGAAACTCTGTTTTAAAAAAAAATACAGATAATAAAGGAGGCATCACTTCTGTTGTCTACAGCATCAGTAAAATGCTTCCAAAGAAGTGACATATTTGGTGGTTATCAGTTTTTAAGTACTGTTCTTTTTAACTTCAGCAGCCAGTAGATAATTCACCCTTGGGAACTAGAGAAAGAGAACAATCCCACCAAGCAACCAAGAGAAACCCTGGTAGTCTTGGCACTATTTAAAGATAACTGAAGTGTTTTAGTTCTCTAAGTATAATTCAGATACAGTTTTAAAAACACTGTTTTCTGCTGATATTCTATACCCATCAATAACTTGTGCTGCCTCTAGGTACTAGAGGGCCTACGGAAGTTAAGAGACTTGGAATCAATCCAAATGTCCATCAATGATAGACCGGATAAAGAAAATGTGGCACATATACCCTATGGAATACTATGTAGCTATAACAAAGGATGGGTTCATGTTCTTTGCAGGGACATGGATGAAACTGGAAACAATCATTCTCAGCAAACTAACACAAGACCAGAAAACCGAACACTGCGTGCTCTCACTCATAAGTGGGAGTTGAACAATAAGAACACATGGACACAGGGAGGGGAACATCACACACAGGGGCCGGTTGGGGGGTGGAGGATAAGGGAGGGATAGCATTAGGAGAAATATCTAATGTAGATGGCAGGTTGATGGGTGCAGCAAACCAACATGGCACGTGATTACCTATGTAACAAATGTGCACATTCTGCACAAGTACCCCAGAACTTAAAGAATAATAAAAAATCATAATGATAAAAAAAGAAGTTAAGCGAGGACATTGCATCCTATGGATTCCCAAAGCATATTAACATGGTACAGGCTCTGAGACATACTATGGTAAAGAAATCTGTGTAATTTTTTATTAATACACCTTGCTACTAAAAGTATTAGGCCATAGGACACCTATCTCACTGGGCATATATTAATGCTTTTGGGGATATAAGTGTTCCATGGAATATGATTTGGGAAACCCAAAAACAGAAGCATGTCACTGGATTTTATATAACTGAGATATTGTTGAGGGCCTAGAAAGCTTCATGGGAGAAGGGAAAAATAATTAAACTATGTAAGCATGAACTATGTACCTGTACTGGAATCTTTTAAAATAATTTTCTAGAAAGGAATGTTTTAATACTAAGGCATTATTTTGTAGGACTCTGGGACTTTGTGGACTCATCAGGAAATGAAATCATAAATGAGGTGTGCGCTTGTACCTGAGGAAAGCCCAAGGGTCCCTATGGTTTTAGGTTACAATACTCAACTGACTTCCTCCTTTTTAGCCATAGAGTTTCACATGTTATTCCATTAAAGTCTCTAGCAGGATATTTACTGATAGAAGTTTTGTAAGGGCAGAAACTAATGCCTTTGTCTTTTGCATTTTACATTATGAAATGTGGCGAGAAAGAAACTCAGGAAAGAGGGTAGCTATGTCAGAGGAGAAAGCTAATTGTCAGGTGGTAAGAATGAAAACCTCCCGTTGAAGGAACACAGACAAATAATATATGCCATAGGCTCCTCACTCCAACAGGGAGGAAGGTGATTTCTATGGTTATGCAAATGCGAATTCGATGAGAATGCTACTTGAAAGTCTTTCACACAGTGTTCAGAATCTGGAATGACAGCATCTAAGAGCACTGGGCTGGTTATCTCAGAGGCGCAGATGATCAGGAGAAAGGGGGCTGCAGTTATTACATGGACCTTGGCATTCAGAAGATTTTGCATTCAATTTTGACTCTATGTGCATGACCCTGAAGGAACTGAAGAGCAGAATCTGCATTGTGCTGAGGCTTGGGTTTGAAGGCTATAAATGTGAGGCTGAAGTACAGAAATAAATATCTTAATTATTAGACAAAACCCACTATCCACAGCTCAGTGCAGTGTAGTTGATCTTCATTCATTATAATGGGCATTTTGTGGGGTGGGGGATAACATGCTACAAAGGAATTGCAAATGCGGGGTTTTAAAGCCTTCTGGATGTTTTCATTGTGAGTGTGAAAAGTACATTATTTTCCGTTGACAATAAACGAAAGACCAAGACTTGGTTTCTTATAATTCCTCTGTGGTCTGCAGCATAATTTAAGAAACTTCAGTTTGATCCATTTAGATGTTTTACTTAGACTGACCTAAAGTAGCGGAAAAAAAATGGGCAAAAATTAGTTAGGACAGGTCATTTCCTCCTTATTGAAGAAAAAAATTTGTAATCACTCAGTTGATGGACTGTGGAAGAGTTGGTTGTTTCGTGCAAAGAAGGATAAAGATGTTAGCTGGATGACATTCTCTCTCCTTCTCTATCCTGGCTGATGTTTTCACTGTGGACTTGAAAAACTCAAGACGGAAAGCATGTTTGACAAACGTGCAGTTGAGCTGAAGCTTAAAGGTGCTACACTGGATGAGGACATTTGGCTTTAGAAAGGTCCTGGTAGTCTGCTATGCCGGGTTGACATTTCCAGAAGGAGATGGCAAAGAGGAAAGGGTAAAGTCGAATTCATAATAAATATTCATATTCATGTTTACCACCAAGTACAGAATGGGGGTAATGTGGCTTAATAACCGAAAATTTAACAAGTTGTAAAGATTTATTTGCTGTCAAGTTCAACACGGTTTCCTAAGTGAGAAGGCAGCTATTAAAACAAGTTAAATCTGATCATGCATCAAAATAGGTAGACTGATCAAGAATAAAGTTTTGGTAAGGCAAGTACATTCTTCCTTGGTTAGAACATGGCTGGGATATTAAATTCATTCTTGGTCTTTATTATTTACAAGAAATATTGAAAGTGGAGGCCATTTAAAGATAGGTAACCAGAATTTCATAAGGTCTAGAAGGCCTGTTATTCAATAAACAGTTTCAGATGACATGGGATAGCATGATAGTTTTCTTCAATATCTGCAGTCTATCATACAGAAAAGGAAACAGAATAATTTAATAGTAGTTTAAAAGAACAGAAGGAGCACCAAAACATAGTAAGGGAGTGGATTTTTGTTTGATATATTCATCAAAATATTCCAACAATAGTGTATCTTAAAAATAAAAACTTCCATTTGTAGTTTAGTGGCCGCTATTAAGTGGTGGCCAGTTGACCATGTGCAACCACTGGTCACTCACATCCATCTTTCCCTTTCTCCTCCTAAAGCCACCACCTTGGTGATGGCTCTCATCATCTTATGAACTGAAATCTCTGACTATAATCTTGAACTATGCCTTCTAATTTGTGCATTTCCCTAAGATTCCTATTGCTGAAATGACTTTAGCATAACATTTTCAAAATCATCAGTGAATCCTCTTTTAGGGAATATACTGAAGGCACAAAAGGACCTCTGTATTTTCAACATAAACATTTCCCATCAACCTCACTTTACAACATTGTAGATGACCTGGCATCTCTTTGTATGAGCAAGAGTGGGAGATGTTCAGTTCTGTTTCCAATTCTGCGATTCTAGAATTCTCTTAACCTCTTTGATTCTCTGATCTTTATAATGGTCTTGAAAATATAATTCTTCATCTGTCCTATATACAGTGGGACTTTTGCATAGGTTATTTAACTACTTAGGCTATCCGTTAATTCTTTATAGAATGGTGGCAGAAATATCCTCTGCCTTTGGTGTTGTAAAATTGTAATTACTCTATCTGGAAGAGCTTGGTGAATACTGGAGTTCTTTCCAATTGTAAGAAATATATTTAACCAGCAGAACAAGTCCTCAACATAGAACCCAGCATTGTGTTTTAAGCACCAGTCCCTATCTGAAGCAGGTTTCTGAATATTTACTTCCACGTTCCTGCCATGTAATCTAACTCCAACACGGCACTAGAAAAATAGCCTCCTACCTATCTCCCATTTTTTCTTGGTGGACCCATGCTTTCTTAGTCACTGGGGCTGAAATCTCTGAGGCATTTTGGGCTCCTTTTCACTTTTGTCTCATATTCAGTTGCCAAGTTCCAATGACTCTCCCTTGCTCATGTCACTCATATCCATCTTTCCCTTTCTCCTCCTAAAGCCACCAACTTAGTGATGGCTCTCATCATCTTATGAACTGAAATCTCTGACTATAATCTTGAACTATACCATTTAATTGGTGCATTTCTATAAGATTCCTACTGGGGAAATGACTTTAGCATAACATTTTCAAAATCATCAATGAATCCTCTTTTAGGGAATATACTGAGGACACAAAAGGACCTCTGCATTTTCAATTTAAACATTTCCCATCAACCTCATTTTACACGGTTTCATTATGCAAACACCTAGTTAAGTCCAGGCCAGTCCACAGAGTAGTCTACTCACTGCCTTCCAGCCTACATGTCTTGTGCCCTTCCATGGAGAAATTTCCTTTCCCTGTTTATGTTCATGTCATGCATCTTCCTCTGAAGAAAACTTTCTATCCAGCCTGTAAACTCCCATCTGTCCTTCAAGACCACTGTGGCTTTTTCTGATCTCTTGAGTCCATACTGGTTGATCACATCCTCTAAAACATTAAGATTTTTTGTATATGTTTCCTTCAATTAGTATTTGGATCATCTGTCTCATCTCTTACACTGTTATAAGTTAACACGTATCATTATTTCATTTTCAATGTGCCTCTCTCAGCTTTAATCTGGACTAGAAACTCCTGAGAGAAGAAACAATATTTATTCTCAAAGGGGAATCTCAGGTGCTAAAGACTCTGACCAGAGTTGTTCTTTTATAGGGAAAAGGTACTGGGCACAGGAAACCAAAAGGCCAGAGGAAAAAGCCCTAAGGATTCAAACTATTGCTTGGGGCGAAGAGTCAGATTTAATAGCTCCTTTGAGTGGGAATTAAAGGGTTTATTGGGAAAGGAGGAAAAAGAAACACACGGGTTGCAGTAGACTACGTGGGGTCTTGGGCTTAAGAGTGAAAAGAGGAGCCTTCAAAATGAACCAGTCATCAGGCAAAATAAGAGGCAACTTAATATTTGTGAAGTGTTTTCTATATGCCTACTTTAATTGCTGTGTATGTGATGACTCATGTAATTTTCTTTCAATAGTCTTTTAAGTAGTATTATTTCCACCAGAGAGGAGAATAATTTGCAATTGGTGTCTTTCTCTCTCTCTTAATCATCTCCTATCCTGATATTATACTTGTTAGTGGTATAATTTCCAATGTAGTTTTCAATATTTTATTTACTTTTATAATTCATAGCCCTCTTCTGACATTTGTAAAGGCTTCTACCCTAGATACATTAATAGGTTGGTTTCACGA
This sequence comes from Leontopithecus rosalia, assembly GCA_028533165.1. NCBI lineage: Eukaryota > Metazoa > Chordata > Mammalia > Primates > Cebidae > Leontopithecus > Leontopithecus rosalia. The sequence continues at coordinate 33,448,686 of CM052655.1, read as the reverse complement.
ATGTCAGGATTTGTGGTAAGGAGCACTATTATCACCTTGGGGGCAGGAAGGAGCTATATAGGCAGTATCATTTTCTTTACCTTGAAAAATAACTGTATTTTTTGTCTTATTACTGTTATTATTCATGACTTTGTAGAAAATGAAGCACTTGAGACCTGGTTGTGATTTATGAGGCAAAAAAAAGTACTGCCAAATTAAAAAAAATTAGGAAAAAATCGCCTGCATATGTAGCAAGCTATTCTTTTTATAATCCCAATAAAACTCTCTGAAATCTTCTAACTCTCCAAACTCTAAGATTGAAGATCTCTCACAATCTATTTTTACTGACTCATGGGAACATGTTATTGTTTCTTTGCAAGATTATCAAAAGAATTCCCTTTTTTGTTAAATATACTATTTTGGTAGCAATTTTCCATCATTACTTTTCTCGTTCCAACACCTGTGTTATAATTTTGGCAAATTCATGCAGCCAGTCCACTTTGCAAACTTAGATATCATCATAACCCACCTTAACTTTATAATTTTAGTGTTTAGCCACTAACGATTTCTGTTTTTAGGAATTTGACGGATATTTTTAAAAATTGTTTTCTACCACAACTGGAGTCTGGAGTCCTCTTTTATACATCAGATCAGAATATGCTCTTCCTGCCCATAAAATATCTCAGTGTTTCCCTTTTACTGACAAGCTAAAGTTGAGATTCTTTACTTTGGTATTTAAGCCTTGGCATTCTGGCTTTAATCCAACGTTCCTCTTTCATTCCCTGTGATACTCAGCCAGTCATGATCTCTTCTTCTACACCAGACTATTTAAAGTTTTCAAGCTGACCAATGCCTTCTCTTATATCACTCATGCTGTATTTTCTACAGGTCTACAGTGCTTTTTTCCCATTGTTTTTTCCCTCTTTATCCTCTGCATCTCCAAACGTCCTTCTCTGGGGAGCTTTTCCCTGGACATACAGAGAAAATTCATCACCCTCTGTGCCCTCCCCCATCATTTGCCACAATTATTTTACTGATTGTGAATGGTTTTTGTTTCCAAGTCAAAGGCAAGTGCTCCCGTCTCCAGCCACAACCTCACTGCTCATTGTATTTGCTACCAACAGTTGGCTCTCAAATAATTATTTTTGAATAGCTATCCTCTAAACTAAGTAGTTTATTTTGTTCTTAAGAGCAGCTGGATTTTAACCAAGGCAAAACTATACTTGTAATAGTGAAAAGAAGATGCTGGAGAACAGCCACTGGAACTGCTCCATGGACAACAGAGATAGCAGGATAGGGTTAGAAACTTTGTGTGGGTAAGACACTCCTGAGGCATAAAATGTGGTTCATCGCCATGTTCTTCCATTTGTCTCGAGTCCTGAGCATAAGAAATGGTATTATCCAAGATTAAGTAAGAAAGTATTAAGTAAGTTCCAAAGCTATATTTGAATTTATAGTTAAATTCCTTTCCTTATACCAAGAAATGCAGATTTCTAGTGGGTCCTGATTCATGTTTATTACTTTTAGAGGAACCTCAGTATTGCCACTGCATGGTGCCAGATATATTTGTAACATAAAATGTAGTGTCATGTTCAGGACCATATAACAGGGGTTCTGGGGGAATTTAAAAGGGTGTAGAAAATGAAATTATTCAGCACTTTTTCAAGTCAAAGTGTAACTGCTTTTTCTCTTGGAAAGAAATCTGCATTTTGGGGAATCTCATGTCAGGTCCGAGTCTTCTTGAGATATGCAGTTGGAACTCAATGTCCAGCTAAGACTCCTTTGAACTAAAGTTTCCCTACTGGCCCCTCTATTAGTTTGTACATACAGATCAGACTATTGGTTATCTGTCTCATACCTGCCACCTTTCTACTTTTATTTTCAAATGCTGTTGATTTGGTTGCTTTGTTGGGTAAATGGAATGTCTCAAAGCCCAACCATCCTACCTGCAGCAGATGATCATAATTAATGTTACTCCTCTCATATTTGACACTCTTGACTTACAATAGAAAATATATGTGAGTGGTGTTATACAATAGTTCCAGTATAATTAAAGTTTTATTATTTAGGAAAGTTAATATTTTCATCAATGCTTATATAGAGGCTGAAAGGTCTTACATTAGTTTAAAATAATTAGAAAGGAATCTAAGTAATTAACATAATATTTTAATATACCAAACAGTAATCACTCTGAAGACATAGCCCTTTTAGCCTGCTACATTTTACTTAAACTTTGTAAATACTTACTAAAAAAAATGTGACATAGTAGCAAGTACAGTGGCTTTAGAGTTTGGAGCCCTTTCTCAGCTCTGCCAATTAATAGTAGAGCTATGGCCTTGGAGAAACGACTGAAATCCCCTCGCCTTTAATTTTCTCATTTTTCAAACGTGAATAATCATTCTTGACCTATCTAACACCCAGGATATTTACAAGGATTAGGTGAAATGATGTACATACATGAGAGAAATTTGAAAATGTAAAACATTATTTCAGCCTATATTCTAAAAACTTCATAGCATTTTCCTGTTTTGTTTTCTCATTTCCACCTTATTCAAGTACAGTGAGCTGAAGAGGAATTAAAGATTATCTCTTTAGCAGTCATTGGAAGTTAGCATGGGTAGGGCGTGCTCCTTTGTCTAAGGTTATCTTTCTCAAGAGGTCTCTGCTTGCACTATAGTGTTCCTTTGGCTGGGCTCTGGGCAGACATTGAATCTCTAGCTCTTGGAGTTAAAACTCTCTTAAGTTGTAGTCTTCCTTCTCCTGAATTCCTCTGCAGTCAATCTCACAAGTAGTACTTGGTAGGACAGTAAGTTGGAGCAAATCTCAGAGACAGACAAGATAAAGGGAGTCTTAGCTTTGGCAAACTGATGACAGGCATTGAAAACCAGATATTAGGTGAACACGTTGGCAGATGGGCAGGGCACAGGGTCAACAGAGTCTCATAGCAGACACCGCTGGCCTAGCATGGAAGGTACCTAGAGAAAGAGTTGGTAACACAGAAGTTAGGGAATAGGGAAACTGGAGAACTGCCACAGGCTCTGAGGCTCAGGAGAACCACAGTCAGATGCCAGTGCTGGAGGAACAAGACACATGACATGGACCCATTTACTGGGTCTTGGACACCAAACAGGAGTTTCTTCCACAAAGAACAAGGCAAGTGTCTGGTGTCTGAGACTGAATTAAAATATGCATAGGTGATATAAACAGAAAGAAAGGATAGTTGAGCTGTCAAGATAAAAGAAACTTATTTGCTTGAGGATCAACATTGTCTTAGAGTCCGAGAAGAACTGGGCCTGCAGGTGGTGATCATCTGACCCATCAACAAAAATTAGAGAAATGCTGAAATGAGAGACAGAAGCCAGATCTGTGAACACTGTGAATACCATTCCCTATTTCCACAGAATACATTTTCCTTCCTTTCCTAAATCCAGGCATTGACCTAACAAAATGCGTGAAGGGCTGAATTCAGATGCTAAAATTTTTTCTTTTCTTCCTCTTCATGGTCCACTCTAGAACTTATTTTTTACTACTAGCATGTCCTTATATATCTCTATGAGTGCTACTGTAACTACAAAAATTACTTATTTCTTCCTCAAATTTTTGAAAATAATTTAAAAAATAACTTTTAGTCTTTTATTGTATTTCTTCATGTTGTTCATTTTTTTCCTCAAAAATACTGTGCAAATTTTCCATTTCCAGACAACATTCCTGCTACCTCTTTAGAAACTCCATTTCTGTGACCCAGGTGCCCCCAGGTGTCACACAACTCTCACCTTCCAACTTTAATTTGGCAGATTTTGACACTGCAGCAGCAAAAGACTGCCTCATATTAATTGCTGAAACGGCAAAACAAAAACCATGAGGAGACAATTTTGTGAAACTATGTGACCGTTGTTCAGACAGAACTCTGTTGAAATGAGCACTGTTGTTTCTATACAGCAGAACTGTTCTGTGCTCTACAAATGGCCCATGGTAGCCAATAGTTACAGCAGAGTTACTAGGAATACTCTTCACACATCCTGGATCGTAGATGCTTCCTCCAGTGAAGAGTGAAAACTTTGGATATAATTTGAATTTAGAAGACAAATTCATCTTTCAAACTCTTAAACTTTCACATACAAATATAGCTGTATATAAATATAAAAGAAATTATTTGAAAACAACTTCTAGGTTACATCTTGAGATCTGCACACCTTTAGCAAACATTACAGTAACTTTTAGTTAACCTTTGGCTATGAAAACAAGTGATGCATACAACACAATGTGTGCATTTTCAGCAGAAAACAAAATTAAATTACTGTACTTACTAAGCAAGAAGAGAAGGTCGGTATTTTAAAAATCATTCCAACATGCATAGAAAACACATTAAAACAAATTCTGTCAACCCAAAATATTCTGGAAGCATCTGTTTAACTGAGTTTTAGAGTACATGTCTTTCTTTGAGAACATATGTTATGACATAGGTTTCACTTAACTTTAGAGAGAGGACAAAAGAAGCAAGAATAAGAACAGTGTATTGTGGATGTAATGAGATAGACAGGGCTGAATCTGGCATTGTCTAGGAATGTGTTAGCTTGGTGCAATTACTATTGCACCAACTTACATCTATTCAACTATCTACTATCTATTTGGATGCCATAGCTCTACTGATAAATGGCTGAGATCAGAACTACTCATCTCTGGAGGAAAATGGGGGGCTCCCTGGATGCATACACAAGAGCACTAAAACCTTACCTTGATGGTAGCCAGGACTACCTCCATTATAGCGCATTGTCTTGGTGTCAGACCCTTGGCATCCTCTCGAATCATGTGCTCCTGGAAAACAGGTTAAGAATTTCTTATAAAATAACCAGTTTACATCTTCAACAACTATTTTAAAACATAACCTATAAGGCTACCGTAATCAAAACTGCATGGTACTGGTACCAAAACAGAGATATAGACCAATGGAACAGAACAGAGGCCTTGGAAGCAATGCCACACAACTACAACCATCTGATCTTTAACAAACCTGACAAAAACAGGCAATGGGGAAAGGACTCCCCATTTAATAAATGATGTTGGGAAAATTGGCTAGCCATGTGCAGAAAGCTGAAAGAGGACCCCTTCCTTACACCTTACACTAAAATTAACTCCAGATGGATTAAAGATTTAAATGTAAGACCTAACACCATAAAAACCCTAGAAGAAAACATAGGCAATACCATTCAGGACATAGGCACAGGCAAGGACTTCACGACTAACACACCAAAAGCAGTGGCAACAAAAGCCAAGATAGACAAATGGGATCTAATTAAACTTAAGAGCTTCTGCACAGCAAAAGAAGCAATCATTAGAGTGAACCAGCAACCAACAGAATGGGGAAAAAATTTTGCAATCTACCCATTGAACAAAGGGCTACTATCCAGAATCTACAAAGAACTAAAGCAGATTTACAAGAAAAAAAAACACAACCCCATAAAAAAGTGGGTAAAGTATATGAACAAACACTTTTCAGAAGAAGACATTTATGCAGACAGCAAATGTATGAAAAAATGTTCATCACTGGTCATTAGAGAAATGCAAATCAAAACCACATTGAGATACCATCTCATGCCAGTTAGAATGGGGTTCATTAAAAAATCTGGAGACAACAGATGCTGGAGAGGATGTGGAGAAATAAGAACACTTTACACAGTTGGTGGGAGTTGAAATTAGTTCAACCATTCTGGAAGATGGTGTGGTGATTCCTCAAGGATTTAGAAATAGAAATTCCATTTGACCCAGAAATCCCATTACTGGGTATATATTCCAAGGATTATGTATTGTTCTGTTATAAAGATACATGCACACATATGTTCATTGTGGCACTGTTTACAATAGCAAAGACCTGGAACCAACCCAAAGGCCCATCCATGATAGACTGGACAAAGAAAATGTGGCACATATTCACCATGGAATACCATGCAGCCATAAAAAAGGGCAAGTTCATATCCTTTGTAGGGACATGGATGAATCTGGAAACTATCATTCTCAGCAAAGTGACACAGGAACAGAAAACCAAACACTGCATGTTCATTCATAAGTGGGGGTAGAACAATGAGAACACGTGGGCATAGGGAGGGGAACATCACACATTGGGGTAGGTTGGGGGGTGGGGTGCTAGGGGCAGGAAAGCAGGGAGCGGGGAGGCTGGGTAGGGAAAACAATGGGAGAAATGCCTGATGCAGCCAATGGGGGGTTGGAGACTGCAAACCACCCTGGCATGTGTGTACCTATGCCACAACCCTGCGGGGATGTGCACATGTACCCCAGAGCTTAGAGTACAATAAAAAATGAAAAACATAACCTGTATTATCCTCATATTCAAAATTTCCTGTTTGAAATACCTCCTGCACATGAATCCACTTAAAATAAAATTATTGTTTTGTCACATACTTTATAAATCTCCACTTGGTCAAAGGAAGAAATGTTAAATGTCTACTTGAAAATAAGTACTCCAATAGGCGTGTGGCTTTATTTTCACTTGCAAGCTAACATTAGGGAAAAAAGAGAGAAACCTGGAAAATGTGTGACAAATTCTTTCACATGACTTCCTTGTTTTACACCTGTCACATTGAGGAATGTCAATCATGAAAAGATTTAAGGAGCAAACTTTAGCCTCTCCCAATTACTACTGGTACAGTCTATTTTAAATATGATGCCCCCGTTTTATTCTGCTCCTTATATACCTTCAGTTTTTACTCATTCCTGGGAAAAGCCCCAAAGAATTAGCTAAATTTGGCTGTAAGGATTTTAAATATTTTATAATCATTTAAAATATTTCAGAACTGATTTTAAAACTTATTTCATTATTTTACAATGGATTTTCTTCATTGCTCGCTGTGATCTGTTTTATCCCATCATACAAGTCTTATTTAGAAAAATGATGGCAGAAAAGGAAAATAACAAAGGAAATAAAAATCTAAGGGATAAATTAAAAAATGTCTGACCCCTTCCCCCATAAATGATACACTTATTCCAGGGCTGCCATTATTATATTCAGCAACACTCAACAAATATTTATTGAGTGTTTATTGTGTGCCAGCAATGTTCATGATGACTCAGATATATTGAGAAAAGACTTTTGTCCTTCTGGAGCTTAAACTTATGGTGGTGCCTTTATGAATTATAAGAAAAGTTCCATGTGGATGAACATAGCTCTGAGCATGTATGGAATAATGAGTAAAGCAGTGCCTTTGGTGAGTAATAAAAGCTGACTTTTCTTTTTCTTTTTTTTTTTGAGAGGACGGCTTCAAGGCAGCACATATGGCTTGGCAAGTGGAACATGGGCTCAATTTCAGCTGTCACTTGCTCCTTTCGATATGCATTTTTGTGCTATGCACACACCATGCAATCACACCCAGTGGCTTGTCCTTCGATTCCCGCCATTTTCTTATTCTTTTATTTAGTAGTTGCCACGACTTTCTGAAGATAAAAATCTATGTCTCACTCACTCCTTCAGCTTTTCAGTGTCCAGTTTTGCAGTTGGTATCTGCTAGGCCCTCAGTATATTTTTGGTAATTGAATTGTGCTTCCTTCAGTGTATGTCACAGGATTTAATACGCTTGAATAGAATCATTGTTTTTGGAAACTGCTAACAATAGGGTGTAATATTTAATGGATCCATGATATATATTTATATATCTTAGTGCATCTTTCTCTGATATAAGGATTTCAAGTTAATCATATGAGTTTATTTCCGTTTTTAAATAGCAATATTATATGCTCATTGAGAGTCAAAAAGTAACAGAAATATTTGCTGAGTTATAGGGGAAAATGCTTTCAGACAAGTAATTAAAAATACTTTCTATTAAATAAATTTCTCTGGCTACATGAGTCTTCACTGGTTTAACAACATGGTCACATTTTTTAACAGATTCTAATAAATGATATGCTGGTGTTATGGAAATATAATTCTTACTAGAAATAACATTTTACAATTTAGCAACAGATCATTCAAGTGAGCAGGTCTCTGAAAGAGGCCAGCAATGAGTTATTGCCCAAGTGAAATACATGCAGTAAACTCACAGTCCCAGGCGTATTTTCATCACTCGGTTTTGATATTATATCACCAGTTCCTGAAGATTTATGCATATTTTCTTTGAAGTCAAATAAATCTGATTGCATGAAATATTGTTAGACAAATATATATATTATATATTATATATATCATATGTATTATATATAATGCACATGATAAAGTTTATCACTTCATACTCTGGAACTTTATAAGACATATATACATATATCTGGAACCTCATAAAGTTTCAAAGTATAAAATAATACAAAATGTCAAACTGTTGAACAAATACATGTTTAATGAGTTAATCCTAAACCATATCTAAACACAGAAAACCAATTAGTTCCCCACATTTTTCTACTTTTCTTGATTTTGTGTTCCTTTAGGCAGTTATCTATAAATACTTCTAAATAAGAGTTCTGAAAATTTCTATCAGTACAATTATTTCAAGTAGCACCTTTTCAGTGCATCAAATCTGCTTTCAAACTAATATATTAAAATTTTAAAGAGCCATGGTTTAAACATTTTTTAATGGAAGTGATAGTCTAATAAAATAAGAGGAAATTATTTTATAAAATTTGAAGTACTTCGTGCCAGCTAGAGTTTCTGTTTTTTTTTGCATAATGTTGTAGGAGATTTATTCCTCTGTAATTCAAATAATAATACTAAATTGATGGATAATTGAAAAATAAAAAACTCAAAGGCCAATAATGGAATATGATCCAGAACGAAGTTATTTTTCTCTTCATCAACAGACACAAAGACTCTATTTTTAGTCCTTCATATTATTTCAGTGTTGATGAAATAATCTGTTAGATCATTGTGTTTATAGTGTGCTTTTAGGTTATTAGTATAAAAAAGAATTCGGTGAATTGAAAAAAAATGGAACCACAAGGCATGCTAAAGTGTTATGTTTTCTGTGAACCCTGATTTTTCCCATGGAGCATGTATATTTCCTCTAGAAAGCCAGACTCAATTTTGATCAGAATTCATAAGATTTGGATTGGGTTGACTGCACCCAAAGCTTAGGATGAGTATGTGAGGTAAGCCAATTGGCACATGCCACTTCTCAAGCCACAGTGACTGGTTTGGGAATGGTAATAATACTTCCTCAGAGCCTGATATGCCAGAAGACTTTGCTGTGATTCCCTGCACTGAGATGGATATTTTTCTCCATAAGATGTGAAGTCCAAAGGATGTTATATCAAAGGATGTGAGAGCAGAGACAAGGATGTGAGAGCAGAGACAATCATCTTACACACAGACATGAAGGTCTGCTGTAGCAATGCATCAAACAAGGAGAAGGGCATAGTCGAGTGACAGTGAGTATGAACATGGCTTGAATCCCTAATCAGACAGTACCAGAAACCAGAGTCACCCCTGGACTATAAAATTTCATGCAGCAGTAAATTCCTTGTTTGCTTATGTTTGCCTTTCCATCACTTGAAACTGAAACAGTTCTAGCTGATAGAACATTCAACTCGGGAAATTGAAGCCTGGGGAGATGGAGTGTGCTCGCTAATATCACAGATATTAGACGCATGGCCAGGGCCATCTCTTTTGTAATAAGACCTATGTTATTTCACCTAATGGTTTTTTGTGAGAAACTTCAGCAGTGTATAAATCCACTTTTCAAAGTAGGCTCTAGAAATCCCAAGGAGGTAATAAAAAGGATAAAGAAAGGGATAGAGATCCAAGATCCAAAATAATAGTTTGGCAGTGACATCTACCTTTTATCTTTCCTTGCAACCATCAACAGCATTAAACATCTGTGAGTAAAAATTTTAGGTGATAGTTATATCTTCCAGATGGATTATTGCTTTTAAGGTTTTTGTTAGGAATGGAATAATGTAGATGATAAAATAGAATACTGAAATTATAAGGCACATATTTTACCTCAGTAAATAATTACACATTTTGTTTTTCCCCTGTATGGCACACATGAAATAATCCAAGACGCAATGGTACCTAACTTTGAGTTAACCAGCTAGGGGACAAATGGAGATAACTCCCTCTGCAAGTGGGAGGTGACATTCTTTGCAGTTACCAAGCAAAGATAATGTCTTTGTTGTCTTATTTATACTCACAACAATCCTTATAACTATTATTATTATTATTATTATTATTGCATTTAACAGGTGCCAAATTGAAGATTAGGAAGGTTAAATGCTTTGGCCCATGTCACATAGTTGGAAGCAGTTGAGGAAGAATCTGAACCAAGGTTACCTGTGTCTGGAACTGATCCCTGAACTATATTCTAGTAGGGAGAAATGGAATAAAAGTAACATGTATTTAGCCAGTCAAGTTCCTATTCTAGAGGAACAGGGACTGGAGTTTCCTGCATAACATCAAAGTTTTGGCAATCTAAAATTATAACTAAGCACAGGGTATTGACCATGTTGACAAGTTCATTTTTCCGTACTGTTTCTTGGTTTTCAGACTTTTCTAGACTTCATTGGCTTTCTATGCAGTGTTCCATTTTGTCTTTGTTCATACGAAGCCAGTTTAATATATGAAAAGAAAAATGCTCTCTAATTTAATCCAGAAGCAATAATGCTAAATGCTACAGTACAAAGTTAAAAAATTCTTAAAGCAGATTGTGAAATCACAGACATATACATCTTTTTTTTTGAGATGGAGTCTCTCTCTGTCACCCAGGCTAGAGAGCATTGGGGTAATCTCGACTCACTGCAACCTGTGCCTCCTGGGTTGAAGCAATTCTCCTGCCTCAGCCTCCTGAGTAGCTGGGACTACAGGCATGTCCCACCATGCCCTGATAATTTAAAAACTTTTAGTAGAGACGTGGTTTCACCACATTGACCAGGATGGTCTCAATCTCTTGACCCTGTGATCCACCCACCTCAGCCTACCAAAGTGCTAAGATTATATAGGCATGAACCACTGCTCTAGCCGGACATATATCTGAATCTTGTCATACTAGATACTATCACTAGGAGGAGGATGGCTTCTTGCAGAACTGTGGTTAACTCACTAGTTTCCATGAATGAGTAATTTTTATTTTTATTACCTTCAGTTTGGATAATTGTCCAAGATCTTTAGCTGCAATGAAAATCATCTGGGGTCCCTAGAAACAAAGAAAAAGAAAGAGAAGACTCAATCCTAAGATATTCTTTATTAGTCACAAGAGAAATGCAGTCAACAGAGGATTTTTTTATTTTCCTTATTAGAGGAGTTATGGCTTGTGCCAGAAGACTTTAATTGGTCTACTTTAAAGATTGGGTCAGATATATCTAATATCGCTGGCAGTGTAACAGTCCTCACAGGTGTCCCACTTCTGAAAGTCTTAAGTTTAGGTTAATGAATGGGTTGCTACTAATGTAGCCAGTTTAATGTAGTATATGGATTAAATCAGTGATCTTTAACTTTTATTCGTTTATTTTTAGCAGAGGCAACTTTCTAACTCTACTTCATGAAAAAAAATGTATGCAAACTCTGAAGATATGGGGCTACAGAAGGTGGAAATGCTCCTTCTAAAATGCTGTCCAATTTATCAGTGACCTACCCTCTTAACCCCTCCATCAGCCAGAGGCTTTCTCTAGAACCCCAAAGCCCTGGGGAAATGAATTTGAAAAACACAGGAATAAATCACCCAATCCTTTACTAGAATGAAAAACTAGAGATATGTCTGTTGGTATACGTGACTGGAAAAGTACTAAATTTGGCCAAGTTTATTATTGCTTAAAATATTTTCACAGGAAGAAAAATTAGCTCTTCTGAACTAATATTAGTTTTTCTTTAATTGGAGTGTGTATATTTATTGGAGAATTAAAGTCTATAAGCTGAAGAATGGCAACAGTGGTTAATATTGTTCATATTTTGCCCCAGCACCTAGCACAGTGCCTAGCACATAGTAGGAACTCAAATAATATTTATTCAATGAATGAACAGATGATATGCATTCATACTAGTATATCTCAATAGTAGAAAAATTTATATGATGGTAAGCTTTCCTAAGGAAAATCTTATATAGAAAGTGAAATGTTATATATAGCATTTCTACTGTAACATAATATATACATTCTTGAAAAACCTCATATCCTACAAAATTGCACACTAAAAGTAATGGGGCTTATGTGAAAAACAGCAATGGGCAGAACAGTCCAAGTCCTTGCAATCCTGTTACTAAAGAACTATCAAAACCATAACTCTTATTTTTGGAAATGGCTTTGACACCTAGCAGGTAATTCAGGGAAACTGATGGTTGCCTCAAGGAATATTAAAAATGCAAAACAAACAAAACAACAACAACAAAACAACAGAGTTCAATAGTGGACTGAGATAATGCTCATGCAAGTGGAGCTACCAGCAGAGGTGGGAGGTAGCCTGCCATGTGTGACAGCCATGCAAGCTTCAATTTTCCAGAGCGGGAGCCCATATACAGTTACTCTCCTCCTTTTTCCCTTTTAAAGCAGGTCTGTGGAGTAGCCAAGGTAAAAGCTCTTTCTTTTTCTGCTGAAGTTACAGTTTTTCTATTATATTCCAGAGCCTCCGACGTAGGGAAATTTATATATAAACCAACCCAACTTCCAGATTACAATGATATTCCTATGTTGAACAATTACATGAATGGTAAGTGGTGTTATAGAAATTACCACTATGGCACTTGTATACCTATAACAAACCTGCACATTCTGCCTTGTACCCCAAAACTTAAAGTATAATAATAATATATATATATTATGTGTTGAAGCAGAATGTGTGTGTGTATTTATAAATATGCCTTCAAACATATATATATATACATATATATATACATATATATGTATGTATATACACGTATATATACGTACGTATATACATACGTATATATGTATATATATACGTATACATATATATACGTATATATATACATACGTATATATATGTATATATACGTATACATATGTATACGTATATATATGTGTATATATATACGTATACATATATATATGTATACATATAGGCTATAAAATAATTAAACCATACACTCATGGCATTAAGTGAAATTCACAGTATTTTATATTTTATCACTCACTGTCTAGCAGTAAATCAACAAAAATATATGCATCTTTGCATTCTGGAACACTCTGAGAAAATGATTTCTAGGCATCTGCTTTCACTGGATAAACATGGACTGAGCATGTATAACTAATGTATAATAATTCCATTTATACTTACTTTACTTCTATTAATACTTACTCATTATTTGCATCAATGTGTCTTCCTCACAGAGAAAAATAAATAAATTTCCCCGTAACAGGTGCTTGTTAGTGTTATTTTTCCCTTGTTGGGCTCAGGATATGTGAACTGAGATACCTCTCTCTGTGTATCCGCTTGACCACTGTCTAACTTTGCAGCCAATTGATCTCTCTGGTTCTTTTTCACTTTTCTTTGTGTGATACAATCACATTCTTCAGATTCATTTAAAAGTGCCTCCTCTATTAACCTCCAAATGGGGAGGTAAGAGATGAAAGCAGAATAGATAGGTGAAAAAAATTCCTTTTTTTTTTTTGTAAACAGAAATCTTTAAGTATATTGCAGAGACTCAAACAACCCACAGAGGTGTTGAATGAAATATCACGAGTTTTAGAAAGCAAAGACTGAAAAGGTACATTTCATTACAAAAAGAGATTTGAGAAATAAAGGAATAGAGCTTTCTTAACTATGAATGGAAAAAGGAGCAAAAGATATTGAGAAGTGGTCACGCTAAGGAAACTAATATAAGAAATGAAATCCATTTCAGGGGAGCTAGGAAAGGAAGAAAAATAAATAATTGAGTGACATAAAAAAATTAAAATATTAGCTCTTCGAAACCATTAGTAAATGAACTACTATACAGTGCAGACTTTTCTGGAGAGCTGGGAGTTTATCCTTTAACTCATATTTAAAACACATTTATAACAAATTTAATCAAATTTAATCTAATGCAGATCTTTCTAAAATCAATTACACATCATTGCTTTGAAAAGCAGTGTGTAACTATGTCTTAAAACTGCAAAATGTAAGAAAGAAGCACAGTGGATACATTGCAACTTAATTCCATTTTCTTGGGGCCAGTAAAATTAAACAAGTTATGTGTGTAGACCAGATAAACCTATAAATGGAACTTTGATACATGTTTTAAGAGGTTTAGTTCTGAATGTCAAGCAATGTGAGGTTTGACTGCTACTGCCTCTATTTAACATTGACTTGGATATGAAACTATAATTTGAATGCTTATTGTTAAGAAACTGTATACCAAATGCTTTTTCCTGAAATGGATTTAATTAGCATTTCATCTGTATGAAAACCATGCACTTAAACCAAAAACTGATGGGTGAGTGAAAGCAAAACTAAATCTTATATACTTACTGTTTGATCTGTCAGAGTAGGAAGAACAATTTGTTTTTCTATTTTGTTGAGAACTAGCTTCCATAATTCTTTCAAAACTCGCTTCAGGACTGTTTTCTCACATATTTTGGCTGAGAGACTTAATCTGAAATAAAATAAAATATATATTCACTTTTAAATTTCATATCATGGTATCCATGTGGGCCTTTATAATTTTCAAATGCTAGATTCCATTTACTAAATTATTATTCAAAATACATAATATGAAAAATCTATTTCATGATTATGTACATTAGATAATTTTCTATATTTGATAGAAAATGATATTAGCATATTTCTTTTCCTAAGTTGTTTTCTAAATCAACAGGCTCCAAAAAGAAAAGTAACTTTATTATTATTATTATTATTATTATTATACTTTAAATTGTGGAATACATGTGAAGAATGGGCAGGTTTGTAACATAGGTATACACGTGCCATGCTGGTTTGCTGCACCCATCAACCCATCATCTTCATTAGGTATTTCTCCTCATGCTATCCCTCCCCTGTTCCCCCACACCCTGACAGGTTTCAGTGTGTGATGTTCCCCTCCCTGTGTCCAAGTGTTCTCATTGTTCAACTCCCATTTATGAGTGAGAACATGCAGTAATTGGTTTTCTGTTCCTGTGATAGTCTGATGAAAATGATGGTTTCCAGCTTCATCCATGTCTCTGCAAAGGACATGAACTCATCCTTTTTTATGGCTGAATAGTATTCCATGGTGTATATATGCCACATTTTCTTTATCAAGGCTACCTTGATGGGCATTTGGATTGGTTCCAAATCTTTGCTATTGTGAATAGTGCTTCACTAAACACTGGTGTGCATGAGTCTTTATAGTAGAATGATTTATAATGCTTTGGGTATATACCCAGTAATATTATTGCTGGGTCAAATGGTATTTCTGGTTCTATATCCTTGTGGAATTGCCACATTGTCTTCCACAATGGTTGAACTAATTTACACACCCACCAACAGTATAAAATGGGTTCCTATTTGTCTACTTCCTCTCCAGCATCTGTTGTTTCCATTCTGACTGGCATAAGATGGTATCTTATTGTGGTTTTGATTTGCATTTCTCTAATGACCAGTGATGATGAGCTTTTTTTCATGATTGTTGACCACATAAATGTATTCTTATGAGAACTGTCTGTTCATATCCTACACCCACTTTTTGATAGGGCTGTTATTTTCTTCTTTTAAATTTAAGTTTTTTGTAGATTCTGGATATTAGACATTTGTCAGATGAGTAGATTGCAAATTTTTTCTCCCATTCTGTAGATTCCCTGTTCACTCTGATGATAGTTTATTTTGCTGTGCAGAAGCTCTTTAGTTTAATTAGATCCCACTTGGGTTTTGTGGCTGTTGCTTTTGGCATTTTAGTCATAAAGTCTATGCCCTTGCCTATATCCCTAATGGTATTACCTGGGTTTTCTTCTAGGGTTTTTCTGGTTTTAGGTCTTATGTTTAAATCTTTAATCCATCTTGAGTTAGTTTTTGTATAAGTGTACCGTTTCAATTTTCTGCATATGACTAGCCAGTTTTCCCAACACCATTTATTAAATAGGAATCCTTTTCCCATTGCTTGTTTTTATCAAGTTTGTCAAAGATCAGATGGTTGTAGATGTGTGGCATTATTTCTGAGGCCTCTGTTCCATCCCACTGGTCTGTATATCTGTATTGGTACCAGTACCATGTTGTGTTGGTTACTGTATCCTTGTAGTATAGTTTGAAGTCAGGTAGCTTGATGCCTCCAGCTTTGTTCTTTTTACTTAGGATTGTCTTGGCTATACAGGCTCTTTTTTGATTCCATATGAAATTTAAAGCAGTTTTTCCTAATTCTGTGAAGAAAGTCAATTGTGGCTTGATAAGGATACCATTTAATTTATAAATTACTTTGGGAAGTATGGCCATTTTCATGATAATGATTCTTACTATCCATGAACATGTAATGTTTTCCCATATTTGTGACTTCTCTTATTTCCTGGAGCAGTGGTTTGTAGTTCTTAGAGGTCCTTCCCATCCCTTGTGAGTTGTATTCCTATGTATTTTATTCTCTTTGTAGCAGTTTTGAATGGGAGTTCACTAATGATTTGGCTCTCTGTTTGTCTATTATTGGTGTATAGGAATGCCTGTGATTTTTGCACCTTGGTTTTGTATCCTGAGACTTTGCTGAAGTTGCTTATCAGCTAAAGGAGATTTTGGGCTGAGATGATGGAGTTTTCTAAATATACAATTATGTCATCTGCAGAGACAATCTGACTTCCTTTCTTCACATTTCAATACCTTTATTTCTTTCTCTTGCCTGGTTGCCCTGGCCAGAACTTCCAATACTATGTTGAATAGCAGTGGTGAGAGGGCATCCTTGTCTAGTGCCAGATTTCAAAGGGAATGCTTCCAGTTTTTGCCCATTCAGTATGATATTGGCTGTGGGTTTGTCATAGATAGCTCTTATTATTTTGAAATACATTCCATTAATTTCTTGTTTATTGAGAGTTTTTAGTATCAAGTGCTGTTGAATTTTGATGAAGGCCTTTTCTGCACCTGGTGAGATGATCATATGGTTTTTGTCATTGGTTCTATTTATGTAATAGATTACATTTATAGATTTGCATATGTTGAACCAGCCTGTATCAACTAATGGACAAAATAACTGACTGTGGTGGATAAGCTTTTTGATGTGCTGCTGAATTCATTTTGCCAGTATTTTACTGAGGATTTTTCAACTTGATGTTCGTCAGGGATACTGGCCTGAAATTGTCTTTTTTTGTTGTGTCTCTGCTAGGTTTTGGTGATGCTGGCCTCATGAAATGAATTAAGGAGGATTCCCTCTTTTTCTATTGTTTGGAGTAGTTTCTAAAGGAATGGTACCAGCTCTTCTTTATACCTCTGGCAGAATTCGGCTGTGAACCCATCTGGTCCTGGGCTTTTTTCACTTGGTAGGCTATTAATTATGGCCTCAATTTTAGAACTTGTTATTGATTTATTCAGGCATTTGACTTCTTCCTGGTTTAGTCTTGGGAGGGTGTATGTGTCCAGGGGTTTATCCATTTCTTCTAGATTTTCTAGTTTATTTGTGTTGAGGTGTTTATAGTATTATCTGTTGGTAGTTTGTATTTCTGTGAGATGAATGCTGATATCCTGTTTACCATTTTTTATTATGTCTATTTGATTCTTCTTTTTTTCTACTTTATTACTCTGGTTAGTGGTCTATAGATATTGTTAATCTTTTCAAAAAATCCCGCTGCTGGATTCATTGATATTTTTGAAGGGTTTTTCTTGTCTCTGTCTCCTTCAGTTCTGCTCTGATGTTCATTATTTCTTGTCTTCTGCTAGCTTTTAAATTTGTTTGCTCTTGCTTCTCTCTTCCTTTTACTGTGATGTGAGGGTGTCAATTTTAGATCTTTCCCACTTTCTACTATGGGCATTTGATGCTATAAATTTCCCTTTTAACACTGCTTTAGCTGTATCCCAGAGATTCTAGTACATTGTGTCTTCAAAAGTGAAGGAGAAATAAAATCTTTTACAGACAAACAAATGCAGAGAGATTTTGTCACCGCCAGGCCTGCCTTACAAAAGCTCCTAAAGAAAGCACTAAATATGGAAAGGAATTACCCATACCAGCCACTGCAAAAACATACCAAATTATAAAGTCTATCAATACTATGAAGAAACTGCATCAACTAATGGGCAAAATAACCAGCTAGCATCATAATAACAGGATCAAATCCACATATAACAATATTAACTTTATATGTGAATGGGCTAAATGCCCCAACTAAAAGACACCATTATTGGGTGGGAGTCTGGCAAATTGGATAAAGAGTCAAGCCCCTTCAGTGTGCTGTATTCTGAAGACCCATCTCACGTGCAAAGATACACATTACCTCAAAATAAAGGGATGGAGGAAGATTTACCAAGCAAATGGAGAGCTAAAAAAAAGCAAGGGTTACAATCCTAGTCTCTGATAAAACATATTTTAAACCAAGAATGATCAAAAGAGACAAAAAAGGGCATTACATAATGGTAAAGGGATCAATGCAATAAGAACTAACTACCCTAAATATATATGAACTCAATACAGGAGCACCCAGTTTCATAAAGCAAGTACTTAGAGACCTACAGAGAGACTTAGACTCTCATGCAATAATAGTGAGAGACTTTAACACCCCAGTGTCAATATTAGACAGAACAATGAGACAGAAAATTAACAAGGATATTTAGGACTCGAACTCAGCTCTGGACTAAGAGGACCTAATAGACATCTACAGTACCACCCACCCCAAATCAACAGAATACACATTCTTCTCAGCAGTGCATTGCACTTATTGTACAATTAACCAGATAACTGGAAATGAAACACTACTCAGAAAATGCAAAAGAAAGAAAATCTTAACAGTCGCTCAGACCACAATGCAATCAGTTAGAACTCACCATTAACAAACTCATCAAGACCGCAAACTACACAGAAACTGAACGACTGCTCCCGAATGACTACTGGGTAAATAACAAAGTTAAGGCAGAAATATGTAAGTTCCTTGAAACCAATGAAAAATAACTTTGTAAGCACACAAAGTAAAATACCTTTAAAGATAAATGATCCCTTTTTATTCATATGTTACACTTAATAAACCTAGAGTAGTTTCTGATACCAGTCACCAAGGTTTGGCATGACTGCTGAGAAAAAGACAACAGAACTGATGTTTGTACCCATAATATGGGAGCAGAAGGCAGAAGGCAGTATCATTCACCATAGTGGAGCTAGTCTCCCAAAACACATGATGTTCATCCTCACCCCATGTGTGTTTAGCATATGCCCATATTCGTGGTTTAACACTAAGGAAATACATTTTCTGTATTACAGGGCACTGAACCAACATAAAAACATGTATATAATTTCAATCAAACCAACATAACAACATGGCAAAGGTATATATAATTTCAATCAAGAATAAAAAGTTATTCCTTACAAATTCTCCTCATGGTGACATAATGATGTAACATTATCTAGCAGTTGTATAATACCCTTACAAGCTCTTCTTTAGAAACTTCTATATATATTTCTCATTTACTACTATTCCCATATTAGAAATCAAAAACAGACACAGACTGGCTTGGGGATTTGTCCACCAAAGTGAAGCTAGTAAGTTAGATTCAAAGTTTGACTCTTTTCTTCTAAATCCAGCCTGTCTTTCAGTGTCTCATACTGCCTCTGATGAATATGCTTATGCAGGAAGTTCCAGCCTGTAGAAAGACACAGTGCTGCATAAATATCTATTAAATATGCTATTACATGACCCTGGGCTCTTTGAGACTCTGAGTGAATTAAACCTGTTTCACAGAGAGCCTAGATGGGTCATATATTTCAGGGCTGCCTCAATTGACTCCCTATTATGCTACTAAGTACTCTGTATGCTTTTGGACTCGGAAATTATAATCTGGGCTCTGGTCATGATAGACAGATTTGACTGTTTTTAATATTTAAACATATGCATAATTAGTAATTATGTAATTACAATGGATAATATTGAAAGGCCTGTGATAGGTGAGGGCCACATAGACAGATTTTCAAGACACATTTTATGTTAAAGTATTAATTCCAACACTATGTATGCAAAAGTCAATATATAAAAATATGTGAAAGCAACCTTCTCTCAATAAAGGGGAAGGTTGGGGACCCCTGATGCATGTATGTGGATCTCCAGTGCCTGTAATTTGAAAACTGTTTTTCAAGGTTACCATTTCTAGCTTGCTGGTGAGTATTTGGCATGGGCATGGGGTAGAAAGCAGCAGATGTGCCATGGCAGAATAACAAAGGCTATCCACAGAGCAATTCCTGGTATGATTTGAGACACAACAACTCTGCCAATTTTGCTGCAGATGTACAATTTCCACTTTCCAAAGATCCACATTTAAGAATTAATCTTGTGTTTAAGGTCAGCTCACATACTTGGCATGCTGCCTAATCCTGCTTAGACTGAGACTAAAGAAACAGGAATAAGGAGGCTGAGGCAGGAGAATTGCCTGAACTCAGGAGGTGGAGGTTGCGGTGAGTGAGATCGTGCCATTGCACTTCAGCCTGGGTAAAAAGAGCGAAACTTCGTCTTGAAAAAAAATAAAAAATAAAATCACTGTCACGTGCACAGCTCATTGTAGGATTTTTGCCAGTTGAAAATGCAGTTTACCCGTCATTTTGCGAAGTAGTGACGTCTTGGTGGACAAAGTACAACATAAAGAAAGACCATGTTTTGTTTACAGAGGCTGTACAAAGATAAAAGGAGCCTATATATTTATAGTATAAAATGATTTTTAAGAGAATTTTCTAAAACCACCTTGAAGACTTTCAAACCTCTATTATTTACTTTAAATAACAGAAAATAAAAGGGAACTAACAAATGCCTTTTTAATTCAGTCTGAATTAATCAACTTGATAATGTAAGCTGAAAAGCATATATTTTAGGACCTGAACTATCTAGATGGTCTGAATACAAAACTAATTAATCAGACAGTTTTCAAATGCCATGTGTACTGTCTGGCAATAAAGATTTCCTGTCAGGTAATTAATCGCATTTTCATGAAAATGTACCTAGCTGTTTTCTCTCCCCTTGGAATGCCTGTTCCTCATTTCCACATATCTAAATCCTATCCACTTTTAAATACCCAATGCAAATCAAATTTTTACTCATTCTTTGAAGTAGAAATAAATATTTTACCCATTATCACTTTCCATCTTTTGTATACTTGTGTTTCTTTCTTATTTCTCCTCCTAAACTATTCGCTCCTTGAAAAAAGCATCAATAGCTGGCTTTTAAGTATCTCCCATATCTCGTGGCTTTTAAGTTATGCATGCTGAATTACCCCTGAGGATTTCTGCAATTCTCCATGACGTATTTCCTTCAAAAATTTTTAATGCCTTTTACAAATTCTTAAAGCTCATAGATGATTTTCTAACTTGATACATTACCTCCTTCTACCCCAATAATTATAAGATACGACATATATGATAACATAATTTTCTACTTCTAATTATACATTAGTAAGACTGAGTAAAAATAAGAATCAAAATGTACTGAAAATAAGAGTCAACCCACTTTCTTAGCCTGGTTTTATAGATGGTGAAATGGATTCAAAGTCACTCAGTTAGCAGGTGGAAACACTAAGATTACTTCAAACTTTCTGTTATGTTCACAATTTTGGTCAGAGGACATAGCAAATAGTTTTCCTAACAATAAATAATATATCTCCAGACTACTTCTGGGAGTTCTAAAAATCAGAAGGCATTCTAGTTAGAGGCTGAAGCGAACTGGACTTGTATGGGCCTGCTGTTCATCACCATCACATTCACAACCAATACTGGTGTGTTTAGAATGACCCATTCCTGTGTTGTCCATAGAAAAGAGTCATATACTAAAATTAAAATGTCCAGAGAATGTACAGAAAATTATGGGTAGAAGTGAAAGTCTTCATTAACAAACTAAAGAAATGAGAAAAAATCTTTCTCCTTCTCACTTTTCTTTCTCTTTCTTTACTTTTTCCTTTTCCTCTCTCCTTTCTTCAGCTTTTCTTCTGCAACTACTTCCCTACTTACATCCTGTTATCTACTTACCTATTTACCTATCTTCTGGATATTTCCCCACAGAGAACAAAACATAAGGCTTAATTTTCTTACCAAATATTGACATTAAATAGACAACAACATTAGACATTTTTATGTAGTAAGAATGAAACCAAAGGTAAATGGAATTAAAATAGAAGTCATAGTATACAGAAGAGATTCTTCCTATGAATTATTTCTTTTTTATCCTTACCTATTTAAAACTTTTATAAGTATGACTGTGGGAAAGTTTAGCTAGAAAGAAAAAGAAATGCACTAAATACGTTTAACTAGCTGGGAGAATATCCATTTTTTTTTCCCTTTCCAACTCTTATTTAAATTCAGAGGCACATGTGTGAATTTATTACATGGAGAAATTGCATGCTGTGGGTGTTTGGTGTACAGATTAGTTTGTCACCCAGGTAACAAGTATAGTACACAATAGCTCATTTTTGCTTCTCACCCTCCTGCCGCCCTCCACCCTTAAGTAGGCCCTAGTGTCTACTGTTCCCTTCTTTTGGTCTATTTGTAATCAATGATTAGCTCCCACTTACATGTGAGAACGTGCAGTACTTGGTTTTCTGTTCCTGTGTTAGTTCACATAGGATAATGAACTCCAGCTCCTTCCATGTTGCTGCAAAGGTCATGTTGCTGCAAAGGTCATGATCTCATTCATTTTTATGGCTGTGTAGTATTCCATTACATACATATATATATATATATATATATATATATATATATATATATATATATATATAAAACATTTTCTTTATCCAGTCTATTATTGACGGGAATTTACGTTGATTCCTTGTCTTTGCTGTTGTAAATAGTGGTGCAATGAACATATGCATGCATGTGTCTTTACAGTAGAACAATTTATATTCCTTGGTTATATGCCCAGTAATGAGATTGCTGGGTTGAATGGAGGTGCTGTTTTAAGTTCTTTGAGAACTCTCTAAGCTGTTTTCCACAGAGGCTAAATTAACTTACATTCCTACCAGCAGTGTATGAGCATTCCCTTTTCTCCACAACCTTATTAGCATATGTCATTTTTAAACTTTTTATTAATAGCCATTCTGACTGGTGTGAGATGGTATCTCATTGTGGTTTTAATTTTCATTTCTCTAATGATTAGTGATGTTGAGCATTTTTCCCTATGCTTGTTAGTTGCTTGTATTTCTTCTTTTGAGAAATGGCTGCTCATATGCTTTGCCCATTAAAAAAATTATTTATTATACTTTAAGTTCTGGGGCACATGTGCAGATTGTTCAGGTTTGTTACAGAGTAGGATTGTTTGTTTTTCACTTGTTAGTTTATTTAAGCTCTTTATACAGTCTGGACATTAGACCATTGTCAAATGCATAGTTTGCAAATATTGTCTCCTATTTTGTAAGACTTCTGTTTACTTTGATGATAGTTTCTCTTGCTGTGAAGAATCTCTTTAATTATTCCTATTTTTCATTTGTTGCTTTTTGTTGCAATTGCTTTTGGAATCTTCATCATGAAAACTTTGCCAGGACTTACATCCAAAATGGTTTTTCCTAGATTTCTTCTAGAGTTTTTATAGTTTTAGATTTTATATTTAAGTCTTTAATCCACCTTGAGTTAATTTTTGTATAGAGTGAAAGAAAAAGGTCCAGTTTTGACCTTCTGCATATAATTAACCAGTTACTCTAACACAATTTATTGACTAGGAAGTTATTTTTCTTCCTGCATGTTTTTGTTAACTTTTGGTTTATTCTTGTTTTCCTAGCTTCTCTAGGTTGTTAAATTGACATATTTCTACATTTTGATGTAGATGTTTAGCACTATATACTTTTTTCTTAACACTGCTTTAGCTATGTCCCTGAGACTCTGGTATGTTACACTTTTGTAAAAAAAAAAAATTCTGTAGACAATGGATGCTGGAGAGGATGTAGAGAAATAGGAATGCTTTTACACTGTTGGTGGGAGTGAAAATTAGTGCAAACATTGTGGAAGACAGTATTCCTCAAGAATGATTCCTCAAGGATGTAGAAATAGAGATACCATTTGCCCCAGCAATCCCATTACTACATACATACCCAAAGGATTATAAATTGTTCTATTATAAAGACACATGCACATGTATGTTCTTTGTAGCACTGTTTACAATAGTAAAGACTTGGAATCAACCCAAATGCCCATCAATGATAGACTGGATAAAGAAAATGTGGCACATATATACCACGGAATGCTATACAGCCATAAAAAGAATGAGTTCATGTCCTTTGGAGGAACATGGATGAAGATGGAAATCATCATTCTCAGCAAAATGACACAAGAACAGAAAACCAAGAACCGCAAGTTCTCACTTATAAGTGGTGTTGGGCAATGAGAACACATGGACACAGGGAGAGGAACATCACACACCAGAGTATGGTGGGGGGTGGGGGAGTAGGAGAGTGATAGCAATGGGTAGGGAGGTTGCGGAGGGATGACATTAGGAGAAATACTTAATATAGGGGACAGGGGGATGGAGGCGGCAAACCACCATGGCATGCATATACCTATGTAACATTCCTGCATGATCTGCTTATGTACCCCACAACTTAAAGTATAACAATAAAATAAATAAAGAAGAATAAAATACCTAGGAATACAACTTACAAGGAACGTAAGGGACGTCTTCAAGGAAAACTACAAACCACTGCTCAGAGAATTAAGAGAGGACACAAACAGATGGAGAAACATTCCATGTTCATGGTTAGGAAGAATCAATATTGTGAAAATGGCTATACTGCCCAAAGTAATTTACAGAATCAACACTATCCCCATCAAGCTACCATTGACTTTTTTCACAGAACTGAAAAAAACCACCATGAACTTCATATGGAACCAAAAGAGAGCCCACATAGCCAAGTCAATCCTAAGCAAAAGGAACACAGTGGGAGGCATCACAATACCGGACTTCAAACTATACTACAAGGCTACAGTAATCAAAATAGCATGGTACTGGTACCAAAACAGAGATATAGACCAATGGAACAGAACAGAGGCATTGGAGGCAACACAACATATCTACAACCATACAATCTTTGATAAACCTGACAAAAACAAGCAATGGGGAAAGGATTCCCTGTTTAATAAATGGTGTTGGGAAAACTGGCTAGCCATGTGCAGAAAGCAGAAACTGGACCCCTTCCTGACACCTTACACTAAAATTAACTCCA
>CM052655.1:33395427-33407460 GCA_028533165.1 Leontopithecus rosalia | reverse complement strand
CCATCCTGGTCAACATGGTGAAACCCCGTCTCTACTAAAAATACAAAAAATTAGCTGGGCATGGTGGCACATGCCTGTAATCCCAGCTACTCAGGAGGCTGAGGCAGGAGAATTGCCTGAACCCAGGAGGCGGAGGTTGCGGTGAGCCGAGATCGCGCCATTGCACTCCAGCCTGGGTAACAAGAGCGAAACTCCGTCTAAAAAAAAAAAAAAAAAAAAAAAAAAAAAGAAATTTTGAGACTTATGTACATGGCTCTAGAAAACTGCAGATCTTTTTCAATTTGCATAACAGACATAAATATCATACTCATCTAATAATAAAGCAATCTCCTTTGGTAGCAGAAGTACCAGTTCTTGAATTCTTCCACATTACTTTATGTGTCCAAATTGAGGACATTTTTCTTACTCCTACAAACCTTGTAACACTTCAAGAAATAACAGATTGGAAGTTGAAAATTCATTGCCTAAATTATCAATAGCATATTTTAAAAATTATTGGGTACTTTGTAAAGGTAAAAGGCAATGTAATTTTTTTCCACATGTTTAAACCTTAGCCTAGTTATATAAGTAGTATAACATCAAAATTATCTTGAATCTTTTTGTATTGTTATAGTTACCCTTAAAAGCAAAAATTAAGAGAGAAAGAAAAGAGAAATTTCAAACATGCCTAAGTCACAGTTTAAAGTAGAAACTCAATTAGCATGTGTATCTGAACAGCTTAATTGTCTGACTGCCTAAATAATAAAGTTTCTATGTCAAGAGGAATATACACAATGAAAATGTAAAGATATTGTGTCAAATTCTGAATTTAAGATAAAGCTTTTAATACAGATTTAAACCCTACTTTATGAAGGGCTTGGAAATTCCAAAATCTAGGCTGTGAAGGTATGGTTCAGATAATCAGAAAAAAACTAGAATCCCATATAGTTATTAACTGAATTTTTACACCCTTGAGATATTTTATCTCATTCGTTGTGGTAATAGAAATTACTTGCCTGGGAGAGACAGCTGGTAGGCAAGACATTTTTTTTTGAGGTGGAGTCTTCCTCTGCTAGAAGGCTGGAGTGCAGTTACATAATCTCGGCTCACTGCAACCTCTGCCTTCCGAGTTCAAGCAATTCTCCTGCCTTAGCCTCCTGAGTAGCTGGATTACAAGCACATGCCACCACTCCCAGCTAATTTTTATGTAATTTTTATTTTTATTTATTTATTTATTTTTCGAGAAGTAACAAGTTTCGCTCTTGTTACCCAGGCTGGAGTGAAATGGTGCGATCTCGGCTCACCGCAACCTCCACCTCCTGGGTTCGGGCAATTCTCCTGCCTCATCCTCCTGAGTAGCTGGGATCACAAGCACGCACCACTGTGCCTAGCTAATTTTTTTGTATTTTTAGTAGAGACGGGGTTTCACCATATTGACCAGGATGGTCTCGATCTCCTGACCTCGTGGTCCACCTGCCTCGGCCTCCCAAAGTGCTGGGATTACAGGCATGAGCCACCGTGCCCGGCCTATGTATTTTTAGTAAAGAGGGAATTTCACCAAGTTGGCCAGGCTGGTCTTGAACTCCTGACCTCAGGTGATCCACCCACCTCAGCCTCACAAAGTGCTGGGATTACAAGTGGTGAGCCACCATGCCTGGAGGCAAGACATCTTAGTTATTTTCCTTAAGCCTTACTTTTCCTTTTTCTTTAAAAGATAATTCACTTACCACCTCCTTTTGCAAATTTTTGCCCAAGAGTAGCTAGCCCTAGGCAGTTAGTAGATCCAGCCTCTATACTGACTATGGTTTTTACTATAACTGTGTATGCAGTGTTCTCTTTAAATGATCTCTTGTAAATCTATCTCTTCCATCTATCCTGGGTCTCTGTCCCAGTATCCTGCATTGATGGGTATTTGCCACATGTTGAGGAATGAAGTGGGGACAGACTGAATCATAAAAGATTCCCTCACAGAAGCAGTCCTACATCAAGAACACTTTACTCCTTGGACACATACTTTGCATTATCTATGAATAGGATACTTTTGTCCTTGAAATCTTTCACTCCTTAGAAACCATATATTCCAGAGTTATCAAGTTAATCCTGTTTTGAAATATCTATCTCATTGCCAGACTATGTCAGATTTTCCCCTGATGTTTGTTTGGTTCAGAAAAATGGTTACCATACTCACAGGGCATGTTTGTTTGTTTTCTAGAACAGATTACTTCCCTAGAGATCTAAAGAAAATAGATGTTATATACTCTCCTATAGCAGCAATTATTAAACTGACCCACAAGTTCTTGATTGAGTTACAACCAATGGGCTACAGAGTGTCATTTAAACTCTTTAGACAGCTCAATGTAAACTCTTGAATAATAGATTCTGTGTGGAAGAAATTAAAGATCTTTAGTGTAAATTGTATTTCTTCTCCACAGTCTTTATTATGCTCTCATTTCCTCTATTTCCTATGGGCTACTAAGCTATCTTTCCTTGTGTTTAGCTCATCAGTATTAGGGGTCTGTTATTCTCTGTAAAGAAATACAAATCAGGAAGGAAGGTAAATTCCTGTCTATCTATTCAGAGGCCAAAATTTAATCGTTAGTCTGGTGGATTTCATACTCTTCAATATTTTTGCATTAAAGCATTAATAAATAAAAATTTCACCACTGTTCCATGAAAAAGAGTCTTATTTCCAAGTAAAATGCTGTACAGCTTGCACTCTTGGTACCTTCTTTTGGAGTTTGTTCCATCAATTATCCTTTCCCATTACATTCCCTCTACAATTAATTTTATTACCATATCCTACAAATATGCTCTGATAGCATTTATGTTAAAATAAAAACCAGACAATGAAAGAGAAGCCAAACTTCTTTGAAACTACCTTCTCATTGACATCTAGCCAATATCCTTCCTTCTTTTGATCTTTAAACTGCTCACAACAGTGTCAAAGTTGTTGACACCACGTTCTTATCTCCTAGTGTTCATTAGTTCTCTGCAATGTGGCTTCTACTCTGGATATGGCACTGAAATGCTTCTATATCATCACCAATGATCTGTTAATTTCAAGGACCTTATTGCTCTTAGCCTTATTCACACTGTTGTGTACTCTGTTTCCCAAGGTCTTTCCCTGCTTCTCTAACTGCCTATGCTTTGTCTTTGTCTTCTGTTAACTTTCCTCCTCTGTGTACCCCTTAAACATTAGTGTCCTTCACTTTTCCTTTTCCAATCTTCTTTTCTTTTCACTCTGTGCTCCCTTTGAGCAACTGGATTCATGCCCATGGCTTCAACTATTACTCATATGCTAAGGGTCCCAAATCCATTATCAACATTCTTAACAGCATACCTGAGAATCATGCCTATATTTCCAAGTACCTAGTAAATTTCCACTTTGATGGCCTATACATACATCAGTTGTAGCACACCAAAACAAAACTTATTACCATTCTGAATTTATTTAACTTCTTATTTCCTCTGATTTGGTTAATGGCCTATAATTGTTTAAGGCAGAAATGTGAAAGTCACCTTTGACTTCTGTTTTCTTCCTTCCATACTTACTCAGATACCAAATATGATGGTGATATCTCTCTGAGATGTTTTATCCACCTGTCTTTTCCTCTTCACTTTCAGATTTTAAATTTTTATCCTCTAGCCCACTGTGATCATCTACAAGTTGTGTTCTTGTTTCCTGTTTTCTCCTTCATCCTCCTAACTGGTGTAATAAACCCGAGTATGATCCTGACACTTGCTTATCATTCTTCAAGCTGGCTTTCCACCAGGGAATTGCTTCAAGCAACTTCTCACAATCTTATCTGGGCTCTTGCTTTTTTTTTTTTTTTAAAAATCATTTTCCTCCAAATCTTCCATTTGACCAGATTTCATTTAATAAGGTTTACTCCAACTTAAAATATGTGACTGAGCAATCAGCAAAAATTCCCTAGTGAATCTAGAAGTAGGGTACTTTCCTGGAAATGCCCTAAATTGCTTTGTAAGCCTGTGCTGCCGGCATGAATACTGTGATTTGTTCTCAGAAATAAAAGAATACATGGTCCTCTCTACTGGAAACAAATGTCCCCAGCTCTTACTATACTATGCTATTTTTGTTTCTTTTTAAAATGCCTCTTAGGAGAAACTCCAAGAACTTACATGATAGTTTTGAGACAGATTATGGCATTTTCTTTATCCTATTCAGATTTGCATGAATGTTATGCTAGAGGTATCTATCGGTTGTAGAAATTCACGATTCCAACTTCTGGGTTTTAAAAAGTTGAACATCAATAGCTGTCTCCCATCCTAATTAAAGAGAGTATGCAGTAAATCCAGCTGTCACTGTGCTTCAAATCAACTGAATGCCTTTGAGATATGTTCAATGAGGTTCTTCAGTCCACACAACTGAAGGAATAAAAAAGATTGCCTTATCGTTTATAATTCACTCAATATAGTTTTGAGTTTGTGAATATATAGCAATTTTGGCTTTTTCTGTTTCTATTTCTACAAACTGTTTTTCTTGAAATTACACCTTCAAGCTATATGTGAGTGATGTGACACTCTTTTCTCTTAAATATTTTTTCCCCTTCTCACCTTCAACACATACACTATTTTTCTACTTCATGGATTGCTGACATATGGATTGTCCTTATAATGACAGAAATTTAGAAAAAGAAAGAATTTCAGAAATCACGTAGTTCTACTTCCTCATTTTTCCAGATTGGTAAAACCAAGGCACAGATAACGTGTTATGGTTTTGGGACCACGTGAGGACTGAAGAGGAGCTATTTCCTCTGAAGAAATTCTCTTCTGAAAATGCTCATTCAAAAACCAGAAATCCTGGCTGGGAGCGGTGGCTCACGCCTGTAATCCCAGCACTTTGGGACGCCGAGGTGGGCGGTTCACGAGGTCAAGAGATCGAGATTATCCTGGCCAACATGGTGAAACCCCATCTCTACTAAAAATACAAAAATTAGCTGGGCATGGTGGCGCACAGCTGTGGTCCCAGCTACTCAGGAGGCTGAGGCGGAAGAATCACTTGAACCCAGGAGGCGGAGGTTGCAGTGAGTGAGGATCGCACCCCTGCAGTCCAGGCTGGCGACAGAGCAAGACTCCATCTCAAAAAACAAAAAAACCAAAAAAAAAAAACAACAAAACAAAAACCAGCCAGCAATCCCTGTTTGGTAGCAACGGGAAAGGAACTTAGGGCTTATATGTTGCATCTATTGGCTAATAGCGAAAATGGACTGAGTAGGGATAAATTAGGAATAGACTAAATGAGACACTTTGTGTTTAGAATTTTCTTCTGCCCATTTACCCTGTTTTACTCTGTCTGTCCCACTTGGCTGTTTTTTCACAATCTCTCATCTGTTATGAACCACTGCTCAGCATTGTGAATATCACTAGTCCACTCAGTCAACTGAATTCAGGATCTGTTGACCATCAAGTGCCGGGACAGAGTATTCTCCATAAGCCATTATCTCAGGGTGACTGATGACTATTCTGCTAAATAGGACAAAAAAAGAGAATCGACTGGGTTAAAGAAGTTAAATTTTACCAGTAACAGCATTGATTTAAGGTTTGCTGGGGCAGGCATGAGCAACTGAAGGTGATCACGAGATAATGAAATAGATTTATTACAGAAGATAGCAGTTGAAGTGAAGCTCTCTTCCTCTCCCTCTTTGCTGTGGCATGTATCCTTTCTTCTTAAGTTTTCTTAAGGTTCAGAGAAGGGTGAGTTTAAAAAAAGAGACCTGAAAGTATATGAGTAACCCTGGGAGCTCTCTCATATGCTCTGGTAAATGAGGTTAACAGGCATCACCTGCCTGGGTCTGTATTTCATTTTGACATGGCTTGCAAGCCAAAGAACCTCTCAACCTCCTTGGTAGCACCTTTTCATAATTTCACAAGCTTAGCAGTTAGTTAAACTTTATGTCTTAGTAGTGCTAAATTCTTAAACATATTTATTAAATCACTTCAATATAATTTGCTTTATTGGTCCTTATTATTCTCTTAATTTTCCATTAAGTTCAATTTATTAAATATAATTGCAGAGATAGCAGAGATGGTTAGGAGGAGAAAGAAATCAGGCAGTATCTGCATGTTGCCAGAATAAAAGGGCAGCACTTACTTCACACATTCAATTCTTCTTATTATCTGGTGCTCTGAAGCTATCACTGGTTGCTTTTACTAACTTCAGCCAGATTACATTTCCCTTTGTGCCTCTGTTTACACAAGAGAGGAGGTTTGAATTTATTTCTGAATTGTTGCAGGATAAACTATAACAAAGTTCAGGTGAAAGTAACAAAACTTTCATCTGAAAAATATTTTCATGTTTAGAAAGTGTTCATGTTGTTTTTCTCTCACACCTTATCTATTTAATTGCTCTGATTCCCCAAAAAACTTCTAAGTTTTTAAGGATGGGATCTGCATCTTAGGAATAATGATTGTATCTCCAGTTCTGTAAAATTTCCAGCTCATAACAAATGCCCAACAGGTAAATATTTACTGAAAGAGTGAGGGAAGGAGTAAATTCTGTCATCATATTCAGCGTGGTCAGATCTTTTTTTCATACAGCAGTCAGTCCCACGGGGAAGAGATGCTTATGGTGGTATAGAAGGATGTGGAGCATTTGGCTTCGGAATATCCTTCACTCAGTGCTAAAAGTTATCTCTAGTCTAATGGTTGTTTCAGCAAGTCTCTTACTCCTTGTAATCTTCTTGAGGCCCAGGCATTAAAAAATCTTTTTTATTTTGTACTCCAACTTCTGCGCACATGCAGATAAACTAAATACAAGTAGGCAACAATGGATATTCAAACTAAATAGGAAGAATTTAAAAACTGCTTTAGAAAACAGTTTTAGAACTGAAAGGAAGATTTAATGTGACAATTTGAAACTTTTATTATCTAATATATACTTTATAATTTATTCTATAATTTATTTTGTAATTCCTGAATAAAATAAGAACAGTAGATTCATTCTTATTAATTTATTAATAACTTATATCTCTATTTACATTAAGAAGATGAGACAGAGCAGAAACCTGAACACAAAATTTGTCCTCTATATAACATCACTTTTTATAAGATTGCATATAAAATGTAAGCATAAAGGCCAGAGTCTTTTTTTTTGTTGTTGTTATGGAGTCTCGCTCTGTCACCCAGGGCAGTGGTGTGATCTTGGGTCACTACAATCTCTGCCTCCCAGGCTCAAGCAATTCTCTGCCTTAGCCTCCCAAGTAGCTGGGATTATATGCGCCCACCACCACGCCTGGCTAATTTTTGTATTTTTAGTAGGAAACAGGGTTTCACCATCTTGGTCAAGCTGGTCCTGAACTCCTGACCTTGTGATCCACCCGCCTCAGCTACCCAAAGTGCTGAGATTACAGGCATTAGCCACCATGCTCAGCCAAAGGCCAGAATCTTTTTTTTTAAAAAAGCATGCATTTTATATATAACTGCAAATTGACTACCTCTATTTTGGGATCATCATATTCTTTAATACAAATACTTGTCTGCACGCTTGCATGCTATCCCAATTTCCATACAAGTACCTTGATTCTCAGGTGTACTTAAAATTCAAAACAGAAAGAAGGCGGGTCAGGAGTGGTGTACAAATGAGAAAAGTAAGTATTCTGAGTTATTTTCTAATTATCTGATTCTTTCCTTTCTCTTCTCTCTCTCTCTCTCCCTCCCCCCTTCCTTTCTTTCTTCCTCTTTCTTTCTTTCTTTCTTTCTTTCTTTCTTTCTTTCTTTCTTTCTTTCTTTCTTTCTTTCTTTCTTCTTTCTCTTTCTCTCTTTTTCTCTCTTTCTCTCTCTTTTTCTTTCTCTCTCTCTCTCTCTCTCTCTCTCTCTTTCTTTCTTTGCCTCACTCTGTCACTGGCTGGAGTGCCGTGGCGTGACCTTGGCTCACTGCAACGTCTACCTCCCAGGTTCAGGTGTTTCTCCTGCCTCAGCCTCCTGGGTAGATGGGATTCCAGGCGCCCTTCAGCATGCCTGGCTAGTAGAAACAAGGTTTTGCCATGTTGGGCCGGCTGGTCTCAAACTCTTGACCTCAAGTGATCCACCCACCTTGGCATCCCAAAGTACTGGGATTTCAGGTGTGAGCTACTGCACTCAGGCTGATTCCTTTTTAAAAAGCATAGCGCAGTAATTCTCTAAGCATGGTCCCCAGACCAACAGCATCAGTATTACCCAGAGAATTCTTAGAAATCCACATAATCTGGCATTGCCCCAAACCATACTGAATCAAATACACTGGGGGTAGAGTTCAGTGATGTGTGTTTTCATAAACTCATCAGGTAGTTCTGATGTGTGCTGAGGTTCAAGAAGAACTCCTGGCATGGAGTATTATTTCCTTTAAAGCTCTGATCTTTCATCTTCTGTTGCCTCAGCACATATAAAGTTGAGAGGACAGAGGCAAGTGAAAAATGATGAAGATTAATGTTTTTCCTTCCTGGTCTAGGGTTGCTTAGCTAATGACTAAGTCCATGTACCTAACAGGTATGACAATGAGTTTCAGTGAGGTGCATACACACACCTTTAGGCAGTCAGATGCAATTTCTAGTTGACACATCAAATTTGCCATTAAAAATTAAAAGCGACATAGATACAAATTTCTGAAATAAAAGGATAATTTAGTTGTTCATTAATACACATATATTTAGTTGTGGATAATTTAGTTGTTCTAAATACACATATATTTAGAACAATGAGACTATGGTCCAGATTCCTTGGCTCTAGTCTGCCTGGGCCTATGTGAAGTTACTGTCATAGGAAACTGTATCACCATGATATGACACAGAGAGTCAATCCTTTTTTAAGTATTAACAATAAAAATAGCATTATCATTGTACCTAATGGGTCTGCCTTATGGTCAACAGATGGAAATAATTTAGCTGAACAAACTAACCCTTCTTTTCTCCCTGAATGTCTTAATAACTAACTAACTACAATTTGAAGTAATGTCAACAGTTAGCAGGCTTATGGATAACTATGGATTCTACCATTTAAAATGATTGCATCAATAAAATACTGTGAAGGATTAATGCATCTTCTAAATCAATTATCATAATACAAGTTCTTTACAGTTTCAAAATCCATACCTTATAACTTTCTGAAAAGAAATTAAATTTTGGATTTTTTTTCATATACCTCTACAAATTAGACTGCAGATTAAAGAAGAGTCCTTTTCAGGGGCTACAGCAATTTTTTCATTATAAAATAAATATAAGCTAAGTAATTATTTGCAATTGATATACACTGAATTATATTCACAACATAAGCTATTAACATGATGTAAGCTACAGTAATTGTTCACCAATGAATGAAAATTAGTACATGATACTCTGACAATCATTTTGTTGTTATATTGTTTTAAAGGGGCAGGTAATATTGTATGGGGATTGTAGTGTAAATAATTTAACTTCTAGTTCTAGTCCATCTATAATATGGGTTGGGTATTATATTTGTTTTAGTATAGTGATTCCCAAAACTATATCCACATGAGTTTCAATGAAGTACACACACACACACACACACACACACACACACAAATTGCCTGAGGTGCTTTTTTAAAAAACAGACTCCGTAGTCCTTTTCTAAAGGTTAGTTTTTCTTCATGGTTTGTGAGATTCTTTTTTCTTTTTAAAAATATTCTCAAGAGGAATCAAAGACTTTATGCCAAAATATGCTCCAGATTTATATGCAGAGAAGTGTGTTGGAAAATCTCTTTATAGGAGAAGAAATTTAGTGGTTTGCTATTCTGTTTTGACGTTTTTTTCTTTTTTCCTAAATAGGGCATTGCTGACATGGCCCATAGGATATTGTGCCTGCAATTGTCTATGCTTAATGATTGCTTCAGTGATTGTTTTTGGAACATTGTCAACAACATAATCCCAAGATCATCATGCTGTTAGGCAATGTTTCCATTTGGATTCCATACAGAGAGTGGATTTTTCTACTGAATAAAGGTTTTAAACACTCTTTTTATTTCCAGAGGGAAAAGAGGCTGATCCTGTGAAGAAGAAACAGCTGCCTCAACTACACAGTGAGCAGGATAAAGCAGCCGGGAGCTGCAGTAGCATGCAGTCATGCCTGTAAGCCGCCAGCACTTTGCAGATAGTATAATATTAGAGGCAAGCAATGCTGTTGTTAGAAGCCAACTAGTAAACACATAGCATTAAAAATTATTCTGAGCAAGTGCACAAGCAAATATTTGCTATTTAATTTTTATAGCAAGAAGTACGTATCTCAGCACAGATGCTGGGGAATAAAATAAAAAGAAACTTTTAAGAAAAAGAATAAGGTCTGCCCTGGAAAATATCCCTTAGCACTACCAGTGAAGGTTTTATAGACCATTCCACTTGAAAGGAAGAAACTAGAAATTTGGATTAGTAAACACTGTATAACTTTTAAAGGTTCCTGAACATGTCTGCATCAAGTATTGTATATACTCCTCATATCAAAGGGTGAATTCTGTAATTTTCAATCAAATCCTTTTTCATCTTTATAAAAGCCTCAAGTTAAGGAAAACATTTAGACACTGTCATGTTTATACAAAAGTATTCTAAGAACTTGGCTTATAATTTGGAAATTCTGTTGCCTAGAGACCCCAGAGTAATCAGAAATTCTATCATACTTCTCTATTAATTAAGCTTATATTTTCTGGAAGGATACACGTTGCACTCAGACTTGAATGCAAGTCTTGCTTCCTCCTGACATTTCATCAATCTCTATACCAATGTTAATTGGCCCTACCTAAATCTTTGAACTGAAAATGGAAGATAATACATGAAACAATCTATGCATAGAGAGGGGGAAAAAACAGAAGAAATAGGAAATCATAGGAAAGCGTAAAGAGAATAAAAGAAATGAAAAAAATAATTAAACATAGAAAATAAAAGAAGAAGATTACATTGCTAGAAGCTAAACATTCACTTTATTTCACTGATTTATTTAAGTTTCCTTCTTCAATTGGGTCTAAGGAGTTTAGCAAATAGACCTTGCAAGAGTTTTAAAGGGAGAAGGTACCAAGCTTGGTATTTCTGTTTTCACTATTTTCTTCAATAAGAAGATGAGTTACATGGTTTAGACATATATTTGAAATAAAATGTATAGTATGAAACCTGTATATTTCAAACCAGTAATTTTATCTGAAATAAGAATTCATTTTCCTTTATTGGTGAAAAAGCCACTCTATAACATTTTTGGTTAGCAGGTGACTTGGTCCATACAGTTTCCTTTAAGTACAGGTCTGATTTGTCTGGTTAAATTCAGTTCAGCAATATGTTATTCACATTAGGGTTCAAATACAGAATAGTAATGAAATAGCATAAGTAGCATAAGGTGACCTCTGTGGAAATACGACATTTTAAATATAACTTTATACTTAAGTGATTTGTGGGCTTTAAAATTCACAGAAAGGAGACAGTATTTCCCACATGAAATCAGTAATTTCCTCAGCACTTTTCTAAATGTGAAGTGGACTGCATATAAGATATCAGTAAAATGGGGCTGGGCGCGGTGGCTCAAGCCTGTAATCCCAGCACTTTGGGAGGCTGAGGCAGGTGGATCACGAGGTCAAGAGATCGAGACCATCCCGGTCAACATGGTGAAACCCCGTCTCTACTAAAAATACAAAAAATTAGCTGGGCTTGGTGGCGCGTGCCTGTAATCCCGGCTACTCAGGAGGATGAGGCTGGAGAATTGCCTGAACCCAGGAGGCGGAGGGTGCGGTGAGCCAAGATCGCACCATTGCACTCCAGCCTGGGTAACAAGAGCGAAACTCCATCTCAAAAAAAAAAAAAAAAAAGGATATCAGTAAAATGGAAAAGGAAATCTCATCTTATGATCCTTAATTGGTTGTGCTCACCTAATTCAGCAGAATAATTTTAAAATAAGATCAATACCCTCAAACCTTACATAAAGCATTAAACACTTTAGGGAATGAGGGCTTATTTTATACAGATAAAACTGAGATTGCAATGAAGGCACAGTTCATAAACGTTCATTTTTTTTTTTTTTTTTTTTTTTTTTTTGAGACGGAGTTTCACTCTTGTTACCCAGGCTGGA
>CM052655.1:33374220-33395327 GCA_028533165.1 Leontopithecus rosalia | reverse complement strand
ATTCTCCTGCCTCAGCCTCCCGAGTAGCTGGGATTACAGGCACGCGCCACCGGGCCCAGCTAATTTTTTGTATCTTTAGTAGAGACGGGGTTTCACTATGTTGACCAGGATGGTCTCGATCTGTTGACCTCGTGATCCACCCGCCTCGGCCTCCCAAAGTGCTGGGATTACAGGCTTGAGCCACCGCGCCCGGCCAAACGTTCATTTTTTAAAAAACCTGTGTGATTTTTACATCATCACATGAGTTTTCTAGTGCTGCTCAATTGTAGACCGCTAAATAGCAAGTTCATTTTTCAAAATACTGAAAAGGAAACAGACATTGGGGGAATTATAAGAACATCTCCTTAGGGTTAAAAGCAAAATCACATGGGAAGAGGCCAATTTTAAAAGAAATATTTGTAGTCACATAAATTTGGGAATAAAAGGGAAATTTACTTTGAAATGCATCCTAGCATTATGCACATCTCAGAAACTTTCCCACAGGAAGGAACAATGCAAACGAATCTTAAGCAGAAATATCTACCTACATATTCTTGAGATAGCTGCCCTTGAGATTGTTTCAAGGGGAGAATCCCTGCTTCATGACCCTCCCTCTTGGCACCTTCTCCAGTCCTCAACTCTGGGATGCTTAGGTCAGTTTATGGAAAAAAAAAAAAAGACTGTGGCAGGCGGGAAGACACTGCATAGCTAGTATTTCACTGTCTGTCTGTTCCAAACAAGCAAATGGGAATAAGTAGAAAATGCAATGGTCTTCAGGTATGGAGTGAGGGTTGGAGGGAACAGCCAGGTAACAGATAAGATGCTTACTATCACAAACCTCATAAAAGAATCTTTCTCCTTCCTTCTTCTGCTCATGGAATTGCAAGTCATAGATGTTGGACAAAGACATGACACATTACAGACACAGCACACAATACATTTTTGACAGCGCTTTCTTGATGTGAAAAATAAACAAACCAATAGTGCCACAAGAGCATATTTCAGAACAAACATTGATATCAAACTGACATTGTACAAGATGGTAAAAAACACAATTTGTGGAACTTTACAAATCATTAGCATACAAATATATGTCTGTATATATATGACTACACAAACAAACACACACATGCACACACATAAGTCCAAATGCCTCCCATTTACACTTCTAATGTATTTACTAAAGTATTCTGTTGTGGATAATAAACATTTTAGTTGTTAATGATATTTTAGATTATCATTTCCTGTTCTTAGCTAAACCATGTAAAAACTTGATTAAGACACTTTCATAGCAAGAGATATGCTGCTAATAATATTTAAGTAGGTTTTTAGCAAACATAGGAGAAAAAGATACCCACCTCTTTCCCTCCCATGGATTCAAACATTTTCTCCAGCTGGACCCTCAATTGTTGAATATTGTTCATCAAGATACAGGGCTTTAAATATAGAAAAAGAAAGACTATTATGAGCAATCTTTTTATATAAAATTACTGTATGAGTTTAACTTAAAAATGGCTGAAAACAGGTATCTTTGATTACTATTATATTTGATATATATAATAATTTTGCGATTTCACCATTACAGTTTGTAACAGTTAAGAATAGAAATGGTAAAATATGCCGGGTGCAGTTGCTTACGCCTATAATCTCAGCACTTTGGGAGGCTGAGGCAGGTGGATCACGAGGTCAAGATATCGAGACCATCCTGGTCAGCAAGATGAAACCCCATCTCTACTAAAAATACAAAAATTAACTGGGCATGGTGTTGCATGCCTGTAGTCCCAGCTACTCGGGAGGCTGAGGCGGGAGAATTGCTTGAACCCAGAAGGCGGAGGTTGTGGTGAGCCAAGATCGTGCCATTGCACTCCAGTCTGGGTAACAACAGTGAAATTCTATCTCAAAAAAAAAAAAAAGGTAAAATATAATGCCACATTGAGGAATGAAATTTAATAACAGAAAATAAACCATTGGAGACTTGCTGCTAAAGTTTCTTTTATCTTTAGCATTGTAACATTTCATACTTAGAAAGTCAGCACATTTTTTGTTTTCATAGATTTACTTTTAGAAAAAGGTTAGCTTAAATTCTTCTGTTATTTTACTGTTTCAGAAAACAAAAGCATGTGAATTTAATGCAAAAACATCTAAAAAACTGAACTTAAATAAATGTTCATGCTGCAGACGAAGACCACACGCTGGTATTCAAAGCCTTTTGATTCTGGCTTTTTTTTTCTCTTATTATGTTTCTCTTACTTTTTTTTTTTAATTTTTATTGCATTTTAGGTTTTGGGGTACATGTGCAGAACATGCAAGATAGTTGCATAGGTACACACGTGGCAGTGTGTTTTGCTGCCTTCTGCCCCCTCACCCATATTTGGCATTTCTCCCCATGCCATCCCTCCCCCGCTCCCCCCACCGCTGGCTTTAATCTGTGTTTCTCTTCGAATTTTTCCTCTTTGTTTATTTGACTCATAACCAGCATTCAGCTTAGAGTGCTCCTTTTTTCCTGGATTTTATCTTATCACTCACTTGGCATTTGTTTCATATTGCTTTGCATTTGAGTGCTTTTCTCTCTCACCAGCCAACCTTAAATATATTGTACATGCTGCTGTGTCTCTTTCTGCTTTTCTTACTCACAAACTACTGCACCGTGGTGTACATATAAAACATGCTTAGAAAATGCTTCTCCAGTTGTTTTCAAGGAGCCAGAAATACAACAACAACAAAGATGTAAAGCTTTGTGGCAGGTCTGGATGTGAACGTAGGATAGTACAAATTAATTCGTAATTAGAAAAGAATTCATAATAGTTATAGAATCATTTAATCTTTGCTGTATTTGATTCCTAAGAGCCAGTATATTGGAGGAAAACAGACAAAGAAAGAGAAACAGACAAAAAAAGTAAAATGGATGTATCTTCCAAGCTGCTGGGAAATAAGCTGATAACCAGAGTCATGCAAAGGACTCAAGGGATGTCAGAGAGGTGTTAGCTCTTATCAGTGGAAAGATTTTATTATTACTTTAGCCACATTACTGATCTTTGAAAAACTTTCTATTTGACTCTTAAAGTGACCACATCATCATTTTGATTTATGCAAACAATTTAAAAATCCCTTTATGTTCCCTAGATTCTAGTCACTTAAATACTTCATTTTGAAACACAGATATCTGAGATTTATCCCCCAAAGATTTCATTTTAATTAGCTAAATCAAAATGTTCCACAAATGATTCTGATCTATAGTCATCATCAAGTGCAATTTGATCTGGGGTTAGTCCTTTCCATGGTGGGTATCGCTAAATTTTCAGAGGATTCAGCATCTTGACCATAAACTAAGCCAATAGACTATATTTTCACTAGGAGATAGGATCACGGGCATTTATTTTTAATTGCAGAAGGGGAAGATTTGGTGTGAATCTGGAGTCCTACTAGGGAGAAATCCAAGGTCAGAGTAAACCCATGACTTATAATGAGAAGCAGAAAGATTACACAGGTGAGGGGTTTTTTATCACCTTATTTCCCATGGGTCTAAGTTCACCTGATAGACTCTTCTTAGATTATTCAATATGAATGTTCAAGCTAATCTTTATTGGCACATATACCAGGACCCTAGTACCAGCTTTATAAATAAAGGCCAGCTGCCAACTCCTCTTACTATGATGATTTCCGATGAAAAAGAGCTAAAGAATAAAATAAACATAGACAGTTGGGCTAACTAGACATGGATTGCTATTGATCCCAAGTAAGACCACAGAGAAAAAAAGAGATACGGTTATCTAGAGGGAGACAAAAATAAATATGAGACTCTCCCCTTTCATTAAGCTTTCCCTGACCTTGAAATGTTCAAAGTTCAATTTTACTGAATCAATTCATCAGACTTCTACTGGGAACAGATTACACAAATACACCTTAAATTTAATCATGAAAGTTTTTACTTTCAACAACTTCATAGTAAATGAAATAAAGAAACTGACAGCAAAAAAAAAAAAATTACCCTAAATCAGGGATATTGCTTTTTGAGGAGTTTAGTAAGATAAAACAATCTACGTTAAAGTCAATTTGTAACTTCTTATTTTTATGTTTACTTTTTCCCTATGAATATAATAATCTTTAATTTTATCTCAATCTAGAACAAAGTTAGGAAACTGAGACATGAGGAATGTGAAAGCTTTGTTCAGACTAGGGATATTTCCATACGGCCAAAGTATTTCTGAGTTTGAAAATATTTTTAAAAATTATTCAAAATAAAAGTAATTCTAATTTAGATTGTGATGTCTTGCTATATTTGGGAATGTGAAATAAAATGAACAAAGATGTTTTGACCAATTTCTAATTTAAAATGTCACAGGGGAAAAATTATTCAGACATACTTTATTTAACTCTGGTCTTTAATTTGGAACCCAGAGAACTGTAATGTTATGGCCATATTTTTTTGTTTTTATTTCGAGATGGAGTTTCACTCTTTTTTGCCCAGGCTGGAGTGCAATGGCGAAGTCTTGGCTCACTGCAACCTCTGCCTCCCGGGTTCAAGCAATTCTTCTGCCTCCGCCTCCCAAGTAGCAGGGATACAGGTGCATGCCACCATGCCCACCTAATTTTGTATTTTTAGTAGAGAGGGGGGTTTCACCATGTTGGTCAGGCTGGTCTTGAACTCCTGACCTCAGGTTATCCACCCACCTCAGCTTCCCAAAGGGCTGGAATTACAGGCGTGAGCCACCGTGCTGGCCTATGTTATGGTCACATCTTAAATGATGTCTATCTTTAGATATTTCTAGCTCAATTTGCAGATAACATAGATATGTTACCATAGATACAGTGAAACATGTACAACTTTCAATGGTCTTGGTATTGAAATCTGATATTGAAATAATTATAAATATCTGTAATAACAACCATATATACTTATGGAAATGTACAAAAGCACTTGAATTTGCCTTGAATGAAAACATAAGCCAAGCAACCCAGTGATATTCTTTTATAAAAGCTCAAATGATACTTGACATTTAAGCAATAGTGTATAAGGTTGGTCAAAATGTCAGTAATTATGGAAGAAAAGCACTGAGGGAAGGAATAAGAAGATCCTGTGCTGTGATATTTGGAGGGCTTTTGTTTCTTTTTATAAAGATTTAATTTTTAAAAGTATACAACCTACAGAAAGAGTACATAGAATAATATAAATATTGGGTTATGATTTTTATCTCAGTGTTCATTAAATGTAAAATATCATATAGAATGTTAATACACAAACTGGAACTCTGCAGGGGCTTTTAAAAACTAATTTTCCTTTCTGAATGTCAGGAATTAGCCTTAGGAGTTCATAGCCACCTTTCAAAATCTTCAACTTGGCTGTCCTAATATAAAAAGGATCTTTTGCGAAATTATCAGGTACTGTTTTGATTTTCAATATAACACTTAAGACATGTATTATCCTTTAATTAGAAATAATATGCTTTCAATAAATAAACACTCTATATTGCTTTTTGAGTATTTATAATCAATGGCAATTAGAAATCATTATTTGAGTTGTCAAGAAGTTCTAATAAAATTTCTGAGCAGCATGTTAATTTAAGGAAAAGAAGCATCTTCTAGAATTCTCAAGAACCATTAGGACTGACTTATCTTAATGAGCTGACAGCAAGAGATCAGTGAGGCTTCAGGGTGAAGACTAGTAGCATTCTTTAAAATAATTTAGATTCACCTGATAGTGAAACTGATTTTTTGAGGGGGGAAAACCTGGTTTTCCTTTTCTTTTTTTTAAAAAAATCTTATACTCACTTTTAAACACTTTTTTTTTGAGAGCTATTATTTTTCAAAATGATTACAATGTGGCCAACATATTACTCCCAATACTACAGATTGAATAAAAAAGCTTTCACCTTCCATTATAAAATAAATCTCACTATATTTCAAATACCTTTATCTTGTTTATCTTTATGCATTTTATTAAGTTGCAATACTAGTTTGAATTTTATAAATATTTCCTGAATCATCTAAAAAAGCTATTTTAATAATCAGAATAGAAATCAGCATTGTTCCATACCTTAACCTTCTCAAATTATTTGAAAATTGAAAGACTAAATTACATTTATTTTAGTATTAGTGCCAAAAGGAAACTAGTTGGTGCCAAAACTCATCAAAGTTTTAAGTCCCTTGTTTCTCTCAGCTCCAGTATTTTATGAGTATGTGAATCTTTAATTATTATGCTAGTCTCTCTCGGTCCTTATCTAGGTGGAAAACTACAAGTTGGCTGGCATCGAGACACTTTCAACCTTCCTGTGAATCCTGTATTAAAACCAATTCAAGAACTTTGTAGAAGTTTTCAATTTCTTAAGCTCCTTGTTTCTTATTATCCTATGTGAAAACTGAAAGTAAACAATTTCTCTTACTTACTCATACTTCGAAGTAAATCTCAACTGAAAGGTATTTGAAAGTAGAGAATTTTACTTACCACATTTTCTTTATCACAATATGAACTGAAATCACTTG
Organism: Leontopithecus rosalia; assembly: GCA_028533165.1. Taxonomy (NCBI): domain Eukaryota; kingdom Metazoa; phylum Chordata; class Mammalia; order Primates; family Cebidae; genus Leontopithecus; species Leontopithecus rosalia. The sequence goes on along the minus strand of CM052655.1, from coordinate 33,388,868 downwards.
ATACAACTGCAGCATACTGGAGCAGCACTTTGTTGATAGTCTAAGAAAGAAAACATTGTGAACTTTACTCAGGTAAGTATGTAGTTTACAAGTACGCTGTGAAATTTAATCCTAAATTACCTTCTTGCTGTCTTTTACATCTTAGTTCTCCATTTTCTTTCTCTCTCTAATAACTATTTCTGAGCCTAAGAATGGCTTCTGCTTTCATTAATTATGCAAAACAGTGAAAAATGAGCCACGTTAATTAAACTTTATTTCAATTACTTAAACATGCGTTAATGAGTTTGCACCCTACTGCTTTTATACATAGATTAAATTATCATAAGCCAAATGTAGACATGATTTTCTTAGAGGAGATAAGGCAACAATAGTAGTAGAAATGTCATCTCTTTTTATAGAAAAGTAAAAACAAGGCTGGGTGAAGTGGCTCATGCTTGTAATCCCGGCACTTTGGGCGGAGGTGAGTGGATTATGAGGTCAGAAGTTCAAGACCAGCCTGGCCAAGATGGTGAAACCTCATCTCTACTAAAAATACAACAAATTAGTGAGGCACAATGAAAGGCTCCTGTAATCCCAGCTACTCAGAAGGCTGAGGCAGGAGAATTGCTTGAACCCAGGTGGCAGAGGTTGCAGTGAGCCGATATCATGCCACTGCACACCAGCCTGGGCGATAGAGTGAGACTCCATCTCAAAAAAAGAAAACTAAAGACAAAAACGCTTTTATTTTCTTTTTTGTACAACATATGTCTGAATTTTCTTAGTGGCTCAAAATCAGCTGAGGGAGACACTCCAAAGAATTAAAATGAAGAAGAGATGTTTACTTTATAAACCTGAATTCATCAAATTGACTATAAACTTGCGTTACACACTTTGAAAATCACAAGAAAAACCTGAAATGTGCGATAACATGTGGACAGAAAATTGATACTTTGTTGAAGTACACAGTAATGTGATAATATGCAGCAGCTTAAATAGAAAGTTGACCTTGGGAAATATAAAATCTTATCAAGCAGGAGACCAATAAATCCTGGTAAACAGATGACTGATCAGACTGAATTATTCTCCAAGTGTGTCTCTTCAAATTTTACTTAGGACATAATGCTGAATTACTTTGGACTTACCTATGAAATACTTATTTGTTTGTACATATGAACACCACCCTCGATTTACAGCTTCTTGATGACTTTATAAACTTGAAGAATCATTATATTGTATTGCATACACAAATACATATACACATAAACCATCAACCTGACTTTGTGGCAGTTGTTGTAATTCAGACATTGTAACTTGCTTAAGGTAAAGTTTGGGCTGCATGAAAATCCTCTACAACTCAGTGCCATATGAGATTTTCAAATTCTTATGATTCCGATTCCCCTGCATCCTTCAGCCACCGGATGACATGCTGAACAGCCTGGCTTTTGTTTTGTTTTGTTTTCGTCATTTTCTAAAGAAGAAAAAGGAAGCTCGATACCCTTTACAAACATTCTTGAAGTATACCCTATGATCGACAGCTTGATTCTACTTCATAGGAAAACCCCAGTCCCTTGAATTTATGCTTACAGACAAGGAATCCTGGGATCTCACATGTACTAGCCTATAAATGCCAATGGTTAGCAAGCCAGGATGGGCTGCAGGTAAGAAAAGCTCACAGTCATATAGAATATAGGTTAAAGCTGTGTGCCTATGAGTCGCAAGTACACTTCTGTGATAACTCCCATCTTTACTAAGTACAATGTACACTTGAATGAGAGTGTGCAATGTACCTTTTGTGGGTAACTTCAATTTCATTCTACTTTATTCAGCTAAGTAAGCCAATGCCACATAATAGTTCTTTAATATTAATAAGCTGTTGCTTATGTCATGCCTAACGTACTGGTTCTCAGAATGTAGTTCTGGAATCAGCAGCATTATAAGCATCACTTGGGAACTTGTTGGACATGAAAATTATCTGGTCTTGTCTTAAATTACTAAGTCAGAAATGCTAGAGGTGGACCCCAGCTGTCTGGGTTTTAACAAGTCTAAGGTAATTCTGATGCATACAAAGTTTGAGAACCACTATCTTAATGAATGCAGGGAGGGTAGAGGTAACTCTTGAGAGGGAAACAGTGATGGAAGGGGCACCTGGCAAGACCTGGAAGATAGGAATTCTGGGTGTGTGAGCTTAGGTCCTGATTTTACCTCTGGGGAACTACTGGTCTTCAGAAGAGAGCATAGTGCAGAGAGAGGCAACAAACAGCCTAGCAGGGGTGGTTGCATCTTGTTCTAAAGAAATAGTCAAGAGGAGCAGAGGGCTCTTTTATGGATGCATATAAAGAGCTGCTATTCAAAGAGTTCCAGATTAAATAACATGAAATTCTAATGGGAGTGTGGCAATACAGAGAGTGATTCTGCTGCATTTAAAGGATGAGACAGGGTGACTAAAATATCTTTCAGCTACAATCAATTCTGATTTGACATGCAGCTACTGGTGGAGCATAGAGTGGGATGGCCATCAATTACTCACATGAAGGCTTTGTGGTTTTCTGAGCTAATGCCACCCTGTTAGGAGCAGGCTAAATATCTTGTCAACACTTGCAGTTGTGTTCCATCTAGTGTATTGCTCTTATGATCAGTAAGATTTTAAGAAGTGTGGTTCAAAATCCATCTCTTCATTCGCATTTTATGCATGGAATAGTGCAGTATTAGAACAACACAAGGAAGACAAGAAAACTGTCATATTGGTTCAGTCACATTAGAAAGGTGACTTCACTGAAGGATGTAATGTATTTTAACACATCCACCTTAAGTTAGGGTCTTCCATTTCTGCCACCACAATTGCCTAGGCTTGACCTTAAGGGTAAAAATCTGGAGATTCTATTCTCCAAATTCCTGACTTAATTCTGATCACATCAGAATGAGAAGGGAGTATAGTTTAGGGTTTGAAAGGATTCTATCCATATCACTTCTAGTTGGGTGCCTTATTTCAATTATTTAAACATTTTTGGTCTGTTTCATCATGGATGAAAATTAGGGAAAATAATAGTACCCATTTAATTAGACAGTCGTGAAGAATAAGAAAATGTATTAAGTGATTAGCATATAATAGTGCTCAATAAATCATTATTATTTTTAAAATTTAGAGTTATGTTTCCAGAGAACAAGGAATAGAAATATGTGTGCATCATTTACCACAGTGTCTCCAGCACCTGGCAAACAGCCAGACTCATATCCAGGACTCAATATTTGTTGACTTGTTTTTAAGCAATATTAAAAATATCATTACTTCATATCTCTTTTTAAAATTAAATTACCCATACTTGTCAAGAGCAGCAGTAGAGTCATAGGAATATTGACTACTCATGTGCCCATTTTATCATTCATCACAGCTTCTGAAAGTTCTTGATATGAAATTTGAAGCATTAATAAGAATAAATTGTCCCTTTAAATCCAATTTTAAAATGCAAAATCTTTAAAATGTTTACAGATGTAATTAATATATCTTATCTCTGTGAGATTGTTTAAATCAACATAAAACCCATAAAGTTAATGGGATTTTAGTATATTTTGATATAAGAATCCCATTCCTGATAAGGGTAAAGTTTTCAAGACTAAAGTCACATCTGATGAAATAAAAACAAATTCCAATAGTTTGCAGTTCTTGTGAAATGGCTAATTAGATTAAAGAAAGCATTTTTATCTACTTTGTTACATGAAATACAAATTATATATAGAAAGACTGATAATAGTAAAATAGATTTGACTGATTTGACTTATTGTTATATTTATGTTTAATTGATTTTGCTTTTTATTCATTATTCTGTATAGCAAGACATTGCAAGAGTTAAAAAGAGAAATGCTGGCAAGAGTTCTTTAAATCATTCTAATGAAACAGAATTTCTTTTTCAGTGAAAATTACGATTTTCTTTTTTTCCAGAAAATGATTCTCATTGTTCTTACATTATTTCCTTTTGACAATTGGATATTATTGAATTTGCATGGATTAAAAATGTTTTACTTGATTGATACTTTTTTACTGCACCAGTAAAAGCACACATCTCCTCAGTGAAACATGAAAACTGATTATTTTCTTTTGCTTCAGAGAACGTGTTTTCCTGAGTGTGATTCTCATTTGACCTTCCTTGTGACCTCCCACCTTTTTATACTTCTATTCAGTACACTTGGTTATAACCCAGCATGCTTACCGTGGCTAAGTTCAGTTTTACAGCTGAAGAAAAGTCAGAGCTACCAAGGGGTGGAGAGCTGGCTGGGGCCCAGGGTCCAGGAATCTCAGTTCAGCATTCCTTGCATTCTGTTACAGTGTGATCTTGTCTCCCCACGTATGTAACCTACATGCCTGACTACTCTCAGGGGTGAATTCTAGTTACTTTTCTAATATTGGGTACAATTATAATATGTCACTAAATATATTTACCTAAATATATTAACCCTGAGATTTTAAAATTCTCATAGGATCCTGCTTCCCCTGCATCCTACAGAATTCCAAGAATAGTACATGACATACTTTTTCAAACACTATCCCTAATGACCCAGTTTCGTCCTTTTCTTGGCATTCATCCAAGCACAGCTGCTCATCAAGAAAAGACTCAGAGAATTTTTAGAATTATTCTCCTTCAGATTTCACTATATTGGGAAATTAGAATCATCTAAGGGGACTAATAAAGTCATCTCTAAGAATAATTTAAATGAATGAAATTTGGCTGTTATTTAATATTTTAAAAAGTGGGAGGTTAGTCTTTCTAATTAATAAAGACTTGAGATCAGAATGTTTCATGGCAAATAAATATAATACAGTTTAGCGTCTGTTTGTCTCTGTCTGTCATTCTATCTGCCTGTCTATTTATCCATCCATCCATCCATCCATCCATCCATCCATCCATTCATGCTCTGGGCCTCCTTCAACTTCTGAGATGCTCTGATTTCAGCATTTGACTTTGTCATAGTTGTTTATAGCTTTGGCCCTTCCATACAAGTTTTTTGAGGCCATATTATGCTTATTCATGACTACATCTTTCAAGGTGTCTTATAGTGTGTGTGAGTGAGGCTTATCAGCAAGCACTTGTTGAATGAACAGCCTAAAACCTCAGTCATCATTCAATACGCAGAATCAGACTTATATTTAGATCAGCCAGACATAGAACTGTGAACGTAGTTTTCCTAAATTACTATGTTTGTCATGTTACCCCCCTTCATAAGAGTCAGATAAGAATCTTGTAAACAACTAAACTGACTAGTACAGAATTACAAATAAATTAAGGTAGGAGTGTCAGAGAAGACTAATATCACAAAATAACATTTTTTTCAGATTGCCACAGACCCAGAAAAAAAAATGACTCATTTTATTTAACCCACCTTTGCAAATCTTCTCATTAAGTGAGATAAGGCTTCAGGATTGGGGCATTCCAGTTTCTTAATAATCTCAAAGCTTTGATTCAGCTGAGCAAAGACATCAACCACCGAGCAAGAAAAGAGGGCATGATCAGATGTCTGCTGGAACTGTGGGGAGAGGAGGTGAAACCAGCCCAAACAGTACATTAGAGGGGCAATGAAAACATTCTCATTATTTCCCATAACAACTGAAACTCCCATACCCAATATCTACATTTTCCACTAATAAAATGCTTACCCACTTTAAAATCATTAATCTCCTTTTCTAGAAAGTGTAGTTGAACTAATATGATGGGGCAAGCTGCTGCTAATTGGTTTTTCCACTGCTGAATTGAGGAACTGGTTCTTTTGTATTTCATTTTCCCCATAGGCAATAGGTTAGCTTAGTAAGCCAGTTGTAACTCAAGATTTTGAGAGTTGCTGCGGAGGGACTGGGAGAGTATCTGCTCCTAATCTAGAAATCCTGGAAAAGTTCCAGGACAACAAAGATGTTTTGTACAAGCTTATGGAACCTGTAGATTCAGATTAATGTAAGAATTAAAGAAAATCTTGGGGAAAATGGGTGACTGGATTTTTTTCTTAAATAAATTTAAGCAAGTTTCTAGTTTTCTGACCAGACCACAGAAATTGTATTTTAAATTAATTTTGGTCATTGAGAAATGGAAACAATAACAATGACTTTGATGATTCCCGTTAGGTTAAAACAAATGATGTGACTGAATCATGACAATGAACATTCTTTTTAAACTCACTCCATCTTTTTTGTCTCTTCCCAGTGCTCCATGAAGGAATTCCATGGACACATCTTCATTTTCATCTAGCCACTGCATGACAAAAGGTTCAAACCACCTATAAAAAATTAAAAATGTTACATGCCACAAAGGACATCATTTGCATGCAATTAACAGGAATTATGCTCTTTTTGCATAGGAGGGTAATTCAGAATCAACAATCTCCTTTCATTCTCTCTTGCAGTTTTGCTTCCTTAGAGACATTTACCTGTTCTCCATCAAATCAATCCCCTTCTCTGTACCTCCAACCTCTCTCTCTTTCTTGGTTCTTCTCATGCTGCCTCAATTATGCTTAATTCCCAATAGTTACTCTGTAATTCCCTTCAAAATTCAAACTCTTGTAAAATGTAGACCTTGCGTGCTCTCTTCCCTATCAACCCATTTCCTCATTTCTTAATTCTTTGCCATGGAACTTTCACCCATTTCTACTACTCTGTAACTGATCCTGGGTGCTTACCTTGGATTCATAGTTATGATTTATAATCCATGGACAATTGGTTTTTGCAAATGGTTTAAGATGATTTCTTTTCTCCGTTCTGAGAGTCCATTCCTTTTTCTGTATGTATGCCCAGATGATCTGGCACCATTTATTTAGAATGCCATTTATTCCTCATTGCATTTGCATCTTTGATGCAAATTAGGTCATGCCATACATGTGAATTTGATCTCTGAACTATTTTGTTCCCTTGGTTCATTTGTTATGCACTGATATGGTTTGGATCTGTGTCCCCACCAAATCTCATGTCAAACTGTAGTCCTCAGTGTTGGAGGAGGAGGTGGTTTGACCATGGAGGAGGTGGTTTGACCATGGATGCGGATTTTTCATGAATAGTTTAGAACCATCCCCTTGGTGTTCTTGAGATAGTATGTGAGTTCTTATGACATCTGGTTGTTTAAAAGTGTGCAGCACCTCCCACCTCACTTTCTCTTATTCCTGCTTGCACTATGTGAGATGCTCTGCTCCCTCTTTGCCTTCTGCCATGACTGAAAGCCTCCTGGGGACTTCCCAGAAGCAGACACCACTATGCTTCTTGTACAGCCTGCAGAACTGTGAGCCAATTAAACCTACTTTCTTTTTTTTTTTAACCTAGACTCATGCATTTCTTTAGAGCAGTGTGAGAACAGATAGAGAAATATATTAACATGACACTATCTTAACAATGCTCTTATAAGATAATTAATAATGCAGTTCTCCAGTTTGTAGATTGCCTTTGAATTTTTAATCACTTTGCATTTCTCCATGCATTTTAAAAATCTTGTCAATTTGCACAAAAATATCTTTTGGAATTTACATAGGGTTGCATTGAAACTGTAGGTCCATGTAAGGAGAATTACTACCTTTAAAATAATGCATTTTTAAAGAATGTTACATATTTAATTTAGTTTATCTTAAATTTCATAGCATTTTGTAGTTGCTTGAAAAGATGGCTTGTACACCATTCATCACATTTATTTCTGGTGGTTTTAATGTTATAAATAACATTATAACATTATAATTATATATATTATAACACTGTGCTATTTAAAATAGCACAGTTTATATATAATCTTCTAATTGTTTGTGGCTATAACACAGAAATTTAATAAAGTTTTAAATAGTCCACATCTACTTTTAAAATTCTATTTCAAACAAGTTATGAATTTTAATCTACTTCCTGTTTTAGCTGCATTCTACAAAATTGGATATGCCATATTTTATTAGCACTTAATTCAAAATAATTTGTAATTCTTACCATGATTTCTTTTTTCACTTGTATGTATTTAGAATATCCTGCTGAATTTCTGTATTTAGTTATCAAATTATATTCTTGGATTTAATTTGTGTCTCAATTCCACAGTGGTAAAGAATATATAATACATGATTTCCCTCCTTAAAATGTATTAGTTTTGTTTTACAGCTCAGGAGTATGCAAATAAGAGTATGCAATAAAGCATAATGTTTGCTTTTCCATTCCTGAGTTACTTCACTCACAATAATGGTCTCTAATTCCATCCAAGTTGCTATGAATGTCATTATTTCATTACTTTTTATGGTTGAATAGTATTTCATAGTGTGTGTGTGTCTATGTATGTGTATATTCATATATATAAATATTATTTATGTGTATACACTACTCATATATATTTATATATGTAAATATATAGAGAGATATCTTTATCTACTCGTTGATTGATGTGTATTTGGGCTGGTTCCATATTTTTGAAATTGTGAATTGTGCTGCTGTAAATATGCATGTGCAAAGATCTTTTTTATATAATGACTTATTTCCTTCTGGGTAGACACCCAGAAGTGTGATTGCTGTATTAAATGATAGATCTACTTTTAGTTCTTTAAGGAATTCTCACTTTTCCTCATTCTCTTAACTCCATATGTCTATAGTTGACAAATTCTGTAAATTCTCTCTTCAAAATTTCTCTCCCATGTCTTCACCCTTCGCATACTTACTGCAATTATTCTATATTGTCAGTATAGCCTTTATTCAACATAATGAATGTAATTTTATTGTATTTATTTTAATTATGTTTTATTTGAAAAAAAGAAATTGTATGTATTTACCAAGTTTAACATGTTGTTTTAAAATATATACACATTGTGGAGTGGCTAAACTGAAATAATTAGCAAATGCATTACTTAATATGCTTATTTTTGTGGTGTGCATATGTAAAATATGTTCGCTTAGCAACATTACAGAATAAAACAGCATGGTACTGGTACCAAAACAGATATATAGACCAATTGAACTGAACAGAGGCGTCAGAAATAACACCACACATCTACACAGGATCTTTGACAAACCTGGATCTTTGACAAACCTGACAAACACCACAGGATCTTTGACAAACCTGACAAAAATAAGCAATGGGGAAAGGACTCCCTATTTAATAAACGGTGCTGGGAAAACTGGCTAGCCATATGCAGAAAACTGAAACTGGACCCATTCCTTACACTTTATACAAAAATTCACTCAAAATGGATTAAAGACTTAAATGTAAGACCTAAAACCATAAAAATCCTAGAATAAACCTAGATAATACCATTCAGGACATAGGCATGGGCAAAAACTTTACGACTAAAGTACCAAAAGCAATGGCAACAAAAGCCAAAAGCCAGAATAGACAAATGGAATCTAATTAAACTAAAGAGCTTCTGCACAGCAAAATAAACTATCATCAGAGTGAACTGGCAACCAACAGAATGGGAGAAAATTTTTGTAATCTATCCATCTGACAAAGGACTAATATCCAGAATATACAAAGAACTTAAACAAACTTACAAAAAAAAACCCCCATCAAAAAGTGGGCAAAGTATATGAACAGACTCTTCTCAGAAGACATTTATGGGCTTCGTGTGGTGGCTGACACCTGTAATCCCAGCACTTTGGGAAGCTTACGCAGGTGGATCATGAGGTCAAGAGATGGAGACCATCCTGACCAACATGGTGAAACTCAATCTCTACTAATAATACAAAAATAAGCTGGGCGTGGTGGCACATGCCTGTAGTCTCATCTACTTGGGAGACTGAGGAATACCTTGAACCAGGGAGTTGGAGGTTGCAGTGAGCCAAGATTTCACCAGTGCACTCCAGCCCAAAAGCAGAGCAAGACTCTATCTCAGAAAAGAGAGAGAGAGAAAAAAAGAAGATATTTGTGCAGCCAACAAACACATGAAAAAAAGGTCATTATCACTGGTCATTAGAGAAATGCAAATCAAAACCACAATGAGATACTGTTTCACAGCCGTCAGAATGGTGATCATTAAAAAGCCAGGAAACAACAGATGGTGGAGAGCATGTGGAGAAACAGTAACACTTCTATACTGTTGGTGGGAGTGTCAGTTAGTTCAACCGTTGTGAAAGACACTGTGGTAATTCCTCAAGGATCTAGAAGCAGAAGTACCATTTGACCCAGCAATCCCATTACTGGGTATATACCCAAATGATTATATGTCATTCTACTATAAAGACGCATGCACTTGTGTGTTTACTGTGGCACTGTTCACAATAGCTAAGACTTGGAACCAACCCAAATGCTCAACAATGATAGACTAGATAAAGAAAATGTGTACATAGACACCATGGAATACTACGCAGCCACAAAAAGGAAGAGTTCATGTTCTTTGCAGGGACATGGGTGAAGCTGGAAACCATCATTCTCAGCAAACTAACACAAGAAAAGGAAACCAAACACCACATGTTCTCACTCATAAATGATAGTTGAACAGTGAGAACACATGGACACAGGGAAGGGAACATCACACACTAGTGCTTGTCAGGGGGTTGGGGGCTAGGGGAGGGATAGCATTAGGAGAAATACCTAATATAGATGACGGGTTGATGGGTACAGCAAACCACCATGGCACATGTATACCTATGTTACAAACCTGCACATTCTGCATGTTTCCCACAACTTAAAGTATAATAAAACTGAAGAATACACTAATTATAGTGACCCTGTGTATATTAGATCTCTTGAACTTATTCCTCCTACTTAGCTAAAATGTTATATCCTTTGACCAAAATCTCCCCAACACCCTATATCCAGTAGTATAGCATTTTTAAGTTATTCCACTATCTCACTACTTCTTACAAACTTTGTAAGAGAAAAGTTTTGTTAAAGGGCTGTTCTAATCTCACCACCAAATCACTCATTACCTTCTAATTCTCCTTTCTGCCCTCCATTCCTTGCCTATTCTAAATCCTACAAAGTCTAATGAATGTGGTACAAGCTTCACAACATAGAAATCTAGCTCAAAACTACTTTTCCTACATTATTTTTAAAAATATTACTTTCTACTAATTTTATACAAATAAAAATATTCCTCACTTTCTGTGGATGATAGCTCATTTGTTCTTACTTCATAATTATGCTCATAACTTTCATTATCATCATAATGCTTTCTCTCCCTTTTCTTTCTGCAACCTTGTCTCCACAAATATTGTGTGGAGTTCCCAAAACAGCAGTAAATTCTCTCTTCTGTGAAACCCTATTGCACTTTGCTTATGTTTCATTTTGCCTTGCTTTATCATGATCTTTGAGTTTATCAGTGTCTCATAGAATATAAGTTCCTTTCTGGGTAGGATCTTGATCTTATTTTCTATTTCTCTACAGCACTTGCCACAGTGTCTGGCATAGGGAAGATCCCCTTCAATAGAATAAAATAGAACTCTAATACATTTCAAATGCATAGTATTACATGTGTCTTTGTGTGATTATAAATGTGTTTGAAAAAGGGATATTTACAAAAAAGTTCCCTGTTAAACAACTATTTCTACTTTAGAAATATAAATTCCTAAGACAGTTTAAAGTTGGAATAAAAAAGAAAATGTGATTAAATAGGTCAATATACAAGCACCAAACTTTCCCCAAAAAATCTGTGCTGTGATACTTTTACAGAAAATCATTCATTTCATCATGAGTCATGTCTTATTATGTATTTGTTTGTCTTTGAGTTGAATATAATATCCAGGTAAGGCATACTTGGAGTATGCAACACAATTTAATTAATATGGTTTCCAAAGATATGCAAATCCTTTAATGTTAACTTTATAACACAAATGTATTGATTCCAATGAAGACTATGTGAAGAGGTTTTAGTGCTGCACAATTCAGGTGTAACTTTATAGGACTGTGAATTCAGATCTGAGGGTGTGTGTGTGTGTGTGTGTAAATCACTACTTACAAGGAATATTCAGGAACAGCGTCCTTGAAGGCAGGAAGTTCGCGTACATATTCATTATAAAACCATTTCACTTTGAAATGCAAATTCATATAATCGGTGCTCTTGCATAACCGCTGCTTTTCATGTTCTATAACAGATAAGATCAAATATTTAATAAAGCTTGGTTTGCCAACAATGCTGCTATGTTCCAATCTATTTTTATTAATAGAATTTCTAAAGGAAGAAAATAGTATATTAAAGGTAAAGGTATAATGAATTGCTAGAAGCAGACCTAAAATTTTACAAAATGCAGAAATAATTATAGGTCTCACATAGAATAGGTCAAGTAAAATAATTTCAATGTTCTAATGTGTCTTACTGAAAAATGTGAAAAGTCATATGTAGTTACAGAGTAATAACATACTAAAATTTCTCTATTTGCACATTTTAATATTTTCACTGCTTTTAGCTTGATGCAAAGTGACAGAGAGAATTAAAATTCTAAGCATGCATAAAACATGAGTAAGAAGCCATAATCATTGATTAATTAATATTGGAGATATGAAGTGACTAGATCACATTTCTGGCCTAGTTATTTACCACTTAAAGAATTAAAATAGTTGAAAAGGAGAGAAAATATCTCTCACTTATGAGTCACATGATTTTTTCTTCATTCTGCAGATTTACCTAAAATTATCTTGCACCCCTTAGCTTTTGTGATTAACTTTGAGCAGGATCTTCTAATATATGGCATTCCTTTTTTCTCTCTTGCTCAAAAAATATAGCTTAACACTGTTGCTGACCTATTGTGATGTGGATATACAGTGCTGGAGAATAGAGACAAATAATCATGTTACTGAGCATGTTTTTCTCTGCTGTTTTTCCCTCCTTAATAATATTTGGCCAATTTTGGCTAAAACTATAAACATAACCAAACCCACAATACACCTAACATATCTAGGTTGAACGTGCTCTCTGAGAAGTTCTGTTTTAGGTCTGTGAGTCTTCTAAGAGCTTTGATTTATAGCAGAAACTTCCTATACTTTACATTCCAAGCTAAATTCTTAAAACACTATTTGAAGCAATTAGATTGTTACAAACAAATTAAAGGCATCCCTGCTTTTCAAAACCTGAATACAGACGGACTAAAATCCCCATAGTGAACATAAGAGAGAACTCAACCCCAAATCACACATTTTCAAATGATTTGAACAATGAGAAATTCAGACAAGTTCTAGAACAGAGAAGAGAGAAAGAGAGAGAGAGGGAGAGAGTGAAGGAGATAAGCAAGGAGGGAGGAAGGGAGGGAAGAGAACATAAAGACATGTACTCACATAGAAACAAGTAACAATAAACTAATACTTCTAGGCCAAACTCCCAAACAAAATTTTAGTCAAGATGACATTTTGCTTTAGCTCCCACCAAATTCATTTCACTCTTTTCATCGTTCAATGTAAACTCTCCCCTACACTCTCTCTTCAGATGTCTAGTTTCCCTGTGCTCTTTAAGAGAAAACATTTACTTGATAAACTCAGGTAGAAATTTAACACAATACTACCCTGTGACACAGACAAATAGAGACCTTTGCTCTGGGACTGATGAATTTAGAAGATTCAACTTACCACAAATATAGATTTATCATTTAATAGCTCTTGGGCTCCTCCTTCACTTGGAATCTTAAACTTGCTGCTGGCACAGAACAAGCCAGAATACTGAATATTTCCTCTGGTAAGTAACACCACCTGCTCATATGATTAACACCCTTGAAGCCCCAGAGAAACATTTTGGATCATCTTTCCTCCTGTGTCCTAGAAACAAAAGGTGACTATGTCCAAACGCTACCAAAGTTTGCCCAGGTTGTACCATTCCTGACAACAGAAAGATACTGCTTTGGAGTGTGGGGAGAAATTTATGCTCTGGAAGCACTTAGGTAAAATAAGGAGCAAACTAACTTGCCAAAATCTTTTTTTGGATAGCAGAAATGCAGTAGATTATTGTGCAATAAGCATTATTAACAAGCACCCACTTTCCTACTTCTCTTTGGTTCTACTGTATACTTCTGAAGACACTCACAAATAACTGCAATACCATTAATCAAAACAGGTACACCTAATGGCCAGGAACTATGTTAAATAATTCATATTATCCTTTTTTAATTTATTTATTGCATTTTAGGTTTTGGGGTCCATGTGCAGAGCATGCAAGATAGTTGCATAGGTACACACATGGCAGTGTGTTTTGCTGCCCTCCTCCCCTTCAACCACATTTGGCATTTCTCCCCAGGCTATCCCTTCCCAGCTACCCCACCCCACTGTCCCTCCCCTATTTCCCCCAATAGACACCAGTGTGTAGTACTCCCTTCCCTGTGTCCATGTATGCTCATTGTTCATCACCCGCCTGTGAGTGAGAACATGCGGTATTTCATTTTCCCTTCTTGTGTCAGTTTGCTGAGAATGATGTTCTCCAGATTCATTCATGTCCTTACAAAGGACGCGAACTTGTCATTTTTGATTGCTGCATAATATTCCATGGTGTATATGTGCCACATTTTCCCAGTCCAGTCTATCATCGATGGGCATTTGGGTTGGTTCCAGGTCTTTGCTATTGTTAACAGTGCTGCAATGAACATTCGTGTGCATGTGTCCTTATAGTAGAACGATTTATAGTCCTTTGGATATATACCCAGCAATGGGATTGCTGGGTCAAATGGAATTTCTATTTCTAAGGCCTTGAGGAATCGCCACACTGTCTTCCACAATGGTTGAACTAATTTACACTCCCGTCAGCAGTGTAAGAGTGTTTCTATTTCT
>CM052655.1:33353934-33373720 GCA_028533165.1 Leontopithecus rosalia | reverse complement strand
CCTCCTGGTTTAGGCTTGGGAGGACACAGATGTCCAGGATTTTATCCATTTCATCCAGGTTTACTAGTTTGTGTGCATAGAGTTGTTTGTAATATTCTCTGATGATGGTTTGAATTTCTGTGGAATCTGTGGTGATTTCCCCTTTATCATTTTTTATTGCACCTATTTGGTTGTTCTCTCTTTTCTTTTTTATCAGTCTGGCTAGTGGTTTGTCTATTTTGTTGATCTTTTCAAAAAACCAGCTCTTGGATTTATTGATTTTTTGAAGGGTTTTTCGTGTCTCTATCTCCTTCAGTTCTGCTCTGATCTTCATTATTTCTTGTCTTCTGCTAGGTTTTGAGTTTTTTTGATCTTGCTCCTGTAGCTCTTTCAATTTTGATGATAGGGTGTCAATTTTGGATCTCTCCATTCCTCTCATATGGGCACTTATTGCTATATATTTTCCTCTTGAGAATGCTTTAAATGTGTCCCAGAGATTCTGATATGTTGTGTCTTCATTCTTGTTGGTTTTGAAGAACTTCTTTATTTCTGCCTTCATTTCATTGTTTATCCAGTCAACATTCAAGAGCCAGTTGTTCAGTTACCATGAAGTTGTGCAGTTCTGAGTTAGTTTCTGCATTCTGAGTTCTAGCTTGATTGCACTATGGTCTGAGAGACTGTTTGTTGTAATTTCCGTTCCTTTGCATTGGCTGAGGGGTGCTTTACTTCCAATTATGTGGTCAATTTTAGAGTAGGTGTAATGTGTTGATGAGAAGAATGTATATTCTGTGGATTTGGGGTGGAGAGTTCTCTAAATGTCTATCAGATTTGCTTGTTCCAGGTCTGAGTTCAAACCCTAGATATCCTTGTTAATTTTCTGTGTGTTTGATCTTTCTAATATTGACAGTGGAGTGTTAAAGTCTCCCACTATTATTGTGTGGGAGTCTAAGTCTATTTGTAAGTCATTAAGAACTTGCCTTATATATCTGGGTGCTCCTGTATTGGGTCCATAAATATTTAGGATCATTAGCTCTTCATGTTGTATTGATCCTTTTACCATTATGTAATGACCTTCTTTGTCTCTTTTGATCTTTGTTGCTTTAAAGTCTATTTCATCAGAGATGAGAATTGCAACTCCTGCTTTTTTTTGCTCTCCATTTGCTTGGAAAATCTTCCTCCATCCCTTTATTTTGAGCCTTTGTGTATTGTTGCATGTGAGATGGGTTTCCTGGATACAGCCCACCGATGGGTTTGGTTTTTCATCCAATTTGCCAGTCTGTGTCTTTGGATTGGTGCATTTAGCCCATTTACATTTAGAATTAATATTGTTATGTGTGAGTTTGATACTGTCATTTTGATGCTAGCTGGCTGTTTTGCCCATTAGTTGATGCAGATTCTTCATTTTGTTGATGCTCTTTAGCATTTGGTATGTTTTTGGAATGGCTGGTACTGGTTGTTCTTTTCTATGTGTAGTGCCTCTTTCAGGAGCTCTTGTAAAGCAGGCCTGGTGGTGACAAAATCTCTGAGTACTTGCTTGTTTGCAAAGGATTTTATTTTTCCTTCACTTATGAAGCTCAGTTTGGCTGGATATAAAATTCTGGGTTGAAAGTTCTTTTCTTTAAAGATGTTGAATATTGGGCCCCACTCTCTTCTGGCTTGTCACGTTTCTGCCGAGAGAACTACTGTAAGTCTGATGGGCTTCCCTTTGTGGGTGACCTGACCTTTCTCTCTGGCTGCCCTTAGTATTTTCTCCTTCATTTCAACCCTGGTGAATCTGACGATTATGTGCCTTGAGGTTGCTCTTCTTGCGGAATATCTTTGTGGTGTTCTCTGTATTTCCTGGTCTTGAATATTGGCCTGCCTTGCTAGATTGGGGAAACTTTCCTGAATAACATTCTGAAGAGTATTTTCCAGCTTGGATTCCTTCTCTTTGTCACATTCTGGTACACCTATCAAACGTAGGTTAGATCTCTTCATATAGGCCCACATTTCTTGGAGACTTTGTTCATTCCTTTTTGTTTTTTTTCTCTAATCTTGGTTTCTCATTTTATTTCATTGAGTTGATCTTTGACTTCTGATGTTCTTTCCTCTGCTTGGTCAATTGGGCTGTTGGGACTTGTGCATGCTTCGCAAAGTTCTCCTGTTGTATTTTTCAGCTCCTTCAATTCATTTATATTCCTCTCTAAGCCGTCCATTCTTGTTATCATTTCCTTGAATCTTTTTTCAAATCTTTTTTCAAGGTTCTTAGTTTCTTTGCATTGATTTAGAACATGTTCTTTTAGCTCACAGAATTTTCTCATTACCCACCTTCTCAAGTCTGATTCCATCATTTCATCACACTCATTCTCCGTCCAGCTTTGTTCCCTTGCTGGTGAGGAGTTTTGGTCCTTTGTAGGAGGTGAGGTGTTTTGGCTTCAGATGTTTTCCTCCTTTTTGTGCTGGTTCCTTCCCATCTTTGTGGGTTTATCCACCTGTCATGTGAGTAGTTGCTGACTTTTTGATTGGGTCTCTGAGTGGGAACCCAGATTGTTGATGATGAAGTATTTCTGTTACTTAGTTTTCCTTCAAACAGTCTTGCCCCTCTGTTGTACGACTGTTGAGGTCCACTGCAGGCCCTGCTTGCCTGGGGTACACCTGTAGCAGCTGCAGAACAGTGAGGGATGCTACCAATTTCTTCTTCTGCTATTTATGTCCCAGAATGATGCTTGCCAAATGTGAGTCTGATCAGTCCTTTTTGAGGTGACTCTTTGGATATACAGGGGTCAGGGAGCTGCTTGAGGAGGGGGTCTGTACTTTATAGGAGCTCAAGTGCTGAGCTGTGAGCTCCATTGATCATTCCAGGCTGTCAGGCTGTTATGTTTAAATCTGCTGCAGCAGAACTCATAAAACCTTTTTTTATCCTCAGATATTCTGTCTCGGGGAGTTAGGGCTTTCTTTATGAGTATCCGTGGCACTGTCCTGCACAGCTAGGAGGCAGTCTAATTACTATTTGCCTGCTGAGGCTCCACCCTGCTGCTGTGGGCTCCGCCCTACTGTCATGGGCTCTGCCCTGTTGCCGTGGCTCTGCCCTGCTGTCATGAGCTCTGCCCTGTTGGCGGAGTCTCTCTGTTATCATGGGTTGCCTTGGCAATGGTAGGCTGCATCAGCAATGGGAGTGTGCCTCAGTAGGGGCAGAATAATGGCATACGCCCCTCCCCCACAGAGCTGCACCATCCTGGGTTCAGCTGGGCCCACAGTGAAACTCTCAACCCCGAGCATTTCGAATCGCTGTTTTGTTTGTCCCTGGGGGGGTGGTACCTGCCAAGACTGATCACCTGGTTCCCTGCCTCAGAGTTCTCTCTTTTTTTTTTAAGTTGAATGGTTGACTCTCTCCCAGGTGTTTCAGTTGCCTGCTGAAAGGACAATGGGATCTGTGTGATTTCCCAAGCAGTGACCCACTGCGCTGGCTCAAACATCTTTTCCCGGGAATCTCCTGGTCTGGCTCACTGTCCGAGTCCCATTTAGTCAGATGGATATGCTAGTCTGCCCTCCCAAATCTCCGATTGCTGGTTTAACAGGGCACCCAGACCAGTGCGTTTTGTGCTGAGTGCCACTGCGCTGCAGTGCTGGCCAAAGTGGCTGCGTGTGCCAAAACAGCTGCGCTGGTGTCCCATGTCTCTCCTACACCTGGGAATTTCCCCGTTCTGTGGGCAACAAAGATCCATCTGGTAATGTGGATTGCACTCACCCTCTGCGTCTTCACTGACAGCTGCAATCCTGATTTGCTCCTACTGCACCATCTTCTTTCGCCTCCTAATTCTTATTATTCTTAAGTTTGTATGTGTAAATTTCCATGTTAATATACATGAAGCCTAATACTACTTCATGCCAACTAGATGGCCATTTAATGTTAAAATTGTTAATAGTTTTATTTTTAAAATCTAGATATATGAGGTTTAACAAAATTTTAGCTGTGTTCAAATAATTCACCTTAGAAATTTATATCAAATATTCATAATTTGTATTTTGTTTTCATATGATTAAATATTTTGAGTACTTTAGAAAAAATGTCTGAAAACTGCATATAAACTGTATATGAGAACATGTACAGAGATAATTTTGTTTTAATTTTTGTATTTGAAAGTTTAAATTTCATTTTTGTATAAACTATAGACTCAAATGTATGTTTTGAATAAAGTAGCCTTTTCTTTTGTAATCCTTTAAATATTAACAAGAGGTGTAAACTATGATTACAAATAGGTATGTAGAGTTCAGAAAAAGTAAAGGTTAAAAAGAAAAAAGGAGAAAACATTTCAAAGTGAAGGTGTGCCTAAATGTTCAAAACAGAAAATAATGAGATCAAGCAGATATCACATGACTAGGAAAGGTATTATTTGGACCACAATAAGTGAAATAGATTTGAAAATTTTTATTATAAGTACATAATTAGCAATTTTGCTAAAATAAAGGTGGGAAAGTGTATTTTCTGGTATGCATATATTTATTTAAAACCAAAAATATTACCAGTCTAAGCATAACACTCAAATATGCATATTGATAATTACATTTTAACTTTTCAATTTTTCTAGCTTTTGGCATCTTAAAATATATGGCTATTGTGTATAATTTTTATCATGTTTATATAAAGGTTTTTTTTTTGCTAGGAAGTTAGAGCATGTTTTA
Source organism: Leontopithecus rosalia (assembly GCA_028533165.1). Taxonomy (NCBI): domain Eukaryota; kingdom Metazoa; phylum Chordata; class Mammalia; order Primates; family Cebidae; genus Leontopithecus; species Leontopithecus rosalia. Next base: position 33,369,079 of record CM052655.1, on the reverse strand, counting down.
TTTAAAAGTTTATTATTTAGATTTATAAATCGTAACTATTTATGTCTATGGTACATGGGTCTTCATCTACACTCTGGGCTCTGCAAAGGTTAAGAATAAGCCTGAATTAATGTGTTACTTCTTCCAAGAGTGTTTGCATATGAACAGAATGCTAAAGAAAAAGGCAACTCAGTTTCATTTAATACGAAAACATGTTTACTGTGTGTGTGTCTGTCTTGTCCTAGGTTGCACGTGAGGCATTGGGAATATAAATATGGATATGATGATCTGAAGGGCATGGAGCTTAGGGAGGAAAGAGTGATTTGTTTACATTCTATTCGATACAATATGGCAGGTGCCATATTCTCCACAGGTACAGGATGTTGTGGCCTCCTGGAGGAGATGAATTTAGCTCTACTTTGTGCTTTAAATGAACAATTTAGTAAGGAAATGATCTGCTGATAGTGGTATTCAGCAGGACAGAGGAATTTATGTCAAAAGAAACATACATAGAACAAGGTATTTTTCTTACTTAAATGGGATACAATTTAAGATGTGTGCATGTCTTCTGTGAAATCAGGTAACTGTGCTTCCAATTAAAACCTTAAGCTTTTTCTTTTCTCTCTACTCATGTTTTTAAATATTTTGGTGGTAAGTTTGGGTGAAGGCTGAATTTATTTTGTTCCATTAAAAAAAACCTTTCACCAGTCCCTGCCCCTTGCAATGCAGTAGCATTTACACTTTGGAAAGCCTGTAAAGGCCCACAGTAGGTGGCATTCTGGTCAGTTTTTCAGACAAGACCTTCAGTGTATTTGCTTTATTATCAGTGTATTAACTTATCTGTACTTCAATTCTTCATAACTGTAGAAGTTATTTCTTCCTCCTTATTTGACTGCTCTGCTCAGAACTTACAGATCTCCTCCAATTCGTCCTCCTGGACCCTGCAAACTCCCTACATTCCTCCAGTCTCTTCATTCCTGCTGATCCCACAAAGGAAACACTTCTGTCTAGTTTACTGCAGCCATACACAGGCAGACCACTTCTTCACTTTATGCATCTCCCCAGTGAGGACGGATATGGGAGAGGAGATAGGAAAGATACCTTGATCTTTCTAAAGAATTAAAACTAGCTTTATTCTTGGCTAGAGATTACTCATTCTAGTTCCTAAGAGTGTACCTGCTATGTAACTCTATCAGGTTTCTCCCAGCCTCTGCTGAAAAAAAAATTTTAGAAAAATTACTAATACTTTTCTCCTTACGAATTTGCTTCTAAACCCAGGGGAATTAATCTTTTTCCCTTTATGCTATGTTTCTCTCATGGACAATCAACTGATATTTATTGTTCTCTGTGGACAGAAACAGGGGAGATCAGTATCTGTTTACTCATTCTGCCAGTTCAACAAAAGATTAATTGGGTTCTTTAATTCATTATTCACTTCAGCTGATATAATAAAAGATTTTCAATATATTGAGTTAATTGGTGATATAGGTCTGATCTCGAAGACAGTACAAATAAAAATGAAAAGAAATGATATACTTCTATATAATTAGATCTACATGTAATGTTTGCCCTTAAGTGGCAAATACTAAATACATTTTTGTTTGTTGGTTTGTTTTCAGTGACTTGTAGTACAGAAATTATCATAACCCCAGTATTTGTGGCAGGTTTAACTAACTGGTTACCAAACCATGTCCTTTTCCTCTGAGGCACACAACCAGACTACATTTTCCAGGCTTCTTTGCTGTATGATTGAATTTGGGGCTTTGCTACATTACAACAAGATTTTCCAAGATTAAACCCCACTTACTAATTATCCTCCATAGTGCTCTGCTTTCTAATTTCCTGCCCCCTTCTTGTATATGTGTACATACATAAAGATTATATAGACCCACATACATTGAGGCTGTCTCTTTGCCTTGTTGGAACTTTATCAGTGTAACTCCAGCTGACTCCACTGTGAGTTGATGTACCACTGTACAAAAAACCAGTTAATCAAATTAACCATTCATGTTACGATAACTAAGTTCATGTTAAGGTAAAAGTATATAGGCTTTGAATTGGGAATAATCATAGAATTAAAACACATAGGCTTTGTGGATAGTCTGTTAAATATTTCACCTTCCTGTCATGCTTCTTTCACATTTGTGGTCTCTCAGTTACATTCTGGGTAGCATTCTGGGTAGTTATTGCCTCTTATGTTATTCTATAAAAAGTGAGCTGTTATTGTTCCAAAAGCCAAGTGCCTGTTTTTCTTATGTGTTCATATATTTCTTCCATAATGAGTAATCACATATTATACAGGGGATATTTAAAATAAACTACAATTATATCCTAATGCCTACCGAATTATCAATGTAAGATATTGTAATATCAAATCAAAAATATACTTCAAACTACCTTCATTTCTACTCAGATTATCTTCTGCTTAGTGGTAGACTGCATTAACAAAATGGCATCAATCTCGTATGATGTGAATGACTCTTAGAATTTATTTAGCCATCAATCCTCCTACTTTTTAAATTTTGGCAACAAAGTTTTAGCTAGATCATTAAATTTACAAAATAAAACATTTAATTAGTTTTCTAAGCGGCAGTATAATTTTGTGGAAAATTTAATCTTTGAATTTCAATGAGATATATGAATATTTTACTACCAGAATAAAAATGCTTCATTAAAATTGTACAAGGAAAAAGCCTGGCAATTTGGAAGAAGGTGACTGTTTTCTTTTAAATGGTTCTTACCAGCATTTACTTGAAACTAATATATTTTCTTCAGAAAGTCAGTGTTTATACATTATTTTCTTCTGTATAATGCAGAAAAGTACAATTATGTTTTGCTTTACATGATAGGAATGGTATATTCTTGACCCATTCTGATGCCAAAAGAAAATATGCTGCCATCATCACAGTGTCATTTTTCAGTCCTCACTTTGTGACCTTTTATTGCATAAACACTGCTTTATTCTATAGTTTATAACATATCATTTCATTGGAGACTATTTTAATCATCCCTTTTCATGTTTGGCAGCCTGCTCTATCTTTAATAGGTGTTAATACAAAAGGTCTGGAAACAATATGAAATAAAAAGCCTGTATTAGAATTCAGTATGTATGGTGTTTTACTAGCTACTGTATGCTCACAAACACAAAATTTTATCACCAAGAAACTTTGGTTCTAAACCATGACAGGCTATTATAGACCCAAAGCACACCGATGCGTTTTCCAAGGTAATTATAACTTCATATTAACAATTTTTAGATGGGGATCATGGGTTCCTTTTTATATGCCAAGAATGCTATGCCATGTAATTAGAAGTTAAAAAAAATAAGGTAGGATGAGTTACCATTTTCCATTTTAAAGAAACGTTATAAATATCTTATAATGTTGGAACATCTTTGGAGGCAAAAAAATCATCAAAATTCTGGCTGCTAAACATAAGCTATAGTGTTATCAAGGTGAAAGATTAGAGTAATAAAAGTGAAAAAATAAATGACTATGCATAGTTTGTCAGGAAAAATCATTTGGACCAATGTAAGTCCTCTAGAAAGGAAAACAGGCAAAAGAGAAAGATTAGTCACAATTGTAAATCATGGTAATCAAATTCCTTTTCTTAACTCTCTCTTTTTTTTTTTGAGCTGGAGTCTTGCTCTATGGCTTAGGCTGGAGCAGTGGTGCAATCTCAGCTCACTGTATCCTCCACCTCCTGGGTTCAAGCAATTCTCCTGCCTCAGTCTACCAAGTAGTTATGATTACAGATGAGTGTCACCATACCTGGCTAATTTTGTATTTCTAGTAGAGATGGTGTTTCACCATGTTGGCTAGGCTGGTCCCAAACTCCTACCCTCCAGTAATCCACCCACCTCAGCCTCCCAAAGTGCTGGGATTATAGGTGTGAGCCATTGTGCCTGGCCATCCTAGTAATAAAATTTCTTAACAATCAATGACTATGGAGGAACAAATATAGTTAACTTTTGTAGGGTAAGAAAAAATATATAGAAGTTTATTTCATGACACATTTCTGATAGCAAATCTTAGCAAAATCACAGGAAAAAAAGCAAAGAAAATAAGTGAAATATTGCCTTACTTTATGACCACTGAGTGTCATGCCAGAAAAAGCTTTATTCTTGAGAGGAGTAGCAGTTGGTAGTCCAGCTCATAGTTACAAACAATTCTGCAGAAACCTGGCATATATCCAGGATCCCTGCATTCATTAAACCAGGACTGATATGAGGTTGGACATACCTCATAGGTATACTCTCTGATTGGTCTGCTTAGAATTCCGGCCTAGATCTATGAAGTATGTTCTTGTTGGACATACGTCATATATAGATTGTCTGACTGATCTACTTAGAACTCTGGTTTATATCTGGTTCTGGTCTAGATATAAAGCCATACTGGTATGTTTAGAGTAAGCAGTCACTCCATATGACTCAGAAGAATGCTGCATGGCTTGTCTGAGCCAGAGACTGGAAAATTAAGAGCAGTATAAACGTAGATCCACATAATCTGATGCATGGAAACAGAGATGAATAGTTATAAAGAAAAAAATATGGGATGTTAAGGGAACGGGTATTTTTATAAAAGAGATGGCCGACAGGCTGGATCATAATGGTAAAAGATAGACATCCAAAAAGCTCTTGGCATTATTTGATAAATCATTGAGCAAATGTATAAAAAAAAACAAAAAGAAGTTTCATTTACTTTGCATATTTACCCATAATCCTAGAAATAAATATAGTACAAAGTATTCCCGTGAAAATTAGAACAGCAGACTGAAATGTGAATTTTATTCCTTTTTGCAACCTATATTTATTGACTATTCTATAAACCAGTTTTCTGTCCTTTTTTTTTTTTTGAGGCATGGTCTCGCTCTGTCGCCATGGCTGGAGTGGTGCAATGGCATAATCCCGGTTTACTGAGGCCTCCACTACCCAGATCCAAGTGAGTCTCCTGCCTAAGCTCCTGGAGCAGCTAGGATTACAGGCGTCCACCACCACACCCAGCTAATGTGTGTGTGTGTGTGTGTGTGTGTGTGTGTGTGTGTGTGTGCGTGCGTGTGTGTGTGTGCCTGTGTGCTGTGTGTATGTTGTGTGTGTTTTTGTGTTTTAAATAGAGATGGTGTTTCACCATATTGGCCAGACTGGTCCTGAACTATGTATCTTCAGGCAATTCGCTCTCCTCGGCCTCCCAGAGTGCTGGGATTATGGGTGTGAGCCACCACACCTGATCACCAAGTACTATCTTCTATACAGGAAATACAGAAGAAAAAAAACCAACTATATTCCTGCCATCATGGAGCTGATATTATAGTGAGAAGTGGCAGACAATAAAAGCCATTCAATATAATGTGAAGTATAATGTGAGGTACGTGTTCTGGAAAAGAAATACATAATGTAATGTAAGGGGAAGCTGGGGGCCTGGAGTGCCTTTTCTGATAGGCTGCTCAGGGAAGGTGGTTCAGGAGATGACAAGAGAGTAGAACTGAATGAAGTAAAAAAGCAAACCACAGAGCCATCTTCTGGAAGAGCATTCCGGGTAGAGAACACAGCCAGTGAAGTGGCCCTAAGGAAAAAAGCATGCTTGAGAAGCTCAAAGACATGCAAGGAGGCTGGTGTGTCTGAAGCAAAGTGAGTTTAGGAGAGTGTTGAGATCTGGGTTCAGACAGAAACCCAGACTAGGTCATACCGAATCTTGTTACCCATGACAGAGACATTTCCCTCTAAGAGTTACAGAAAAAAACTGCATGACTTTGGTCAGATTTACATTTGTAAAACATGACTTTGGTTGCCATCTGGTGAACAGATGACAAGGAAGAGAAAGTGGAGGCAGGAGATGCAGAAGGCTAGTGCAGTGGAACAAGCGATGGACAGGGCAGCTTGGACACTGGGGTGGTGGCAGTGATGCCTGTGGTAGAAGTGGTGAGGCCTGAAGCCCAATCTTGGTTCTGTGTCTTTCCACTATGCAGCCTTGCCTCTCTCCTCTTTCACTCCTAAATAACCTGAAACTCTAAATGGTAACTGATTGAAGTTTTGTATCCCTACACAACTTTGTTTGCTTAGAACCACAGATGGATGAATAGATAAATGGATAAAAGAATGTAAAGACTGTATCCAGTTTCTTTGCCATGTCTGTTTCTTCATTTTCTTACTGGGAATGGAGTGGACCATCAATCAGACTGATGAACCAATGTTGGACTTGGCCTACAACTTTGCTGGTTTATAACTTCCAATGGGGAAAAGTCACAGCTGCATATTACTCGCTTTTTTTCTGTATTAAAATAAAAGGCCCTGATTGTGCCAGTAAATTTTTGTTAAGAATTGTTGATAGAACATAAAAACAATTTCATCCATAATGGTTCAAATTAATCACTCATAATCAGTTTCAAGTATGTCTCAGAATCTTATAGCTTTATTGCAAAATCATTACTTATTTATTATTAATTAGTTTTTATTAAAAGACTCAAAAAGTTTTATTAGTTTTTATTAAAAGACTCAAATCTTTGTGGATTTTACCTCAAATTAATATTAAAATTATTGCTTAGTTTTTATTAAAAGACTGAAATCTTTGCGGATTTTACCTCTTGAAATTTATAGCACATTTTCTCATTACTTATTTAAATATAACCTGTAATTGAGATCTTTTTTTAGGAAGGAAAATGATTTGTGTTAATTATTTACAACTTACAAAAACAAACATTAGGAACTTACTTTGGTAGATTTCAACTAAGCTATTTTATTCCTTAGCTTTTCTGACTTTGTCTTCATCTTATTATTTAGAAGGGAGATGGGCCCAACTTGGTAGGTCATGAAAATAAAATAAAAACATGTTCACTTAGTTTATATTTTGACAGGAAGTAAAAACGTCCTAAATATTTGATAACTTTAAAATTTATTATTGGTGGGAATGGTTATTTACTGACTTTCTTGATAATATATTTGTTTAATAAATCTAAGTTTCCTTTCTCTGTATGCCTATTTTAGTTGGGACATGTTCAATTTCAGCTTATGGTTTTAAAACATCTGGAGAGGAGGTCCTAACGTAGCATGTCTCAACTGTACACTGAAAATGCGTAAGTAGACACAGAAAATCATGGATACTCACATGCTCACTAAAGTAAAACTTATCAGTAACCATAGCTAGAACCTCACGGAGATCTCAGAAACAACTGGATCTATAAAACTGCAATACAACGACCCACTCATATGTGTTTGAGTACGTAACAGCATGTCTCACTTTACCATCCTGTCTCTTGCCCATCTCTTCCTCACTTCCTGTTGCTTGCCAGGTATGAATGTATATAAGAGAAAAGTGCACAGCTTCCTAGATGCTGTTGTTTTTCCAGGGAAGCCAGAGTTCTGATTCATAATTCTCCCCAACCCTGCACCAAACAATTCAATGTATGAACAGTATGGAAGACCAATTCCAGAAGATAACTAGCCAGTTTGTGTGTGTGTGTGTGTGTGTGTGTGTGTGTGTGCGTGTGTGTGTATGTGTGTATGGGTATGTGCTGTGAATATGTGTGTTTGGGCTGGCAAATGGTATGGCAAAAGATCAGAGGGAGAGAAAAGAATGCCAATGGTATTTTGCATTGTAGGGAGAATGTTTTTCACAGTTAAAATAACCTTAATATCCTATGCAATGGGAAAAACAGAAAATAAATAATGTGAAGAAAACAGGCTGATTCTCATGAAAATAAACTAAAAACAAAGAAAATTGTATCATCTGGATTATTTAAAAGTAGAAGTTCCCAGACTTTAGTCTGAGCTTGTTAAAATGCACATTCCTGACCTCCACTCTCAGAGACTTGGTAAGCCTGGAATTAGCATTCAGGTGACTATAATGCAGGTGTCCTGGTTGTCATATGTTAACAGACTGTCTCAAAGAGCAGAAGATAAATTTAATTTAAAGTGTGGAAAGTGGTAAGATGATGTCTCATTTGCTATGAAATAGGGAAAAAGTTAAAAATTTTTAATATTCAAATGATTTTTATAAATTAATACACTAGTTCATTAAAAAGTTAGAGGATAAGAAATTCTCATTTAAAATGGCCTTTAGACATGTGAAAAATGCATTACTGTGCTTATATTTAAAGAAATGACAATTTAATTAGATATTTATCAGATGGACAAGAAAGTAACATTAGGGAAATTTTCCTGTTAGGGAAAATTTGGAAATCTATAACAGAATTTTACATGTGCAGCAAACTTCAAGATGGGTAAACCAGAGGTGCTTGGCACGTGCCTCCTCCACACAGAGGGACCAAAACACCAAGTAGATAACCACATGTGAAATACAGCATCTGGGAGAGAAAGTGGAATTCAGCAGGGGATAGAGAAACTCTGAGGCAAGGATGGAGAGAGAAGTAAGGTAGCTGGCCCCCAGGATCAGCTCAGAGCCAGGAGGAACTTCCCATTGAGAGAAAAAGGTGAACAAAAGATCCCAAGTGATTTAAATTCCCACCTTCTGCTCCTGGAGTCCTAGCACAGGAGAATACTTTGGCTCTCACAAGCCCTGAGACTGGTTTAGGAGCTGCTGTGAGTTCACTTGATGGCATTAATTCAAAGGAGGAGTTCACCCTGGGTCCTGTAAACCTCCCAAGATGCAAATAGCAGCAATATTGTGCTATTTTGAGAGCCTAGCCCTTACTAGACTACCCTGTGCCCTGAGAGCTAAAAGCTCCGGCATCTACATCCCTGAAGCTCTGCTGATATCCCCCTGTGTCCTACCAGAGGGCTGCAGTATCATGACACTAGCTGGACCCAGCAGTGCAGTTGAGTTTCCACTACTCTAGCCCATGCAGTGCCTTACACAACAGGGAACACGTGGTACAGCACATTAGAGAGGCTGCCACAAGAACAAAGGGAGCCAAAATGTATATTCCCCAGGGGCTTGAGAGCCACCTGCCTGGGGCCACTGCCCTGGAAAGCAACCCTGCACCCCCACAGCAGCAGTGCTGCCACCTGCCTGCAAGTGCCTTCAAGGGCCTTGGTTATTGGCCCATTCAAATACCATCCTGGGACCTGAGGACAGGCTTGTCCAGCACATCACCATTGCTGCCAATACCCACACAGGTCACCTGGAGGCCTGGGGAACCTGAGGACAGGGCTGTCCTACCTACCACAGATGCAGCAACTGTTCATATCCTCTGCATTCTACGGATTGACACATCCTGACTGCCACCACTGCTGCTTGCACACACTATCCAGTGACCCAAAGAGAGGCCTGTCCCTGTACCATAAATCCCCAAAACCCAAGAAGCTGCATGGAGCATTGTGTTATTTTGAGAGCCCAGCCTCACCAGACTATTTTGTGCCCTGAGAGGCACTACTGCTGCAGCCAGTACCTACACGTATCATCCTGGACCCTGGGGACTGATCCACCCACATGCCCACTGCATACACACACACCTTCTAAGACTCTGGAGATCAGATCACCTTGCCCTCCACTACTGTAGCATGTGCATGTCATCCAGGAGCATTAGGAAGGGCCCATTTCTTTCCTACAGTCCATAACCAAATGTGCTTCTCAGGGGCCAGGGATTGGCCTGTCCAGTCCTCCACTGCCACTGCTGGCTCCAGCAGGCACCAATCATGGGCCTGAGGGTTGACCCACCACCACTAATGCCACTGCCAATGTTATGCCTACTAACACCACCACCACTGGCACCTGACGACCAGCATGCCTAGCATCTCAGCCCCAGCAATACATTCCCATAACCTCCACTAATAACTGCAGCTTAAACCACTGAAGAACTCCAAGACATTAATGATACTGATTACAGCCAATGGAGTGATTCAGAGAACACACTACTATGCCCTTCCAGAAACAAAGCCAAAGTATCCTACCCAAACAATACCATAGTTACATAGGTTTTGAGAGCCAAACCCTCATGAGAATACATTGTACTCTGAGACTCTAAAGCTTTTGCATCTCCACATCCCTGAAGCTCTAGTGACATCCCCCCTGCTGAGAAATCTGCTGTTAATCTGATTTTCTTACATGTGACTGTAGGAAAAAGCCTTTCCCTATAAAAGCTAATTTGTAAAATTAGAAAAAGTGATTGTTAAACCAGATGTGCAGATAGTGAATGCAAGGACACAAGACATAAGAGAAAGCAAGGAAACAAGTCTCCTCCAAAGCAACACAGAAATTCTCTAGAAACAGATTTCATATAAAAGGAAACATGAAATCCTTGAAAATTAATTAAAAATGGTAATATTAAAGAAACAGTGCAAGAGAACACAGAAAAACAATACAAATGAATTAGAAAAAGAATTTATAATCTGAATGATAAATTAAAGAGATAAATATCATTATAAAGAAAAAATCATGGAACTAAATATTTAATGAATGAAAAAATATGATTGAGAACTTAAACAATAGATAAGGTCAAGCAGAAGGAAGAATTTATGAACCCGAAGACAGGTTTTTTGATACAACCCAGTCAGACAAAATTTTAAAAAAAGTAAAAAAGAATGAGCAAAGCCTATGTAATATATAAAACATTATAACATGACAAAATATTCAAATTTCTGTGTCCCAGAGGGTGAGCAGAAAGTCAACAGAATAGAAAACCATATTATATTGTTAAATATAATTGCTTAAATGACAAAGAAATCATAAATACCACAGCAGAGCTAAATGAAGACTTATCAAGTCTTGCAATAAATGTGGGCAAACACAGGAAGCTCTCAGATCCTCTAACAGATTCAATCCAAAAGATTCCTCCAAGGAATATTATTGTCAAACTGCCAAGAGTCAAATACAAGGAAATAATTCTACAAATAGCAAGGAAAAAGTCAAGTCACATGTAAGGGAGTCTCCAGCAAACCAACAGTGCTTCTCAGCAAAATGCTTACAGGCCAGGAGAAAATAAGATAAAATATCCCAAGTGCTACAGAAAAACAAACAACAGCAAAAAAGCTGCCAAAAGACGATACTGTATCCAACAAAGCTACCATTCAAAACTGAAAAAGAAGTAAATTACTTCCCAGACAAACAAAAACAAATAATTCATCACCACTACACAGGCCTTACAAGAAATGCTTAAGGGATCCCTATATTTGGAAGTGAAAAGATGATACTTACCATAAAGAAAACAATCAAAAGTATAAAATTCACTAGTAGAGTGTGTACAGAAAAGAAAAATAAAAAAGAATCCAACATTATCCCTATAAAACCCCACCAAATTGTAAAGGCATACAATAAAAAAGGGATAAGGAAAATGGATATACAAAAAAATCGGAAAACAATTAACAGAATGACAGGAGTTAAGTCATCACCTAACAATAACAACCTGATATATAAACTGCTTTAAATTTCAGATTAAAAGATGTAGACAGATAAAAAGACAAAACAAAATCTGACTGTATGCTGCCTGAAATTTACTTCAGCTGTAAAGATATACATAGACTGAAAACGAAAGATTTTAAAAAAGTATTTTACAAAAATGGAAATAAAAAGCATACAAGAATAACTAATAGCAGACAAGAGACTTTACATCAAAAACACAAAAAGAGAAAAAGAAGAACATTATATAATAATCAAGGAATTGATTTAGCAACATGATACATCAGTCATAAATATGTAAGCATCCAGTATCAAAGCACCAGATAAATAAAGCAAATATTCTTAGAACTAATGGGAGAGACTACCATAAAATAATAGTCAGGGGTTTTCATACCCCCACTTCCAGCATTGGATAGCATATATTTTCAAGTATTTATAGCCTACTGAATTTTTACAAAGGCACCAAGAACCTACTTTGGAGAACAGATATCCTCTTTAATAATGGTGCCAGGAATGCTAGATATTTCTCTATGGAAGAATAAAACAAACCTTTATCTCTCACTATATATACAAGTAAACTCAAAATATATTAAGGACTTAAGCATCAGGCCAAGCCCTACAAAACATAAGGTGAACACTTCAGAACACCGGTCTAGGCAAAGATTTTATGGCTAAGACCTCAAAAGCACAGGCGACAAAGGAGTAAACAGACAAATAGGACTGATAATAGTTTTGCTATTTGTCCCCTCCAAATCTTGTGTTGAAATTTGATTACCAGCGTTGTAGATAGGACCTAATAGGAGGTGTTTCGGTCATGGGGGTGGATCTCTCATGAGTAGTTTGGTGTCCTTCTTGTGGGATTGAGGGAACTCTCACTTTTAGTTCCCATAAAATCTTATTGCTAAAATGTGTCTGACATCTCCCTCCCCTCTCTTTTCTCCTCTCTTGTCATTGATGCCTGCTCCCCTCCTTCTGCTATGGGTAGAAGCTTCCTGAAACCCTCACCAGAAGCTGATACTGATGTCATGTTTCTTGTACAGCCTGGAAAAATGTGAGTCCAAAAGTCCTAAATTACCCAGTCTCAGGTATTTCTAATACAAATGCAAACGAACTAAGATCAGGTCTAAATTAAACTGAAAAGCTTCTGCACAGCAAAAGAAATAATCAATAGAGTGAAGAGACAACCTATAGAATGGGAGAAAATATTTTCAAACTATTAATCTGACAAAAGAATCCAGAATATACAAGGAACTCAAAAAAGTAAACACCAAAACAAAGCAAGAAAAGAAAAACAACAAATAATTACATTAAAAGCAGGCAAGGGACATTAATAGACATTTCTCAAAAAAAAAGACATATAAATGTCCAAAAGGTATATGAAAAAGTACTTAACATCACTAATCATCAGGGCAATGCAAGTTCAAACCATAATGAGATATTATCTCACTTCACTTAGAATGGCTATTATCAGAAGGAAAAAATAACAGATGCCAGTGAAGATGCAGAGAAAAGAGAAGTCTTACATGATTGGTAGGAATGTAAATTGCTATAGCAATTATGGAAAACAGAATAAAGATATATCATAAAAATTAAAAATAAGACACCATATGTTCTGGCAATCCCACTACTAGGTATTTAACCACCCCCACTCCCCCAAAAAGCAAATTGATAAATCAATATATACATGAAATACCTGCACCTCCATGTTTATTGTAGCATTATTCACAATAGCCAAGATATGAAGTCAACCTAACTTTCCATTAATGGATGGATGGATTAAAAAATGCAGCATATGATACAAAGAACTTAAACAAATTTACAAGAAATAAAACAACCCTATTAAAAAGTGGGCAAAGGATATAAACAGACACCTCTCAAAAAAAGACATGTATGCAGGCAAGAAACATATGAAAGAAAGCTCATCATCACTGTCATTAGAGAAAAGCAAATCAAAACCATATTGAGATAACTTCTCACACTAGTTAGAATGGTGATCATTAAAAAATCAACAGACAACAGATGTGGGAGAGGATCTGGAGAAACAGAAATGCTTTTACACTGCTGATGGGAGTATAAATTAGTTCAACCATTGTGTAGGACAGCGACTCCTCAAGGATCTAGAAATAGAAATACCACTTGACTCAGCAATACCATTACTAGGTACATACCCAAAGGATTATAAATCATTCTATGATTAAGACACATACACACGTATTTTTATTGTGTTCACAATAGCAAAGACTTGGAACCAGCCCAAATGCCCATCCATGATAGACTGGATAAAGAAATGTGGCAGATACACATCATGGAATACTATGTATATCCATAAAAAGGATAAGTTCATGTCCTTTGCAAGGACATAGATAAAGCTGGAAACTATCACTCTCAGCAAACTGATGAAAGAACAGAAACCAAACACCACCCATTCTCACTTACAAGTGGGTATTGAACAATAAGAACACATGGACTCAGGGAGGTGAACATCACATACCCACAAACTGGGGCCTGTTAGTGGGTGGGGTCTAGGGGAGGGTTAGCATTAGGAGATGTAAATGATGAGGTGATGGATGCAGCAAACCATCATGGCACTTGTATACCTATGTAACAAACCTGCATGTTCTGCACATGTACCCCAGAACTTAAAGTATAATATATATATATATATATATATATATATATATATATTATAAAAATACAGTATACACAATGATATATTATTTGGCCATAAAAAATAATGACATCGGAATGGGGGAAGATGGTGCTCTAGAAACAACTCACGATTGCAGCTGTCAGTCAAGACCCAGAGGGTGAGTTCATACCACATTTCCAGACGGATCTTTATAGCCCACAGAGTGGGGAAAAGCCCAGGTGTAAGAGGGACGGAGGACACAAGCACAGCGGTATCTGCTGGCACAGCCAGGCAGCTGGCGCCGCAGTGCAGTGGCATGGCGCACAAAACACATGGGTCTGGGCACCCTGTTAAACCAGCAAATTGAGACTTGGGAGGGCAGATTGCCATGTTCATCTGATTGAACGGATTTTGGATGGTTAACCAGGAAATTTCTGGGGGGTGAACTGTGAACGAGTGCAGCAGGTCGCTGCATGGGAAATCACACAGATTCCGGTGCCCGTTCGGCCGGTGGCTGAGGCACCTGGGAGAGAAAAAAAAAAGCAAAAAGGCTCGGAGGCAGGGAGCCAAGTGATCAGGCTCGACGGGTCCCACCCCCACAGGGACAAGCAATACAGCAATTCAGTGTGCCCGGGGTTGAGAGTTCCACTGCAGCACAGCTGAACCCATGGCTGTGCAGCTCGGTGGGGGAGGGGTGTCCGCCTTTGCCTAGAGCTTCAGCCCCTACTGAGGTACCTGCCCATTGCTGACTCAGTCAGCCGTTGCCGAGGCAACCCGCAATAACAGAGAGACTCCGCCAACAGGGCTGAACCCACATCAGCAGGGCGGAGCATCCATCAACAGGGCGGAGCCTACATCAGCAGGGCGGAGCCCAAAACAGCAGGACAGAGCCCACAGCAAAAGGGCGGACCTCACGCCAGCAGGGCGGAGCCGCGGCAGCCAAATAGTGACTAGACTGCCTCCTAGCTGGGCAGGACAGCACATCAGTTACTCACAAATAAAGCCCTAACTCCCTGAGACAGAGCATCTGAGGAAAAAAACCGGTTTCATGAGTTCTGCCACAACAGACTTAAACGTACTTGCCTAGCCACACTGATTGAACAACGGAGCTCACAGAACAGCACTTGAGCTCCTATAAAGTACAGACTGTCTCCTCAAGCAGCTCCCTGAGCCCTGTATACCCAAAGAATCACCTCAAAAAGGACTGATCAGACTGACATTTGGCAGGCATCATTCTGGGACAAAGATA
>CM052655.1:33324798-33353434 GCA_028533165.1 Leontopithecus rosalia | reverse complement strand
GACCTAGAAATAGAAATTCCATTTGACCCAGCAATCCCATTACTAGGTATATATCCAAAGGACTATAAATCGTTCTACT
Source organism: Leontopithecus rosalia (assembly GCA_028533165.1). NCBI lineage: Eukaryota > Metazoa > Chordata > Mammalia > Primates > Cebidae > Leontopithecus > Leontopithecus rosalia. The sequence continues at coordinate 33,353,355 of CM052655.1, read as the reverse complement.
ATAAGGACACATGCACACGGATGTTCATTGCAGCACTGTTTACAATCCAAAGACCTGGAACCAACCCAAATGCCCATCGATGATAGACTGGACTGGGAAAATGTGGCACATATACACCATGAAATATTATGCAGCAATCAAAAGTGATGATTTCGTGTCTTTGTAGGGACATGGAGGAATCTGGAGAACATCATTCTCAGCAAATTGACACAAGAACAGAAAAGGAAACACTGTATATACTCACTCATAGGCGGGTGATGAACAATGAGAACACATGGACACAGGGAAGGGAGTACCACACACTGAGGTCTATTGGGGGAAATAGGGGAGGGACAGCGGGGTGGGGGAATCTTGGAGGAATGGCATGGGGAGAAATGCCAAATATGGGTGAGGGGGCAGAAGGCAGCAAAACACACTGCCACGTGTGTACCTATGCAACTATCTTGCATGTTCTGCACATGTACCCCAAAACCTAAAATGCAATTTAAAAAAAGAAAAAAAAAATAATGACATCATGTCTTTTGCAGAAAGCCAGTCACAGAAAGACAAATATCACATGTTCTCACTAAAAATGTTTTATACATGGATCTAGAGAGTGGAATGATAGATAGTAGACTCAGAAGGCTGAAGAGGTAGTAGGGGGAAAGATGATGAGAAACCGATTAATGGAATCAATGTACATATTTCATTGTTATATACCCAAAAAGCACTGACTTCACTGGTACACATGTAATAAAATGCAGTTGCACCCCATAAATTTATAAAGAGACTAAAAAAAGAGAAAAGGTGGTATATTCACTCAATGGAATAGTATTGAGCTTTGAAAAAGAAGGAAATCTTTCATTTGCAGTAACATGGATAGAACTGGAGGTCATTATATGATGTCAAATAAGCTAGGCACAGACAGACAAACTTTGGGAGCCAAACAGTTGATTTCATGGAGTTAGAGTACTGAATGATAGTTGTCAGAGGCTGAGAAGGGTAGAGGAGAGAATCACAAGAGGTCGGTTAATGGGTGCAAACATAAAGTTACAAGAAGAATAAAAAAGTGATGGTGTTTGATAGCACAGTAGAGTAACTAATGTTAATAATAATTCAATGTATATTTCAAAATAACTAGAAGATTTGAACTGTTTAAGGTGATAGATATCCTATTTACCCTGATTTGATTGTTACATTTTATATGAATGTATCAAATATCATATATCCCATAAATATGTATAATCATTGTGTATCAGTAAAATAATCTCCAATAATAACAAAAATCTAATGTATACATATTTTGTCAATTCCACTTCTAAGATTTCTACTCTTTGTAATATTTAGACATGTAAATAAAATGTATATGTTTAGAAGTATTTATCACATAAAATACTAGAAATAATAATCTAAATATTTATTGATTTAGGAATAAGTAAATATATAATACATCCAGTCCTTTAAAAAATAAAATTATAACCAAGAAAATGTTACAGCTAAATGTTTTTTTATATTGTCTGGGCCACAAGTGTATAGGTAAGTATTAAAAAGCAAGGTCCAGGAAATAAGAACACCATCATGAAGAGATATTTACATTCCCATATCCACTGTAGCTTTATTCATAATAGCCATGATATGAAATCATGTGGAAACAACTGTCCATTGACAAATGAGATGATAAAGAAGATATGTATATACATACAGTATTATTGTCTTCAAAAAGAATGAAATTTTACCATTAGTGACATGAATGAAACTTGAAGATAGTATGTTAAGTGAAATAAACCAGATACAGAAAATAAAATCATTCACATACTATATTATCTCACCTGTATGTGAACCTAAAGTCAAACTCATAAAAACAGAGCATAGAAGGGTGGTTACCAGGGGTTGGGGTGGGGGCAAAGGGAGATACTGGTCAAAGTGTTAAAACCTTCAGTCGTAGGATTAACAAGTACTGGAGACCTAACATACAGCATGATGACTACAGTTAATAGTGTATTACAAACTTGAAACCTGCTAAGTGAGTAGATCTCAAGTCTTTCCACCACAAAAACACAAAGACGACTTTGCAACGTGACGGGCATGTTAATTCGCTTGATTGCTGTAATCATTTTACAATTATACGTATGTCAAAACCACATTGTATACCCTAAATATATGTAAGTTTTGGTCAATGATAGCTCTATAAAAGTGAAAAATTATCTACATTTATAAAAAAGATATTTCTAAGAGCACAAAAATTCAGCAAAGTGTGGAAGAGTATTAATGGTTTATTACCACTTGTGTAATAATATACATAGTATGTACATAAATACATAAACTGCTTAGAATATTTCTGAAAATACACAGAAACTGGAAACTGCAATCATCATTAGGCAAAAAACTAATCAGGTATGGAAAAGAAACTCTTCATAGAATTCTTTTAATATTTATTGACAGTTTTAACTGGGAACCTATATCACATTTAAAAAAAACATACCATTTATAAAAAGCACAACTCTAAAAGTAAAGCACTTAATAGACAATTTAGGAAACTCAATCAGTAACTGGAAGGATAGCTTTATAACATCTTCCAGAATGCATAAATAATTCTTAGGGCAGAAAATTAGTATAGAAATGATTAATATGAAAGTCAGAGACACTTCTATTTCATAACCTATGACCCAGCAAGTCCAATGCCTTACCATATTAGTCACCAGAAAAATGAAAATTAAATAGTTTAGCCCCCTTACACACCTACCCAAATGGCTAAAATGAAAAAGAGAGACAAAACCAAGTTAGTGAAGATGTGGAACAATCAGAACTTTTATATACTGTTGGTGGGAGAGGTAAAAGCCACTAGGAAAACCCATTTGTGAAACTACACTGAACATATGCATACCCTATGACCCAGCAAGTCCACCTTTTGGAAATATACTTCAACATCTGTGTAGAGATACGTTCAATGAAAGATAAAGGGAAGAATGTTTATAGTAACACTATTCATAAGAACCTAAAATCAGGCCGGGGGCTGTGGCTCAAGCCTGTAATCCCAGCACTTTGGGAGGCCGAGGTGGGTGGATCACGAGGTCAAGAGATCGAGACAATCTGGTCAACATGGTGAAACCCTGTCTCTACTAAAAATACAAAAAATTAGCTGGGCATGGTGGTGTGTGCCTGTAATCCCAGCTACTCAGGAGGCTGAGGCAGGAGAATTGCCTGAACCCAGGAGGCGGAGGTTATGGTGAGCCAGGATCGCCTCATTGCACTCCAGCCTGGGTAACAAGAGTAAAACTCCGTCTCAGAAAAAAAAAAAAAAAGAACCTAAAATCAGAAACTGTTTTTATCAGTTTGGGCTTCTATGACCAAATCCATAGACTGCATAGCTTATAAACAACATATATTTATGTCTCATAGTTCTCGTGCCTGGGAAGTCCAAAATTAAGGCACTGTGAAATCTGGTACCTAGTGAGGGCCCACTTCCTCGTTCATAGATGCTGCCTTCTTCCTGTGTCTCCACACAGTGGAATGGGCAAAGTCACTCACCCCATTCATGTGGGCTGTACCCTCATGACCTGATCACCTTCCTAATAGAAGCCCCAACTCTTAATACCATCACATTGGTGATCAGCCTTCAACAAATAAACTTTGGGACACAAACATTGAGACCATACTATTATCCAAATAATCCTTACCAGAAAAATGCATAGCGTTATGCTTGTGCACCAGAATACAGTACAGCAATGAGAATTAACAAAGTATAAAAATTTCACACAAAAAATAACAACCAATGAAAGAAATCCAGCACAAAAGAGAATGTATTCAATGATTTAATTTAAATGAAGTTTCAGAATAGGAGAAAACAATTCTATGATGTTAGAAGTGAAGACAGTAAGTACCTCTATGAGAGGAATAGGGTGATGACAGGAAAGGGGCTTGGTGGGGGCTTTTCAGTTTCTGTTACAGGTAAGTTCAGTGTGAGAAAATGTATCCAGCTGGACATCTATGGTGTGCAGACTTTATATATGCCATTGTTCAACAGAAAGTTTTCTTAGTAAAAATAAACTCATCCTTCAGGCAATGGTTGGTGATAAAATGCATTTCATGTAACCAAATAATTATGAACATAGAAATTACACGAAATAAATTGCATGAAATTATATGAAATAAATTACCTATGTCTAGGTAAACACCTAACAAAACAGATGCACTGTCATTCATGTTTTTTGCCTCTCAGATTGGATGATTTCTAGTGACGTGCCTTTGAATTCACTGATCTTTCTCTGCTTTATCTAGTCTGTTCTGAATCTGCCCCCAGCTGAATTTTTTACTTTGTTTATAGTATTATTCAGTTCTGTAATTTCTGTTTGATACTTGTTAACATTTTCTATCTGTTTGCTGAAATTCTTAGTTGTTCTTGAAATGCTTTCCTGTCTTCAATGAGCATCTTTATGATGATAATTCTGAATTCTCTGTCAGATAAATTACATATCTCCACTTCACTTGGGTTGGTTTCCAGAGATTTATCTTTTTTTTGAAATATATTTTTATTTGAAGTATATTTGAAATATATTTATTTGAAATATATTTGAAATATATATATATATATATTTTTTTGAAATATATGATAGATCATATGTTATGCCACAAATAAGTCTTAACAAGATGGACTATACCTGTATGATACCTACATATGGCATATAATTGGGTCTTTTTCACCTTACAGAAAAGTCATAGACTGAAGGTGAAAAAATAGGAGAAGGTGTTATATACAAAGAAAGCCAAAAGGGAACAGGGGCATTTGTACTTATTTCAGACAAAACAGACTTCAGGCCAAAAACTACTAAAACAGACAAAGGCTATAATAAAGTGATAAAGGGTAAATTCATCAAGAGGACATAACAATTGTAAACATATTTACACCCAAGTTTGAAGCACCTACATATGCACCTACAGATCTCATTAAGAGATCTGAAGGGAGACACAGACTGCAGCACAATCATTGTATGGAATTTCAATATCCTATTTTCAACAATAGACAGACAATCCAAATAGAAAATTAATCAAAAAGCATTGGCTTTAATGATACCAAACAGACTAACACACATATTTAGAACATTCTATCCAGCAGCAAAAAATACACATTCTTTTCAGGTGCATATAGAACATTTTCCAGGATAGATCAAATATTAAGCCATAAAATAAGTCTTAACACATTTGAGAAGACCAAAATAGTATAAAGTATCTTTTCCAACCATAATTATATAAAACTAGAAAGCAGTAACATGGAAAATGATGTAAAATTAACAAAGATATGGAATTGAACAGTGTGCTCCTAAAATAACTATATGACAAAATAAAACCTTAAATATCTTGAGATTATTATGGGATGCAGCAGAAGCAGTTCTGAGAGGAAAATTCATAGTAATAAATGCCTACATCTAAAAAAACCATAAAATTTAAAAAAGTTAAGCCACAAATAACTAAAAAAGAAGGATAAACTAAGTGCAACATTAGCAGAATGAAGGAAACAACAAAGATAAAATCAGAAATAAATGAAATAAAAACTAGAAAAGCAATTTAAAAGACTAATGTAACAAAAAAATTGGCTTTTTCTTAGCTTTTCTTTTGGACTAAGAAAAAAGAAGACTCAAACAAAATCAGAAATGAAAAAAAGGGACATTACAGCTGATAATACAAACTACAAAGGGTCATATGAAAGTACTGTGAACAACTATACACAAACTAACTAGACAACTTAGAAGAAATCAATAAAGTCCTGAAATCATATAACCTATGAAGACTGAATCACAAAGAAACAGCAAATCTGAATAGGCCAATAAAGTGTAACAAGAATGAATCAGTAATTAAAAGTCTCCCATCAAAGAAAAGTCCAGGACCAGAAGCATCACAACTGAATTTTCCAAACATTTAAAGAAGAACTAACACAAATTCTACTCAAAGCCTTCCAAATATTGAAAAGGAAGGAATACTTCCAAACACATTTCATAGTCTAGCATTAAACTGATACCAAAGCCAGAGAGAAACATTAATTTTCATTATGTCCCTGATTAACATAGATAGGCAAAAATCCTCAACAAAAGTACTAACAAACTATATTCAGCAGTACTTTAAAAAGAATGAACACCATTATCAAATGGGATTTATCCCTGGGATGCAAGGATGGTACAACATATATAAATCAACATATGTGATTCATGTTAGCTTAAAAGAATGAAAAAGACCATATGGGCATCTGATAAAATTAAACATTTACTTCATGATAAAACATACCACTCCCAAGGGAGGGAGAGTAGGGGAGTGGGGAGGTCCGGGAGGGATAACATGGGGAGAAATGCCAGATATAGGTGACAGGGGGATGGAGGCAGCAAACCACATTGTCATGTGTGTATCTAAGCAACAATGCTGCATGTTCTGCACATGTACCCCAGGATGTAAAGTACAGTAAAAAAAATACCATTCAACAAATTAGTTTTAGAAGAAATATTCCTCGACAGAATAGAGACCATATATGAAAAGCTCACAGAATGGGAAAAAGTCAAAGGCTTTTCCTGTAATATCAGGAACAAGATAAGGATGACCACTCTCAACACTTCTGTTCAAAATAGTACAGTCAGCCCTTCATAACTGTTGGTTTTGCATTATGGATTCAACCAACCACTGATTTAAAATTTTCACAAAGAAATTCCACAAAATTCCAAAAAGCAAATCTTGAATTTGCTGTGAACCAAGTACTATGCTGAACCTACATAAATGAAGTGATGTGTTGACACTGCATTAGGTATTATAAATAAACTAGACAGAATTTTATGTATATGAGAGTATATGCATACATTATATGCAAATACTAAGCAATTTTAGATAAGGGAACTGAGCATGCACAGATTTTGGTATCTACAGGGGGTCCTGGAACCAGAGCCATGTGAATACTGTTGGATAACTGTACTGAAAGTCCTAACCAGAGCAATTAGACAAGAGAAGGACATGAAAGGCATCCAAATGGTACAGATAAAAAGTCTGTTTGCTGATGGCATGATTTTATATAAAGAAAATCCTGAAAACTCCATAAGAAACATTCCTAGAACTCACAAAGGAAGTCAGTTAAGTTGCAAATACAAAATCAACTTATAAAAATTAATAACATTTCTATACAGTGATAATAAACTATTTGAATTAGAAACTGAGAACAGAATCCCATTTACAATAACATAAAAAATGGCATAAAAAGAAATTTAGTCAAGGAGGTGTAAGATCTGTATACTGAAAACTTAAAAAATCTGATAAAAGAAATTGAAGGTAACATGAGAAAACAGAAAGATAAAGATATCCCTTATTCATGAATTGGAATAATTGACATACTGTTAAAACCAATCTACAGATTCAGTCAAATGTCTATAAAAATTTCAATGCTACTCTTCACAAAAATAGAGAAAACAATCCTAAAATTAAGGAATAGAAAAGTGGTTATCAGAGGCTGGTGGGGTAGATGGGGAAAGGGGAGACATTAGTGAAAGCATATAAACTTTAGGTTAAAGAAGAGGAATAAGTTCTGGTATTCTGTTGCATAGCATATCAGCACTCAAAAATGTCAATTTTTGAAACATTTCAGATTTTGAATATTGGATTTGGGATGCTCAACCTGTAATAAATATTTACAATAAAAATAATATAACAAATAAAAAATGTCCTAAGAAAAATATATACAGCAATTGTTTTAAAAATTAAGAATTATATTTTATAAATAAGTCTTAAAAATAAAAATTCAAATATATTGATTATACTAAAGACCAATATTTAAGGGCAAAGTCATGAATTAAAAAAATGCAAGAAATAAAATAAATCAACAACCAAAAAATATGTTCCACTCTTTTGTTATAAAATAAATAAAAGTAAACAATTAAATTTTACTTTATAACTATTACAACAGCAAATTTACAGTTATTCTTAAATTCTGGACTTGAGAGAAAAATGGCCAATAGGGGAGAGGACTAACATGCATCTCCCACTTCGATGCACATACAGAACAGTGTGTAGAGATTCATTTTGTAAACTTTTGCTCCAACAACCACTACAAGAACATACCAGAAAAACTGAAAAAATTCACAGGCCCTTTGAAAGAAGCAGTGTGCCACTACAAAAGCCACAAGACAGCTGGAAAACTCTGAAGACAAAGGATATAAACTCTTGGGAGCTCTATGGCTCCACCCATTGCCTGAGAAACCCAAGTACTTATCCTGGCCCACTAAGGGCAAGATTATATCCCCCTTCTGTTACCGCAGCTGGTGCTCTCTTGAAAGTGCTGCCTCCTGGCTGGAGGCCAATAAACTCAAGCCATTACAGTAACTCATAACAGAACAACCCTGCTCAAAAGAAGAAGACAACAGCTAATTCCATTGCCAGCAATATCCAGGCTATCAGAGGTCCTGTGTCTGTTTAAGTGACTTCACTGCTAACATAACCAGCATTCAAGAAAACCAGCACACTAAACAAAACTACAACTAAGGACTCCCACAGAGTACACTTAACTCCCATGGCACCTCCACAGGAGCAGGTGCTGGTATCCATGGCTGGCAGACATGAAGAAGGATCACATCACAGGACTCTTTGCAAACATTCCATAGCACAAGCCCAGAGCCCAGTAGCCCTAATGGGAGAAAAAGCCCTGAAAGGCAATAACAATCACTTGAGTCTGGTTTTTCAGGAAGCCCCATCCTTAGGGGTAGACCACCATGTCAAAGGATCACCTTGTGGGACAAAATAATCTGAAAGGCAGCCCTTGAGTCACAGATATCTCCACTGAAACAGTCTGCCCAAATTAGAAGGAACCAGAAATGTAATTTTGGCAATATGACTAAACATGGTTCTATAACACTGCAAAAAGATCACACTAGGTTTCCAGCGTGGATCCAAAAAAGGAAGAAATTTCTGAGTTACCAGATAAAGAATTCAGAAAGTTGATTATTAAGCTACTCAAGGGGGCACCAGAAAAAGGTTAAAAGTAACTTAAAGAAATTAAAATAAAAGAATATGGATGAAAAAGTCTCCAGATAAATAGACATCATAAAGAAATGACAACCACAACTTCTGGAAATAAAAGACACAGTTAGAGAAATGCAAAATACACTGGGAAGTATTGACAATAGAATTGAACAAGTAGAAGAATGAACTTCAGAACTCGAAGACAAGGCTTTCAAATTAACTCAATCTAATGAAGACAAAGAAACAAGAGAGAAAAAAATAAACAAAGCCTCCTAGAAATATGGGATTATGTTAAACAACCCAATATAAAAATAACTGGTGTCCCTGAGGCAGAAGAGATATCAAAAAGTTTGGAAAACTAATTTGAGGGAATAATCAAAGATAATTTCCCTGGTCTTGATAAAGATCTTCTCATCCAAATATAAGAGAGTCAAAGAACACCTGGGGAATTAATCGCAAAAAGGTCATTACTTAGGGACATAGTCATTAGGTTACCTAAAGTCAAGATAAAGGAAATGATATTAAGGGCTATGAGGCAAAAGCCTCAGGTAACCAATAAAGGAAACAGTAGATTTCAGATTAACAGTAGATTACTCAGCAGAAACACTGCAGCTGGAAGTGACTGAGGTCCTATCTTTAGCCTCCTTAAACAAAATAATTACCAGCTAAGAATTTTGTATCCAAAGAAACTAAGCTTCGTAAATGAAGGTGAGATAAAGTCTTTTTCAGACAAATGCTGAGAGAATTCATGACTACCAAGCGAGCACTACAGAAACTGTTAAAAGGAATTTTAAGTCTTGAAACAGAACCTCGAAACACACCAAAATAGAACTTCTTTAAAGCATAAATCAACAGGACCTATAAAACAACAACACAATTAAAAAAAAAAGATATTTAGGCAATAACTACTATGATGAATAGAACAGTATCTCATACCTCAATACTAACATTGAATGTAAATGGCCTGAATGCCCCACTTAAAAGATGCAGAGCACTTTGGGAGGCCAAGGCGGGTGAATCATGAGGTCAAGAGATCGAGACCATCCTGGTCAACATGGTGAAAGCCCGTCTCTATTAAAAATACAAAAAATTAGCTGGGCATGGTGGCGCGTGCCTGTAATCGAGCTACTCAGGAGGCTGAGGCAGGAGAATTGCCTGAACCCAGAAGGCAGGAGGTTGCGGTGAGCCGAGATTGTGCCATTGCACTCCAGTATGGGTAACAACAGTGAAACTCTGCCTAAAAGAAAAGAAAGATGCAGAATGGTAGATTGGATAAAAATCCACCAGTCAAGTATCTGCTGTCTTGAAGCGACTCACCTAACAGATAAAGATACACATAAACTTAAGGTAAAGGGGTGGGAAAAGATATTCTATGGAAATTTAATCTAAAAGTGAGCAGGAGTAGCTATTCTTATTTCAGAAAAAAAACAGACTTTAAAGCAAAAATAGTTTTAAAAAGACAAAGAGGAACATTCTATAATGATAAAAGAATTAGTCTAATAGGAAATTAACACTATCCTAAATATATGTGTACCTAACACTGGAGATCCCAAATTTATAAGACAATTATTACTAGATCTAAATAATGAGATAGACAGCAACACAGTAAAAGTTGGAGGGTCTTCAATGTCAACTCCACTGACAGCACTAGAAAGGTCACCAAGACAGAAAGTCAACAAAGAATCAATTGACTTAAATTATACCCTAAGACAAATGGATTTAACAGATATTTGCAGAACATTCTACCCAACAACTGCAGAATATACATTCTTTTCATCAGCATATGGGTAATTCCCCAAGAGAGACCATGTAATAGGCCACAAAACAAGTCTCAATAAATTTAAGAAAATCAATATATATCCAGTACTTTCTCAGACCACAGTGAAATAAAATAGGAAATTAACTCCAAAAGGAACTCTTAAAATACACAAATACATGAAAACTCAATAATTTGCTCCTAGATAATCTTTGGGTCAACAATGAAATCAAGATAAATATTTAAAACTTCTTTGAACCAAATAATAATTATGACACAATCAATAAAATCTTGTGGGATACAGCAAAAGTGATGCTTAGAGGAAAGTTCATAGCTTAAATGCCTGTATCAAAATGTCTGAAAGAACACAAGTAGACATATGAGCTCACACTTCAAGAAACCGGAGAAACAAGAACAAACTAAACTCAAATCCAGGAGCAGGAAAGAAAAACGAAAAAACAAAAATCAGAGCAGAACTAAATTATATTGAAACAAAAAATATATAAAAGATAAATGAAACAGAAAGCTGGTTCTTTAAAATGATAAACAAAATCAATAGATCATTAGCAGGATAAACTCAGGAAAGAAGAGAGAAGCTCCAAATAAGCTCAATTACAAACAAAATGGGAGATTGTACAACCAATACCACAGAAATATAAAAGATCATTGAAGGCTACTTTGAACACCTATATGCACACAAACTAGAAAACCTAGAGGATATGGATAATGTCCTGGAAATACACAAGCCTCCTAAATTAAATCATGAAGATATAAAAACTCTGAACAGAGCAATAACAAGTAGCAAGATTAAAATAGTCTTTAAAAAACTGCCAAAAAAAAAAAAATCCAAAAGTCCAGGACCAGATGGATTCACAGCTGAATTCTATCAGACATTCAAAGAAGAATTGGTACCAATCCCACTGAAACTATTCCAAAAGATAGAGAAAGAAGGAAACCTCCCTAACTCATGCTATGAAGCCAGCATCACCCTAATACCAAAACCAGGAAAGGACATAATAAAAAGTAAAACTACACAAACATATCTGTGATAAACACAAATGCAAAAATTCTCAACAAAATACTAGCTATCTGAATCCAACAGTCTATCAAAAAGATAAGATGTCATGATCAAGTGGGTTTCATACCAAGGATTCAAGGTTGGTTTAACATATCCAAGTCAGTAAATGTGATTTATCACATAAACAGAATTAAAAACAATAATCATATGATTATCTCAATAGACACAGAAAGAGATTTTGATAAAATTCAGCATTTTTGTGATTAAAATCCTCAAAAAATACAGCATAGAAGGGACATATTTTAAGGTAATAAAAGCCATCTATGGCAAACCACAGCCAACATTATACTGAACAGGAAAAAGTTAAAAGCATTCCATCTGAGAACTGGAGCAAGACGAGGATGCCCACTTTCACCAGTTTTATTTAACATTCTACTGGAAATCCTAGCCAGAGTAGTCAGAAAAGAGAATGTAATGAAGGGCATCAAAATTGGTAAAGAGGAAGTCAGTCACTCTTTACTGGTGACACGATCATATACCTATAAAACCCTGAATACTGATTCAAAGAGCTCCTAGATCTGATAAACGGATTAAGTAAAACTTCAGGATACAAAATCAATGTACACAAGTGAGGATCACTGATATACACCAGTAGTGACCAAGATGAGAACCCAATCAAGAACTCAAACCCTTTTGCAACAGCTGCAAACAAACAAACAAGTAGGTAAATAAAATACGTAGGAGTAAACCGAACTAGAGGCAAAAGATCTCTACAAAGAAAACAAACACAACAAAACACTGCTAAGAAAAATCATAGATGATACACAGAAATGGAAACAGATCCCATGCTCATGGATGGTAGGATCAATATTATGAAAATGACTATACTGCCAAGCACAATCTATAAATTCTATGCTATTCACATCAAACTACCATCATCATTCTTCACAGAATAGAAAAAACAATCCTAAAGTTCATATGGAACCGAAAAATAGCTCACATAGCCAAAGTAAGACTAAACAAAAAAGAACAAATCTGGAGGCATCACATTACCCAACTACAAATTATACTAAAAACCTATAATTACCAAAATAGCATGATATTGGTATACAAACAGGTATGTAGACCAATGGAACAGAACAGAGAACCCAGAAGTAAAGCCAAATCCTTATAGCCTACTGATCTTTGACAAGGTGGGGAAAAGAAAGCCTGTTCAACAAATGGTGCTAGAATAATTGGGAAACCCAAGGAGGAAGAATAAAACTGGTTCTTCATCTCTCACCTTATACAAAAATCAACTCAATATTTATCAAAGACTTAAACCTAAGGCCTGAAGCCATAAAAATTCTAGATAACGGCCTGGCGCGGTGGCTCAAGCCTGTGATCCCAGCACTTTGGGAGGCCGAGGCGGGTGGATCACGAGGTCAAGAGATCGATACCATCCTGGTCAACATGGTGAAACCCCGTCTCTACTAAAGATACAAAAAATTAGCTGGGCATGGTGGTGCATGCCTGTAATCCCAGCTACTCAGGAGGCTGAGGCCGGAGAATTGCCTGAACCCAGGAGGCGGAGGTTGCGGTGAGCCGAGATTGCGCCATTGCACTCCAGCCTGGGTAACAAGAGCGAAACTCCGTCTCAAAAAAAAAAAAAAAAAAAAATTCTAGATAACATCAGAAAAACCCTTCTAGACATTGACAAGCAAAGAGTTCATGACCAAGAACCCAACAGCAAATGCAAGAAAAATAAAGATACATAGATGGGATTTAATTAAGTTAAAAAGCTTCTGCAGAGCAAAGGAGATAACCACAGAGTAAACAGACATCCCACAAAAATGGGAGAAAATCTTTGCAAACTATGCATCTGACAAAGAATTAACATCCAGAATGTACAAGGAACTCAAATAAATCAGCAAAAAAAAAAAAAATCCCATCAGAAAGCAGGCTAAGTACATGAATAGACGATTCTCAAAAAAAGGTATAAAAATGGCCAGCATACATGAAAAAATACTCAACATTACTAATTATCAGGGAAGTGCAAATCAAAACCACAATGCATACCACTTTATTCCTGCAAGAATGGCCATAATTAAAAAATAAAAAGATAGCAATATTTGTGTGGATGTGGTGAAAATGGAACACTTTTACACTGCTGGAGGGAACGTAAAGTAGTACAACCACTGTAGAAAACAGGTATGGAGATTCCTTAAAGAAATAAAGGTAGAATTATTATTTGATCCAGCAATCCCACCGCTAGGTATCTACCCAGAAAAACATAAGTTATTATATGAAAAAGACAATGCACATGCATATTTACAGCAGCACAATTTGCAATTGCAAAACTATGAAACCAGCCTAAATGTCTACACACCAAGTGGATAAAAAATGCTTCATATGTATATAGATATGTCTATATTTATATATATCATAGAATCTGACCCAGCCATCAAAATGACATTCGCAGCACCTTAGATGGAGTTGGAGACCATTATTCTAAGTGAAGTAACTCAGGAAAGGTAAACCAAACATCACTTGTTCTCACTTACAAGTGGGAGGTAAGCCATGGTGATGCAACATAAAAATGATATAATGGAGTTGGAGATTTCAGGGAAAGAGAGGGAGGGGTTGAGGGATAAAAGACTAAATTTTCAATGTAGTGTACACTACTACTGAGGTGATGGGTGCACTAAAATCTCAGAAATAACCACTAAAGAACTTATCCCCATAAACAAACACCATCTTGTCCCCCAAAACTATTGAATGAATATATGAATAAATGAATGAATGAATGAGTAAAGTTTTGAAAAGAGATGGAACACTGAGAGTTGCGACACTGTGGATGAAACTTGAAAACATGTTGAGTGAAAGAAGTAAGACACAAAAGGCCATGCACATATCGTATGATTCCACCTACATGAAGTACTCAGAATAGGTAATATGTATAGAGAAAGAAAGTAGAATAGAAGGTGTCAGGGGTTTGGAGGAAGGACATGGGAAAGTTTTTGTTTTGTTTTTATTCGGTATTGTTGCCCAAGCTGGAGTGAAATGGTGTGATCTCAGCTCACTGCAACCTCTGCCTCCTGGGTTCAAGTGATTCTCCTACCTCAGCCTCCCAAGTAGCTGGGATTACCGGAGTCTGCCATCATGCACAGCTAACTTTTTATATATTTAGTAGAGATGGGGTTTCACCATGTTGGCCAGGCTAGTCTCAAACTCCTGACCTCATGTGATCCGCCTGTCTGGGCCTTCCAAAGTGCTGGGACTACAGGCATGAGCCATGCTGCAATCCCACCAGTTTAATGGGTACAGAGTGTCTACTGGGGATGAAGATGAAAAAGTTCTGAAAACAGATGGTGATAGTAACACAATATTGTGAATATAGCACCTCATGCCACTGATTTGTGCACATATGAATAGTTAAAATGGTAAACTGCATGATATATATATTTCACATATTAAAAAAATTTTAAAAAGGGAATAAGGTACCCATACATGTTACAATATGGATAAACCTCAAAAACATTATGCTGAGAGAGGCCAGACCCCAAAGGCAACATACTGTATGATTACATTTATATGAAATGTCTGGAATATGCAAATCCACAGAGCTAGAAGGTAAATGGATGGTTACCAGATGCTGAAGGAGGGGGAAAATGACAATATTTTGGAAGTAGATGGGGTGGGGGTTGTACAACATTGTTAATAAACTAAATGCCACTGAATTGCACGCTTTAAAATGGTAAATTTATGTGTATTTCATCTAAATTAAAAATAATACACTTACATCAAAAAGTAAAGTAATTCCTACATTCTATTTTGTCAAAGGTGTGCTAAAATGAGAATACCTATTTATAGCCAGTGGCAGTGAACACTGTTGAAAACATTAGAAAATAATTTGTCAATATATTTCAAAAGGGATATCATGTTTATAGTCTTTGACTCAGTAAATTCACTTCTGATAATTTGCACAAATATGTAAACAAAATGAGGAAAAGGCAAAATACAAGAATATTTTTACTGTAGTATTATTTACAGTACTTAAAACAATTAACAGCCTGATTATCCAGATATAGGGTATAGTTATAAAGCTGAGGGTTATAGATTTGGTGGAATATTATGTAACCATCTGAAGAGAGGTTTCAAGATGGCTGAGTAGACGCATCTAACAAATAGTGAGGAGGTAATCATAATTTGAATAGATCCTCTAAGAGAGAGCATTGGGATTCAACAGAGAAGTGAGAAGAGACATGTGAAAGAGGGAAGGACAGGGAAGCAAGGTAGCCTGCTCAGATAGTATCAGCTGGGAGCTCAGAGAGACTCCACAGTACAGGAAAAGGGTATGTGAGAAATCCCTAGCAGTCTACATTTCCACCATATACCCCTCCAATCCTAGCCAAGGGAATGTTTCCTGACACCTGTGGGCCCAGAGATAAACACAGAGCTGCCGGGAGACTGTGCAATGGCATTGCTTTAGACAGAGTGAGCTCAGTATTGGCTGGGAACTCAAGTCCCAGGCAGCTACAAAATAGCTGAATTTTGAGAACCTACCCCCCACCAGAAAGCATCCTGTTCTGGAGCCCAAGAGCCTTTGCACTTCCACACCCTTAGAACCCCATTGTTATCTCCTGCCCAGAACCACTGATGCCGCTGGCTACTGCCACCTGGGCTAAAGTGTGACACACTGGCAGCAACCCCATTTCCCAGAAAGAAGGGCTGCTGTGCACTTCTGTGCACCCTGAGAAGAGGCTGCTTCATTGGTAGCTGCCACCTGGGGCCAAAGTGCACCCTCCACAGCCATCTATCTATGGTTGCTGACACTGCAAGCAACCAGGCCCTTAGCAGTAGCAGGGCCACAGTTTAGATGCTGCCATCTCCAGAAAAGCTTGCTACTGGGGTCTGGGGATCACTGCATCTGACCACAGACAACCTCTATGCACCATGGGGAGATCTAGGGGTAGATATTCCTAACCTAGCTTTCTCCCACTTTTCCCAGTACCTGGGCAAGCTTCCAGGACTCTTGGGATTGCCCTGCCTTATCCACCAGCATTTGCACTGAAGCATTCCTCTCAGCAGCTGAAGATGGGCCCATCCAGCTCACTGTTGCCACCACAGGAGGCACCCACTCCTACACACCACCTGTGGGACAGAAGACTAGCTTGCCCAACCTGTCACAGCCATGGTCAACACCAGTGCAGATGGCTTGGGAGCCAGGGCATTGAGCCACCACTGTAACTGCCATCACCCATGCAAATATCCAGGGGCATAAGAACCCACCCACCCACCTGACCCACTACTGCCACTGCCATCATCTGAGCAAACCAACTGGACATTCAAGAATTGGCCTTCCAGGACCTGACAATATGGGGGCCAGTGTATATCGCTCTTGGGCTCAAGCACAACTACATTTGGCCCATTGCTGCTTACACTGGGGCCTGACAGCTCACCTAGATGATGACCCCATCCCAAGCAAAACTTCACTACAGTCTCTACTAACAATCATGCCCTAAGTCACTGAGGAAATCACAGATACCACCGATTTGGTTGTGTACAGTCAAAGAAATTATACAAAGAAAACACAAATACATGCACCCAGAATCAAAGCAAAATTTCCCTACCTAACCACCATCACAGGTACATCTTCAGAATGAAGTCCTTCCCCATGAAAGCAAATCCAAAATATTGGAAGAGGAAACTGTTTTACCAGGTACAGAGATACCAAGATAAGTATACAAGAATCATGACAAGGCAAGGAAATACGGCACTTCCAAAAGAACACAACGATTCTCCAGCTACATATTCCAATGAAAAAGAAATGTAGGAAATGCCAAAGAATTAAAACTAATGATATTAAAGGTCAGTGAAGAATACAGAAAGGAAGACAACACAGATGACTGATACAAATAAATCAGGAAAACAATTCAGAATATGAATGAGAAATTTGAAAAAGATAATGCTATAAATCCTGGAACTGAAGAATTCATTGAAGTAAAAAGTACATTCATTCAACAAAAGACTAGATCCAGCAGAAGAAAGAATTTCAGAACTTAAAGAGAGGTCTTTTAAGTAACCTAGTCAGGCAATATTTTTGAAAGAGAATAAACAAAGCCTACATGACGTATGGGAGAGCATAAAATGACTAAATATGTGAATGTTTGTATGTTTATATAGCACTAGAAAATGGTATGGTAGGATCTTGGTAATTTAAAATTTAAAATTTATTTTTATCATAATTGAGCAATATATACAAGTCAAATAACTCCATTCAAAATTATCATTACCAAATTTCATTTTCCTTAAAGAAGAGAATTTTGTCCTATTTTATATGTGTTAATTTAAACTTTAGATTACATAGTCTAAAGGAACACTTTTACACTGCTGGTGGGAGTGTAAATTAGTTCAACAATTGTGGAAGACAGTGTGGTGATTCCTCAAGGCCTTAGAAATAGAAATTTCATTTGACCCAGCAATCCCATTACTGGGTATATACCCAAAGGATTATAAATCATTCTACTATAAGGACACATGCACACAAATGTTCACTGTAGCACTGTTCACAATAGCAAAGACCTGGAATCAACCCAAATGCCCATCCATGATAGACTGGACAGGGAAAATGTGGCACATATACACCTGGAATATTATGCAGCTATCAAAAACTATGAGTTCGTGTTCTTTGTAGGGACATGGATGAACCTGGAGAACATCATTCTCAGCAAACTGACACAAGAACAGAAAATGAAATACCGCATGTTCTCACTCATAGGCGGGTGTTGAACAATGAGAACACATGGACCCAGGGAGGGGAGCACTACACACTGGGGTCTGTTGGGGGAAATAGGGGAGGGACAGCGGGGGGTGGGGAGTTTGGGAGAGCATGGGTGAAGGGGAGGAAGGCAGCAAATCACACTGCCATGTGTGTACCTATGCAACTATCTTGCATGTTCTTCACATGTACCCCCAAACCTAAAATGCAATAAAAAAATCCAAAAAGAAAAGAAAACTACCAAAGGCATTGGGTTCTTACTGATAGTAGCAGTGATAGGCCTACACGTTAATGGCACTTTCATGAAGGATTAGGTCATTAATTCATTTAAAAGATCTTGGACTTAATATTGTTGCTAATGGTATCCCAGTAAAGTGTTTTATTTCAAACTATTCCATGTAACAGAGACTGAGAGAGAGGCGTTGGGTTTTGATGGATATTATACAGCAGCAGGGTATATTTAATTTGAGAGACCTGGCACCAAGGAAGGATTCTATGGGAAGATAATATTGTCCTGAATTAGTGCAGTAACAGGTAAGTATGAGAAGAAGGAGTAAGAGAACCAGATACTTAAGGGTGAGAGCTTTATAAGTTAAACTTTTAAAACCCATTAAATTTAAAAATATATCTTAGTAAGTTATTTACAAACAACACAAGGTATTGAGTTATGAGCTTTGACTCTGTAAGGTATAAAGGAGAGGGAAGAATTTAGTGCAACTTGGAGATCTTCAGGGGTTATTGAGGTCAGAGTGAAGCTGTTAAGTACAATTAAAATAGGATATACAGGAGAAAGAACAGCTTTGGGGAGAGGATAAATTCTTGATGTGCTGGTGGGATTCTAGAAATATTTCCTCATCACCAACCCTCCAGAAAGTTTAACTGCAACTCACAGTTGTATAAAGTATAAGCAGTTTAAGAGATTGAGAAATTCTACCTAGATATCAAATTAGAGAAGTTATGCATTCATGGCAAGGACATAAACATTAAGGTATGTTCTACTTAAAATTTTAGAGATGTGAATAAGATTCTGGTTATGTGAAACCAGGAACTTAGAGGACTCCTTATGTTGACTAGAGCAGAGTGGTCAACACCGTTTAGATCTACATTTTGAAAATGTGCTTGCTTACAGCTGGTGAACACAGAGACTTAAACAAAAGAATTCAGTGTTTAAAATGCAGATCTCTTGTAGACAGGAACATATCTTGTAGTCTTTACTAGAAGAAGAGCAAACAATTGGGCATCTTTATATTCCAGCCATATTTTGGTAGAAGAATCAGAACCATTAGAAGAGATACTTCAGAGAATCAATTGAGTTGTGAAGGATTTAGCCAGGAACTTTACGCAGTTTAGATTTTCTACGGAACTATACCTGCTGGATAGGTGATTTGACAGTGAAAAGTTAATGTGGGCTATTCCAGACATGTGTCCTTTTCTTATTCCTATAGCTTTCCTTAAGAGTAACCCCATCAAATATTTTGTAAGGAGACTAAACTGGTGATGACTTGAAATGTATTTTACACTAGTTCCCTCTTATGGACACACTTACCCCTGTTAACTAGAGAAATTTATAAGTTTTAGGTAGTCAAAGAATACACAATAAGAGATCTAAGGAGATACGAACGACACATTGCTTTTATCATATACCTAAGATGTAGCAATACCTTGAGCTGCTTGTAAGTACATTACTTAAAATTCTTTTAATTTCATGAATTCCAAACTTGGTCTTAATCATGATCCTATAAAATGTATAGCAGGAACCATACTGGATATATTCTGGAGATTACGAATTCAAACATGTTCTCTGTGTTCTAACCACCTGTGTGACCTTGAGTGATCATTATTGTTCCTTGTCAACAGTGTTCCTGTTTGCAATCAGTCAGAACTGAACTAACTGACCACTCTGATATGCCTCAAGTGCTAACCTAGGAAGACTCTCCCCACAAAAGCTTTTGTATCATTAAGCTTTGTGGCATGACTTATAGGAAAATGGCCCCTTCCTGAAGAAATGGAACATGTGGGAACCTCAAAAATAAACAAACTAGATAGAGCTAAGGAAGGGAAAAGCTATAATGTGAACAATCAAATCAGTCACAGATGAGACTCAAATTTTATTACCAAGAAGCCCAAATGTTTTGAGAGTTACAAGTTTTATAAATTTTAGAGCATCTGTTGAGTGAGTTCCTTTGAAGCTTATATAATAGTTGCAACAACAATATTTAGATGCTATTGAATATGTATGTAAGCTCGTCAGCTGGTAATTGTTCTGTGACTAAAATATTATGAGCATAATCAAATAGCTAAAGATGGACATCTATTTCCTCTTTTGGAACTCTGTGGGGATTTGCCAACACACACACAAAAATCTGAGGCAAAATGGTGACCAGTGAAAGAAATTGTCCAAGGGGATGCTAATTTTACAATTGGAAAGAGACAAGTTTGTTACCAGACATGCGAAATTAGTGAATGCATATGCACATAAACTAAATAATCTCATTGTAGGAAGCCAACAGAGAAATGTAAATTTCAAATATGGACAAACAGGGTCAGCATTAATATTTAAAACCAGTAGCTTAAAGAAAAATATTTTGCTATGCATTTTTGCTTTCAACTTTTCATTAAAAATTAATGCAATAACTGCATAGCAAAAATGCATTTTTCTATCCCTTTTCTTTTTATAAATTTCTTTTGTATTTTTTTTAAGATTTTACTTTAAGTTCTGAGATACATGTGCAGAACATGCAGGTCTATTACATAGGTATACATGTACCATGGAGGTTTGCTGCATCCATCAACCCATCATCTAAGTTTTCAGCCCCACATACATTAGATATTCATCCTAATACTCTCCCTCCCCTTAACCTCCAATCCCCGACAGGCCCTACCTAGTGTGTGATGTTCCCCTCCTGTGTCCATGTGCTTTCACTGTTCAACTCCCACTTACTAGTGAGAACATGCAGTGTTTGGTTTTCTGTTCCTGTGTTAGTTTGCTGAGAATGATGGTTTCTAGCTTCATCCATGTCCCTGCAAAGGACATGAACTCATTACTTTTATGGGTACATAGTATTCCACGGTGTACATATGTCACATTTTATTTACCCACTCTATCACTGATGGGCATTTGGGTTGATTACAGGTCTTTCCTATTGAAAATAGTGCTGCAGTAAACATACATGTCCATGTGTCTTTATGGCAGAATGATTTATAATCCTTTGGGTATATACCGAGTAATGGGATTGGTAGGTCAAATGGTATTTCTGGTTCTAGATATTTGAGGAATCACCACACTGTCTTCCACGATGGTTGAACAAATTTACTCTCCCACCAACAGTGTAAAAATGTTCCTTTTTCTCCACATCCTCACTAGCATCTGTTGTTTCCTGAGTTTTTAATGATCACCATTCTGACTGGTGTAAGATGGTTTCTATTTGTGGTTTTGATTTGCATTTCTCTAACAATAAGTGATCATAAGTATTTTTATATCTTTATTGGCTGCATAAATGTCTTCTGTTGAGAAGTGTCTGTTCATATCCTTTGCCCACTTTTTGATGGATTTCTTTTTTTTTTTTTGTAAATTTATTTAAGTTTGTTGTAGATTCTGGATATTAGCCCTTTTCAGATAGATAGATTGCAAAAACTTTCTCCCTTTCTGTAGGTTGCCTGTTCACTCTGATGATAGTTTCTTTTGCTGTGCAGAAGCTCTTTAGTTTAATTAGATCCCATTTGTCAATTTTGGCTTTTGTTGCAATTGCTTTTGGTGTTTTAGTCATGAAGTGTTTGCCCATGCCTATGTCCTGAATGGTTTTGTCTAGGTTTTCTTCTGGGGTTTTTATGGTTTTATTGTCAAGTTTTTAGTCCATTGTGAGTTAATTTTTGTATAAGATGTCAAAAAGGAGTCCAGTTTCAGTTTTCTGCATATGGCTAGCCAGTTTTGCCAGCACAATTTATTAAACAGAATCCTTTCCCCATTGTTGTTTGTGTCAGGCTGTCAAAGATTAGATTGTTGTAGATGTTTGGCATTATTTCTGAGGTCTCGGTTCTGTTCCGTTGATCTATATATCTTATTTGATATCATTACCATGCTATTTTGGTTATAGCAGCCTTGTACTATAGCTTGAACTCAGGTAGCATGATGCCTCCAGCTTGTTCTTTTTGCTTAGGATTGTCTTCACTATAAGGGCTCTTTTTTGGTTCCATATGAAATTTGGAAGTTTTTTCTAATTCTGTGAAGAAAATCAGTGGAAGCTTGATGGGAATAGCATTGAATCTATGAATTACTTTGGGCAATATGGCCATTTTCATGATATTAATTGTTTCTATCCATGAGCATGAAATTTATTTCCATTTGTTTGTGTGCTCTCTTATTTTCTTGAACAGTGGCTTGTAGTTCTTCTTGAAGAAGGCTTTCATGTCCCTCGTAAGTTGTATTCCTAGACACTTTTTTCTCTTTATAACAATTGTGAATGGGAGTTCACTCATGATTTGGCTCTCTGCTTGTCTATTGTTGGTGTATAGGAATGCTTGTGACTTTTGCACGTTAGTTTTGTACCCTGAGACTTCACTGAAGTAGCTTATCAAAAAACTTACAGAGTTTTTTGCACTGAGATTATGAGTTTTCTAAATATACAATTATGTCATCTGCAAACAGACACAATTTGACTTCTCTATTCCTATTTGAATATCCTTTATTTTTATCCCACATTTGTTTTAATTAGGTGATATGTGTGATTTGTCAGACAAAATAAATCTTCAGGGTGGAAATGGCTGAATTGAAATATTAGTTTAAGAATATATTGTGTTTCAAAAAAACCGAATTACTGTAATTTAAGAGTGGGATATTAAGTCTTTATTTCAAGGCACAAATCAGAATAGTGCCACAGCATTAAGTACTTGTAGTAGGCTTACATTAGCATTTAGTATTAGCATGCAGAAATTCTTCCTTCTTTGGCATAGAGAATACCTTTTCTTTAATTATTATACTTTAAGTTCTGGTATATGTGTGCAGAATGTGAGGTTTGTTACATAGGTATACATGTGCCATGGTGGTTTGCTGCACCCATCAATCTGTCATCTACATTAGGTATTTCTCCTAATGCTATTCCCTCCCCTATTACCACACCCTCTGACAGGTCTCAGGGTGTGATGTTCCACTCCCTGTGTTCATGTGTTCTCATTGTCGAGCTTCCACTTATGAGTGAGACCATGCAGTGTTTTGTTTTCTGTTTTTGTGTTAGTTTGCTGAGAATGATGGTTTCCAGCTTCATCCATATCCCTGCAAAGGACATGAACTTATCCTTTTTCATAGCTGCATAGTATTCGATGATGTATATGTACCACCTTTTCTGTATCCAGTCCATTATTGATGGGCATTTTGGTTGGTTCCAAATCTTTGCTATTGTGAACAGTGCTGCAATAAACATATGTGTCCATGTGTCTTTATAGTGGAAGGATTGATAATGCTTTGTGTATATACCCAGTAATGGAATTGCTTGGTCTCTTTATTTCTTGCTCTTACCTGATTGCCCTGTGCAGAGCTTCCAATCCTATACTGAATAGGAGAGATGAGAGAGGGCATCATTACCTTGTGCCAGTTTTCAAAGGGAATGCTGCCAGCTTTTGCCCATTCAGTATGATATTGGCTTTGGGTCTGTCATGAATAGATCTTATTATTTTGATTTATGTGTCATCAATACCTAGTTGACTGAGAGATTTTAGCAGAAGTGGTGTTGAATTTGATCAAATGCCTTTTCTGCATCTTTTGAGATAGTCGTGTGGTTTTTGTAATTGGTTCTGTTTATGTGATGGATTAGGCTTATTGATCTGTATATGTTTAAACCAGCCTTGCATCCCAGGGATAAAAGCCAACTTGATTATGGTGGATAAGCTTTTTGATGTGCTGCTGGATTCAGTTTACCAGTGTTTTATTGAGGATTTTGGTATTGATATCCATTGAGGATATTGGCCTGAAATTTTCTTTTTGGTTGTGTCTCTGCCAGATTTTGGTTATCAGGATGATACCATAAAATGAGGTGGGTAGGAGTCCCTCTTTTTGTATTGTATGGAATAGTGTTAGAAGGAATGGTAGCAGCTTCTCTTTCTACCTCTGGTAGAATTTGGCTGTGAATCCATCTTTTCCTGTGCTTTTCTTGGTGGTAGGCTATTATTTACTGCCTCTGAACTTGTTTTTGGTCTATTCAGGGATTCTACTTCTTCCTGGTTTAGTTTTGGGAGGGTGTATGTGAATAGGAATTTGTCCATTTTTCTAGATTTTCTAGTTTATTTGCACAGAAGTGTTTATAGTAATCTCTGATGGTAGTTTGCATTTCTGTGGGATCAGTGGTGATGTCCCCTTTCTCACTTTTTATTGTGTCTATTTGATTCTTCTCTCTTTTCATTAGTCTGACTAGAAGTCTATCTATTTTGTTAATCCTTTCAGAAAACCAGCTCCTGGATTCACTGATTTTTATTGAAGTATTTTTAATGTCTCTATCTCTGCTCTGATCTTAGATTTCTTGTCTTCTGCTAACTTTCACATATGTTTGCTCTTGCTTGTCTAGTATTTCTAATTCTGCTTTTAGGGTGTCAATTTTAGATCTTTCCCTCTTTCTAATGTGGGCTTTTAGTGTTATTAATTTCCCTCTTAACACTGCTTTGACTGTGTCCCAGAGTTTCTGGTATGTTGTCTCTTTAATCTCATTGGTTTCAAATAACTTCCTTATTTCTGCCTTAATTTTGTTATTCACCCAGTAGTCATTCAGGATCAGGTTGTTCAGTTTCCATACAGTTGTGTGGTTTTGAGTGAGTTTCTTAATCCTGAATTCTAATTTGATTGCACTATCCTTTTTTAACTAGCGAAAATCTGCTTGTTTCTGAAATCTTGGCTCAAAAATCACTTCCTCACAGAACACTTTTCTGAATCATCTGAAAAAATGCCACTCTCAAATGTTTTTATAACACCAAACACTCATTTTTTTTTGCTAGCAGCTTTCAGAGTCGATTTTACCTAAACAAGCATGAATACTTGTTAAATACCTATCTCCCTGACAACACTATGAACTTTATTAGGGTAGAAATTCTATCTCTTTATTGTACCAAGTACTTAGCACAGTACCTGACACAGATTAGCTATTTAAATATTAACTTATTAAATGGACAACATTTTGGTGGTTGTTAAAAATGTATTTAAATATAAATATATAGACCTCACATCTTAAAAAATCATTTATTTTATTAATACATAATAGATGTACATATTTTCAGGGTACATGTGCTAACTTTATACATTCACGTAATAAAACTAGGGTAATTAGAATATCTATCATCTTAATATTTATCTTTTTGTTACTCTAGGAATATGTGATTTTTTTTCTAGCTATTTTGAAATGTAAAATTGATTAATGTTATCTCTGGAAAGACTTTGTACAGTAGATTTTTTAAATTATTTTAAAGAACGACTATTTGGTACTCCAGGTATTATAGCTACAAAAACCATATGGTCTAATTCTCTGAGATTGTTCTTATTGCATACACATTTTCCCACTTTATACAGAAGTTCTTTCTTACTTGTTAGAGCATGTATTTTGTTATTATGCTTAAAGATACAGTCACTATAACTATAGCATATTCTGAATTTCAGAAAATGCTACTTTACAAAGAAAGTAATTTTCAGAATATAAAACCAACAGTCTTCAGAAGGACTTCCTCAGTTGTAATTAATTCATATTAAATGGATTGCAGCACATATCTAAGTAGATCTGTTTTTATAAAGGGTAGATTTTGTAAGAATCTTGAAACAATAAAAATATTTTTCCTCAATATTTAGAGTTTGAAATAAAGCCAGATGTATGTACACTCTAATATACTGACCAGTATGTACTGACAATATGTGATATTGCCTATTAGATACTCTGTTAGACATTCTAAATGTTTGGCTATTAATAGAAAGAGGAGGTAAGTTCTCAGAACTTCTGTAAAGGCACAGGAAAAACATTGGCAGTCTAGGCAGGGACAAAGGGCTTGTGATTCAGAGAAGTAAAGTTGGCAGAAGTGATCCTCTAATATGACAACACAATATTTGAGAAAATCTAAGATTTAAAATTGTTAATTATTCCAGGAAATTTGCTCATGTTATAAAGCCAAATTTATGCTTTATACATTAAATTTATTGGGTATATAA
The DNA here is from genome assembly GCA_028533165.1 of Leontopithecus rosalia. NCBI lineage: Eukaryota > Metazoa > Chordata > Mammalia > Primates > Cebidae > Leontopithecus > Leontopithecus rosalia. The sequence continues at coordinate 33,326,687 of CM052655.1, read as the reverse complement.
TTTAACAAATCCAAATATTCATAAAATAAATCCCCAAGTCCAGTACTCTATGAGCAATAATTATTCTGAATATTCTTCATTGAGTAGTGGCTTAACAAATTACTTTGTTTGCAAGGACAGTGGGAAATTAAAAGTATTAATGTAACTGCTTTGGATATTACCGTCTTCTGCCCAGGTTTTCTCTAAAGAGAACTTGCAACATGGTTCATGACATCTGAAATTTCCCATGGGAAGAATTGGATCACTAAGGAGGCAAAATTTGCTCAAACCTACTCACCAACTGTTCCCTCAGTTATATTAGCTATTTGAATGCTGTTGCCAAATGCCAGAACCTCTCAGTGGAATAAATGAATGAAAAACCTCCATTTCTCAGAAGGCTCATTTTAGCTCTTGAAATTCCTGTGATAGTATTTAGTGTGGTTCTCAGTCTCATGGAATGCTTTTTCCATGAAGAGAAAACAAAATGTGTTTTAAATTCTCATGCAAAGTTTTATTCAGTTAGTGCAAATTTAAACAAGATAATTTCTTTAATAGCAATGGTATAGAAAATATATGACAAGTTGTTTAACCTCTGTGTACCTTATTTTCTATTAATATTTAATGCTGATTTAACTTATATGGTGTTGAGAAACTTAATAGGCCAATAAGTTTGAGCAATTAGCACATTAAACAAATGTCTAAACCATCAGTATAAAAAAGCAAAAAAAAATGTCCAAACGTGTAAATGAAAGACAAAATTCAATATGAAAGAAGCATGAAAAGACTAGTAGTAAAATAATTTTAGATTTCTTTTACAACTGACCACAAATTACCCAAAAATTTTCATAGCTAATATCAGTTGGGCTTGGTCATCAAGCAGTAACCAAGATGCTCAAGATACTTTCATAATTTGAAGGGTGAAAAACTAAATGTAAAAATGCTTGATCACCATAAGTTAAATGGTAGAAGAATTGATGAAACATAACTATAAAACAGAATGAATATTTTTTCTTCTTATTCACAAAAATCTGAATATAGACTCTGAAATTTCCACCTGTCAAACATGTCAACATACTACTAGAGGTTATCTTAGGGTTAAATTTAAAATACGCCTGAATGTCAAGAATTGTATAAAAAATAAGTGATAGTCATACAAACATCTGTTCTTATGTTTCTACCCTTAATTTGCCATATTATTTTGGAAATAAGTGTTTTAGTTACAAGTGTGCATTTTGGCATATCATATCCATTTTTTAACTATAAAGAATAAAATACCATTAAAATTCAGTTTTATTCTCCAAATCAAATCACTTACATTTAATCCAAAACTATATTACTTTTTACTTTCCATCACTTACTTCCAGAGTTACCTGACATAGCTCTCCTTAGGCAAATAGAAATAAATTAAATGAATAGCAAAATGGCAATGCTGTCATTACACTGAATTCAAAGTGTCAATTTCAAATTCCCATGGAGATAAACAATGAAAATCAGTAAAAGACAAAATCTGAATGTAGTGACCTTGGGTAGAATTCAATGACAAAAAAAGTAATTAAAATTACAAGTGAATAAATACAAATATCAGTACCTATTTACAATGGAAATTATCCACCTGTATTATGCTATACATGAATGAATTTTATTAAAGAAATGATGGGGAAAATACTAGTTACAGTTAATAAGCTAAGGCTAAGTATAACTATATGTTTCCATACTGCCTCTTATGCTTTGTGGTAAATAACTGTGTTGTGATTTAAGAAAATTATGGTTCCATATGAAGTTAAAGGTGGTTTTTTCCAGTTCTGTGAAGAAAGTCAATGGTAGCTTGATGGGGTAGCATTGATTCTGTAAATTACTTTGGGCAGTATAGCCATTTTCACAATATTGATTCTTCCTAACCATGAACATGG
>CM052655.1:33303835-33316335 GCA_028533165.1 Leontopithecus rosalia | reverse complement strand
CACATACGGTAATATATTTTACTGTAATAAAAAAAGGCCAAGAGAAGAACAGGATTTGGCTGAGAAGGTTGTACTTCTAGGTTTATTTAAAATGTGTGAGTTAGAGATGTCTAATGGACATGCTTTTCATCTATATCACTGATTAAATCTTAAAATTATAAGTTTATTTATGTAATTATTTGCTTATTGTTAAGTACAAAGTTTCTCAAGGCAGGGATCATCTCTGTTGTGTTGCATTGAGCCTTGCTTGCATAATGCCTGGCAGAGAGCAAGCATTCTGGGAATTCCTTGAATACAGGACATATAATTGTTTGTATTAATGAAAAAATAAATGAATATTCATAATTAACTTTCCTTTGGTGATCATTTCTATCAAATAAACCAAGTTTTAATAGAAGATAGTTTTTACTTGCATAAGGATGAGCCAAGAACAATGAGAGGTCTACAAAGAACCAGGAAAATGGGTTAATTTGCTGGTTAAATCACCTGCTTCCACACAGTAGTGTGGAATGGTTCTCAACTTTGGTGCACATTAGATACAACTGGAAGTCTTGTCAAAAGAGGAATTGCTGGGCTCTATTCCCAGAATGTCTGTGGGGTCTGAGAATTTGCATTTCCACCAACTGCCCAGCTGATGCTGCTGGTCCAGGGAGAATCACTGCTCTAGCAAGCAGAAGTTTTGAATTTGCAGTTCATGGATCCTGGGAGGAAGCCTACCATTGGGCTATTGGGCATCTGTACACATATCCCTGAGAGAATATATGCAGAGTTTTGATGTATAGGCTATTTAGCATTGTTCTAGTAATGCACTCAACATATTTTGTCAGATTCTCAAAGAATGCCTCCAAAATATAATTAACACTATGAACAGTGGTACTCAGTAATGAATACATCAATCTAGCACGAATACATACTAGAACCACCAGGAATTTTGGCTCTTCCATTCAATTGCTGAAATCACTGAAATGTGATTTCTGGCAAAATAAGCCTTCTAAAATGGGGACAATGATAGTATTTACTTCATAGGCTTGTTGTGGCAATCAAATAAGTTAATACTTGTAAGTCATTTAAACCAGTATCTACCAAGTGCTAAACAGGCAATTGTTAAATAAGATTAAAAATCTGGGCATGTTTTAAAAGGCCAAGGCTCTATCCCTGGTGATTCTAACGTGTAGCTAGTGTTGAAAAACACTGTTCTGAGATGAGGAGAGCACAAGAGATCTATGAATGCCTTTCCTGAGGGTGTCTGGTTAATTTCTTTTCAGTGAACCAGACTTCCCTTCCCAGAGGAGCTTGGCTAGAAAAAATAGAGAGGCCTAACAAGAGCTTTAGCATCTTAGGCAAGAATTTGTTTGTATAAAATTTGAAGAGTCATTGCTTTCTCACCTCATTTTCTTGTTATGGGAAGGGCTGAGAGAAATAAAGTGGAAGGAAAAAAATGGTTTTATCCACAATGACTATTAATTTTGTTTAAAATCATCATAAACAAAGACCTGTCCTAAAATAAGAATATGCCAATATTAGAAAGAAATGATCAGAGAAGAAACTAATAACTATGCTAGCCAGCATTCAAGATGATACGAGTGATCCTTGACTCTTGGAGTTCATATCCTCCTATTCTCTCCCACACTGAACAAGCCGAACTGTGCGACCAATGAGATATTGTTGAAGTGACTGAGCGTGGTTTCACAGCATAGATAATAAAGATGGCGGCTTCTGCCTTTTCTCTTGCATTGCTCACTTTGGGAAAAGCCAGCAGTTGTGTCTTAGAGATGGTCAAGGAGTTTGTGAAGACGTCCATGCTGAGAACAACTCAGGTTTCCTGTGGACAGCTCGCAACTACTCAACAGCCATAGGAGTATGGCACCTAGGAAAGCAGTCCTTCAGCCCACCAAGATTCAACAACAGCTACTTATGTATGTTGCAAGCCACTATATTTTGGGATAATTCATTATATCATAATAGGTAACTGATACACTAATCCTAAGCATTATATTTTTTAGGCATCTAAGCTGAGAGTTTCTCTTTTACTATTTGGTGCTACTGCAGAGGATCTGTTCATTAGATCCCTTAAGCTCACCAAAACTAAGTAGCTACTAAAACAATTAGCTGGAAAAGTGGGTATGTCGTATGAGGGAGAGAAAAACATAACCCAGTCTCAGCCTTAGAATCTCCTGAGGCCTCACATAGGAGAGAAAGAAAAAAGTTGTCACACTTGATTGAGTACCAAGCTCAACAGTTAGAGACCAGCTGTATACATGACAACATGGACTCTGAATTTACTTAACAAGAAACATAAATTATAATGCCAACTCAAATGAGAAATGTGAGAAAGCTCATTGTTTGCTAGAAGCGCAGAGGACCAGGTTTCTTAACCAATTCCTTGAATGTCAGTGTCCACTGTTGTTCCTTATTTCAAAACCAGAGGCAGAATTACATGATATAAAACTAGAATCTTGGCCGGGCATGGTGGCTCACACCTGTAATCCCAGCACTTTGGGAGGACGAGGCGGGTAGATCACGAGGTCAACAGATCGAGACCATCCTGGTCAACATGGTGAAACCCCGTCTCTACTCAAAATACAAAAAACTAGCTGGGCACGGTGGCACATGCCTGTAATCCCAGCTACTCGGGAGGCTGAGGCAGGAGAATTGCCTGAACCCAGGAGGCAGAGGTTGCGGTGAGCCGAGATCGCGCCATTGCACTCCAGCCTGGGTAACAAGAGTGAAACTCTGTCTCAAAAAAACAACAAAAAACAAAAAACTAGAATCTTGAGTTCAGGCAGGGATAAAATACTCATCAAGACCTTATGTTCTATTTATATGGTGATCATATATTAATTAAAAATATCTAAACAGGTAATGCTCCATACTCTGATTCTAATACCAGCTCAGTGGGCTTTTGGAAACTCACTTCCATTTACATGAGATTCTGCTAAAGCTCACTATTGTATAACAGAAAAACAGACTTAAGAGTCATTGAAGTTATTAGCCACTGAACTTTTAATAACATCAGAACACACAGCTCTGTGTTCAACAAATAGATTTACTTGTACTACAAGTGGGATGACATTCATAGCCTGAGAAGTTAGCTTAACCCTATTCTTACCATTTTATTACTTTTTAAGTTAGACCAGAAAAAGTGGCTGACCAGTTAATTACATACCTACTCTGATGTGTTCATCTCTATCAAAAGAGCATGGAATATTACTCAGGTAAACATATTTTAATTATTCTCTACTGAAATAATAAAAAGGTGATTGAGTAGATGGTCAAAGGAGTACCCAAAAAAATAGCATTACAAACATTCCTACATGTCTATTTTTCTTCTGTTATTTAGAAACCAAATAATTTAGTCAGCATGTTTTTAGATTAATTACACAGAGTTTGCCTTCTCTATCCACTCCAGATATATTAAACAAATGGTTTCGACTTAGCTCAAGGGAGGAGGGTGGGCAGGTTGGAAGGGAACTGCCAGTGGAGGAAACTATGAAATGCACTATAAATGGGAAAAAGTATCCGTGCTTCCCAGTTTAGGTCAATGAAATTAATGCCGATGATCTCCTTCAATGTAAAGATGAAAAGAGGCAAAAATCTAAATTTCTGAAAACCAGATGCCAATATGCTTCATTTCTTGCTTCCATTTTATTGTCTTTTATGTTTATTCTCACATGGCCACTTCCAGCTCATCAGTGTATGAAGGGTGCATTGGCCACCCACCCACCATCCCAGTTTTTAATTATAATGTGTTTATTTCTTTATTTTGATTTCAGATCTTTCGGAAGGGATAACCAGGACGCCCCAAACGCTTTCATGTGTTTCATCTCTTGGCAAACCCTGAGTGCACCAGGTGCTCATAAGATACAGATAAAGAACGGGCAGGGCAGACAGATGTGGGAAGAAACCTGCAGAATCATCAGAGGAAGGTGCGGCTGAAACACATCTGTCCACCTTGGTTTTGTCCTGCTTCTCAATGATTATTCTCACTGATTTCCATTTCCCCACTAAAATGACATAGGGGATTTAATGGAATATTTTAAGACTTTGTATTAGACAGCCTGACAGCTTATTTTTATTAACCAGCCTGTGAAATCTGTTTGATGGCTAAAATGTGACTCTATCTTGTAAAAGCAGTGTTTTGCCATATGTTCTGTGGGCTGTGTTTGCTAATGTAAAATAGATTGTTACATATTAGAAAGCCTTTGGGTAATGATTGAGGCTACAGGGCATTCTGATGAGCTGAAGTGTTACTATTCTGTTGTGCAAATATCAATATGGACAATTAAACCTAGGAACAATGTACTTCAACATAGAATGGATTAGAAAACATATAGGAAATTTTAACAATGTACAACTGCCTAAGTCTAATCTAAATGAAAATAATTCCAAAATACGTAGCTAGCTAATCTACACACACATATTCATTTACACACTACTTTAGTGCACCTTAGATTTTCATGCAACCATAGTTTATTGAGTACCTACTACATGCCAGGCTTGTGTTAAGGACTGACACATGGTTAACATAGATCTTTTTCTTTTTTTCCCAAAAGCTCTAATCTCATACAATTGAAAATGTCACTAAAAAGACCGTCGATTCCACTAAAAACATTAAAACATTTTAATCTTCAAAATATATATGAAGTATGCTGAATCATGGTCTATTACTCATTGATAATATGAAAAATACTGTCATGCAAAATTGTACCTAAGTCCCCAGTTGCATTTACTCTAAGATTAATAAAACTTAAATGGTAAAGTTAATTATCAACTTTCTATAACATTTTGCTTATACAACATTATGATACAAAAAACATTAAATGTTTCAAAATGTACTGAGTTTTGTTCTACTCAAGCAAAAGTGGAGAACAGTGAACACAAAGATGTTGCGCTCTTGAAATGTTCCCAAGGTCACACAGCAAAAGAAGGTCACAACTTGATGTCTCCTCTACTGCCCTTTCTGCTGATCTACTGAGTTGAGATTACCTGGTAAACTCTGTAATTTATTTATTCAACAAGTAGTTATAGAGTAGCCTCTATTTTCTAGGCATCATTATAGACAACGTAGATAGGTTGGTAAGAATCATAGACAAAATTACATTGTGACAAAAAGACATAAGAAATAATCAAATGAACAAACAAATAAAATATAATTAGTTGTTATGCAGCAGATTAAAGTAGTTATTCCTGGGAGGTATTATAGATAATGTGGTGAGGAAAATCTTCTCTGAGGAGGTGTTGTTAGCTGAGCCCTACACGACTGCCTATGAAGATTGGTTGGAAGAAAAATTCAGGCATGAGAGCAGCAGGCCAAAAAATCCCTCATGCAGGAATAAACTTTTATTATCATGAAGACAATAAAGAAATCAATGATAACCCATACATGTTTAAGTCACTGGATAAATGGTGGTACCAATAACTGCTATAGGGAGCAGCAGGGAAGAGCAGGTTCTGACAGGGGAGATTAAGAATATTTATCAACCCTAAGAATTTTCAGATGCCTGATAGACTTTCAAGAAGGGAGAAAGAATGTAGAGTATATGCCTAGGGTAGTACATGTTATCTGAAAAAAAATGTATTTGCTGAGTAGACTGGTGGTTGTCTGATTTAAGAGAATTCTGGAGTCCCAAAGAGACAGTGAAAGCAGAGAGATGTAAAAGGAAGTGGTTAATAGGAGGTGAAGATGGAAGAGATAGGAAGGGCTGGGTCATTAATAAACTGGAGAAAAAACATCTCATTGCAAAGCAAGGAATTGTACCTCTGGGCAGTTCTGCTGTGATTTTAAAGATCAGATAAACCTCTCTATTTGTGAGTGGGACAGCTTGACTTTATCAGAAAACTAGGTATTATGATCCATTGTGTACCTTTTTTTTTTTTCTGAATAAGAAAACCTGAATGTTCCCTCTGCATCTTGGTCCAGGAAAGCTTTAAACAGTGGAATGATTAACATGAACTCTCTAAAACCTGTCTTAACTCTCCCAACCTATTTTCCATTTTGTAATCAAAACAATTTTGCTAAGTTGCAAATCTAAATAAGACAGGCACCTGCTGAAATTCCTTTATGAGACTTTATTTCTCAGAGTCAAACTCCTCATGATGGCCCACAAGGCCCTCTCTGCTTATCCCTGTTAATTTCTCCTGTCTTACTTCTTGCTACCCAATGAGCAACAAAGCTCATTGGTCCCACTGAGTTCTCTTATCAAATACCCCTTGTGCTCGCTCTAATTGCTAGTGCTCTGTCTTACCAAAAGCTCTTCTTACTCCTACCTATCCTTTAGGTCTTTATCAAGGTTACGTTTTCTTAGAGGAAGTGTCTAGTAAGCTTGCCTTCTCCCCTAGCCCCAGATCTGATGTAGGTGCTTCTCCAGACATTCTGTCATCATTAGTCCTCACCACTCCATATTGCAACTGTCTGCATTCCTGTAGTCCTTCCCCATGATCTCGATAAGGGTAGGGACCAGGGTTACCTTGTTCACTGTTGCATCCCCTACATCCAGTGCACCAATGGTCATTTAGCATCTATGGGCTCAATATATATTTGTTGATTAAGTACAAAGAAGGTTTCCTATGAGGTTGTCAGTTTCAAGAGGACAGTAACCTGATGTATGGTCCTATATCTAACTGTAAACACAGTATGGGTGCACAGAGAATATTTCTAGAATTGTTTAACTGAGAGCTGTATTTCTCTTTCTTACATTGTATGATTTATACTTATTCAAGGTGGAGTTTTGGGTGAAGACCCCTGCCATCGCTCTTGTGTAAACTTGGTAGGATTTTGACCTGCCTCCTCGTGGATAGTATTTCCAAGTCCACATAGACAAATACCTGGACTAAATATTCACCCACCCCCTCAATATGGCCTGTTTTGGTAAATTAACTACCATAGAGTATTCTTGCATATGAGCATAATCCTATTAGTGAAATACTCTTATGATCCCAGAACTTAGACCATATAATTACAAATGTATATACTTCTTGAGGGCTTTTTGAGTACTTTGAGACCCTACCTTTCTATCATATGAAAATAAGTTTTAGAACTAAACTGATTGATCACAATAATTAATGTTTTAATTTTTAACATTTAAAGCCAAGAACACAAACTCACCATCTAACTCTAACATGTATTCTAATAAGTATAAATATTTATAATTACCTTCTAATGCATATTTCATGTCCAGAGCAAAAAGAGTCCACATAATTTCAGCACTTATTTTTCCCATATTCAGTTCTTGAGGAAACCTAAAAGCAAACACATTTTATTAGTGTATGAAAAAGAACAACATGCCCCCAAACCAAAATACATCATTTTACAAATATACCACAGTAGTTATTGTATAGTTCATAAATACTTTTATTTATGACATTTCTCTTTATGAACTTTCATAAGTAGGACTAAAAAGTTACACAGAAGGATATAATGTTAAAAAATTATTGGGTGGTAAGAAAATAGACTTCATTATATCAGTGCCAAAGTAATGGTGCCTGGGGCTCCCTGTGGATGTCTTCTGATGAGTGTTTGTGTCTCAAGAGCTCCTTTGGTTTTATCAAAGATGACTTCGACTTTCTCCTCTTCTCCTCCCTCTTCCTCCTCCTCCTCCCCGTCCCCCCTCCTTCATTCTTTCACCTTCCTCTTTCCTCCTCCTCTTCTCCTTCTTCCTTCTTTCTTCTTCTGACAGAGTCTCACTCTGTCACCCAGGCTGGAGTGCAGTGGTGCAATTTTGGCTCACTGCAATATCCGCCTTCCAGGTTCAAGTGATTCTCCTGCCTTAGCCTCCCAAGTAGTTGGGATTACAGGCGTGTGCCACCATGCCTGACTAATTTTTGGTATTTAGTAGAGACAGGATTTCACCATGTTGGTCAGGCTGGTCTGGAGCTCCTGACCTCATGTGATCCACCCACCTTGGCCTCCCAGAGTGCTGGATTATAGGCATGAGCCACCAGGCCCAGCCAACTCCATCTTTTCATGTTTCATTTTTGAGGATAGATTAGATGAAGCTGAATAGCAAACACCATATGACACTACAAAATCACACCTTATATATGACCCTCAACCATTTTCTTTGAAGCAAACTTAAGTACTTCTGTTTTTTTCTATTATCTATTATCTTCATGTGAATTACTTCAACAAAGAATCCTCAACCCCTCTGGCAAAATGGCCCATGGTAGACACCCACTAATCTGTACCCCAGAATTGCCAGGCAGGTCTGCGTTTTAGACTAAACAAGCTTAGGTTGAAAAAATTATGACTGCTTCTAAAAATTTATTTATTTTTCTGCATATGTTTTCAGTTTCGTGATAAGACTCCTAAGTAATATAAGCCAAATGAATATGATGCCTGAGTCCTTTTATTACAATGTAAACACTCAGGTCATGCCAGAATGTAAGACTAGAAGTATTTTCTCTCTAGATATAAAATGCATCTAGACATTTACACATGAATAAAAATATTTATATCAAGGAACAGAAATAGCTCTCACATTCATCTACATTTGGGAGTCCAAATGAAATGAAAAAAGGAGTATAATCCTGTATGGAAAGTGTTGCCTACGAAATATGACCTCAAGAAAACCTAAATAAGAAAAGACTATTGACACATACCGAACTACTCTAGTCCATATATTTCCCTCACAATCACAGTGTTGCACCAATCTCCCTTACTGACTGCCAATTTTATCAACTTGTCTAATAAGACATTTGACTTTAAAACCTAAATCCAAAAGCTTTACACGTATTTAAGTTCAGAATGCTTCTTAAAAAATTTAACAAACCTGAACACATGTAAACTGGTTTTCAATATTAAATTTTACTTTATTGATATAAAAATAACCCTAGACAAACAATTTATTTCAAAAGGATAAGTTTGAGCATAAATATTAGCATTATACATTTTATAGGTCACTATATTTTATGTAATTAGTATGCAGCATAAAAATTATAAGTGATATATAATAAGAGTGCTTTATGCTTATAAAAAAGGGCAAAAGTGCTTAATTATTTTAATTTATTTGAATCAAGAATAAAGTAAGATTATATTAGCTTTACAGTAGAAGATACAAGAAATACAAAAAAGACTAAAGAATCTCTTATAAACATAGATGTAAAAATCAACAAAAAATACCAAATTTAATCTCACAATATATAAAAAGAATAATACATTATGATCAAGAGAAGTTTATCCCAAAAATGCAACATCAATTCAACCTTCAAAAATGAATCAACATAATTTACCGTATTAGACTATGGAAGAAAAATTTAGACTATGGAAGAAAAAAATTAGACTATGGAAGAAAAATTTTATGATCTTCTCAATAGATGCTAGAAAAGTATCTGACGAACTTCAACCTCCACTCGTGATTTTAAATCCTTAGTAATTAATGTGAACTTTCTTAACCTTATAAAGAGAATCTACAAAACCCTACTGCTAAAATTACAGGTAAGTCTCATACTTGATACTTAAGGATGAAGGCAATGATGTTGAATCTCAGTATTTCTATGGAACATTGAACTGGAGTTCCTAAATTCTGTTAAAATGCAAGAGAAATATGTAAGAGGCATATAGATAACACAGGAAGAAATAAAACTATTCACAGACAACATGACTGTCTACATAAAAAATGGCATACTAAAAACTGTCTGCATAGAAAATGTCTAAAAAACTAATTTAAAAAGCTACTGAACAGTTCACAAAATACAAAATTATCTATATCTGCATATTACCAATAAATTTTTGAAAATTGAAATTAAAATAAAAGTATGCTTTATAATAGCATCTGATATGATTTTGCTTTGGGTCCCCATTTATATCCCATCTCAAATTATAATACCTCCATGTTGAGGGGGGGATTTGAAATCCCAATGGGTAGAGGGAGGGGGGTGACTGGATCATGAGGGTGGTTTCCTCCATGCTGTTCTTACAGTGAGTGAGTACTCACAAAATCGGATGGTTTTAAAAGTGTTTGGCAGTTCCCTCCTGTGCTCTAATTTCTCTCCTCCTGCCTTGTGAACGAAGTGCCTGCTTCCCCTTTGCCTTCCACCATGATTATGTTTCCTAAGGCCTCCCTCACCATGTGGAACTGTGAGTCAATTAAACTGCTTTTCTTTATAAATTATTTAGTCTTGGGCATTTTTTTTTAGATGGGGTCTCTCTCTGTCACCTAAGCTGGAGTGCAGTGGTGACATTGGTGCCATCTTGGCTCACTACAACCTCTCCCTCCCAGGTTCAGGGATTCTCCTGCCTCAGTGTCCTGAGTAGCTGGGACTACAGGTATGTGACTTATAGCAGTGTCAAAATAGACTAATGTCAAAATACATCAAAAAGTATTAAATGCTTAGTTACAAATCTAAGATAATATGTGTAATATTTACATAAAGAAAACTATAAAGTATTGAGAAAAGAAATGAACTAAGGCCTAAATAAATAAATTGTCTTTATAGACTGATATACTCAATAAAATTAGAATTTTATCTTTTCTCAAATTGATTTACAGACTCCATGCAATCTCAATCAAAATTCCAGCAGAATTTCTAGTGGAAATTAAACTGATCCTCAATAGACAGCAAAGTAAAAATATCAGAAGCCAAAAAATATTTTTTAAGGTAAAGTACAAACATTGCTTGTATTTGCAGCTTTCTGTGAAACTACAATAATTCATACAGAATGTCTTCAAATACAAGATTGGCTAATTTTCAACATGTGTAACAGTATGTCAGTGAAGAAAGGATAGTCTTTTCAACAAGGGATGCTAAAATACTTGAATATCCACATGAAAAAAAAAAAGGATTTTGACTCATACCTTACAACAAATTAAAAAATTAACTTTAAATAAACCATATATAGACCAAAATGCCAAACCTAAAACTATAAAACTTCTAAAAAAAAATAGTAGAAAATATTTGTGACCTTGTATTAGGCAAAAATTGTCTAGATGTAATTCAAAATTGTGATCCATAAAATAGAATATTGACAAATGGAACTTAATGAATTAAAATCTAATCTTCAAAAGACATTGTTGAGAAAACAGATAAGCCACAGACAGGGAGATGAAAATTTGCAAAACATGTGTCTGATAAAGGACTTATATCCAAGATACATACATCACACTAAAATCTCAATAATAGAGTAAAAAATTACCCAATGAAACTAGGCAAGTGATTTGAATGACACTTCAGTAGAGAAAAAAATTAGATGTGAAATAAGCACATGGAAATAGGCTCAACATTGTTAGTCATTAGATACTTGCAGATAAAACTATGATGTGATACCACTCCATGTCTAATACAATAGCTTTAAAAAAAGGCAAAAGCCCAACAATATTAAGGGCTAGCAAAGATGCAAGGATGCAGAGGAGCTGAAACTCTGACACACTGCTTTTGAGAATGAAAAATATTATAGTTGTTATGGAAAGAATTTTGGCAAATGACATTTTTCAAAGAATTAGAAAAAATTATTCTAAATTCACATGGAACCAAGAAATAACACAAATAGACAAAACAATCTTTAAAAAAATGCCACAGATATTTCTCCACATCCTCTCCAGCATCTGTTGTCTTCAAATTTTTTAATGATTGCCATTCTAACTGGTGTGAGGTGCTATTTCTACGTGTTTTCTTGTGCACAAATTAAATTCTCTAATGTATAGCTCCACTTCTTCATTTTCAATGCAGTAATAGCTTAACTTAATCTACCATTTATAAAGAGGAGGTTTAACAAAATAACTAATTCATTCCACCATTTACGTGACTGTCTGGTTTTCAATTTGCAGCAATTGACAGAGCACAAATGTTTTAAATTTTGAACCTTATGAGACACAATAATTTAATAACCCAATTTATTATCTTGCAAATTTATTAGTGAAAAAAGGAAAACATAATCTGCCACTGACAAATTTGATAATAGTAATTCATCAGTCACAATGGATACAATTAGAATCCATTAAATGTGAAGTATTATTTTGATATGCAGTTTGTCTTTGAAGAAAAGTATGTTAATTATAATAAGTAAGCTATGATTCTGTGTTACTGCCTGTCATGTATGCAACTGAAATTTCTTTGTCATTAACTAGAACTTAGTAGCGTTTGTTATGCCCTTTTTACATTATAAAACATATTAAGCTTTTGTTAGTATGTTCTGCACTTAAGATACTTGACATGCATTAGTGCAATTAACTGCTATTACCATGAATGTAGTGAACAATTAAGCATACATTTTAGTGATCAGGATTTCACTAGTAAATTACAAGCTAGTCTTACAAATTAATGCCATGGTGAAAGTTTTTCCTTTTGTACTTAGGTTCTCTTGTACCATAAAACAAGTTCATCATAAATGCCATTTCAAGCCAATCACCCTTTTATCTTTTGGGTTTCTCTTTGTTTCATTTATAACCCAAGGCATTATTTTAATGAACTGTGATCCTTAAGAATATATTTAGATTTAACATGAAAAATAAAATTGCGAATCTATCTAGATTAACTTTTTTTTTTTTTTTTGAGAAGGAGTTTCA
>CM052655.1:33252923-33303735 GCA_028533165.1 Leontopithecus rosalia | reverse complement strand
CAATTCTCCTGCCTCAGCCTCCCGAGTAGCTGGGATTACAGGCATGCGCCACCGGGCCCAGCTAATTTTTTGTATCTTTAGTAGAGACGGGGTTTCACTATGTTGACCAGGATGGTCTCGATCTGTTGACCTCGTGATCCACCCGCCTCGGCCTCCCAAAGTGCTAGGATTACAGGCGTGAGCCACCGCGCCCGGCCAACTTTTTTTTTTTTTTAAGACAGGTTCTTACTTTGTTGTCTGGGCTGTTGCCCAGAGCGTTCCCTTGGCTCACTGCAGCCTCCACCTCCTGGGCTCAAGCAGACCCTTCTACCTCAGTCTCCTTAACAGCTGGGACTACTGGCATGTCACAAAATACCTGGATAATTTTTGTACTTTTTTTTTTTGTTAAGACGGAATCTTGCTATGTTTCCCAGGCTGAGCTCAAACTCCTGGCCTCAGGAAATCCTCCTGCCTTGGCTTCCCAAAGTGCTGGGATTACAGGCATGAGCCATTGCCCCTGGCTCCCACTTTTTGAAAGTTTTTATTTATTTATGTCAGAGACAGGATCCTGCTCTGTCACCCAGGCTGGAGTGCAATGGTACAATCATAGCTCACTTCAGCCTTGAATTCCTGGGATCAAGAGACCCACCTGCCTCATCCTCCCAAGTAGTTAGGACTAGCAGCATGAGTCCAGCTCTATGTTAATTATTGAAATCAGCATTGCATAAAACAATAAAAATACCATCTGTCAGTATGACAAGGAGTTGGACATGGCCAGAGACAGCCTAAATAACTTGTGTAATGTGCATGGGGTAAATAATCAACAGAATTTACTGAGTTTAGATAACTGTTTCTCAAGCTGCAACACCTGGTAAAAGCAAGTCCTCATGTTCATATTGCAGGGCAGGGAGCTTAAGGCAGTAGAGCAGAGATGGAGATTACCATGGTGGAGTATCTACTCAATGCAGGCACTAGGCCAGGTGCTTTCTCTGCATTATCTCTGCAAATCCTGATATGGTCTCATAAGTTAAGTTTTGCCTCCTAATTTCTAAAACATAGGAAACCTAAAGATATTGCAATCAGATCCATATTAATCATTAAAATATCACAAAAACGTTCAGAAGGATTAACACTCATCATCTTACTTATGTGATCATTTTGTTAACATTAACCCTTTTGTTATTTCAAAGGGTTGCTTAAATTTGATTCTGCTTATTACTAGATATGTGATTTTGGGTAAGTTAGTCCCCTCAGTGCTTCAGTTTCATCATCTGCAATTTGGGGAAGACAATGGTGCTGATATCATTAGAATACATTTAGAATTAAACATTAAACTGTAAAAATGCTTAGAATAGCACCTAGCTCCAGTCAATTCTCCATGGTTCCCTATATAATGATTATGACATTTAGAACATCTAAATATATAGTTGTAACAAGCGTAACAAACCTTGAAACATTCAAGGTCAACTCTTTTTCGTCTCTGTGATATGTGGTCAGGGAGGTAGAAAATTGAAATCTTCGGAGGCGTTTGAATTAGCACAATTCTTGGTAAGCATTATTTGACAGTACTCTTGTGCATTTAGAAAAGTATTTGAATACTTTCCATATAGAGTATTATTTTGGGAAACTGCAGAGAAACATACTTGATCTGATTTAAAATTCAAAATGGCTATAATTAACATGAGTAACAATTTTTAAAATTACTTTTGAAATTTTACTTTACAACGTTAGTGTGTCAGGTAAAATTTTATAACAGATCTGTGGGTTTTTTCACTATCTGTTCTGCCCATTGTGAACTCTAGGTCTGCAAAACTGATCACTTTTATGAAATGAACTGTTGGCCTAGATGCTAAGAATTCAAATTAAAGCATTTTTTTTAACATTTCAACAGCAAACGAACTGCAACTATATTGGAATACACGTGTCATTCCATATAATATTATATTAGGTTAGTTTTGCTAATTTGGTACTAAAAATCAGAGGCTCAAGTAACTACAAATAATTAAAAAGTAATTTTTTAAAGGATACTTTGGGTAATGGAGAAAAAAAGATTAAACTGCATTACCATATTTTATTAGATTCCAAGAAAAGCTGAACTCTGTCAACTGGAGTCAAATCCCTGGAGTCAGGATTTATAGACCCTCAGACAAGATAGACAAGATGCTTCTTCAGAGTTTCAAGCAGCCTTGAGGAGTGCATTGAGTTACCACAGACGGGGATCTTGATGCGCAAAGTCCTCCAGTATGTGACTCTACTCTTCTATCCACTTTTCCTTCCAAGTGTTCTTTCCCTCCACTCACTGTCAACTACTTTATTCTCTTTCAACTCTATCTTCATTCCTGTTTATACTTCATTTTGATTTATTCTTAATTTTGTATCACCTACTATAGGTATCTCCAATTTTAAAATTTTCAGTGTCTATTCTCCCTGTTAGCTGACTCATTCTTACGGCTTCTTGGTACAGTCAGAGAGTGAGCCTCTTTTTTCCTATTGTGCAAAATTTTTCTCATAAGGTTGCATCAACAAGGGTGTGTAGGAGAACAAGTTTAATCACAGAATGACTTGTGACTATGGCAGGCACAGTAATTAGCCATTTTCAGACTCCTGATTAATCTTGTATGTATCTCTTTTACCAATTAAATATTTGTGACTCCAGCCTTGCATGGTGCCTAGTATATATTAAGTGTTCAATACATATTTATTAAATTGAAATGAAACTGATAATGAAAAATAATAAAAGTTCAGTAGAGCAGAAAAGAAAAGAATGAGATAAAATACTTTAGGTTAAAAGAAAGAATTAAATATTTATCTCATCTTTCCTGTATTTACTATATATCAGAGTAACCAAGTAAGTAACCCTAATTAATGAAAGTTCTTCTTTACAAAAAATTCCAAAGAATAAATGTTGAAGAAATGATAAACTTATGAAACCACAATTTTGTCATCCCTAATGAAATAGCAAATTCTGAAGTGATCATAAATAAATGAAACCATTAGAGGAAAGATTTATGAAGAAATTTTCAAAGCAGAAATAAGGCTGTCAGCATTAATCAATGTTAGCATCACCTTAAGGGAATAACCAGATAATGTACTACTGAAGTGACAGAGTATGAAGTACGCACAGTCACTTGTGAAGTGTTCTTTAAAAAATGCACCTGAAATGTTCAGCTGCAGAGAGTATTGCCTATGAAGAAACAAGTTAAGTAGCATCACAAGGATGCAAATAGAATAACCCAGACAGTGGCACATTCTAAAGGATAATGAACATAACTTCTTTCAGAAGTCAATGGTATAAACAAAAAAGGGAGGGGGGAACTTAACTAGTGTGAAGGAGACTTATAACTCATAACAACCACATGGAATGGTTATACCTTATCTGGATCCTGAAACAATGTAAAAATACTGTCTTTAAAGAAAATCGGAAACATCTAATTATGGAACAGGGATTACCTAATACCAGGGCATTACTGTTAATGTTATTCGTTGTGATGCACAAAAGAAAGCCATGACTTTTAGGGATAAATACTGAACTAAGAGAGGATGAAGTGATAAGATATCTGAGTTTGTTTAATATAATTCAGCCAGGAGAAAAAAAGTGAAAACTCAAGAGTACAGATGAAGAAAATATCACAAAATTTTGATAATTGTTGAATTTGAAATATGGATATACAGGACTCTACTGCATAGTCTGTGTACTTTCTAGTAAGATGAACTCTTTCATAACAATTTTTTAAATATAAAATTAACTTGAGGAACCCATAGTGTAAGCAAACAAATCAGCAGCTTTCATACTCTGAACAACATTATTTTCAAAACAGAAAGAACGAAAGGCAAATTCCTGATCAAAGTAGCTTAAACCTAAACTTACTCATTTTAGCAAATCAAATATACTATCTTTAAAAATATGCAATCTGAAGTTGATGTTCCGGCTCATCACATAAACCTTAGAGAGGAGAAATAAGCATATTTTATTCTTGCAAATAGAAAAGACAACCTTTTAAAATTGGTCCATTTTCTACTCAATACATCAAGATTCTTTCTGCTACCTATACTTAATGCAGAGAGAAAATGAGTCAAGACTTCACTGTATGTATACTTTTGGAGAAAACTAAAAGAAATTACACATGATAGTACAATGCATGCAAACAAATGAGATAACAAAATGGTTGAAACATATTTCTGCATATGTTTTGGTCTGCATAACAAAAACAAAGTAATATAAAGTCATGTTAGTTTAAGTAAAATGAGTAAAATTTTCTGAATATTTAGAAATAATTAAGATTTATTACTTTTAGGCACATTTAGTGGACTTTCCCTACATTATATATTTAATTGATATAAATCTAAAGAACTTTCATATCTATGTGTACAACTGCCTGTTGCATGTAATGCTTGCAAGTCACAGACCAAATCTCTGTATATCAAAATGTAAGTCACTATGTACTTCTTTAAGTTGATACTTCCTCTTATATTTCTTATCTCCAATAATGATGCACCTACAAATATAACATTTCAGTGGTCTCTACTTTTTTCCTTAGAACTCCATTCAATGCATTTATTCATAAATATCTTTGGATTTATTTCCTTAATATTTCACAAATCTGGACTTAACTCTCCATCGTCTTATACAAGGCTTTCATATCTACTCACTGGATTACTCCTATAGCCAGGTAACATTTATCTTTACTATCAGAAGAAAGACAATAATAACAGAATGAGAAAAAAGGTTAATTTAAAACAGAAAACAAAACATTGAATAAAATCAAAAGCTGTTTTTTTAAGACCAATAAAATTTATAGATGTTCAGCCAGCTGGACAGGACAAAAGAGAGGAGACACAAAATACCAATACTAAGGGTAAGAAAGGAAAAATCAGTTAAGATTTAATAGGCATAAAGAGGATAATAATAGACTGTCATAAATAAATACATGATAGAAAATTTCACTACTTAGATTAAATGGAAAATTTCCTTGAAAGACACAAACTATAAAAAACAAAGCTGAACAAATAGGTAAAATGAATAGCTTTATATCCAATGAAGAAATATAACTTTTAGTTAAAAAACTTCCTACAACAAAACTCTAAGCCCAGATGATTTTTCCGGTAAATTCTATCAAACACTCAAAAGAAATGGTCCATTTTATAAAAACTCTTTTGGCAAATCAAACTGGAGGAAATACTTTCTAATTCATTCTACAAAGCCATCGTTACCTTGGTATGTAAACTAGAAGAAGACATTATAAAAAAGTAAAACTGTAGAGCAATATCCTCATAAACACAAATGCAAAAATACTTAACCAAAATTATCAAATAAAATATAAAAATATATGGAAAAGATTTCACATCAAAATCACGTCCCAAGAATTATAAGGTTGTCCAAGAAATGCAAGTTTGGTTTGAAGTTTAAAATTCCTTAGTATGATTCATGATACTCATTGTTGAAAAGCAAAATTGCATGATTCTGCCATTATGAATAGAAAAGATATTTGACAAAATCCAACACCCATTCATGATAAAAACTTTCAGCATCATAGGAACAGAACAGAACTTCCTTAACTTGATAAATAATTATCCATGAAAAACATTTAGTTAACAACATTATTCAATGGTAAATGTCTCTATGCTTTCCTTATGAGATTGGGAAGAAAGCAAGAATTCCTGTTCTTCACTAATTTTGATCAACATTGTATTGTAGATTTTAGCCACAGCAATAAGGCAAGAAAAATAATAAAATACATCCAAATTGGAAAGAAATAAGTAAAACCATCTTTATTTTAGACAATAATATAATTTATTTAAATAATTATAAGGAACCTACAAAAAAGTAAACTGAGAAAGGCTGAAGATATGTATTTGTGTGTGTATGTATGTACTATGAACAAAGAATGAGAAATTAGAATTAAAAAAACCATTTAAGATAGTAATAAAAATACTTAGAAACAAATTAACTAAGCACATGCAACAACTATTTACTAAAATGGACAACTGTTGCTTTGAGAAATTAAATAAGACATTAATGAATGTACATACCATGTTAATGGATTATAAAATTCAATATTGCTGTTTTCATTTTTCCCCAAATTGATCTATGTATTTAGTGCAATATTAATCAAAAGTCTAGCAGGTATTTTTCCCACAGAAATTAACAAACTGATCCAAAATTTAAATGGAATTGCAAAGGAGCTAGAAAAATCAAACAATTTTCAAAAACATAAACAAAGTTGAATAAATTTTACTACAATACTTCAAGATATATTATAAAACAACAGTGACCAAGATGTGCAGTACTGGTATCATTACAGATATATAGATTAATGGAACAGAATACAAAAAACTTCAGAATTAGACTCTTACATATATAATCAGTTGATTTTTCACCAGGTTGCCAAAGTAATTCCATGGGAAAATAATATTTTCAACAGTTAGAGTCAAAAAATATACAACTGCATGAAAACAATACCAAAGAAAGTTAAACTTGATTATCACACCATATGTATTAACTTGAAATGGACTGCAATGTAAGATTTTCTAGAAGAAAACTGTGGTGTTGCAAGCTGACCATGGGGATTGCAAAGATATCTAAAACAGAATTCTTAAAAAAATCTTAAACTATAAACAAACTAATCAATAAATTGAACTATTACATTAAAAATTTTTTAAATGCACATTAACTATGCTCTTAAAAAGATACTAGTAAAAAAATGGAAAAGAAAGTTACAAACTAGAAGCATATATTGCAACATTTATATCTGATGACAGATATTTATCTAGTGCAGACCTTTACACCTCAACAATAATGAAATAAATATCCTAACTTGGAAATGGGAAAATGATTTGAGCAGAAATTTCACCAAAGAAGATATATGAATTTGAAATACACAGACAAAAAAATACGGTATCATTAGGATTCAGAAAAGTGCGAATTAAATTATAGATATTATACATCTCTTAGGATACCTAAAATTAAAAAATTTATCAAATCATGTATTGGCATGATATAGCGACTTTGGAAAGCAGTTTGGCAGTTTTAATATTAAATACATACTTGCCACGTAACCCAAGAGAAATAAAAGAGGATGTCTATACAAAGACTTGTAAACAAACATTTATAGTAACCAAATATTTAAAAAATACAAATTTTAACAGATGAATGAATGAACATATTGTGGTATATATCTATAATTGAATACTACTCAAAAAATAAAAAGAAACATATAACGTGGGTGGATATCAAAATAGTTGTAATGAATAAAAGAAGCCTGACATAAAAATGTAGAGAATCTATAATTATATTTGCATGTAATGATAACATTTCAAAATGAATTAATAGTATCAGAAAGCAGTTAAGTTGTTGCCCAGGAATGGTTGTGGAGTGGATGAATTACAAAAGAGGATTAATTACTGGGGTAGTGTATATCTTCATTATTTTAATATAGTGATAATTTTCTGGTTAAATACATATGCCTATGTATTCAAACTATTGAAATTATACTTTTCAAATATGTGAAATTTTATTATATTCAATTATACCCCAATAAACCTATTAGAGAGACAGAAACCTAGAAATAAATCTGAAAATATTTTAGTTAATATTATCTAGTTTCGATTAAATGCTGAAATTTCTACATACATCTAAAATTCATTATAAAGAATTTTGAAAGTTGAGAAACTATTATTCAAATAAATACTGTAGTTTATTAAGAAATCAACAACATGGGAAAAGAAACAAATACTGACTACATGTATAAATTTAATTTATTAATTCGCTCAACAAATATGTATGCCTGAATACATACTAGTCAACAATACAGAAGTTCTTTCCCTCATGCATATATTCAACTGCTACTGTAAACTTGCCAAATTTGAGTAAGCAAAAGCCTACAATGATTTCTCAAACTCATGATAACATTAAGAACTTCACTAAATGATCTGAATCAATAATCATGGATTATACTGAAAGAGATTAAAAAAAATGTCCTATATTTTAAAATCATTCATTCACTTACCTTTGCCTCTAAAACAAAATCCAAGCTTCTTTTAACCTGACATGCCCTTAACATATTGATATGTGCCTTCATTGTTTGATCATGTACATAAGACACATTAACAGAGATCGTTTATTAATACTGCAGACTTCTCTGTCAATTTCAGGTTTTCTGACTCCATAGATTTGGAATTGGGCTCAAGATCTGCAATTCAACTAGTAGTCCATAGGATCCTTATGCTAGTGGTCTGGATTTTTTACTTTGTGAAATACACATTAGCCTAAGTAACCAAGGAGATGATTAATGAAAATGTTACAATATATTATTCAAATGTAACAGATATAAATGAAAATCTACAGTGAAGATCCCAGATGGCCAAATAGGAACAGCTCTGGAGTGCAGTTCTCAGCAAGAACCATACAGAGGGTGAGTGATCACTGTATTTCCAAATTAGTTTTCACTGCCAAAGACCAGGAGATTCCCAGGCTGAAAAGTGCCACAAGTTTCCAGCACAGCTGTTTCAGCCAGTATCGCAGGTTGGTGCACAGAAACTCACACAAATCTGGGCAGCCATTTCAACTGGTGCCTGGAACGCCTGGGAGACAGAGCTGGCCATTCAACTGAAAGGGAGGGGGATGAGCCAGGTAATCTGGCTCATCAGGAACCACCTCCACAAAACAAGCAATCTGCAACACTCCGGATTGAGAATTTCACAACAAGCTAAGCTGGACCCAGGATGCTCCAGCTCAGTGTGGGGAAGGGCATCCGCTGCTACAGAGGCAGTCCACCAATACTAAGGCAGTTGTATCTGTACATCTATAAACAACACATCAAGGAAGGTAACACAGCAGCTGGGCAGAGCCCGTGGCAGCTCAGCAATGTCTCTGCTGGCATATTGTGACTAGACTATCTCCATGCTGGGCAGGGCATCTATGAAAAAAGGCAGCAGCACATCAGGAACTTATAAATAAAGCCTGACCTTCTTAAGTCAGAGCATCTGGGAAAAGACACGGTTATGAGTTCTACTGCAGCAGACTTAAACATACCCTCCCAGCAGCTCTGCATGGAACAATGGAGCTCCCAGCACAGCACTTGTCCTATAAGGGACAGACTATCTCCTCAAGCAGCTCCCCAACCTCCATATACCCAGAGAAACCTCATAAAGGAGAGCTCAGGCTGACATCTGGCAGGTACCATTTTGGGATAAATATAACAGAAGAAGAAAGCAACCCTTACTGTTCTGTAGTCCCCGCAGGTGATTACCAGGCAAACAGGGTCTGGAGTGGACCTCCAGTAGTCCTACAGCAGAGGGGACTGACTGTTAGAAGGAAAATAGAAACAGAAAGAAATAGCTTCAACATCAACAAAAAGGATGTCCACTCAGAGACCCCATTTGAGAGTCACCAACTACAAAGACCACAGGTAGATAAAGCCATCAAGATGGGAAGAAACCAGTGCAAACAGGATGAAAACACCAAAAACCAGGACACCTCTCCTCCTCCAAGGGGTCACAACTCCTCACCAGCTAGGGAATAAGCTTGGATGGAGAATCAAGCTGATGATCTGACAGAAAGAGGCATCAGAGGGTGGATAATAACAGACTTCTCAGAGCTAAAAGAACATGTGCTAACCCAAAGCAAAGAAACTAAAAACCTTGAAAAATGGTTAGACAAAATGCTAACTAAAATAAACAGCTTAGAGAAGAATATAAACGACTGGATGTAGCTGAAAAACACAGCATGAGAACTTCATGAAGCATACAAAAGTTTCAATAGCTGAATCAAACAAGCAGGAGAAAGGATATTGGAGATTGAAGATCAACTCAATGAAATAAAATGAGAAGGCAAGATTAGAGAAAAAGGAGTGTAAAGAAATGAACAAAGCCTCGAAGAAATACAGGATTATGTGAAAATACCTCATTTATGTTTGATAGGTGTACTTGAATGTGATGGAGAGAATGAATCCAAGCTGGAAAACGCCCTTCAGGATATAATCCAGGAGAACTTCCCCAACCTAGCAAGGCAGATCATGATTCAAGTCCAGGAAATACAGAGAACACCACAAAGTTATTCCTCAAGAAGAGCAACACCAAGGCACATAATTATCGGATTCACCAGGGCTGAAATGAAGGGAAAAAATGCTAAGGGCAGCCAGAGAGAAACTTTGGGTCACCCACAAAGGGAAGCCCATCAGACTCACAGTGGATCTCTCTGCAGAAACCCTATAAGGCAGAAGAGAGTAGGGGCCAATCATCAACATCCTTAAAGAAAATAACTTTCAACCTAGAGTTGTATATTTAGCCAAACTAAGCTTCATAAGTGAAGGAGAAATAAAATCCTTTACAGATAAGTGTTTGCTGAGATTTGTCACCACCAGGCCTGCCTTACAAGAGCTCCTGAAAGAAGCACTAAACAAGGAAAGGAAGAAGCAGTACCAGCCACTCCAAAAACATACCAAATGCTAAAGGCCATTAACACAGTGAAGAAAATGCATCAACTAATGGAAAAACATCCAGCTAGCATCAAATGGCAGGATCAAATTCACACATAACAATATTAACTCTAAATGTAAATGGGCTAAATAATGCCCCAGTCAAAAGACACAGACTGGCAAATTGGATAAAAAGTCAAGAACCACCAGTGTGCTGTATTCTGGAAACCCAGCTGACATGCAAGGACACAAATAGTCTAAAAATAAAGGGATGGAGGAAGATCTACCAATCAAATGGAAAGAAAGAAAAAAAAAGCAGGAGCTGCAATCCTAGTCTCTGACATAATGGACTTTAAACCAACTAAGATAAAAAGAGACAAAGAAGGGTACTGCACAATGGTAAAATGATCAATGCAACAAGAAGAGCTAACAATCCTAAATATATATGCACCCAATACAGGAGCACCCAGGTACATAAAACAAATTCTTAATGACCTACAAAGAAACTTAGACTCCCACACAATAATAGTGGGAGACTTTAACACTCCACTGTCAATATTAGACAGATCAATGAGACAGAAAATTAACGTGGATATCTAGGACTTGAACTCAGACCTGGACCAAGCAGACCTAATAAACATCTACAGAAATCTCCACCCCAAATCTACAGAATATACATTCTTCTTAGCACCACATTAAACCTACTCCAAAATAGACCACATAATTGGCAGTAAATTACTCCTCAGCAAATGCAAAAGAATGGAAATCATAACCAACAGTCTCTCAGACCACAGTGCAAACAAATTAGAGCTCAGGATTAAGAAACCAACTCAGAACCACACAACGTCATGGAAACTTAACAACTGACTCCTGAATGTCCATCGATAAACAATGAAATGAAGGCAGAAATAAAGATGTTCTTTGAAGCCAATGAGAACAAAGACACAATGTATCAGAATCTCTGGGACATATTTTAAAGCAGTGTCTAGAGGAAAATTTATAGCAATAAATGCCCACATAAGAAGCGAGGAAAGATCTAAAATCAACACCCTATTGTCAAAACTGAAAAAGCTAGAGGAGCAAGATCAAAAGAACTCAAAAGGTAGCCAAAGACAAGAAATAACTAAGATCAGAACAGAACCGAAGGAGATAGAAATATAAAAAATTCTTCAAAAAATCAGTAAATCCAGTAGCTGGATTTTTGAAAAGATCAACAAAATAGACCACTAGCCAGATAAATAAAAAAGAAAAGTGAGAAGAATTAAATAGATGCAATGAAAAATGATAAAGGGTATATGACCACCGATTCCACAGAAATACAAACTACCATCAGAAATTAGTACAAACAATGTTATGCACATACACCAGTAAACTTGGATGAAATAGATACATTCCTGGACACTTATGCCATCCCAAGTCTAAACCAGGAAGAAGGTAAAACCTTGAACAGACAAGAACTTCATGGCTAAAACACCAAAAGTAATAGCAACAAAAGCCAAAATTGACAAATGGGATCTAATTGAACTTAAGAGCTTCTGCACGGCAAAAGAAACTATCATTAGAGTGAACCAGCAACCAACAGAATGGGAAAAAATTTTTGCAATCTACCCATCTGACAAAGGGCTAATATTCAGAATCTACAAAGAACTAAAACAGATTTACAAAAAAAAAAAAAAAAAAAAAAAAACAACAACAACAAACAAATCCATCCAAAAGTGGGAAAAGGATATGAATAGACATTTTTTAAAGGAAGACATATATGAGGCCAACAAACATGAAAAAATGCTCATCATCACTGGTCATTAGAGAAATGCAAATCAAAACCACATTGAGATACCATCTCACACCAGTTAGAATGGTGATCATTAAAAATCTGGAGACAACAGATGCTGGAGAGGATGTGGAGAAATAGGAACACTTTTACACTGCTGGTGGGAGTGTAAATTAGTTCAACCATGTGGAAGACAGTGCGGCACTTCCTCAAGGATCTAGAAATAGAAATTCCATTTGACCCAGCAATCCCATTACTGGGTATATATGCAAAGGATTATAAATCATTCTATGATAAAGACATACACACATATTTTTATTGCACTATTGTTCACAATAGTGAAGACTTAGAACCAACCCAAATGCCTATCAATGATAGACTGTATAAAGAAAATGTGGCACATATACACTATGGAATACTATGCAGCCATAAAAAGGATGAGTTTATGTCATTTGCAGGGACAAGGATGAAGCTGGAAACCATCATTCTCAGTAAACTGACAAACGAACAGAAAACCAAACAAAGTGGGAGTTGAAAAATGAGAACACATGGATACAGGGAGGTGAACATCACACACTGGGGCCTGTCAGGGGGTGGGAAGCTAGAGGAGGGATAGCATTAGAAGAAATACCTAATGTAGATGATGGGGTGATGGATGCAACAAATCACCATAGCATGTGTATGACTCTGTAACAAACATGCACATTCTATACATGTACTCCAGAAATTAAAGTATAATTTAAAAAATGATTTTTTTAAGAAAAGAAGTACTACCCAGCACCCATGATGAGATCATGATATGTTACAGATTAAGAGGAGATCTTCCAGGCCTAATAGAAGAGAATAAAAGAGCAAAGTCTGTACAGAAGTTAGGAAACACCAAGGCCATCTGAAAGCAAGGGCAGATATAAGAATTAGGTTTGGGGAAAAAGGGAGAAGAAAGTGAAAAAGGCAAACTTAATGGTGATTGCATACCAAAAATAGAACCACTTTCTCCACAATTAGGAAGAATAGTGGGGCTGGGGAAAATTGGTAGTTAATAGGAAGTAAAAAAGGATGAAGACTGAAATACCTGAATTTATTTCTTCTTTAATTGGAGTTTTAATTGGACTCAACATAAAAGTAGACCCCAACTGTCTTGACCAGTATAAAGAATAAGAATACAGTCATTTATCCACAGTAAGTCAAAGACTACTTCACTGTTCTACTTTATAGTTTGTCTAGTTCTGCTAACGTTGCTACCCACAACATTTCAGGTCTAACTAATATTGTCAAGACAACACTCGTTATTAACTAGATTGCAAGTGTCTAGCTAATAGTCTGATATTATTTCGCTTGCATGGTCTTTAATATGTAGGTGTGAAATAAAATCTAAGTAAGCAATATTAAATAGAATTGTGTCTTGGAAATAATCTAATAATTACATCTTTATTTTAGTTGGAAGGAAACTGAGACCCAGAGAAATTTGATAATTTGCCTAAGGTCTCATAGCTAGAGGTATTTTGATAAAATGATGATTTTTACAGTCTTTTCTATAACAGTCATGTATTTTAATTAATCTATCTTGTCTTAGAGACATTAGATTATAATTTGTGAAAACTGACTTGTTTTATTATTTTATTAAGTTTTTAAAATCAATACAAACAACTATTTTGAAAGATTTTTGACAAGTCTTTACTATTAACAAGTCACAATGCAATGTGTTTAACACCAGCTCTTCAAAATTATTTTTAGTTTTTGGGGAGTGTACATTTTTTTCTTTTGAGACAATGGTATAGTTACGAAAGGATCCACAGGAAAAGTTTTATATTATGTAAAAATAAAATCTTGGAAAATATTTGTGTTCATATCCAAAGAATCATACTCTATGCAGCTCAGACTAAACATTTATAATATCATTTAATTGACATTTAGTGAAAAAAGTTTAAAAATACTATTTTTTACAGCTTAATTTTAGAAAAGTTTATTATTGTCATCAGCTCATGCTGTGCTTAAAATGGATGTTATTTAACTTTAGTGGAATAAAATCTATTCATTTCCAAAACTTGGTACTTACTGATTCAGGACAGGAGTGTAGGCAGTTTTATCCTCATCAATAATAGTGACCATCAGTGTAATAAGTTGGGGCCAAAAATCCAAATTCTTTGTGGTTGGTCCCTGATCTTCACGAGGAATGTCCTGTTTCTTACTCTGCTCACAAGTTCACGCAACATGCAAAAGAAAAGATTAAATGGGATGACTTTAGTTAGATGTCACTGACAAAATATCAAAGAAAAAAGATTATGAAAATGAAATTCTAATGTTATGGGAGACAAAGCTGTGAAACTCAGATTTCTTTTCTTCATTGAATGGCATCCCATAAAATTAACTCCCAGTGACCAGGCTTATATTTCTAATAATTTTTAAAATTTTAGTTTAACTTCCATTGCCTTTTTTTTTTTTGGTTCTGGATTAGAGATTTCTCCTCACTCTGACAGTTTGTGACCTTAGGAGTTATTATTGTGGAATACATGCCTTTAATGTGGCTTCTTCCAAGGATGAAGATTGAATTTTGTGTGTGCTAAGATGTGTGCTTGTGTGTGTGTGTGTGTGTGCATAAAACTTATCCTAAATAATTTGCTCAAGGTTACATCAGTGCTAATTACACACGACTGACAGTTGTCTGGTTGCAGAATCAGTACTGTTAAATCCTATTATACATGCTGTATGAATTACCTTGAACTCTCCCTTCTTATGCACAAATTGATCTAGGTAACTAAAATTTTGTAAGTTTGCCGTTTTCTTTTTTCCTTCTTAGAAACATCTTTGAATCTTTCTCAATTTACCACTTTACTCAAAATCTTCAACTCTCATTCTAAAAAGCAGAATGTGACATAGGATAATCTTGATTTATTTTGAGGTTAACAGGGTACAATAATGATCTTGAATGTTTCACATATAAATTTCATACTCAACATATGCAATTCTTTACAACATACAGATAAGTCATTCTGGTCCTTTATTTTGGTGGGTGTTCATCTTAGAGCACTTCTTTTACATTTACTTGTTAAAATTTGGCAAAAAATACAGGCAGAGATAAATTTTCACTTAACTATATGACAATGTTTGCTAAATTATTTGCAAGCTTATAGGTACAGGATATTTGAAAATACCAACTTATGGCTCCAGAAACTCAAAGACTTCAATGTAAAATGAATGTTACATTTTATTTGGCTGAAACTGTTGCCATATCTAATTGCCATGTTTTCTGCTGTGACCAGATCAGCCACCCTGTCTGCTGAATGGTTGTATATGCATATCTTCCAGTGCAAATCATGATATGTAATCATATTTTGTTGAGTTGCCATTTAATTATTATTCTCACTTAACTTGAAAGACAATCCTATAGTGAATTAACTTACTACTAGAGATTTCTAATCATAGACTATAACGTACTTTTAAGACCATATATTTCCTTAGGGTGCATCCAAGAGTTGTTGATTTTACATTTACATTTGAAATGCAACATATGTTAAAACTTGCAGAACTAAAAAAAATAGTGGTTGAAATAAAATACTTCAAACATCTAGAATTAATTATAAGCAATCTCCAAACGGTCTTAAGAAGTCTGTATATATGATCCTTAAGCATAACTTGAAAGTTCTTGGCAAGCTCCCTCTTTCAATTCCTGGAGTATATCAGTGAATCTTTAGGAAGAAATAGGCAGTAATGCAGGCTTACCAATGTCAAGATTTGCTTTTAAGTTAAAACTTTTATTTAAATTTATTTTTATTTTGTGAACAGGATTTTGTTATCACCACAATAATGTAACTATCTGTGCATTATATAAGCTCAACAGATTTCTAAAGGATTAAGAAATCCAGATAACCTGGTGAGCTGTGAAGGTTATAAATAAAACTACTTCTAATGGCCACAGTGGGGAGATATTTGGATTAGAACACTATCATTAATCATCATCAAATGTTTATAGCCAAACTATATGTCTTACATATTTTAAGTAATGTGATTACATGAAAGAAAATTATTATACATGATATGTATAATGTCACAGCTACTTCTCATAATTTTACAGAGTGACATGGAAAGGAGGAGAGACAGAAGCAGTTGAAATATGTATTCATTCCCAAGTTCCTTACCTTTCAAAAACTATACTTCCATCACTCTTTTTTATGACACCAGAAGATTATTGATGATGCTATATTTCACATCATATTATGTTTGTTGCATTAGAATAAATCAAACCGGATGTTGGGAATCACTAAGTTTTTACACAGCACACAATACAATCACAAACCAGGATTTCCCTATTTTAACAGCATATTGTAATAGAATGCATGCTTAAAAGGACGAGGTATAATCCGGTGTACTATAATATTTATTCAATTTCTTAAGAATTACATTTTTCTATGTAAAACTTTTTAATATATCCTAGAAATCTAATAGGGCATTTAACCTTATAATTGGAAAAATTAAGGTTATGGTAGTCGAAATTAAGAAAAACTCATAATAAGTATATTTTTATATTGACTGAAATATTACTATGAATGTTATAAACTAACATTTATTATATCAAGAAAATATAGTAATAATTTTAGCCACTATTATAATAATCACTATAATTATAATTTATTTACTAGGCCATATTTTAGTAAATTTATTTTTGTTATTAAATGATTTATAATTGCATCAAGAAGAGATCAATATATAGAAAGAGCCATTACATGCAAAAGAAAGTATTGAAATAATAAATGACATCTTCCAGTTAGTGAAACTTATACAGTACTTTTAAAACTGCTATAAAATATTTCTGTGGCATTCAATGTATTCCTTCAATAAACACATAATTGTGAAATGCTGCTTCTGAAAAACTGACCAGACGAGGGTTGGGAGGAGACATTTGGTACAAAAATGCAAAGATGGTCTGGGCACGTGAGCTCATGCCTGCAATCCTATCACTTTGTGGGGTTGAAGTGAGTGGATCACCTGAAGTCAGGAGTTTGAGACCAGCCCAGACAACATGGTGAAACCCCATCACTACTAAAAATTCAAAAACTAGCTGGGCATGGTGGCATGCACCAGTAGTCCCAGCTACTCAGGAGGCTGAAGCAGGAGAATCTCTTGAACCTGAGAGGTTGCGGTTGCAGTGAGCCAAGATCATGCCACTGCACTCCAGCCTGGGCAACAGAGCGAGACTCCGTCTCAGTAAAGAAAACAAAAAGAAAAAGAAAAATGCAAAGACGCACTATGTAAATGCAAAAACACATGACAGATGCATACTATATTAAATAATTAGTACTAAAATGTGTATAACAGCATTTGATGAAGTGTGCTTCTCTGTTTGTTCTACTGTTGTATGTTAGTACCACATACTTAAACACACAAAGGCCAATGCTCAAATAACCTAAAAAGCTCTGCTTAAACAAAGTTAAATAAGTTACTTTCAGATTTCCTGAAGCTTTTAACATACTAATATGCATGGTGGTTCTCTAAGATTGTGATTCTCCAACTTTAGTGTATATCAACCTTGCTGGGACAGCTCGCAAACACAGGTTGCTAAGTCCCAGCCCCAAGGTTCCTGATTCAGTAGGTCTAGGGGAAAGTCTGAAAATGTGTGTTGAAAATGCCCTTTCATATAATACTGATGTTTATGTTCCAGGAACCAATTTGAGAACCACTTCTATAAGAGGTAATACTAGAGCATTAATCTCTCAAATGGATTTGAATCTGGTAAAGCCCTTCATTCCCTTCCTGTTCTCCCACCCAGTCATGCAAAACCTTTCACAGGGTAAGTATTCTTCTGAACATGTTGGGAAACAGAAGACTAGAAAGAAAAATGCAGGGTTCAAATCATGAAAAGTTTTGTGTGTCACGTCAAGGAGTTTGCATTTAAACCAAACATGATGAGAACCATTAAAAGATTTTAACCATGGGAGTACTTGGTTACATTTGTGTTCTAAACGAATTGGCAGTTTACTTATTAACGTCTAGAGTTGGAAAGTAAATTATTGGAAGTTACTGACTAATTGGTGAGAAAGAAAAGAGAAAAGGAGGAATCCATCAGGTAATTAGGTAGACCTGCCTGAAGCTTCAAAAGGATTCTGAACCTGTTGATGTAGGTAAAAGAATTCCAGTATATATGCGGCAGCTGAATTATGGAGTAAATGAGATTACACAAAGAAAGAGGAAAACATATGTGACCACAGACAAAACCTTAGGGAAAATGTTTGAAAAAGAATACAAATAAAATTTTGTAAGAGACATAGGTAAAGGAGAGAGGTTCCTGCTGAAATGGAAGAGAATGGGACTCAGAGTCTATGTGGAATCATTAGCTTCAAGCATAAATAAGAATGTGATTTTCTCTGAGTATGATGATTAAAAAGTCTTACAGATAAGCCCTGTTGGTGGCGAGAAAAGTTAGCTAGGAATTTCCTTCCTGAGAGAAGAGGTGGTATGCATTATACTGGAGGAATAATAAAGTTTGAAAAAGCACCTGTAAGGAATGAGAAACAGCCTCGAGTTGGACCCATACGGGCATTGCCAAGTAGTGTGTGGGAGCTTTGGTGACGGTGGCTCTCTGAACTTGTAGTGACACTATACTGGAATATTATGCATTTTCTCCAGCATTGAATCTAGAAATCTAAAACCCAAAATGTTGAATGTGCTACTGGAATATACAATAAAAATAGGAAAGGAGAATAAGATTTAAATATTTGGTGAGAATTACTGAAGTGCTAGAACAAATACATATTTCAGTCTGGAGGAGGGAAGAAAGAAAGGGAAGGGAAGGTGAAGGAACAGATCTAGAGGAAACAAGGAGTGAAAAAGGCAGAAGGACAGGAAATTGTGGTCAGTAGAATACTTGTGTTCAGTCATTCAGATTATGAGAATGGGAGGCAAGAACGGAGATTAGGTGAAGGGCTCTAGAAATGAGGAGGTCTAGGAGAGGCCAAAGGAACTGTGGTATCTCTGAACAGAATTAAAGAATTTGTCTGCTCGTGTGTGTGTGTGTAAGTATGTGACTTTTGCAATGTTCATAGCAAGGTAGCTGTGGTCAAGGCATCTAAGCAATGATTAAAGGTCTTAGCAACAATGTTTGTTGATGCCAAGAATTTGAATAATCAGGACAGGATGGATATAAAGACACAAAAAAAAGAAAACGAGATAGATATAAGTCTGAATATTTTAAAAGGGATAAGCTGTAAAATGTGACAAACGCCCACTAGACTGGACAGGGAAAATGTGGCACATATACACCATGGAGTACTATGCAGCCATAAAGATGATGAATTCGTGTCCTTTGTAGGGAAATGGATGAACCTGGAAACCATCATTCTCAGCAAACTGACAAGAACAGAAAATCAAACACCACATGTTCTCACTTATAGGTGGGTGTGGAACAATGAGAAAACATGGACACAGGGAGGGGAGCATCACACACTGGGGTCTGTGGGGTGAAATATGGGAGGGACAGCAGGGGGTGGGGAGTTGGAGAGGGATAACATGGGGAGAAATGCCACGTATAGGTGATGGGGAGAAATGCCACGTGTAGGTGATGGGGAGGAAGCCAGCAAACCACACTGCCATGTGTGTACCTATGCAACAATCTTACATGTTCTTCACATGTACCCCCAAACCTAAAATGCAATAAAAAATAAATTTTAAAAATGTGATAAATATGTGACAAGATAAAATAATATTAAATCATTAACTAGATAACTCTCATATGATGTTTGCAACTTCTGATTCTAAATTATTGTTAACCTATTCATAATTCTGAGGTAAAGAAATCTTCACTATAGAAGTTCATAGGTTAGAAAAATGGGTCCTCTCTCATTAGTTTTGAGAAAGGAGATCAGCAAGACTTGTTCTCCAAATAAGTGGGGTTATGATCCCACTGATCAAAACAGCATCTGGTCAAAAGAGGTTGCAGTAAAGAAACTAGCTCAAATCAGCTAAAATCAAAATGGGGATGAAAACAACCTCTAGTTACCCTCACTTCTCATTATACACTAATTATAATGCATTGGCATACTAAAAGACACTTCCAGTAGCACCATGACAGTTTACAACTGCCATAGCAATGTCCAGAAGTTACCTTATGTGGTTTAAAGGAAAGGAACCCACAGTCCTAGGAACTCCACATCCCTTTTCTAGACAATTATTTAACATGAAATTAAGGAGTAGCTATAAATCATCTATCTAACTGGTGCTAAATTCACGAGTGCTGCTCTGCCTAGGGGGTAGCTCTGCTTGCCATGGAGCAGCCATTTTCCTGTACTCTGTTGCTCTAATAAACTTGCTTTGCTTCCACTTTACTCTGTTGGCTCATTTTTTAATTCGTTCCTGCACAATTCCAAGAACACTCATTGGCTAGGTCCCAATGTTGGGGTTCACCTACATCAGTTTTAGAAGTAGAATCTAAAGTTTGGGATAGCCAGGGGATCAAGGATCCTTGTGAAGAACAATGTGGACATCTTATCAGCTAGGGAAATATTCTACAGTTACAGGACTGAGAAACAGAATTTCTCTAAGTGTTCTTCCTGAGCT
This sequence comes from Leontopithecus rosalia, assembly GCA_028533165.1. Lineage (NCBI taxonomy): Eukaryota > Metazoa > Chordata > Mammalia > Primates > Cebidae > Leontopithecus > Leontopithecus rosalia. The sequence goes on along the minus strand of CM052655.1, from coordinate 33,283,023 downwards.
AAGGGTAACCTGTTGGAACATTCCTGACATCAGTGGATCCACACTCCTTATTTCTCTCTTCTAGATACTGGTGCCTTCACTGTACTGCCTAATTCTATCTCCATTACTTCCAAAAGCAGCAACAGAATCATCTTTTCAACTCCTACCAATTCGTCTCATTAATAAAAAACCTATTAGCTGTGAAGACTGAACATACAAATGAATAATGCCTACACCATATCTGATAGAACTCTGGCCCACTATCTCTCCATCAACAAGTCTAGAAGGCAAAAGCACAACCTTTGCAGCAACTGACCCAGAATGGTAAGGATTTGGTCAATGGCTGCCAGCTTCCTTATATTTTGCCCTAATTTTTACCAACAAGAGAAAGCCAAATACACCCCCTAAACAAATCACACAGGATATGCCACTTCTATTTAGCTGACTTCTACCTTTCCTATGCTAACATGTTCCAAACACTGAGGCCTTCCACATTTTTTATTTTCAGGCTTTTCCACTTTCCTGCCTGACTTTGAATCTCTGCCAAGTGCTAGTGATGGCAGCTGACTTTATTGCTATGGCAATGTCTGAATAAACTGTCTATTCTCCCTGGGATGTTCTTCATTTATATCCAAACATTAAAGCCAAATAGTATTATTGTCATTTTAGAGATAAGTAAATTGAGGGTTAGCTTAATTTCCACATCCTCTTAACTGAAAATAAAACAAGTTAGTAGCCTCGGTTTCTTTTCTTTAGCCTCATCTCCAAGACCTGGTCAAGTTTATAGACGCAGATGGCAACCATCACCTCACACTAATAATAATGAGCTAATTTTTATATTGAATTATATATCTTGAATGAGAAGAAAAGCTTTCAGAGAACAAAATTTAACTTTGTTAAATGCCTCTGTGCCTCCTGAGTTCTCAACTGCTACAACTGCTGAGCACTCACTCATTTGCAGTTTCAGAATTACTGGCATAATCAAGGTCTAGCTGTAAGTGAATTTCCATTTGATTCCCCCTCCCCACCAGTTTTAGAGCATTCTTTTGTTCTCCTTTTATTGATATATAATATTTTACATATTTATGGGGTACATGTGAGTGTTTGTTGCATGCAAATAATGTGTAATGATCAAGCCAGCGTATTTGGGGTATTCATCACCTTGAATGAATATCATCTTTATTTGTTGTTTGTAAGTATAGTAACCCTAGTTTGCTATGAAACATTAGAACTTATTTCTTGTATCTAACTACATGTTTATATCCATAAGCAACCCCTCTTCATCCTGCCCCCTCACCCTCACCACAATCCACCCTTCCCAGTCTCTGATACCATTCTAGTGTCTATTTCCATGATACGAAGTTTATTAGCTCCCACATATGAGTGAGAATATACGGTATTTGTCTTTCTGTGCCTGCCTTATTGTACTTAATGTAATGACCTCCAGGTCCATACATGTAACTGAAAACAGTATGATTTCATCATATTTATGATCAAGCAGTATCTTACCTATTGTCCCCTTGATGACTACTTAGGTTTGTATCATGTCTTTCGCTAGTACTGAAGGACTTCCAGTACTATGTTAAATGGAAGTGGTGAAAGTGAGTATCTTTCTTTCACCATGGGCACTTAGTTGATTACGTATCTTTCTACTCTTCTTTGTAAATAATGTTGCAATAAACACATGACTGCATGTTTCCCAGTAGTGGGACTGCTATATCCTATGGTAGTTCTGATTAGTAGTTGTACTAATTTACACTCCCACCAACAGTGTGTAAGAGTTCCCTTTTCCTCCTGTCCTTGCCAGCATCTGGTATTTTCTGTCTTTTTAAAACTAAAAATAAAACTACCATGTGAGCCAGTTGTCCCACTACATATATATCCAAAAGATAGTAAATCAGCATGTCACAGAGATAGTGACACTCCCATATTCTTTGTAGCATTATTTACAGCAGCCACGATATGGAATCAACTTAAGTAGTCATCAATGAATGAATGGATAAAAAGCATACATATGTATACACGCAGTGAAATCCTATGTAGCCTTAAGAAAGGAAGTCTCGCTACATGGCTGAACTTGGAGACCATTATGTAAAGTGGATTAAGCCAGGCACAGAAAGACAAATATGATGCTCATGTGTGGAATCTAAAAAAGTTAACCTGATAGAAGTAGATACTAGAATAGTGTTTAACAGGGCAGGGGTAATTGGGGTAGGGTTGGGAGTGGGAGCTTGGAGAGCTGTTGGCCAAAGAACACAAAATTTTGGTTAGAAAGAATAAATTCAAGAGATCCATTGTACAACATATTTACTATAGTTAACAGTATATTGTATTCTAGAGAAATGCTGAGAGAGTAGATGTAAATTGTTCTCACCGAAAAATAATAACGATGTGAGGCAAAGTTTATGTCAATTAGCTAGACTGAGTCATTTCACAAGGTATATACCCTTCAAAACCTCATGTTGTGCTTGATAAATAAATTCAATTTATCTTTCAATTTAAAATCAAAGTAATTTTTAAATCCATGCCAAAATACCTTGAGAAAAGTGTGTATTACAACTTATATAGAGAATGCAAAAGAAACATATTGGAGCCGATATTCACAACTCCTATAAACCAGTGTTCTTCTAAGTCTGGTCCATGGATCTCCTACCTCAGAACCATGTAGGTTGCTTGAGAGAAATACAGTTGATTTTGAGCCTCTACTGTAGACCCACTAAATCAGGATAACTGAAAATGTGGCCCACAAATTTGGCCTTACATACATAGCACACCCCTTATGAAGTCTCATGTTCATAGGAAAAGGTCACTGCTAACTTATAATAAAGTCAGGTAAAAAAAAAGGACTGGCTTTTTAGAAACAAGAGTAATACACTTACTTCTGGGTGCCAGCATCAGTCATAGGTTTGCTAGATTTTGCATTCTGTCATGATAACAAAAGATTTATCATTTGCCTTCACACCTGACAAATTTCCAATTACACACAATTCCCTGATTTTAAGAGGAGGTGAAATATTTTATTAGATATTTATGTAGTATCCTTTCCAGCTGTTGAAAGACTTTGATACCAGATCCTATATAAAACATTGCTTTCAAAATTAACGTCACTAAGATTACTAGTTTTCTTAAATAATATAATAGACTGTTGCAATTAACAATTGAGAACAAAAAAACACACTGAGTAACTAGCAGTCTTACGAGTAATTATCAAAAGCTAAAATTACATTAGTTTGGTTAGAAACAAAACTAGGAATTTCCATGTATTAGAATATTTCAGTTTCATTACAGTAAAATATTCAATAATCTTCACAGGTACCTTTTTTCCTTCTTTATTTTATTTTATTTATTTATTTTTTAATTGCATTTTAGGTTTTGGGGTACATGTGAAGAACATGCAAGATTGTTGCATAGGTACACACATGGCAGTGTGATTTGCTGCCTTCCTCCCCATCACCTGATAAATCTGGCATTTATCCCCATGCTATCTCTCCCAACTCCCCAACCCCTGCTGTCCCTCCCCTACTTCCCCCTGACGGACCCCAATGTGTGATGCTCCCTTCCCTGTGTCCATGTGTTCTCTTTGTTCATCACCTATCTATGAGTGAGAACATGCAGTGTTTGATTTTCTGTTCTTGTGTCAGTTTGCTGTGAATGATGGTTTCCAGGTTCATCCATGTCCCTACAAAGGACACGAACTCATTTTTGATCACTGCATAATATTCCATGGTGTATATGTGCCACATTTTCCCTGTCCAGTCTATCATCGATGGGCATTTGGGTTGGTTCCAGGTCTTTGCTATTGTAAACTGTGCTGCAATGAACATTTGTGTGCATATGTCCTTATAGTAGAACGATTTATAATTATTTGGATATATACCCAGTAATGGGATAGCTGGGTCAAATGGAATTTCTATTTCTAGGTCCTTGAGGAATTGACACACTGTCTTCCACAATGGTGGAACTAATTTACATTCCCACCAGCAGTGTAAAATTTCTTCACATCCTCTCCAGTATCTGTTGTCTCCAGATTTTTTAATAATCACCATTCTAACTGGCGTGAGATGGTATCTCAATGCAGTTTTGATTTGCATTTCTCTAATGACTGGTGATGATGAGCATTTTTTTTTTGAGACAAAGTTTTGCTCTTATTACCCACACTGCAGTGCATGGCACAATCTTGGCTCATTACAACTTCCGCCTCCTGAGTTCAGACAATTCTCCTGCCTCAGCCTCCCGAGTAGCTAGGATTACAGGCATGTGCCACCCTGCCCAGCTAATTTTTTGTATTTTTAGTAGAGACTGGGTTTCACCATGTTGACCGGGATGGTCTCGATATCTTGACCTCGTGATCCACCCTCCTCGGCCTCCCAAAGTGCTGGGATTACAGGCGTGAGCCACCGTGCCCGGCCGAGCATTTTTTCACATGTTTCTTGGCCTCATGCATTGGCAACAAAAGGCAAAATAGACAAATGGGACCTAATCAAACTCCACAGCTTCTGCATGGCAAAAGAAACAGTCATTAGAGCGAATTGGCAACCAACAGAATGGGAAAACATTTTTGCAATCTACCCATCTGACAAAGGGCTGATATCCAGAATCTACAAAGAACTGAAACAGATTTATAAGAAAAAATAAACAAGCCCATTCAAAAGTGGGCGAAGGATATAAACAGACACTTCACAGGTACATTTTAGTCTCAGTATGTCAGAGGTATCCTGACATTTAAACAACCAAAACTGCATTTCAAAGTGTTTGATCACTCTAAGTGGTTTTTAGATTCTCTAAATGGTTCCTTGAATTTGAATAGACTGTACATAGTTAATTAAACTATACATAATAATAAAATATTAAAATTCTGAATATGGAGTTTTAAATATATAAATTACGTAACAGCATGGTATAACAGAAAAATAGTGATTGAAGACAGGATCAAAAACTTACACTCTGATCTCAGCTTACCATTAGTTTATTGCATAAATGTGGGCAAGGAACTAATCTCTTCAAACTCTAGATTCCTAATATTGAAATGATAACACATACATTTATATGCATTTCTTTTTCTGATAATATAGCAAGTATATGTGTTGAATATATTTAAGAGTATGTATTTATCACCATAATAGGTAATATTTACATTTAATTATATTTATGGTATATGCTCTAGTAATGGACAAAGTCCTTAGGATCTAAGAGACATGCATAAGAAAGTTTGTTGAATACAAAACACTACCATTTTAATAAACTAATAGCTGCTCTTTTCTCTTTATGTCAATTACACTTGTATTAAAAAAGAAAAGTACATAGATCATGTCTGGCTGGCATTTATTTTTTGTTTCTGATATCACCTCTTTAAAAGCACTGGTAGTGCTTAGAGCAAAGGTAACAAACTCAGTAGTAACATGATATTTGATTTGAAATACGTGATGAGTTGTTGTACAGAAGACTAAAAGACAACTTGCATTTGTTTTGTGCAGTCAAGAAAATAATACTAATACTTGTGAGTAAAATGTTCAACAGAGAAGATTTTAGCATAACATAATAAAAATGTTCTAGTATCAGATGTCTCCAAATTTAACCGTCCAAGTACCTAGGGGCACCTCAACATAAAAACACCATTTTTTTTCAGACTATGCTGTACCAAAAAAAAAAAAAATTCTCTATATTGTATCTAAAAATTGATTGCATGGCCTGTGAATTTGTTAATATGCATTTCTATGATTATCTGCTGTAACTAAATTCACAGACATGAAAACATAATCCATAAGTGATATAGTCTAAATATGCCCTCCCCATGGTGAAATTCATACACTGACACCTAATCACCAGTGCAATAATATTAAGAGGTGAGGCTTTTGGGAATTGTTAGGTCGTCATGGGGCTGGAGCCCTCAATAAGGGGATTAGTGCCCTTACAAAAGAGGCCTGAGGGAGCTGGTTCACTCCTGCCACATGAGGACACAGGAAGATGGTGCTATCTGTAAGAAACAGACTCTTATCAGACATCAAATCTGCTGGCACCTTCTTCTTGGACTTCCTACCCTCAGAACTGTTGGAACTAAATTTCTGCTGCTCACAAATCACCCAGTCTAAGACAAGTTTTAGGTGCTTCATAGGATATGGATGAAAATATATGGTTAGTGTTTAAAAGAATGAACAGTTTAAAAAGCTCCACATGGTGAGAGACTAAATAGCTGTTCACTAAATCTGTTGCTCCTTTTTCTTGGGTTCTCAGCTAACAAGTGTGGAGGGTGAAGGATAATTTCAAATTATTTGTCAATTCTTCCTTCAAAAGCTATGTCTGTTTTCCTCTCCTTGAACATAGGTGACTTTGACCAACAGAATAGGGCAGAAGTGACCTATGTCTGTTTCCAGGCTGCAGTCGTAAGAAACTGGCAATTCTCAATGCTTGTCTCTTGGAACATCTGCTCTTAAAATACAGCCACCATGCTGTGAGGAAGCCCAAGCAGCCCTATGGGGCTGTAGCTGATTCTTTCTGGAGGCTCTGAGAGAAAATCCATTTCATAATTCTCTCCTAGCACCTGACGGCTGCTAGCCCATGACATTCTTCCATGCGTAGCTGTGTAACGCCAATCTCTGCCTCTGTCTCACACGGGCTTCTCTCTTCAACCCTTGAATTCCTACACTTATCTATGGGAAAATTAAAAATTTCTTTGAAAGGACACAGTTACTACTAAATACTACATGAACGCAATTTGAATGGTATTTTATGTCCATTTCCAGGAATTAAGGATTGTCTTAAAGACAAAAAGAATACAGTCTCTCACTCTAAATACAAAATACTCAAGAAAATGTAGTAGTCAGATGGAGAAAATGTTGTGATTAAAAAAAGGGGAAAATTTGCTGCAAATAAGTGTTTGTTTTCTATTTCTGTGTAAAAAATTGCTACAATTTTGGCAGCTTTGAAAAATACATATTTGTTGTTGCACAGTTTCAGTGGGTCCAGAACTCAGGCACAGCTTCACTGGATCTTTTGCTCTACCTTTCATAGAGCTGAAATCAAGGTATTGGCCGGGGCTGGTGTGTCACTGAGGTTCAGAGTCCTCACACAAGCTCACATCATTGTTGGCAGAATTAATTTCCTTGCATCAGTCGAATTCATGAAAGACTAGAAGAACAATGTATCTGACCTCAGAAAAGGCTAAAGCCCCCTTTTAAAGAGCACACCTGATTAAATCAGACTCACACCATGTAATCTTTCTTTTCATGGATTCACTTCAAACTTACTAATAACCTTAATTATGTCTGTAAAAATCCTTTACCTTTAACATACAAAATAATCTAAATGTGATTTTATATTTGTTGTTTTTGTTTAGGGTTTTTACCCTACTCTGTTGGCTAGAAACAAGACCCAGGTTCTGCCAACATTCAAGGGAAAAGCATTATACAATAGCATTACTCACTGGTGGTTATTTTAGAATTCTGCCTACCACTAAGGGTCAAATTTATTTTAACACTTCATTCAGAGAAAAATGATGTTAAAAATCCAAGTTTATCTTCTGCATGGTAGATTAGAAATTTTGAACAAACCTCTCATTTGATACAACTGAGGTATTGAATGAGAGGCTGCAATTTGTAAACTCTATAACCATGTGGAAAACATCCGAGCATCATCCAGTGAAGTCAATTACACACATATCCTAACTTTCTGTAATTCTACTTACAGGTATATATCTTAGAGAAATCTTGCACTTATTAACCAGAATACATATATAGGACTGTTTAGAGAAACACTGCTTACCATAGCCAGACATCCTCAAACTGGAAATCATCTAAATCTCTGCCATCTATAGAATATATTAGTAAACTGTGGCTTATTTATATAATAAAATTCCTATAGGGCAGTAAAAATAAATGATCAACTCTATCATGGATACTGCAGCGCTCTGCTCAGAATCTCTCCAGCGCTTGGCACCAATCCCTTTGTGATGGCAGCAGTAGCCCATCTGGAGAGGCTACTATGAAGACAACAGCTGCAGCCAGGGAGGTGCAGCCAGGACTGCATGCTCCACAGAGCTAGCAGGAGCTGGGAACAGGCAGAAGCCCCAGAGCCTTCCAAGTTGGAGGGATGGGAGTCCTACCCACCTGGGAACAGCTGCAGACCTGAGCATTCTTGAGCTCAGGGGCCCTGCAAGGCCTCCCTTCCTCTGCAGGCTCAGAAATGCCTGCACCCACTTCCCAGCCTCTTCCTGCTTTTGGTGCCTGCTCCAATTCTGAAGCAAAGTCGAGGCTGAGCCTGGGCACTGTTATGACCTGGTGGTGTGTTTGCACATTGGGGGTGTTGCTGAAATGCCAGCACCCTGCTGCCCTGGCCTCTCCAGACTTTGGGAGCCTAGGAGCATGGGAGGGAGGCTGGGGTTGGGGCTACTGAGGGTGGCTTGGTGTGGGCCTGCAGGTGCCCCTCAGTACAAACAGCCTTCACATATGCATTACTTCCCATATTATAATGCTTTTTTTGTGCTGAGAACACATAAAATCTACTCTCTCAGCAATTTTCAAACATACAACATATTGTTATTAATAACAGTCACATGTTGTACAATACATCTTTTGAACTTTATCCTCATAACTAAAATTTGTGTCCTTTGACCAATCTCCTCTCCCTCAGCCTCTGGTTACCATGACTTTGCTAATAGTTTCGTTGAGTGGAATTATTTTTCATTCCACAAATAAGTGGAAGTAAGATCATGCAGTCTTTGTCTTTCTGTGCCTGGCTTATTTCACTTAACATAATGTCCTCTAGGTTCATACATGTTGATGCAAATGACAGGATAACCCTCTTTTTTAAGGCTCAATAGTATTCCACTGGTATACACATATATTACCATTATTAAGGAGTATTTTATTTCAAAGCTGTAGTAAAGCCATATACAAATCTTGAATATCAAAAAGTTACACATGGAAATAAGATTAGAGAAGCCAAACAGAATGGCAAGTCTTTTAATTATATCACATTAAAACTTTCTGTAATAAAGTTTCTTAACTGCAATAAACTACTAAAGTAAGAACTGCTTCTAAGCCTCAGGCCATTCAAAAAAGTCTTGAGATGAGTTGGGTATCTCTGCTTTATTCACCTTGGGAACTCAATGGGGTGCTATATTGATCACAAGAATGGGTGAAGATAGTGCAACTGTTTAAATGGACCTAAGAGCTTACATTCTATACATTTCCTTCAAATGTTTGATAATCATTCCAGTTATGCAAATGAAATATTAGGCATAAAAAGACAAGTACCACATGATTTCACTAACATATGGAATCTAAAAAAGTTGATCTCATAGAAGCAGAGAGTAAAATGATGGTTACCAGGGGCTGGAATGGTCGGCAGAGGGGGGAGTTTGGGTGATGGGTTGTGGAGACCTTGATTGAAGGATACAAAATTTCAGTTAGATAGGAGAAATATGTTCACAAGATCAATTGTACAACATGGTAATTATACTTAATGAGAATATGTTGCATTCTTGAAAAGTGCTAAGAGAGAGGATATAATCTCACAACAAAAATCATAACTGTTGAGGAAATGCATAAGGTAATTAGCTATATTTTGTCATTCCACAATGTACATGTACTTCAAAATAAAATGGTGTACAGAATGCATATGATTTCATGTCAATTAAAAACTTTTTAAGTTTAAAATTAGTAAAAAATTTATATTTTAATGAAGGATATATTAACTTTTAGAATTATAATTCATTGAGATTTTTTTTAAAAAATAGTTTTATCACATAAAAGAGAAATTCAGATACTTATATCATATTCAGATATTATTTGAATGTAAGAGACCCTTAGTGAAGGTCAAAAAACCAGAAATCTCTCTGGAGTGCTGACTTGTAAACCAAAATCTATAAATAAAAATAAATATGACAACATGTCAGATTAGAAATCCGAATGATCAGCTAGAAAACATCATATTTGTGTTTCATCAAAACTAGTCTGAAAGTCAAGAGGCAGAAAAGAGCAATTCAATGTGAGTTAGCACCGAAGCAGTGGCAGACATGATCGTCTCATGATATAACTGTCAGATTGCTCATTGTCAAGGAAAACTGCTCATTGTCAGGGAGTTTTAGAATTGAAAGGGAACTTAAAAATTTCAAGTCCTGATTTTTCCTAGGCTTAATGACAAGTAAGTATGTTTAATCTATATGTCTAAATGTAGCTATTTCATTATAAGGTATTTACTGATTTTATGTTGTGAACTAAATCACTTGAGGGTGATTCAGGATTCCAAAATTTATCTCAGGGTTAGCAACAGACAGACAGTCCATAGGGCCTTGCTGTTCTTAAAATGACTATTTCTCAGTATTTAACAGCCAGGCTAAAGAGGGTCAAGAAAGGGACTGGATATCTGTTCAATCTGATGCTTTCTGAATAGATGTAGCAAGCCACCATATTGGCTTTTCCCCCAATCTGTGCATAGAAAGAGATGGAAATAGATAATAAAAGCCCTAAGAAAACATTAAGTGTTGTAGGAATGCCAAGTGTTGGCTCGATAGCAGTCCAACAGTATGTGAGTTACAGCACAGAAAAACTCAACGGACACTATTAGATACAACCAATGAGCTCCTAAGAAACCGATGTGGGCTGTTTTTTCCAAATACCCTTAAAAACACGAGCAGAGTATGTAGTCAACACTAAACTGAGGATCCTTGACTAACCAGAGATTCTAATACAGCCAACTCTCATTTTTCTTTTCTTTTTTTTTAATTTTTATTGCATTTTAGGTTTTGGGGTACATGTGCAGAACATGCAAGATAGTTGCATAGGTACACACATGGCAGTGTGTTTTGCTTAAAGATACTAGAAACAGGTGAGATGAGTAACTAGAAAAGCACAGATAGGCCCACATACCCTTTTGGTTTTTCTCCCTCTCTCAGGCGCAACAAAGTTACAAACCATTTTTAGGCATGCAAGTTAACTAATCTGAGTGTCATTTTCTCTTCATTATTTATCCACCCATTGGTGAAATAATGTCAGTGAAATTGTGATAAACAAAATATAGAAAAGATGAACAAATAATCTTTTTAACTAGATAACTCATTTGTAAATAACTAAAGAAAGTCCAGGCTTTGTTCATACCCTACCTTTAATTTTATAGCTGAGAGCATCTAACTGGAATTTCCTTCTGGATTTACAAATTCATTAGATAGATATAAAATTTATGGTGCATTTTAAAAATTCTGTGACTTCTTATTAATGCCTGAATCATTAATTGCAAGTTTAGTGTTGCAGGGGAACAGTGATCTAAATAGTCAATTACCAATTGAATTGGAAATGTGGCTGTTATGCTGGATTGCAATAAGCAAGTAAAGAAACCAAAGGGCTTCAGCAAAGGCAACGCTTTTGTTTCGGGAGAAAGTCTACAAATTAACCTTATCCCAAATAATTACAGTTCAAAACTACCAATAATAACATGAAATTAAAATGCAAAATCTTATTCAACTGATGTCCTCTTTTTTTTTTTTTTTTTTTTTTTGAGATGGAGTTTCGCTCTTGTTACCCAGGCTGGAGTGCAATGGTGCAATCTCGGCTCACTGCAACCTCTGCCTCCTGGGTTCAGGCAATTCTCCTGCCTCAGCCTCCCGAGAAGCTGGGATTACAGGCACGCGTCACCGTGCCCAGCTAATTTTTTGTATTTTTAGTAGAGACGGGGTTTCACCATGATGACCAGGATGGTCCCGATCTCTCGACCTCGTGATCCACCTGCCTCGGCCTCCCAAAGTGCTGGGATTACAGGCTTGAGCCACCGCGCCCGGCCTTTTAAAGGTCTTTGATCCCAGAAGGTCTATTTCTATAATCTAATTGTAGCTATCAAAACACAGGGATGTTTAATTCTATCAATTGTGCTAGCTAGAGAAAATGTATTTTTTCTTCTCATTTTTAACTCTGAAGGATCTTATAAGTTATACTTCATGGAGGAGATGATTCTCATGGTTCTTCCTTTACCAACAAGCTATGGTAGAATTTATCTACAATTGTTTAACATGGTTATGTCCTACCAATATGTTTGCTCTTTGGACTTTGTGAAATAGACTCTTTAGCTCTAACATTTGAAAGGATATCACTGGAATTAATGAGTGCCTACTCTATTTCATTTACTGAAACAAGAGCTTTGCTGTCATGATAGACATGTATTGCAATTGCTTATTTAATCACTGGGTCTATTCTGCTATATGACTGATAGTGCAAATATCAGGCATAGAGCAGACATTCTTGAAATAGTACTTATGAAAATTAACATAAATTAGGTGTCACCATCACCATGTTGTAGGGTGGGGACACTGAGGCACAGTAAAGTTAAACAATTCTCCTTGTATTTTTAATGGTGGTAAGAAAGATCAGGCCACATTGGTTTCTTGGGGTCTCATTGGTTGTACCTAATAGCATTTGTTGAGTTTTCCTGTGTCATAATTTACATGTTGTGGCACTTCTATAGAGCTAACACTTCGCATTTCTTTTTTTTTTAATCTTTTTCTTTTTATTGCATTTTAGGTTTTGGGGTACATGTGCAGAACATGCAAGATAGTTGCATAGGTACACACGTGGCAGTGTGTTTTGTTGCCTTCTGCCCCTTCACCCACATTTGGCATTTCTCCCCATGCTATCCCTCCCCTGTTCCCCCCCGGCTGTCCCTCCCCTATTTCCCCCAATAGACCTCAGTGTGTAGTACTCCCTTTCCTGTGTCCATGTGTTCTCATTGTTCATCACCCGCCTATGAGTGAGAATATATGGTGTTTCATTTTCTGTTCTTGTGTCAATTTGCTGAGAATGATGTTCTCCAGATTCATCCATGTCCCTACAAAGGACACGAACTCATCAATTTTGATTGCTGCATAATATTCCATGGTGTATATGTGCCACATTTTCCCAGTCCAGTCTATCATGGATGGGCATTTGGGTTGATTCCAGGTCTCTGCTATTGTAAACAGTGCTGCAATGAACACTTCGCATTTCTACAGCACTTTTGTCAAGAGAAAAAATATACAAAGCGCCAAGAGTCATTTCATAGAGGCGATAACATCTGATTTAATTATAGAAAGAAGATTAGGTAATTAGAAGGCTTCTATAGAAAAGGAAAGGAATAAAAGAAAACACCGTAATTCTCACTGTAGCAGACAACATACTTCATTGGAGCTATGAACAATTCATTCTTTAGATAACATGACTCTTCAATAGTCAATAATAGTGGCCCAGTGCCATCTATGGCTTAACATGGACCCAAACACATAGGGTAACGAGTCAGTGGTAAGAAATTTTGGCTAGTAATCTCTGAAATGCATGGTTGAGACTAGGGTGAGTCAAGTGAGGTGTCATTGATTGCAGAATTTAAGGGTCAATCATGTATTTACATGACCCTGAAAGCCTCACCCTCCTGGAGCCTAGTTGTAGCCCAGCTGAAGTTTTTTAATAAAATATGAATGTCACTATTTGTTCTAAGTTCCAGAGTTATGTTTTCTAATACAGTAGCCACTAGCCAAATGTGACTATTTAAGTTTAAAATAATCGTAAATAAAGTATAAAATTCAGTAATTCAATTGGTCTAGGTACAATTCAAGTGCTCAACAGTCACATGTGGCTAAAGGCTTCCATATTAGATAAAATATATCTACCATCACAGAAAATTCTATGGGACAGAACTGATTTGGCTCAGTCTACAACCTAAGTCTAAGTGCCTTAGTTTTAACTGAGACTAAGTGCTATAATGGACTCCAGAATTATGCATATGATAAAAGCATCATTTGTTATGCTATAATTTCTTGAATCATTTGCATTATCTGTCTAGAAACTTTTAAAGATTTTTGATTCATTCATTCTATCAGTATGGAGCAGATACCTCATGGAAAGTACTACCTATGGACAGAGGCAAGAAAATGATTCTCAAAGATAAATCAAATTCAGGTTCTCCCTTCAAAGAGCATAATGGGAAAGCTAAGACTTGCAAAAAATAACATTAACATAAAGGGGAAAAAACTCCCAAACAGGAATTAAGGGTGGGGAGAAATTATTTACTGTTAAATCTATCAAGAGTTTGTTATAGAGAAGTTGATATTTACATTGAACCTTTATGAATAGGTAGGATTGCAAAATGTAAATATAATAGCAGGGAGACTACTACATTTATGTTTAAAGGAAAATCTGAGCCATACGTTGGAAGAACTATTTGGTTGGCTTGGAATATAAAGCGTGTAAGGGTTGGCATATTTCTTATGTTTTATTGGTACATTCTGTTCTGATAGCTTCTGAGAAACTATTTTAATATGAATACAGCTTCAAAACTAATAGATTTATATTAATAAATAATCATGTCATTAATCTATCTGATATATGGATAATTAAATTATATAAATCATAAGGTCACTACATCCTCTGAGGTTCAATGACAGTCACTTTTCCTGTGAGAAGCTAGTTGTGGGAGAGCTCAACAATTTCTGGTCTAACTGGCTCTTAAGGAACAGTATCCTGCTCTGCTGTAACAGGGATGTTAGGGCCTTGTAATCACCAGAGGACTGAGGGTATTCCATGCACATAAAGAGCTGTTCAAATATGCTTGCTTTAAAGATAGGTTAGCAATTTTTCAGAAAAATGCTGCATTAACAAAACACCATTCTTTGCCAACATGATGTTTAATAAAAAAATAACTGAGAGCTCTTTTTTTTCCATCAGTAGGTCAGATTTGTTTCTTCCGACAAACCCTGATTTTCTCAATTACTGTCAGTACCCTGGGTCAAAGAGTTAATTAATTTTAAATAATATTACTTAAGAGATATTTACCATTGTAGCACATATACCTTGTAAACCTAAGATATCAAAAATAATAGCCAAAAACTACAGTGGGTTAAATGTATCACATATAGATGGATGTATGTGAGTTCATATACACATTAGCAAAATAGAGTAAAGTTTTTTCAGGTAGGAATGCTTCTTATACTGGGGATTTAAAATTGGGCTGGAAAAATTAATCTCAAGTAAAGCGCAAAGCATGATTAAAATCCACATCTGTAAAGCTATAAGGAAAATCTGAAGAGCGCTGAACATAAATACCCTAAGCTTCCAGCTTTTAAAAAACATTTTGCCATGTTATGGAAATATATCTGTTATATAGCAAGTAGAAAATGCATCACCCAAATTTTATGTAGATGAAAGAGCACAATAAATTCCAGACAACAGAATAATCATAATAAACAGATGCTTTTAAAATAAAAATAAGGCCTCTTCATGTAACCTCTGTTAGATACCATCTTTCTAGATGCTGTATTTTAAAGGGAGTCATTAATAAAAATAGAACATAAAATAATATATCCAAGCAAAATCCCAAATAGCTCTTTTTCTATGGAAAAATTAAACAATCACAAACTCTCCTGGAACACTCTTTCCCAATGTGCTGCAAAGGTCATAAAAGTTAACATTCCAAATGTCTTCAAAATGGAGAACTGAAAATTATATATTTTCCTTCCTTTACAAAAACTTACAAGGTTTTTACAACTGAGTAAGATGAGTAGCCCAGGTACTAAACCTCCAGGAGGAAACAGTACAACTAAAAAAAGTCCTAAAGAATATACGATGTTCACAAAGTGGGACTGTTTCTTGTGTCAAGTTTGTTCTGTTTTTGTTTTGATTGGGGATCAATGCAAGTGAGGAGACTAGGAAATTTGTCACATGAGGGCCAACTAGAAAGACTCTGACTCCTTCATTATAAATTCTGAGTCTCCCAGGACTCAGAGTTAACACATAAAATCATAAATCAATATGGTCTTATATGTTATGCCAGATTCCTAGGTAAGACAAAAGATACCTTATAATTTAAATTAATTTGGGCAAATAAAAACTTTGGGAAGTGATAGATATGTTTATGGTCTTGATGGTGGTGATGCTTTCATGGGTGTATATTTATCACCAAATTTATCAAAAAACACCTTTCCCTAAGGTACTATGAAAATAAGAGGGAGACTTCCAGGGGATACAAAGAACTTCGTCTCCAAAAAGGACCAGCTGGCCAGAGAGGAAGAGTTATACAGAGAAAAGGATCTCAGTGGGGAGCTGGCATTCAGCCAACACAGGAACAGAAAGGACACAGGAAAAGACTGAGAGGACCATGAAAACAGACCAAGCCTGCGGCTGAGTTTGCAGCTCTGCAGATCTGATGGGAAGAACTTTCATTCTCTAAACAGCAAAAAAGAAAAAGTCTGTCAAAACTGAAAGGGCAGTTGAGCTGTATAATCTTAGATTCTTTACAATCTAATCAGAGCTGTTGCTGTAGACACAGTGCTAGCATCAGTATCAACATATGGAAAAGCATTCATCTGCATAGCGGTTATGCCCCAGTTTGATTGTTTTTATATCCAACTACGAGTAGCTCTAGCATATTATAATTAGACTCATTCATAGTTTTCTAATTCACATTGCTACGAATGAGAATCAATCACTAGATAAGTGTGTTACCGGCAATATCTAGACACAAATTACATTCAATAAGCTTCGTTAAGTCATTTAATGGGAATGTCTTAAGTACAACCAGTACTATATTACACTTCTAGTGGCCTAACATGAACGTTAAATAAGGGATCGCTATTTTCCACAAAGGTTTTCGATGTCTTTTTAAAAAATTATTATACTTTGAGTTCTGGGGTGTATGTGCAGATCATGCAGGTTTGTTGCATATGTATACATATGCCATGGTAGCGGTTTCCTGCATCCATTGCCCCATCATCTACATTAGGTATTTCTTTCTGCTAATGCTATCCCTTCCCAATCCCTTCATCCCCTGCTATTCCTCCCTTACTCTCCAACCTCCTAGGCTCCAGTGTGTGATGTTCACCTCTTTGTATCCATGTGTTCTCATTGTTCAACACCCACTTATGAGTGCTTGCTTTTCTGTTCTTGTGTCAGTTTGCTGAGAATAATCATTTCCAGTTTCATCTATGTCCCTGCAAAGGACATGAACTCAAATTTTTTATGGCTGCATAGTATTCGATGGTGTATATGTGCCACATATTCTTTATCCAGTCTATCACTGATGGGCATTTGGGTTGGTTCCAAGTATTTGCTATTGTGAACAGTTCCACAATAGACATACGTGTGCATGCATCTCTATAGTAGAAAGTTTTATAATCCTTTGGGCATATATCCAGTAATGGGATTCATGGGTCAAATGATATTTCTATTTCTAGATCCTTGAGGAATTGCCACAGTGACTTCCATGATAGACGCCAACAAACATATAAAAAAAATGCTCATCATCACTGGGCATTAGAGAAATGCAAATCAAAACTACATTGAGGTACCATCTCATACCAGTTAGAATGGTGATCATTGAAAAATCTGGAGACAACAGATGCTGGAGATGATGTGGAGGAATAGGAACACTTTTACACTGCTGGTGGGAGTGTAAATTAGTTCAACCATTGTGGAAGACAATGTGGTGATTCTTCAAGGACCTAGAAATAGAAATTCCATTTGATCCAGCAATCCCATTACTTGGTATATATCCAAAGGATTATAAATCGTTCTATTATAAGGACACATGCACACGAATGTTCATTGCAGCACAGTTTACAATAGCAAAGACCTGGAACCAACTCAAATGACCATCTATGATAGGCTGGACGGGGAAAATGTGGCACATTTACACCATGGAATATTTTACAGTCATCAGAAATGATGAGTTCGTGTCCTTTGTAGGGACATGGATGAATCTGGAGACCATCATTCTCAGCAAACTGACACAAGACCAGAAAATGAAATACCGCATGCTCTCACTCATAGGCGGGTGTTGAACAATGAGAACACATGGACACAGGGAGGGGAGCACTACACACTGGGTTCAGTTGGGGGGAATAGGGGAGGGACAGCAGGGGGTGGGAAGTTGGGGAGAGATAGCATGGGGAGAAATGCCAGATATAGGTGAAGGGGAGGAAGGCAACAAATCACACTGCCACGTGTGTACCTATGCAACTGTCTTTCATGTTCTTCACATGTACCCCAAAACCAAAAATGCAATTAAAAAAAGAAGGAAAAAAAGATAACTAATTTAACGCTCACCAACAGGATAAAATCATTCCTATATCTCCTCTCTAGCATCTGTAGTCTCCTAATTTTTTAATGATTTTTTAACTGGCATGAGGTGGTATCTCAATGTGGTTTTGATTTGCATTTCTCTAATGAGCAGCGATGATGAGCTTTTTTTTCCATATGTTTGTTGGCTGCATAAATGTCTTCTGAAAAGTGTGTGTTAATATCCTTTGCTCACTTTCCAGGACATAGGCAGGGCAAGGACTTCATGACTAAAATACCAAAAGCAATGGCAAGAAAAGCTAAAATAGACAAGTGGGATTTAATTAAACTCAAAAGCTTCTGCATGGCAAAAGAAGCTATCAATAGAAACTATCAATAGAACCAGAAACCAACAGAGTGGGAAAAAGTTTTTGCAATCTATGCATCAGACAAGAGGCTAATATCCAGAATCTATGGAGAGCTTAAACAAATTTACAAGAAGAAAACAAACAACCCCATCAAAAGGTGGGCAAAGGATGTCTAATTTAGATTTGTGTAAGTTTGCTCCAACAAAAAAAGTCACTAAAGTGAAGGCTTACTGTCCTTCACTAAAAGTATAAATTGTCATCAGCTCAGTCAGTTTACAAAAGAAGCTGCTACTTAAAAGATGATTCTAAATTGAATTTAAATGTGTAGAAAATGACATTAAGCCCCAGTAGCTCCTTAAATCTAAGAAAAATGAAATTGAATTGAGACAAAATCTGACATCTCTGGTCTGTATTGTTGGCTACCATTTCACTCTCAGAGCAGCTATGAGTGTAATTACTTACAAATAAAGTATGACTATCTCAAAACTTAAGCTATTTTCATGCAATTAAATTTTTATTTTGGGGAGTCATTTTCTGTCTAATAAATACCTAGGTGACCACATAATTCATCTGGGTTCAGCTACATCATATAATATATTAAATGTCATGATTTGTAATCTTCAACTATCAAGACACATGCATTTTTTTTACCATTGGATTTCATTTTTTTTCTTTCATACTGCATCTATTAAGCAAAAAGCTCATTTCATCTTGTTTCTGTTCTCCAGTGATATGTAAAGGTCAAGCTAGAGTTTCCAATCAGCACTAAATGACTAGGGTGCCTATAAAGAGTTGACATAATCCACCTCAAATTAAAAAGAAAACCATGAATTTTAAATTTGCATTTATGCAAATGTATGACACTTGTTGGGCTTTTTAATATACCGAAAATTGCTTTTTAGTTCCTTTTACTTTTTAAAAATACCTGTGATAGCTCAGGATCCTAAAAATGGAAACCCTTATTTAAGACATAAGACTTTAATCTTTCTGTATGCATTATTTTTATTCAATGTACACCAAAAAATGGTGCATATTTTTGTAAATGAATGCTTTAGCAAGAGAAAATAGGGAAATTTAACACAGACAGATTACACAAACAGTCTGTTGTTATAGCTGTTCTCCTTGCTTCCTGTCTCACCCCTCCAATTAATTCTCAATTCTGTAGCCAGATACACTTTTATAAACAGAAATCTGATCATGTCATACCCCTGCTTAAAATTCTTAGTGGCTCCACATTTTCTTCAGGACAAATCTAAACCCATTAACTTGGTTCAGAAAATATCTCTTTTCTTCTTTAGCCTTATGTGTCACCAGTAAAAGGAAATAATTTGCAGTCTCTATAACTTTCACTATTACTACTATCAGATGACTTGTGGTATCTTCACCCTTGATAAAAATCTCATGATTAGGACTGGGTGTGGTGGCTCACCCCTGAGGCAGGCAGATCACCTGAGTTCAGGAGTTCAAGACCACGCTGACCAACATAGCAAATTCCCATCTCTACTAAAAATGCAAAAATTAGCTGGGCATGCTGGCATGTGTCTGTAATCCCAGCTATTCAGGAGGCTGAGGCAGGAGAACTGCTTGAACCAGGGAGGCAGAGGTTGCAATGAGCTGAGATCCTGCCATTGCATTCCAGCCTCAGCAACAAGAGTGAAACTCTCTCTCAAAAACAAAAACAAACAAACAAGCAAGCAAACAAACAAACAAACAAACCCTCATCATTAGCTTAGCACTGTGATTCATTGTGGGTGCTTCAGTTTTCAACTCTGAAAGGCATCAACCCTCTCCCACCTCTCAGATTTTCCAACTGTGGGACTTTTATCTGTAATAATCCCTCAGGTCCTTTGTCCATCACCATGCCCCATCCTTCTTTACCCTAACATACCCTTCCCACTTAATTTGCCTATTTTTTATATGCCTTCTTCTCATCCTAAAAGCCTTTCATGATCTGTCTATCCCTAGTGCATTCATTATGTGAGCATCCTATGTGCTCACAGAACAGTTTTTTTCTCTTACAGCATTGTCCACATTTTAACTGTCCCTTTACTTGTCTTAGTCATACATTATATAGGTGATTTTCAATCATTAGAGTGCACCTGGAGGACTTGTTTAAATACAGAATGTTGGACCCGACTCTCAAGAGTTTCTGATTCAGTAGCTATTGAGTGTCTCCTAAGGATGTACATATCTAAAAGTGATGTTATGGTTCTATAGCTCCATTTTTATGAACCTGGAATAGAAAAAAAAACTGAGAGAAGTTATGTCAGCAAGATGGTGGAATACAATACTCCCTTGTATTACTACTGTCACAAAAATACAATTTTAAACGATTCAAAGACAAGAATACCACCCTGAATTCAGCAGAATTCCAGGGAGTAGTGGAGAAATCTCTTGTACTGACACAATCAAGAGAAGCCATGACCAGTAGGAGAAATAGTCATTTCAGTGTGTGCTACTTCCTCCTCTAAGCTGGTATAACACCATTTGCAGAGAAATTTCCTAGCCCTGTGGTTTATGAAATGAGAGTAGAGTGTTGGATGTAGACATTCAATCACCTACTGGTCTGATAATCTTCATGGGAAGCCAACTCCAGTTCCATCCCACTGGAAGCACTGGGAGTGCTAGGAGGGCTCAATCACCAGGTTAAATAGGACCAAGAGCAGGTCTCTTATCACAGTGCCTGGCACACAGAACTTGGCAGCTATTCTTCTTTCTAACCAGCATGGATGCCACACTAGGGAGAAGGGGTGGAGCCATAGAGCTCCAATAGATAAAATACACAGGAAGGCCCAAAACCCTGGCCACATTTTTTACAAACCCAGATGCTCATGTGAATCTTTGCCTTGGCTAGAAAAAAGTAAAATGTTAGAATTAAGATTTGGTGCCACTTAATAAGGTCTTCATCAGACCAAAAACAATAGCAGGGCAACAATATAATTCTGGCATAGGATTCAAATCCGTGTGTTCTCTATAAGTCTTCCCCACATAGGGAAATAACGGCAGAGCAGCAATTCAGTTCTGGTGTAGCATTTAAGTTTCAATGCACAGTATAAGTCTTCCTCAGACCAGGAAAGCAAGGTAGGGCAGCAGTTCAGCAACAGTGTATTGTTTTAGTTCCATGCTCACTATAAATCCTCCCCAGAACTGGAAGCAAAGGATTAAGTTTTGGTACTAAGCAGTAAAGGTCTAACACCACCAAAGAATACTGCAAAAGTTGGTCAAGGTGGCTGTCTTCTCAAATGTACAGGCATCAATGTAAGGATTGTTAAACTTAAGGAAATATGACATTACCAAAGGAAAACAAAAAAGCTTTAGCAATGGGCAAAGAATTGAAGATCTATAAAATGACTGTCAGAAAATGCAAGGTTATCTCCTTAAAGAAGTTGAGGGGGATCAGAAAAAAATATGAATAGAAAAACTAATAAAATTTGGAAAATAATCCAATAATAAAATGAGAAATTTGACAAAGAAATAGTGTCTACACAAATAAAAACACACCAAGTAGAAACCTTGAAAGTGAAGAATACAATACTGAATACAATAAATAGAGAATACAGTAACTGATCTGAAAAACTCATTAGAAAGCTTCAGCAGTAGACTTGAACAAAGAAAGGAAATAATTAACAAGCTTGAAGAGAGACTATGTGAAATAGAAGATAAAAGAAAAAAAGAATACAAAAGAGTAAAGAAGACCTATGAGAATTATGAGACACCATCATGTGAATTAAGTTCTGCAAAATATTAATAAAAATTCCTGACAGAGAGGAAGGGAAAAGACCTAGAAATCATAGTTAAGGAAATAATGGCTGAATATTTCTCAAATCTGGTGAAAGATGACAGTATTTAGATACAGTAAACACAGAGATCACCAACCAAATTTATGCCAAAAAGGAATTTCTCAAGACAAATAATAATCACATTATCAACCAAAGACAAAGAATATTTAAAACAACAAGAGCAGGCTAGAAGCAGTGGATCATGCCTATGATCCCAGCACTTTGGGAAGCTGAGGTGGGTAGATCATGAGGTCAAGAGATCAAGACCATCCTGGTCAACATGGTGAAAACCCATCTCTACTAAAAATACAAAAATTAGCTGGGCATGGTGGCGCACACCTGTAGTCCCAGCTACTCGGGAGACTGAGGCAGGAGAATTGCTTGAACCCAGGAGGTGGAAGCTGCAGTGAGCTGAAATCACACCATTGCACTCCAGCCTGGGTGACAACAGTAAAACTCCATCTCAAAAAAAGAAAAAAAGAAACCAGCAAGAACAAAGAACTATATCACATTCAACAGAGCCCCAGTACACCTTTCAGAGGATTTCTTAGTGAGTATGAAATATGGTATTAAAAGTGCTGATAGAAAAATAAAACCAAAATCTGCCAACCAAGACTACTGTACCAAGCAAAGCTATCCTGGAAATATAGAGGAGAGAGAACTTACCCAGGCAAACAATTCCTAAGGAAATTCCTCAAACCTGACCTATCTTATAAGAAAAATGATAAAGAAAGTTCTTTGGCTAGACGTATGCAGAAAGTTGAAAGTGGATCCCTTCCTTGCACATTATACAAAAATTAACTCCAGTTAGATTAAAGATCTAAACATAAAATCTAACACCATAAAAACACCATGATGTTGCTAACAGCAACATCATTTAGGACATAGGCATAGGCAAGGATTTCATGACTAAAACACCAAAAGCAATGACAAGAAAAGCCAATATAGACATATGGGATCTAATTAAACTTAAGAGCTTCTGCTCAGTAAAAGAAACTATTATTAGAGTGAACTGGCAACCAACAGAATGGAAAAAATTTTTGCAATCTACTCATCTGACAAAGGGCTAATATCCAGAATCTACCAAGAACTTAAACAAATTTACAAGAAAAAAAAACCATCAAAAAGAGGGTGAAAGATATGAACAGACACTTTACAAAAGACATTTATGCAGCCAACAAACATATGAAAAAAAGCTTATCATCACTGGTCATTAGAGAAATGCAAATCAAAAACACGTTGAGATACCATCTCATGCCAGCTAGTATGGCAATCATTAAAAAGTCAGAGACAACAGATGCTGGAGAGGATGTGGAGAAAGAGGAACACTTTTACATTGTTGGTGGGAGTGTAAATTAGTTCAACCATTGAGGAAGACAGTGTGGTGAATCTTCAAGGACCTAGAAATAGAAATACCATTTGACCCAGCAATCCTAGGACTGGGTATATGCCCAAAGGATTATAAAATATTCAATTATAAAGACACATGTACATGTATGTTTACTGTGGCACTGTTTACAATAGCAAAGACTTGGATGTCCATCCAAGATAGACTGGATAAAGAAAATGTCCATCAAACCCAATTGTCCATTATTAAAGATAGACTGGATAAGGAAAATGTGGTACATATATAGCATGGAATACTATGCAGCCACAAAAAGGATGAGTTCATGTCCTTTGCAGGGACATGGATAAAGCTGGAAACCATCATTTTCAGCAAACTGACACACGAACAGAAAACCAAATACCGCATGTTCTCAGTCATAAGTGGGTGTTGGACAATGAAAACACATGGACATAAGGAGGGGAATATCATATACTAGGGCCTTTTGGGGGATTGGGGGGCTAGGGGAAGGATAGCAGGGGGTGGGGTTTGGGGAGGGATAACTTTAGAAGAAATACCTAATTTAGATGACGGGGGGATGGATGCAGGAAAACATCAAAGCATGTGTAGACCTATGTAACAAACCTGCACATTCTGCACATGTACCCCAGAATTTAAAGAATAATAAAAAACAAAAATTAAAAGATGACATAAGGAAAAAAAGTAGCTTTGCTTATATCAGATAAAATAGACTAAGTTAAGCATGGTTAAAAAAAAAAGCAAGGAAGGCAATTATATGATGATAAAGGGATCAATACAGCAAGAAGATACTCTGGAGTTCA
Source organism: Leontopithecus rosalia (assembly GCA_028533165.1). NCBI lineage: Eukaryota > Metazoa > Chordata > Mammalia > Primates > Cebidae > Leontopithecus > Leontopithecus rosalia. Next base: position 33,258,726 of record CM052655.1, on the reverse strand, counting down.
CAGCATAACATAAATCCTACAAGCTATAAACTGATACAACTAACAATGTGAACTTATAAAAAAGCTAAAGAAATTTAAACAAAATCTAAATAAATTATATTTGAATCCTTTATCATGACAAAGTGCAATTTCCTTAAAACAGAACGAGGTCCTACAGATCAAAATACATAAATCAATAAAAAATGAAAAAAACTTTAAACATTGTAATACCTTTTTAATAAACAAAAATGTTTACACTTATCAACAGTGAGAGAAATAAAAACTGACACTCCTCAGCAATAAGTTTTTATATCTATGAAATCTGTAAAAACTATTAAGACAATGACTATGGTCTGAATGTTGTGTATCCCATAAAATTTATATGTTGCAGTCCCAATACTCAATATGATGGGATTAAAAGTTGGGACTTTTGGGGGTGTTATCAAATAATAAAAGCTTTGCTCTCATAAATGAGATCTGTGCCCTAATAAAAGAGGTTCAAAGTTGCTTTGTCACTTCTGTCAGGTGAGGTTTTAGCAAGAAGTCACTATCTTGGAAGCCGAGCACATATTCCATGAGACACTAAATCTGCTGGCATCTTGATTTTAAACTTCCTAGCTTCTAGAACTGTGAGCAATTAATCTCTGTTGTTTATTAATTACCCAGAGTAAGGTATTTTTGTTATAGCAGTGCAAAAGGACTAAGACATCTTTGATAGAACAGTATATGGACAAGGTATGGAGAAAAGGCACTTTGAGAGATTGCTGGAGGGACTGAAAATTAATAAAACCCCTTTGCAGGTCAGTTTGCTGGAATCTCCTGAAATTCCAAATCTACATGACATTTGTTCCATCAATCAACACCACATTTTGAATTTTATTTGATACATACCTTTACAAGTTACAAAATTATGTTTTCATTGAACAACAGTAAAGTTGAGATATTCCTTGAGTTGGAAATGCTACTTTGGTTTGTACATCCTTGTTCCTCTTACTATATGGGAGGGAAACCTATTCCAGGAGCTATACTAACCAAAAAGCAAAGGACAATGAAGTATATTTCCAGCAATTTGTATAGGGCCTCGGTGCCAACTTTAATTGCAAAGCACATTCCAATGCTTCCAAATACCCAGAAGATGCTTTACAAATAGATGGAGACTGACAGCATATGCATTCCATAGTAAGCCTAGTGGGTCCAGCAACTATGTATTTTGTGTGTTACAATCTCCTCCTTTTTAATAAAGCTAACAGAATCAGTAGAAGCAACAGTGAATAAAAAACTGTTTGTATTTCAGTGCATGGTGTTACAGCACAAACTCCTATCTGGTCAGTGAATTTAGCACAAAAACAAGGCAGGTATTGATGGAATAAAGAAAAGGAACGTCTCCTGAATACCTATGAGTAACATGATTCACAAACACTCTTTCATTTAATTCTCACAGCAATTCTATGAGGTAATTACTGTTATCACTTTTTTAATGAAAATATTGAGGCTTAGAAGAACAAAGTAACTTATCCAATAGTCAATAGCTTCCTAATCGATGAGAGCCTGCATTTGAATACAGGTGGGTTTGATTTCAAAGTTGCATCTCTTCCTAGCTACTACTTGCCAAAATGGAACAAGGTATTTGTTAACATGAAGCAGGCAGGACAACCAATTTTTCCCTAGGAATTCTAAGAGCTATTTCCAGAATCAAAGAAAAAGAGTCTAGCTCCTTCATCCTGGCCCAGATACAACTCTGCTTTTTCAATTGGTTGGTGTCCTTCAGGTTTTTATGGAACTCCTTTCTGTATGAATCAGTATAGCTACAGCAAAAGCCAAGGACAGAACCCCAGGAGTTCCAGGGTTTACAGGTCTGGAAGAGGAGGGCACTTGGCAAAGAATCCAAAAGGGAGCCATCAGTGAGGTCAGAGGAAAGCAGTAAGAGTGGCAATTAGACATTTCAAAACTAAAGTGTTTTAGGAAAGATGAAGTGGCCAACAGTAACAACTGCTTCTGATAGGTTAAGTAAATGAGGCCAGATAATTGAACATTGGTTTAGGCACAGTACAGATGAAAGAGCTATGAAGCAGAAACCGAATGAAAGTAATTCTATCTTACCTCTTGGCTGGGATGGAAAAATGCCAACTGTCCATAAAATTCTAGTTACTACTACACTGGGATTTTAAACGAAAGTAAGATGATGTTTTGTTTTGTTTTACTGATTTATTTATTGATTGACTGGAACATTTCCCTGGTCTTTCTAGGAACACATTTCCAGAATTACCACTTCCAGCAGTGTCTGCCTGGACATACTTCTAATAGAAACCACATTATTTTAAATTCTATTTTTCCCTATATCCAAGGCTATGATGGGTTTTTATTTTACATACTATAATACTACAATATATTTTTCCTTGTCTGGCATCTGACACAATTTTAGTAATTGGTCTAATAATTTATTTAATGTCTACCTCCCTGGCTGGAGTCCCATGAGAATACTGACTGTATTTGTCTAGTTCATTGCTCTTTCTCTTATTCTTAGTGTTTGGTACACAACAAGAAGTCAACAAATTTTCATTATTTCATATATGAAAGTAAATGAGTTACATTTAAATCCTTTTACCCATATGAGACAGAAAGTGCAAAACCAATCTTCCTCCATAATGTTTAATGCTTCCTCTTGGACATTTTCCCCACTGCTGAAAAAGAATATCTCAAAGATAGAGCTTTTCAATAGACAAAACTGCAAAATCACTAAAACAGGATGCACAAACTGCATTCTTAGTAGAAAGAAAGCAGAAACTGGACCCCTTCCTGACACTTTACACTAAAATTAACTCCAGATGAATTAAAGACTTAAACATAAGCCCTAACACCATAAAAACCCTAGAAGAAAATGTAGGCCAAAACATTCAGGACACAGGCATGGGCAAGGACTTCATGACTAAAACACCAAAAGCATGGGCAAAAAAACCCAAAATAGACAAATAGGACCTAATTAAACTCCAGAACTTCTGTACAGCAAAAGAAACAATCATTAGAGTGAAATGGCAACCAACAGAATGGGAAAAAATTTTTGCAATCTACCCATCTTACAAAGGGCTAATATTCAGAATCTACAAAGAAATAAAACAGATTTACAAGAAAAAAACAAACCCATCCAAAAGTGGGCAAAGAATATGAACAGACACTTTTCAAAAGAAGACATATATGAGGCAAACAAACATATGAAAAGATGCTCATCATCACTGATTACTAGAGTAATGCAAATCAAAACCACATTGGGATACCACCTCATACCAGTTAGAATGGCGATCATTTAAAAATCTGGAGACAACAGATGCTGGAGAGGATGTGGAGAAACAGGAACACTCTTACAAAGTTGGTGGAGTGTAAATTAGTTCAACCATTGTGGAAGACAGTGTGGCAATTTCTCAAGGATCTAGAAATAGAAATTCCATTTGACCCAGCAATCACATTACTGGGTATATACCCAAAGAACTATAAACTGTTCTACTATAAAGACACATGCACATATATATTCATTGCAGCCTTGTGTACAATAGTGAAGACCTGGAACCAACCCAAAGGCCCATCAATGATACACTGGACAGGGAAAATGTGGCATATATACACCATGGAGTACTATGCAGCCATAAAATATGATGAGTTCATGTCCTTTGTAGGGACTTGGATGAATCTGGAAACCATCATTCTCAGCAAACTGACACAAGAACAGAAAATCCAATACTGCATGTTCTCACTCACAGGTAGGTGTTGAACAATGAGATCACACGGACACACAGAGGGGAGCATCACACACCGGGGTCTGTTGTGGGGACACCGAGGGAGAGACAGCACGGGGGTGGGGAGGTCATGGAGGGATAACATGGGGAGAAATGTCAGATGTAGGTGATGGGGGGATGGAGGCAGCAAACCATATTACCATGTGTTTACCTATGCAACAGTCCTGCATAATCTGCATATGTACCCCAGAACCTAAAGGACAATTAAAAAAACATACTTTAAGCAATAGTAACAAAATTGAACACCTCTATAGAGAGCCATATAGAATATTTCAGGAAAATAAAATGCAGTATAGAGAATAAAGAAAGGGACCAATGTATTTCTTGAAAAGATTCCATTATTCAATAGCTTGTTCTGGAGATCTCAAGGGGAAATTGGATTACTGGATTATTACCATCTACTCTGTCTTTGCTAGCCATCTTTAAGTTACAGTGAAAATACATATATATGCCAGAATTTAACATAACTAATTGCTGTATTTTTTATGCCTTCTGTTTGATACTATTCTGACACATTAGGAACCTTAGAAGAAACATGCTACAAGACTTTTAATAAAAGAGACTATAACTAATCAACACATTAAATGCCATTTTATTAATGTAACACCATTTTATTCCTGTGATTTTGTTGCTGGTGATGAATCAAAACAATTATGACCAGTAATATGCTTCAGAGAGGATAACCTGACTTACTCTTTCTCTTTTTTTCTCTCTCTCTCTCTAAATGTATATATATTAATATATAACTATATTTACATTTAATTTACATATAAATGTATATATAAATGTTATATATTTCTAAAGCATAATACATAAAATCAAAACTATAAGAATAACTATATCAATATTTGCTGGAAGGCTGAAAATAGTAATTAAAATTACATTCAAGTTAACTGTATAGAGAGCTTTTTAGATGGATTAGAGTTCCTGACCTGTTTTAAAATTTCACATTGAACTTTTAGCCCAAGGTTTCAATTAAATCACTGAGTAGATGATATTTTAACTTTAATTCTACCTCTCTATATTTCTCTCCTTTAATTACTTATATGCTTCACTAAGTGTCAACACATCCTGATTTTAGAATCAGAGTTCTACAACCTCTGAAGTAGAGATAAAAGATATTACATTATTTTAGATAGGAAAACAGTGGCTACTGAGTTATTTGCTATTCTTTAAAATTAGTAATTTGTAAAACTAAAAGTATAAATGAAATCATATAGTTTTGATTCACATGAATTATGAACAAAAATGCCAACAATTATATCCACTATCTAGGGAATGGCTAGTATATATGAAGTGTTAGGTTGGATATAAAAAATGCATTAGTGAGCAACAGAGACAAAATTCCTACACTGGAGGGTTTTATAATACACTCCACTATACTGTCTCCTTGTTCTTTTTTTTTAAATTTTTTTCTTTTTATTGCATTTTAGGTTTTGGGGTACATGTGAAGAACATGCAAAATAGTTGCATAGGACAGCACAATGGATACTCACAAATAAAGCCCTAACTCCCCAAGACAGAGCATCTGAGGAAAAAAAGGGGTTTCAGGAGTTCTGCCACAACAGACTTAAACGTACTTGCCTAGCAACACTGAATGAACAACAGAGCTCACAGATCAGCACTTGAGCTCCTATAAAGTACAGAACGTCCCCTCAAGCAGCTCCCTGACCCCCGTATACCCAAAGAATCACCTCAAAAAGGACTGATCAGACTGACATTTGGCAGGCATCATTCTGGGACAAAGATAGAAGAAGAAACTGGTAGCATCCCTCACTGTTCTGCAGCTGCCACAGGTGTACCCCAGGCAAGCAGGGCCCGGAGTGCACCTCAGCAGTCGTACAGCAGAGGGGCTAGACTGTTAGAAGGAAAACTAAGAAACAGAAATACTTTATCATTATCAATCTGGGCCTCTACTCAGAGACCCAATTGAAAAATCAGCAACTACTCAGACGACAGGTGGATAAATCCACAAAGATGGGAAGAAACCAGCGCAAAAATGAGGAAAACACCCGAAACCAGAACACCTCACCACC
>CM052655.1:33176642-33252423 GCA_028533165.1 Leontopithecus rosalia | reverse complement strand
CAAGGACCTAGAAATAGAAATTCCATTTGACCCAGCAATCCCATTACTAGGTATATATCCAAAGGACTATAAATCATTCTACTATAAGGACACATGCACACGAATGTTCATTGCGGCCCTGTTTACAATAGCAAAGACCTGGAATCAACCCAAATGCCCATTGATGATAGACTGGACTGGGAAAATGTGGCACATATACACCATGGAATATTATGCAGTGATCAAAAACGATGAGTTCGTGTCCTTTGTAGGGACATGGATGAATCTGGAGAACATCATTGTCAGCAAATTGACACAAGAACAGAAAAGGAAACACCGTATATACTCACTCATAGGCGGGTGATAAACAATGAGAACAGATGGACACAGGGATGGGAGTACCACAAACTGAGGTCTATTGGGGTAAATAGGGGAGGGACGGCAGGGTGGGGGGAGCAGGGGAGGGATGGCATGGGGAGAAATGCCAAATATGGTAGAAGGGGCAGAAGGCAGCAAAACACACTGCCACATATGTACCTATGCAACTATCTTGCATTTTCTGCACATGTAACCCAAAACCTAAAATGCAATAAAAAATTACTCTGTTAGAAAAAAAAAAAGCTTAACCATCACAATCAAGTCGGCTTCATTCCTGGGATGCAAGGCTGGTTCAGCATACACAAATCAATAAGTGTAACCCATCACATAAACAGAACAAATGAAAAAAACCATGTGATTATCTCAATAGATGCAAGAAAGGCTTTCAATAAAATTCAACAGGACTTCATGCTAAAAACTCCCAATAAACTAGGTATTGATGGAATGTGTCTCAAAATAATAAGAGCTATTTATGACAAACCCACAGCCAATATTATACTGAATGGGCAAAAGCTGGAAGCATTCCCTTTGAAAACTGACACAGAACAAGGATACCCTCTCTGATTACTCCTATCTACTCCTATCCAAGGTAGTACTGGAAGTTCTGGCCAGGGGAATAAGGCAAGAAAAAGAAATAAAGGGTATTCAAATAGGAAGAGAGGAAGTCAAACTGTTTCTGTTTGCAGATATACTATTTTATATTTAGAAGACCCAACTGTCTCAGCCAAAAATCTCCTAAAGCTGATAAGCAACTTCAGCAAAGTCTCAGGATACAAAACCAGTGTACGAAAATCACAAGCATGTCTATACACCAATAATAGACAAACAGAGAGCCCAAGCAAGAGTGAACTCCCATTCACAATTGCTACAAAGAAAATAAAATACCTAAGACTACAACATACAAGGGATATGAAGGACCTCTTCAAGGAGAACTACAAATAGTGCTCAAGGAAATAAGAGAGGGCACAAACGAATGGAAAAACATTCCATGCTCATGGATTGGAAGAATCAATATCATAAAAATGGCCATAGTGCCCAAAGTGATTTATAGATTCAATGCTGTCCCCATGAAGCTACCACTGACTTTCCTCACAGAAAGAGAAAAATCTACTTTAAATTTCATATGGAATTAAAAAGAGCCTGTATAGCCAAGAAAATCCTAAGCAAAAATAATAAAGGTCTAGGCATCATGCTACCTTATCTCAAACTATCCTACAAGTCTACAGTAGTCAAAACAGCATGGTACCAGATACAGACCAATGGAACAGAACAGATAACACAGAAATAATACCACACATCTACAACCATCTGATCTTTGAAAAAACTGACAAAAACAAGCAATGCGGAAAGGATTCCCTATTTCATAAACAGTGCTAGGAAAATTGGCGAGCCATATTCAGAAAACTGAAACTGGACCCCTTCCTTAGGCCTTATATAAAAATTAACTCCAGATGGATTAAAGACTTAAACATAAAAATTAAACCATAAAAACCTTAGAAGAAAAATACCATTCAGGACATAGGCATAGACAAAGACTCTATGACTAAAACACCAAAAGCAATAGCAACCAAATGCAAAATTGAAAAATGGTATCTAATTAAACTAAAGAGCTTCTGCACCGCAAAAGAAACTATCACTGGAATGAACAGGCAACCTACAGAATGGGAGAAATTTTTGCAATCTATTGATCTAATAAAAAGCTAATATCCAGAATCTACAAGAAACAAACAAACAAGAAAAAAAAAACAACCACATCAAAAAGTGGGCAAGGGATATGAAAAGACACTTCTCAAAAGAAGACATTTATGTGGCCAAGACATATATGAAAAAGAGCTCATCATCACTGGTCATTAGAGAAATGCAAATCAGAACCACATTAATATACCATCTCATGTCAGTTAGAATGTCAATCATTAAAAAGTCAGGAAACAACAGATGCTGAAGAGGATGTGGAGAAATAGGAATGCTTTTATACTGTTGGTAGGAGTGTAAATTAGTTCAGTCATCATAGAAGACACTGTGGTGATTCCTCAAGAATCTAGAAATAGAAATACCATTTGACCCAGCAATTCCATTACTGGGTATATACCCAAAGGATTATAAGTCATACTACTATAAAGACACATGAACACATCTGTTTATTGTGGCACTGTTCACAATAGCAAAGACTTGGTACCAACCAAAATACCTATCAGTGATAGACTGGATAAAGAAAATGTGGCATATATACACCATGGAATACAATGCAGCCATAAAAAAGGATGAGTTCATGTCCATTGCAGGGACATGAATGGAAACCATCATTTTCAGCAAACTAACACAGGAACAGAAAACCAAACACTGCATGTTTTCACTCATAATTGGGAGTTGAACAATGAGAACACATGGATACAGGGAGGGGCACATCACACACCATAGCCTGTCTGGTGGTGTATACCTATGTAACAAACCTGCACATTCTGCACATGTACTATAGAACTTAAAGTATAATAATAAAAAAGTTTCCATTTTTTTATGTTTGCTGAACTTTTCATTAGTTTGGAGAAATTTGAGTTACAAAATGTTCTACGTGTATCAACAACTATATCTTAAAATGGATAGATTCAAGACTCATCAATTTCCCAGGTAAATATATTACAAAGTCACAATATGACAAATAGAAAACTTTTAAGTGAAATGACTCAAACTGTAGTCTTCAATGAAATATTATATGTTCCAAACAACTTGATAGTATTAAAATATAAAGAAGCACATTGTAGATGAATTCATTTTTGCCTATCATCATTTGTGAATGAAAAACATCTTTAAAGAATGAAGGTTTCTAAAGAAGGAACCCATTAAAATAAAAATCACATGACACAATATTGATTATACCTCTTGATTCTATTACAACAGTTTTATGGCTACAACACTGGACAATTTCAGAGGTCACCACTTCCATTTCGTGTATGGCATTGTGGGCAGAATGAGTCACCATTAAACTGAGTTCTATACTTGTTAGATGCTAAATTCATATCAATTGAAAAGTTATATGAAAATTAGGTACTTCACTCCAGATAAATCACAAATATAGCATATTTTGCTGCAGACACTTAGAGTTACTCTTTTTTCCTTTGAGGTGGAGGAGAGGCTAGAACCTTAAATTCAGGGATTAAGATCATGCAAGTTTCCTGCCTGCCTGTCTATTCAATTCTACCCATCATCTATATCTTTCTGTTTCTTTTTAATTGGCATTATACAATTTCATCTCCTTTTGACTTATATAAGACCATATGCTGAGTTTGGGGTTTGCCTATTTTTTCAGTCTTGTAAAATTTTTATTATTGTTTTGTATATTTATTTAAATTTTAGAAAAATAGTATTGTGCTAGTTTACAACATTATGCTTTTTCCCTTGTTTTTCACTCAGCACTGTTTTTACTTTTTATACATGTTACTATGCAAACATTTAACCCATTTTTCTAAGTGCTACACAGTACCCCATGGTACTTATCTACTATATTTTGCTGATACATTTTTCTGTGAAGGATACCTGGGTTGCCTCCAACACTTCAGCCTCACAAACAATGCTATATTGAATATTCTAGTAAATGTGCCCTGAGTAATCTTTGTGAAAATATGCATCCAGAGTAAGATTGCTGGCTCCTGGTTTACCTGCCAACTGAAAGTGCATCAAGGTTTCAATGTCCCCATATCACCATTAAAATTAAAATTGAGGTTTTTTTTGTATTATTGAACCATTTTTGCATTCATGAGATAAAATTACTTAACAAAGTTTAATATTTAACATTTTATACTTTTTTCATCAATGTTTATTAAGAACATGAGGTCATAATTTCTTTTTCATGCATTGTCATAATTAAGTTTTAGAATCAAAATTACACTCATTTTACTAATACAACATACTATGTTTGCTATTGATATTTTCAGATATTAGGGTTTCATGTTTGACAATTTATTTACTTTTTATGGAAATTAAAGCATATAATGACAGAAACATAACTGGCTAGTCATTTTTTAGGATATGAATTTTCATTATTTTTCTTCTTTACAACACAAAAGATATGGCAATATACTATTTATTTTAAAACATTCCTTTATACAAGTAAAATTTTATATACTAGTCATAAAGTTGGCATTTAAAAAGAAATTTGCATAACATTTATTGCATACATTTTATAGAATATTACGTTATAATATTTTTATATATTTATAAAATGTAAATGTTTTATACATTATTTGATACATTTGTATATTTGTATATATCAAATTATAAACATATTAAGTCTTAGTTGTGTCTATATTTACTGAGATTCAGAACTAACAATGAGCACATGAGATGGTAAAAAGTCACCTTTCTTTCAGAATAAACATCATTCCCTAACTAATGCCAATGATTACATAAGAAAGTACATTGCTGGGAAAATATCTAAGAAAAGTCAGAGGCATGTTATAGCCAGTTTCTTAATTATTACTATTTCAGAGGCATATTATAGCCCAATTCTTAATTATTACTATTTCAATCTTATTTCAAATTAAGAGTTATAGAATGGGATATATTTTTACATGTAAATTTCAGGGCACATTTAGCTTTTCTTTCATTATTGAATTATTTAGAAATTGGCTAGAACAAAGCCAAAGGAAAGGAAAAAAGACAACCAGCTAAATCAACTTTTTGGGTGAAAATAACCGAGAAAGAGACATGCACAAATTATAGACTTTCTGAAATTTTCCACATTTAAATTCAGGTAAGTTGCCAGTTTAAAGTATTCTAGGATAATATTTTCTTTGTCCCAAGGAAGTTTTAAAGGATAATTTGTCCAAAACTGTGGTATCCATATCACAAGCTGCCTAATGCTTTTGGATAGAATCTTCATTTAGTAAGTATTCATTGATCTCTGTACAGTATTATATGCTATAAATTCAAGAGTAACATAAATGGAGTTTCTGTTTTCATTAAACTCAATGTTGCCACGGGTATCACGTAAATTAAAGGTATTTTAATCCATGTGAAAAGTAGAGGGTGCTTCTGTCCACATGGTATAAGAGGGCTCAAAATCAGGTCCACATTCTGTCTAGAGGAAGGGAAAAAGTAGAGGAAAGGACAGCATTTTCTTCTCCTTTAAGAGACTATATCGAAATTTTTACACATCTATGACAAAGATATTCATTGCACTCTGATTTGTAATTGTGAAAAATTGGAGTTGATGTATAAATTGTTGTATATGCTCTAGGAAATTGTAAAAAAAAATCAATAAACTCTACATACATGTATCAGCATAGGTAGCTCTCAAAAAATAATATTGAGCTTTAAAAATTACAGAAGCATAATTACATTTATACAATCTGGTTCAAGAATTAGTATAAATAACAATAACACTGTACTACCTATTTCTAAAATGTAGTATATCACAGGTTGATGGAGATAAGGAATGTATCACAAATAAATAATAGATATATGTAATAAATGTACACAAAGTGGAACCTATGCTCATTAAAGCTAATAAGAAATTCATAATAGAGATTACCTTTGAGATAGGCAGTGAGAGAACTTGATTTGAGAGGGAAACGAAGAGACTAAGCATATATTTGCATGTGTGGGTGTATATATAAAAAAGTTAACCAAGAGAGAAATACGTTTCTACTGATTTTACATATGACTCTCACTTTTAGGTAAAACATTTTCCTCTGCATTTATGTATCTACTCATGTTGCCTCAAAACACAGTCATTTAGAGAAATAATCTTCACAAGAAATCATTACATGGATGTCAAGAACTTTAGTTTGCTTTTAGCTACAAACCTTCTAATCAGATTCAAAATAACATTTTTTAACAAGTCACTAATTGTGCTTCAGAACTAAAAGTGTACATGTGTTTTAGTTAAATATGTACCTTAATACAATTTTCTTAGGTAGTCATTAAATAAACAAAACTTACCAAAATATATAAACTTAAAATAGCAGCATCTTAAACAGAGTGGTTTTATTGTTTTTTGGTGTCTTCCTGTGGATGATCTAAGTGTAAACAAGTTTTGATTTCAAGGTAGGAGTGGAGGAAGACTGCAGAAATCCGTTAATAAAGGTTTTCATTGTTCAACAGAAAAAGTTCTTTCACTGAGTGGTTTCCATGGAACTGAGTTAATGCTGACATTAGCTCAGGATAATTCTTTTAGAAACACATTTAAAAAGAAAGTCTTATCTACCCTCCACAAATAGGGGGTCTCTGTGTAGATTTTAGTAAAATGGATGTGTTTATGCTAGCAATAATCGCCATTAATATTATCCAACTAATTCATCCTGCCGTTGTTCCATGTTCCTAAAACAAACACATATCACAGGTTTTCTTTTCATATAGATGTTTGTGCAGAAGAGTATAAAGTGAAACATTTTCAAGACTGTTTGAATTGTTTATTTTTTATTTTAAAGAAATTATCGTTTATTCCCTGACATGTCTTAGAGCTTACACCAGTGCTCAGCATATAATAGTGCTAATTAGGTATCTGCTGGATAGGTGTCCATCCTAGTTTATAGATGGATCTTTTGTGTATCTCTATGTGAGAGACCAATGACCTTTGTCTATGCTGACACACTGGAGCTCTTAGGCTAAAAGGAAGTGCAGATGCGGAGCCCAAAAATTCAGCCAAGGTAAATACCACCTACTGATTGCATAGCCAGCCCCTGGAGACCACACTTCCCTCTTGTTCTAACTGCAGCTGTTTCTACTTTTCTATCAAATCAGTTTTTCTTTTTTATTCCAAGCATTTATTTTAATTTTATATGGTTCTTCAAAATCACTCTGAAGAGAGAACGATTCCACATTTAAATAATCGGAGCAGTGCTGTGTCTAATAGTGCTGGAATTGTTAAATTTTTTTTCAGGCAAGGATAATGCTATCCAGAGAGGATTCAGAGAAAACAGAAGCAACATGAATATGATGAAGAAACTAGACACAAAGAGGCTAAATAGCTTATCAAAGCTTATCAAAGGCACAATGCTAAAATGAAGAGCTGTAATTTGAACTCAGGAGTTTTGATACCAGAGATTATGTTCTTTAACATAGGCTTTAAAGTAGAGTCATTGAAAGAGACTATAAATAAGTAGCTAAAGTACTGCTTTTTCAAAAAGGTTATTTTTATTAGATTATCACTTTGTTTATCAACCCTACTCAGAGTCAGGTATACCACGGGGCACTGGGAATACAAAGATGAAACTCACGGTTTAGCAGGGAAGACAGGTCAAATGGATATCACATTATGCACCTAATAAATTCACCATGGTAAGTACAGTGGTGGTGACATGTCAGGGGATTATGACAATAAGAGATAGAAGAGGTTATATCCAGCTAGAAGAGGTTATAAAGGCTTTCTGAAGAAAAGGTCAGCTGAGCTGGTGTAAGCCATTAGAAGGGAAGTTTGGAGAAGTGCAGCACACTCCAGGCAGGTAAATATAAGACAGGCAAAGTCATCATGAAGTTTAATGCACTGAATCATGAAATGCAATGTGAAGATGATGTTGAAATCAAGAGTGATAATCAGCGCTTAGCCCTTAGAGGCACTGTGGATAATGGGAGATCTCAAGTTAATTCTGTGAGTAAATGGGGAGCTGGTCCAGAGTTATAAACGGGATAGTCACATAAACATGGATATATTTTAAGTAGATAGCGGGGTGGCATGTTGGAAAAGGAGCTGAAGTTCTATTAGTCAAAATAAGCCAGACTGTGCTATGGTAGCAAATAAATATCTAAATAATCAGTGAGTTAATGCAATAAAAGATTATTTCTTAAATATCTAAAGTCTGAGGCTGGCTAGGCAGCCCTTCTTCACCTGGTAGCTATGCCATCTGGAATATGTATCTTTCCAGCTTATTGCACTGCAGGTGACAAGATGTTTTTATGGGTTGGAGCTAGAAGTGGCTTTCATTTACTTTTCCCATATCTCATCATCTGGGGTCCTGTCATTTGACCCAGAGTAAGCGCAAGAGGCCTTAGGCAATCACTGAGTGTCTACCACAAAATAGGGTGGTTCATTTAATCTTGCTTATAATAGGTGGAATGTATCTATAATTTCTTACCATATTATTTAGAGAAAAGCAAGTTTATTCATGTATTCAATTCATTCAACGAATGCTTTTGTGAGCACCTACTCGGCACTGTCCTAAATTCTGTCTCTGTCATAAAAAGCAGGGGTAAAGCATAGTTCACATTACCTCACTGCACAACAACTCTTCACTGGTTCTCCAGTCACATGGAGATATGCACAAGGGAGCAGAATTAGAGTAGGAGGGAGGGGAAGTGTAACATGTGCCAGATCATGTGGGTTTTGTAGGACTTTGAATTTAGCTTAAATGAAGGGCCTTCAAACATTCTGTGCAGAAGAGTGATATCAGCTGACTTTCTTTTTCAAAGAATAATTCTCTGGCTGCTCTGTTGATAAGAGACGTAAGGTGACATGGTGGACAAATTGAGCTAGCTCTCTTAGGAAGTTACATAGTAATCCAAGTAAACAGTGATTATGGTTTTGAGCAAGAGTAGAAGCATGGATCTGGTGAAAAGTGGTAAGATTTTGGATATATTTTGAAATGAAGGTATTTAATTTTGAAGGTAGAAAAATTAGAATTTGAAGACAGGTGACATGTATGATATTAAACAAAAGGGTCTTAACTCGAGCTCTTAGGAGCATGGAGTTGCAGCCAACTGAGGATAGATAAACCTTAATCATTTAAAATATTCCTAGATGGCTTCAAAAGGGCTCTGGAGAGTATTAGTATCTTTAATAATTCAACTCCAATGAATACTTCCTTTATAATTTCAAATAATAACGTTTATGAAAAAGCATTTTTCCAAGATACAAAGCTTAGCACCGAGCATTCCCTACACTGACAAAATTTCACATAAAATCTAAGATCTATCTACCTAAAAATGAAACTAGTTAGAAAAAAAATTATGTAAATATCCTTTTTGAAAGCAAGTCAGAAAACATTAAGCTGTATTAGATTATTTTGATGTGACATAATTCATTTACTTTTTGTTAGGGTCATGTTTGCTTTATAGGAACCACCTACAAAGCTCACTTACAGATATAAACTGTTTTTTTAATTATTGCTGTTGTTATTTATGTATTAGAAAGACATTAACTAAGGTATGCCACTTTACCTTGGCAGTTTAATTCATCCACTGAGTATCAATTAGTAGCTGAGGACATAATCAAGATTCTCTTTGACCAAACTTTGGTCGAACTCTTCTGAGCTCTTTTTAACCATGCCTCAACTTCTGAACTTCCATGTTACTTTCTGCATTGTCCAATTGCAGCAAGAATCTTCTCAGTTTAGCCAGAATTTTTTATCCTTGATATTTGATCATGCTTTGATATCTGATCAGGTTTCCTTCCTCCACAATGCCTCAGCTGATATTGGATCACCCTGGTCTGCCTTCAGCAAGAATCTCATCAGATCTGTTAGCCAGAATCCCCTCTTATGCCAAATGTTGCCTCTTAGTAATTTTTATCCTGTAACCCCCTTGCCTTATGCTCTTTGGCTATCAATTCCTACTTTTCCCTGTGGTATTCAGAGTTGAGGCCAATTTCTCTCTCCTACTATAAAACCCTATTGTGGTAGCCTTCCTGTGCAACTATTGCAATATTCCTCTTTGAATAGTCTGCATTGCCATTCTTTAATGGGTGCCATGAAGAATTTTTTCATTAACAAAAATCATATTTGAGTTGGATTTTTGTGAAAGCAGGAAGGGTGGGAGAGTTTTTTTGGCATACAGAACAGGATGCACAAATGCGGGGATGTGAAAGAGGATGGCAGATTCACACAGATTATAAAATTTAGAGCTCATGAGAGTAGAACAGTTTAGTTCAGGAATGTGAGGAACAAAATTTGGCAAGACTGATTGTGAAGTTGTGCATGGGGCTAACACCTGTAATCCCAGCACTTTGGGAGGCTGAGGCAAGCAGATCCCCTGAGGTCAGGAGCTCAAGACCAGCCTGGCTAACATAGTGAAACCTTGTCTCTACTAAAAATAAAAAATTAGCCAGGCATGGTGGTGGGCACCTGTAATCTCAGCTGCTGAAGAGGCTAAGGCAGGAGAATCACTTGAACCCAGGAGGTGGAGGTTGCACCACCTCTCGGTAAGCCGAGATTGCACCACTGAACTCCAGCCTGGGTGACAAAGCAAGACTCTGTCAAAAAAAAATATGCATGGGTAATTACATGGTATAATAAAAAGTTTCAATCTTAGCCTTTAGGTAAAATAAAGATAATGATGTTGAAAAATATAAAAGAATTGAAAGAGCCCTATGGGAGGAAGACGGAGAGCAGAGAATAGAAAAAGAAAAGTCATTAGAAAGTTACTCATGGGAAAGTATAAGTCCTAGAAATACTAGAGGACCAAGTTTTAAAAGTAGAGCATATCTAACAGAGCTGATAAGCTAACATTATGAACAATCATGAGGTTATATATTGTTTTGCTTATACAATGCAAACTCAGCTTAATTTTTCTTACCTATAAGGTTAAAAAAAAAATCCAGTAACCTCAGAAAGATATCATACTATATGAAACTTAGATTAAAATCCAGTCTTACTTGCCTTCATCTAACATTTGCTTTCTAGAATTTGCGTCTCCCAAGTAAATAGAATGTTCCATAGATAACCACACAGATTTTAGTGTCTAGTGGAGCAACCACACTCTTCAGAAAAGAGGATAGGCAATAGACACACTTTTTTTTTTAAAGACAGGGTCTTGCTCTCCCACCCAGGCTGGAAGGCAGTGGAGCAATTACAGCTCACTCTAACCTCCAATTCCTGGGCTCACTCTAACCACCTTACCCTCCTAAGTAGATGTGACTATAGACACATATCATCACACTTAGCTAATTAAAAAAAAACGTAGAGATAGGGTCTTGCTATGTTGCCCAGGTTGCCCAAGCTAGACTACATTTGTAAAAGCCAATTTTATAGACTAGAAATACATGTAATAGTATGCATTAGAAAACTTCAATATAACAAAAAGACATGTCATCAAGACAGAAGTAATTTATGAAATCCACATAACCAAAAAAGGATCAGTTTTCACGACATTTTTAGAATTTTATATAAATTAGTAAGTAACAGAAAAGGAAACTGAGAGAAACATCCACAAAAGATTGACAGGCAATTCACAGAATATAACACCCAAGTATTCACTGATCATACATGAAAATATGTTCAAACTCACCAATATTAGAAAAGTGTTCTTCTCCAGAGAAAAAAAGGAATGGGATGAAATTGGGAAATACAACCAAAATACTGTTTTATGTGTAACATTTATTGTCTTTAAACAACAGCTGAGAAATATTGGTAAATGTTAGCACACAGTTATTGTGGGGATCGCTCCTGCGAAGGACCCTTGACAGGACCCTCGCCATCTTGAACTTGAGCCCATACACGTTTCTCCTCTCCTGGAGGCTGTTGAGCTAAGGGAAAGGAGGAAGTCTGGTTGCAGATTTTATAGACATCTATCTTTGCCTCTGACATTTGCAACAGGATGGCTGAGCTCAGGCTTTGTGGTCTAACGAGACATTGTGTGGTTAGACATTGTGTGCCTCCAGTTCCTTCTCTGCACAGTAACTGTATGACTGTTTACCTCTGCTAACTCAATCATATTGTTTGCATATGATCCTATATTAATAGGCAAGGTTAAAATGACATTTGGAAAGGTCCAGCTGTACCTTGTTATCTTACTTGCTTGCTTAACTGAAATTAGAAAACATATGCTTATATTTATGACCCCCTTTTGCAAACTTTATTGTCCTTTTGCTGTACACCTTATGATTAAGAGTCATACTTTCTGTACCCCTTTTCTTGTGATTTATGTTCTTGACTTTATTTCAAGATACAATGGAATATATGTCACTCCTTAAGCACTGAAAGGTATATAACCTGTAGTGTGCAATAATAAACTCACTGTCCTGGCATGGCCTGGCAGTCCTCCAGACTCCATTGTCTATCTCTCTTTTCTTCTGTGTACTCCCTCTTCCAGGTTGAGAACATTTAGGTGGGGCTGGGGCTCTCCACTGGCCAGAGGCCTCTCGGCAGATGTGCTGGACCCCCAAAAGTTATAGGTAGTAAGCATATGCCTGTTTGATTTGCTTTCTATAGGTCAAACAGTAGTTCTGTTTTAAGATTTTTGAGAAATCTCCATACTCCTTTCCATGGTGGCTGAACACATTTACATTCCCACCAGCAGTGTATAAGCATTCCCTTTTCTCTGCAGCCTCAAGAGTATGTATTGTTTTTTTGATGTTTTAATAATAGCCATTCTGCATGCTCATGGATGGGTAGAATCAATATTGTGAAAATGATTGCACTGCCAAAAGCAATCTACAAATTCAATGCAATTCCTAACAAAATACCAACATCATTCTTCACAGAACTACAGAAAACAATCCTAAAATTCATATGGAACAAAAAAAAGAGCTCACATAGCCAAAACAAGACTAAGCAGAAGAAACTAATCTGGAGACATCACATTATCTAAATTCAAAGTATACCTTAAAATCACAGTCACCAAAACAGCGTGGTAATAGTATAAAAATAGGCACATAGACCAATGGAAGAGAATAGAGAACACATAAATAAACCCACATTGTTACAGCCAACTGATCTTTGACAAAGAAAACATAAAGTGGGGAAAGGACACCCTATTCAACGGATGGTGCTGGGATAATTGGCAAGCCACATGTAGGAGAATGAAACTGGATCTTCATCTCCCATCTTATACAAAAATCTACTCAAGATAGAACAAGGAACTTAAATATAAGACCTGAAACTATAAAAATTCTAGAGGATAACATCAAAAAAAAACACAAAAAACCTTTGAGACACTGGCTTAGGCAGAGGCTTCATGACCATGACCCAAAAGTAAATGCAACAAAAACAAAGATAAATAGGTGGGATTTAATTAAAGAGCTTCTGCACAGCAAAAGGAACAGTCAACAGAGTAAACAGACAACACAAAGAGTGGAAGAAAATCTTCACAATCTATACATCTGTCAGAGGACTAATATCCAGAATCTACAAGAAACTCAAACGAATTAGGAAGGAAAAAACTAATCTTATCAGAAAGTGGGCTAAGGACATGAATAGACAATTCTCAAAAGAAGATATGCAAATGGTCAACAAATATACAAAAGAATGCTCAACATCACTAATGATCAGGGAAATGCAAATTAAAGCCACAATGCAATACCACATTACTCCTGCAAGAATGGCTATAGTGAAAAAAAAAATAATAATAGATGTTGTCATGGATGCAGTGAGAAGAGAACACTTCTGCCCTGCTGGTGGGAATGCAAACTAGTACAACCATCATGGAAAACAGTGTGGAGATTCCTGAGAGAACTAAGAGTAAAACTACCATTTAATCCAGCAACCTCACCACTGGGTATTTACCCAGAGGAAAAGAAGTCAGTGTACAAAAAAGATACTTGCACACTCAAGTTTATAGCAGCACAATTTACAATTCCAAAAATACAGAACCAGCCCAAATGTCTATCAATCGATGAGTGAACAAACTGTGATATGTGTATACACACACACACACACACACACATATAGTATGTGCCTTTACTTCATAAAGTTATTGTAAGTAGTGAATAAGTTCATGTATAAGAAAGTGATATTCAAACGTGAAGTAAATGTATGAAAATTCCCAAATTTGCAGGTCACATAAAATTAAATGAACGTAGTTTTCTATTTAATATTATTCTAAACTTATTGAAACATATATATATGTTTATAAGTATTAAATAGGTATATATCAAATATCAAATGGGTATATATAAATATATAATAGGTTATAGTAATTATTATAATAGGTATATAATAATAGGTATATATATACTTATATATATATTATATATACCTATATATATTAAATATTAAATAGGTATATATGTATATACATACCACACACACATACACACACACACAATGGAATACTACTCAGCTGTAAAAGGGAATGAATTAATGGCATTCACAGTAACCTGGATGGAACTGGAGACTATTACTCTAAGTAAAGTAATTCAGGAATAGAAAGCTAAACATTCTATGTTCTCACTCACAAGTGGGAGCTAAGCTATGAGGATACAAATGCATAAGAATGATACAATGGACTTTGGGAACTCTGGGGAAAGAAAGGGTTGGAGGGAGGTGAGGGATAAAAGACTACAAACTGGGTTCAGTATATACTGTTTGGTTGACGGGTGCACCAAAATTTCACAAATCACCAACTTACTTATGTAACCACATACCACCTGTTCCCCAAAAACCTATGCAAATAAAAATTTAAAATAATAATAAAAATAGCCATTACTACTGATATGAGATTGTATCTCATTGTGGTTTTGATTTAAATTGTATTTCTGAAATATTTATTAAATTAACACATATGACAATTTTACTATCCTGTTCTATAAAAATTTCTTTAACACTTTCATGAGGTAAAATGATATGGAAGGTAGTATGAGTTAGAGGAAGAACACAGAAATGAGTTGGAATTCTAATATCTAGTCCCAAATCTGTCACCTACCTACTGTGTAACCTTGAGAAAATCACTTCATTCTTCTGAAACTGATTATCCAGCTAAAACCTTAAATAGTGTGTGCCCCTACTACATAAAGTTATTTTAAGGAGTGAATTAGCTCATGTATAAGAAAGTAATATTCAAATGTGAAGAAAGGTATGGACATTCTCAAATTTGCAGGTAATGTAAAATTAAATGAACATACTTTTCTATTTACTATCATTTTAACTTCCTGAAACATATTAGAAGCAAAAGTGAGGATTATAAAAGACATACATATTTTCTTACCGGGTCTGTTAGCTGGGAGTAGAGCTCATGGCAATTGTCAAAAATATACTTGTATGTAGAATCCAGGCAAGCCCTTACACAGTCCTTCACCACCATGCTAGCTTTTGGGGGGCTTTGCAGCTCCAGGACCTGACAGACAAAGAGAGGCACTTGTTTTCTCAACTGCAACAATAAAACTTTGTAATCCAGTATAAACTACTCAAATATACATTCAACAAATACTTTTAGTTGATTTTTCTTTTTCTTTCTTTCTTTTTTTTTTTTTTTTTTGAGTCGGAGTTTCGCTCTTGTTTCCCAGGCTGGAGTGCAATGGGGCGATCTCGGCTCACCGCAACCTCCGCCTCCTGGGTTCAGGCAATTCTCCTGCCTCAGCCTCCTGAGTAGCTGGGATTACAGGCACGCGCCACCATGCCCAGCTAATTTTTTGTATTTTTAGTAGAGACGGGGTTTCACCATGTTGACCAGGATGGTCTTGATCTTTTGACCTCGTGATCCACCCGCCTCGGCCTCCCAAAGTTCTGGGATTACAGGCTTGAGCCACCACGCCTGGCAGTTGATTTTTCTATGTTTAGTTTGTGTCATCTTACCATAGAATTTTAAAAACGTAAAGTATTCATTTTAACTTGCTGATATAAAAACTTATTGAAAATGATAATGGTTGTAAACACTCACATGAAAACACTTAATGTGACCAGTGAAAACTTCATGCATTCTTTGATTTCATTTCATTCCATCATTCAACAAACAGTTGTCACTTCCTATATGTCAGATCATGGTGATACAGCAGTGAACGATAGAAACAAAAATCCCTTTCCTTACAGGCTTAAGTTTCAGTAAATAATAAACAAAATAAATATATGAAATATATTATATGATGAAGTATGTCAAAAAGAAAAATGGAGGAAAAATACGAAGTGCTTAGTTGACTATTTTGAGTTTTGCTTTTAAGGGAAATGAACTGGGGTAGTAGCTACAGAAGAAAGCAAAGCCAAACAGTATTTTGAAGGCTGTAAAATCAGTAACACGTACATAGGGGAAAGCTGACAATTTAGGAGAGTGGAGAGGACTGCTAGACCAATATTTCAGTGCACAAGAGAAGAAAAAATCAATTTCGCATGTAGAAGAGACCACATTTTCTAAGAAAATAGATGGTTCATCAATAGCAAAAAAAAAAAAAAAGAATATGCGGACACATACAGGGAAGTACATACTGGGGGAGGTTGTGGGAATATGTGGTTGGAGCTTGAGGATGCTCCTCTTTCTTTCTTCCTATTTTTTTTCATTAAAATAGAAAGTGAAGTAATCAGCTGGTAGTGAGGGTCAGGGAGGAGTAGTTACAAGTTTAAGGAGACAGTGGTTTAAAGAGAGGAGGCATGATAGATGAGTAGCAATGTCTTGGCATTTCCCATCCTCACTCCCGTTCCTCAGTGCCAATGGCAGACATCACTTGTCAATCCAAGTCAACTTGATTGGGTCTCCCCATCATTATCTGCACATTGTTCCAGAAGCTACTAACAGTGCATTAGAACTGATGTAAATTCTATTTATTCTAGTCACCTAGTTCAGCCTGATTTTAAACTAAGTGAATTTTAATTTAACTTTAAAGACTCTAAATGAGCACTGATGAAGTTTTTCTTTATCTCTCTCTCTCTAACAAAATGCCATTTTTAGAGGTTCTAATTTAAAAAATGGGCAAATGAAAAGAAAAAAGTGTTTCTATTTAGGAATTTTCTGAATAAGCAACATAATACTCTCTATCAAAGAGCATATATTTTAGCCCATAACCTGGCAAATAGTTTCTAAAAATGCTTTACATAGGTTGCATCGTAAGCCAAAACTACGACTGCAGAGAAATTTCAATTAAAGCAGAAACTATATATCTAAAAATAAATGCCTGGTTTGTAAGGCCTAGCCAATTATACCAATAGATAGGTGATCGAATATATTCCTACACAGACACTCCCAGGGCTGAATATGGAAGTTGCCACAACTGGAGTATACTTAAAAGAGTCAGCTACTTTCTTGCAGCAAAAAAGTGAGCAAAACATCTAAGCTAAAACTAAAATTAGAAGTGAACTCCATTTCCATTTAACATTCTTTGGATATTTTTTAAGTGCCACATCCACTTACTAGAGAGCTTTATCTAAAATGGATTTAACTGATAACTAAATTTGAGCCAAATTATCAGAGTATTTTAAGTGGCTAGGATGATCCCTTCCTCACTATACCTTATTTGGAAGATTCATCGAGTTCAGGCAAAGAATAGTATAGCTCAATTGATGGGGTTGACATAGTACTTTATCAAGAAGAGGGTAAAGCAACACTTTAACGGGGGTGAATATATTCTATGTCATATCAAAATGGTGACAGAAATAAAATGAGATACCTTCATCCTAAAAAAGGTGATACTTGTTAACAGGTCAACAGTTGATTTCAGGTCTTGCAGTCTTTCAGTATTGCTTGCAGGAAAGTTTTCCTGGTTAATTAGGAAACAGAAAATGGATAAAGCTGTCAGCATTAAACCTCCTGTGGAAATATAAACTAAAACTAGCTTCCTGTGAAAGAAAATGGAAAGCAAACTATACAATTTTTAGAATACCCCTAAAGTATCCTTAAAATATTTTTATCATAAAAGATTAAGGATTATAAATAATTTGAAAATATTATTTTTATACTCTTGAAAAGCTGTACTCTTCTATTTATTCTTATGATGCAATAAAATACAAAACAATATCATTATTACAATGCTATGATGTTAATGTTTGCTCCAAAAACAGTATTGCTACTAAAATTAGGAAGTGTACATGTGAAAATATTTTCATGATTCTCTCAAGATAGATACTTTTTTTTTTCTAAAGATGGGGTTTCACCATGATGGCCAGGCTGGTCTTGAACTCCTGACCTCAGGTGATCCACCCACCTCGGCCTCCCAAAGTGCTAGGATTACAGGCGTGAGCCACTGCGCCCAGCCCAAGATAGATACTTTAAAAAAATACTTTGGAAATTATACATGTGCTGCATTTGTTTTTAGTCACAAAAAACTTTTAAAAGTTAAAATAATAAGTTTGCCTCATATAGTCTCTCCTGAAGTTTGATGAGAACTTCAGGAGAAGTAAAGTTTGATAAGAAGTATCATCTAAAAATACAGATTTTCAGAATTTTGAAGAAAAGAAAAGTTATAATTAAATTTTTTTAACTAAAACAATTTTAACTTTGGTCAATTTCACATATTAACATGCTCTTCTGAAGAGCCATTAGGAAAAACCACAGCTAATTACTAGATATTCATGAACTTGAACAGGGTTAGCATGCCTATAAGGAGGTGAATGACGTAGCTTCAAGGCTCTTCTTGCCCCCACATGTATTTCTCAATGGCTTGCATGGTTATTCTGTTCTCATTATGTTGGCCCAGATCCATCATAAAATATCCAACTTGAAATAATAATAAATTTGATAAAATTTGGTATTATAACTTCTATAAGTATGCAATTAAAGTATTCAATAGGAGACTAATTAAAAATGAATACCTGGGAGATAGACATGTTCAAATTGACTTAGGATAAATTGTTAAACAAAGCAAGATGTAAGAGAGCATCTATTAGTTATGACTACCGGTATTTTGTAACTAAAATATATAACTGGATTTTTGTAACTAAGATATTTTGTAACTACAATTATGTGTGTGTATATTTATTCACATGTATAAATGAATATACTTGTAGTATGTGTATTTGTTTCCCTGGGAGGTGATATATAGAACTGTTGACAGTGAATTGTGGACAGCTTTCCAAGAACATATGATACTCTTGGTACCACGATCCAGGAGGAGAGAGAATAAGGCAGAAAATTAAGTAGGAAGCTCAAAAACTGGGGAAATATCAGCAGAATATTTCAGTAACAAAAGGTGAGTTTTCAAAATGAGAAGTGGGCTATAGTCTACTTCATAAATTAGCTGAGGGTCACTGAATCTGATGGCTATTTAAAAAATTATATAATTAAAGTTGCATGTGTGTACACATACATATACACACACATACACTCACACAGTATTTTTGTAGTCTGTCTATCTAAGGGTGATAGCACCTGAGATCAATATTTTTATTTTTCTATTACATGATGGGTAATTTTTACAATATAGTAAGAAATTATCTAGACCAAACATAACAGTTAGCTTTTAGGCAAGTAATTTTGTACATACCCTATACTTTGACAGGTCAATCCTCAAAGAATTATGCAACTGGTCCAGTAGTTTTATGAATTTTTCCCTCTGTACAAAGCAAACACAAAATAGGAGAATGGAAATACATGACTATTCTAAAGACCTAATAATAATTCTTAGTTTTGTCCCTATTTTATAGAAAGTGAGAATCAAATATATCAATGACTTGTCTAAGATTATAAAGTTACTATGTGGCATAGCAGTGATTCCAATTCAGGTCTCTTTGACACCAAATTCATGGTCTTTTCCATAAGTCATACTTCCTCTCTGTGATGAATGAGAAATGTGTGACTCTTCTAACAAAGTGTCTAGAGACTTGCGTTTTATAGAAAGAGATCAGACAAGTAAATTTCTCTACATGTAATAATTCAAAGCAATGTACCGCATCAGCAAGAGAAAATATAACCCATCCTTCTTTTTATTCCTGTACTCCATGCCAACTCCAGACAATGTATTAGAGTTTTTACACTTCTCCTACCCACAGAAGTGGGAGCAGCTGCTATTTTTGTCAAAACCAATTTGAAAAAAATTCTTTTTGGAAGCAAACATAGACTTCATAATCTGAGAGGATGAATTACTTTTAAAGACAGTGTATGATTTAGTGCTAAAAATAGTATAAAAATGAAGCCAAAAAACTGCTGTTGCTTCCTTCAGTGTTGCACTGTCCTCACAGAAGTATTTGAAGACAGTGAAAATAAAGAGCTTTTCTCTTAAGTATATGGTTAAAGTTGTGTGGATTAAATAAAAACAAAGACAAAACATAAAAGTCATACACACAAATCCTTATAGGCAGGCACACCACTATTCCAAATCCCAGTTGTCTCATCAAAAATAAAAAAAATGGGAGATGTAAAATTGAATGACATAAAATGTCCCTGCCAATATTAATATTCTGTAAACACCAAATTGCATTTTGGAGGATACTGACAAAAATGAAAACTTCTCCCAGTAGTCACATAGGAGGTGGATTTGTGGGATATATAACTCTTATGCCTTGAAGTCACTAATCTTGATGGAGTGAGCTGAATAGTGGCAGGATTTGATAAATTGTTCTTAAGCCGAAGCTCCAATTTTCTAAATAAAATGCCATCATGAGATTTATACATCAGTGAAGAAAGTTTGAGTATCACTTTCGTGTTAACCTCTGTGAAGACAATAAAGCAGTCTAAGAAATGAGCCCTGCCTTCCAGAAGCATGCTGTCTTGTTAGACAGGTTAAGACCCTTTACCGCAACAGACATACAGAAAATACAGATGAATTCAATGTCTTAGATCTTTCTCTGCCACTCTCCATTATACCTTCCAGCAGATGAGGCAAGCTATACAGTCCTTTCTTAACTCTCCAACTTCCATGCATTTCGGTTGGTGGCCCTCAATCCAGATGAGAAAAGAGAAGAACCACTAAAATAATCAGTTTAGGTCATAGTAAAGTTAATCATTCAGATGATTATAAAAGTGGGTGTGATTTGTATTACATCTCTGGATGCCTTATCTTGTATCTGTGATTGACACAAATCATCAAGACAGTTGAAGTGACTGATCAATGATACTATGGCCCAAATCATTGGCCCTCTTACACACACTGGGGCAAACAGTGCTGGTTGTCTGTCAAATATGCATTCTCCTTCTTTTCCTTACTAAAAGAATATCATGTGTTAAATGTACCCATGTGAAATGCTCATCCTCTCAGACCCCTTTTCTTCCAAAAATGACTACATAACATGTTTTTGGCCAATGAGACATATACCACTAATTAAATAAAATAGACCCAGCTACCATACTATCAAAGACTTAATGTTTTGAAAGATTTTCAAAGAGCGCCTGGCAGCTAGTGTTTGCTATATTAGTGTTTGCTATATAATTCTTTGTTAGGGATACCTTTCAGACTTAACTTTTGCCCTTTGTGCTTCTTCCCTTTTCCCACCTAAAACTCTATAATAGACTCCAGAAGATAGAGCGCTTATTTCATTCCCATTAGATGAAAATGAAAAGAACAAATGGAGAAAAAGGATTGCCTATATCTACCATACCCCATATCCCCACCTTTTAAAAATATTACAGTACTGAGCAGCTATACCAGCACTGAATTCCTCACCTCTGGACTCAGGTTCCATGGGTGGGAAAGGAGAGGGGGAAATCTTATTTATTTAAATGTATTAAGTGAGTTTCTATTTCATGCAGTTGAACAGAATCCTGATTGACACAGTTCAAACATTTGGTTTCCCTACTTAGTCTTTGGTGCCCAGCTTGAAAATTTACATTAAAGGAAAACAGAAAACTGTGAAGAAAACTGCTGGGCTTCTTGTCACTGAATACGGAACAATATCATATGATGTGAAATTAAAAGTATGCTGCTGATTGAATTTTCACAGAGACTCTCTAAACAGCAGGACAGCTTGAAATTCAATTTTATTTACAACATTTCAACTTAACTAGAGTAAGATTGCCTTTGCAGAGCAGAGGAAGCCTATGGCCTGTAGGATGTGATTTGAGGAATAACAAAAGCCTGGGTGATTAAAAAATGTTTCCCCGAGGGACATGGCACAATATCTAAAACTGCCACATTATTCAGTTTTTTTATTAAATAAGGGCCATATATGTCTAGTAGGGGGCAAATCAATAATAATAAGAATAATAAGTATTTTTTAAACAGAAAAAAGAAAGAATGGAAGAAAAAGAAAGAAAAAGAGAGAGAAAGAAAAAAAGAATAAAAGAGAGAAAGAAAGAGGAAGAGAAAGAGGGAGAGAGAACGGGAATCTTGCTCTATTGCCCAGGCTAGAATGCAGTCTAAAAATGGGTATTAAAAACCTCTTTTATGCCAATAAAGGTGCTTAACAATGGAGACAGGAAGGAATAAGGGAGGAAAATAACAAACAAGTAGCCAACCAATATTTTATTTAAACTTGTGAAATGCTATGCAATTGCTGAGGAGTGATTCACTTCCAATTTTGTGGTCACTATTAGAATAGGTGTGATGTGATACTGAGAAAAATGTGTGTTTTGTGGATTTAGGGTGGAGAGTTCTGTAAATGTTAATTAAGTTTATGTATTTCAGGTCTGAGTTCAAGTCCTAAATTTATCTTTGTTAATTTTCTGTGTCATTGATCTAACATTGACAATGTAATGTTAAAGTCTCCCACTATTATTATGTGGGAGTCTAAGTCTCTTTGTAAGTCATTAAGAACTTACCTTATGTATCTGGGTACTCCTGTATTGGGTACCTATATATTTAGTATTGTTAGCTCTTCTTGTTGCATTGATCCTTTTACCGTTATGTAATGTCCTTCTCTGTTGCTTTAAAGTCTATTTTATCAGAGACGAGAATTGCAACTCCTGCTTTTTTTTTTTGCTCTCCTTTTGGTTGGTAAATCTTCTTCCATCCCTTTGTTTTGAGTCTTTGTGTATCCTTGCATGTGAGATGGGTCTGGTTGCAGCATACTGATGGGTTTTGGCTTTTCATCCAATTTGCCTGTGTGTCTTTTGATTGGGGCATTTAGTCCATTTAAATTTGGGATTGATATGGATATATATGAGTTTAATACTGCCTTTTAATGCTGGCTGGCTGTTTTGCCCATTAGTTAATGTAAATTCTTCATTATGGTGATGCTCTTTACCTTTTGGTATGTTTTTGGAATGGCTGATACTGATTGTTCCTTTCTATGTGTAATGCTTCTTTCAGAAGCTATTGTAAAGCAGGCCTGGTAGGGAATGAAATCTCTGAGTACTTGCTTGTTTGCAAAAAATTTTATTTTTCCTTCACTTATGAAAATCAGTTTGGCTGGGTATGAAATTCTGGCTTGAAAGTTCCTTTCTTTAAGGATGTTGAATATTAGCCCCCACTCTCTTCTGGCTTGTAGGGTTTCTGCAGATAGATCTGCTGTGAGTCTGATAGGCTTCCCTTTGTGGGTAACCTGACCTTTCTCTCTGGTTTCCCTTGATATTTTCTCCTTCATTTCAACCCTGGTGAATCTAATGATTATGTGCCTTGGGGTTGCTGTTCTTGAGGAATATCTTTGTGGTGTTCTCTGTATTACCTGGAGTTCAGTATTGTCCTGCCTTGCTAGGTTGGGAAAGTTTTCCTGGATAATATCTTGAAGAATATTTTCCAGCTTGGATTCATTCTCTTCATCACATTCAGGTACACCTATCAAATGTAGATTAGGTCTTTTCACATGGTCCCATATTTCTTGGAGACTTTGCTCATTCCTTTTTAGCCTTTTTTCTCTAATTTTGTCTTCTCCTTTTATTTCATTAAATTGGTCTTCGACCTCTGATATCCTTTCTTTTGCTTGATCAATTTGACTGTTATAACTTGTGCTTACTTTGCAAAGTTCTCATATTGTGTTTTTCAGCTCTATTAATTCACTTATATTCCTCTCTAAATTGTATATTCTCATTTGCATTTCGTCAAACCTTTTTCAAGGTTCTTAGTTTCTTTGCATTGGGTTAGAACATGTTCTTTTAGCTCACAGAAGTTTCTTATTATCCACCTTCTGAAGCCTGATTCTGTCAATTCATCACACTCATTCTCCATCAGGCCTTGTTCCATTGCTGATGAGGAGCTGCAATCCCCCGTAGGAGGAGAGACATTCTGATTTCGGGTATTTTCATCCTTTTTGCACTGGTGTCTTCCCATCTTTGTGGATTTACCCACCTGTCGTCTTTGTAATTGCTGACTTTCAGATTGGGTCTCTGAGTGGACATCCAGCTTGTTGGTGATGAAGTTTTTTCTGTTTCTTAATTTTCCTTCAGCAGACACCCCTCTCCCACAGAGCTGGACTTTCCTGGGTTCAGCTGTGCTTGCTGTGAAACTCTCAATCTTCAGCACTTCCAATTGCTGTTTTTTTGTGGGGGCATTGTGCTGGCTGAAACAGAAGCATTGAGATTCGTGGCGCTTTTCTGCCTGGGAATCTCCTCATCTGGCTCCCCGCTTCAGTCCCCACTTCAATCAGCTGAATGGGTGACTCTGCCTTCCTGGAGCTCCAAACACCAACTAAAAGGGCACCCAGTCCCGTATACTTCGTACTGAGAACTGCTGTGCTGGGGTGCCGGCAAAACAGCTGTGCTAGCCAAAAGAGTCATGCTAGCAACCTGTGGGGCTCCTCCACTGGGAATCTCCTGGTCCATGGGCAACAAAATTTTGTCTGGAAGTGTGGCGTCCACTCACTCTCTGCACTTGCACTGGGAGCTACAATCCTGAGCTACTGCTAATTGACCATCTTGGATCTCTCTCTCTCTAATAATAAGTATTATCACAGGTTCAAAAATACAGTGAGAATAAGATCTGGTGTTTGGTAGCACAATAGGGCAACTATAGTTAACAGTAATTTGTTATATATTTCAAAATAACTAAAAGAGTGGAATTGGAATGTTCCCAACATGAAGAATTGATAAATGCTTGAGATGATATTCCAGCTATTCTGATTTTATCATTACATATTGTATGCATGTATCAAAATTTCCCTTGTACTGCATAAATATGTACAACTATCATGTATCTGAAGAAATTAAAATAAATTATAAAAATAAATAAAAGGTAAATCTAAGCAATAAAAAAAGAACTTGGTTTAATTGGTTGACCAGAATAACTAGACCAGGTATCAGTAAACTGTCTACAAAGGGCTAGTTAGTAAATATTTTTCACTTTGACAACTCTGTCTTAACTATTCAGTCTGACACTATAGCATAATAACTGTCATAGTCAATGTGTAAACTAATAGGCATAACTGCTTTCCAATGAAATTTTATTTATGGATGTGGAAATTTGAATTTTAGACAGTTTTTAATGTGTCACAAAATAACAGTCTTTAAATTTTTTTCAACATTAAAATGTATTTAAAAAATTCTTAGCTTATGGGCCTTACAAAACTAGTTGGTGAGTTGGTAGACTGAATTTGGCCCAGGGGCAGGGGGGAGGAGGCAGTGGCTCCCCTGATTGTGCACCTTCAGGAAGTTTCCACCAGGAAGTGGGGACGTATGGAAGGAAAAGCTCTTGTAAGGAAGGGTTATGATAACCTCTGCATCACCCTCAGCTTCTCTTGTTAATTTCTTTCTTTCTCAAAGTCTGGCTCCAACAGCAGGGATGAATTTAACCAGAAGTTAATGATGCTTAAGCTTCTCAGCTCTCACCTACTTCAGCACCCCAGGGAGGAGCTAACTATGTATTCATGCTATCTTAGATTTTTGAAAAATTTTTAGGAATAAGATAAAAAGAATTCAGAACAGAATGAGCAAATTGTAACACTTTTTTTCCAGATCATACCAAAAACACCAATTCATAAAGACTTTTCAAATAGAAATAATGCATAGGCAATTTTGATAATTTTAAATAATCCAACTAGTGTTAAACATATGAACATATATTTACAGCTCTTGTTGATTTGAGATTACTTTTGATACCAACAGAAATATCACAAAAATTATGAAAGGCCACTAAAATGATACTTACAATGACAAACTAATTAATAAATCTCATCAATTCAAAGTATATTTAAAGAGTCCCTTCACAGGAAAACTTGAAAAGCATTGAAGTGTTATAGTTCACTGATGAAGACACCCTTAGCATACCCCTCAGCCTGCTTAAACTTTAGATAGGCTTCTACCTGACTCTTCTTCTAGACCTCCCTTTTCTTAAAGCATTTTCTGTAGAACACTAGTAATTGTTCTTTTCCTGCTCCTTCACATGTAAGTATTTTTAAAAGCCTCTTGCCAGTTTCATAATCCAAGAATGTCTCCCAGAAAGACATGGGAGACTTCCCTTTGAAATGTAATCATCAAGGAGAGAGCACCCCTATCCCCCACCCTCCTTGGGATGATAGGAGCCTTACTTACAACAGATGTAATTAGCAAACAAAAATGGCATAATCACAGAAAAAAAATTGCAAATTTGTTTGTAGTGCACTGGTTACATCCCATTACTCAACCTCCCCACTGTCATCCTTCACCACTTTCTCCTTATTTCAGTCTTGCCTTTCATTTCAGTGGAGTTGAGCTCAAATTGAGTTCTGGCCTCCATCCCCTATTGCAATAGCCTTGAATAAGGTTCACCTTGCCTGTTTAACTTTGTCAGCTGCAATTTTTGCTTTTACATCACATACGAGA
Organism: Leontopithecus rosalia; assembly: GCA_028533165.1. Classification (NCBI taxonomy): domain Eukaryota; kingdom Metazoa; phylum Chordata; class Mammalia; order Primates; family Cebidae; genus Leontopithecus; species Leontopithecus rosalia. The sequence goes on along the minus strand of CM052655.1, from coordinate 33,225,897 downwards.
AAAATAATAGATATTTCCAAATTTTTATGAAAATCACTAAAATGCATGTAGCATAGTGAAAGTAAAACAAACTCTTCTAAAGTGTTAATTAAAAAATATGTCAGCTCTGCTAAATTAAAAAAATATATAAATATTTTGCATTCCTTTTTGTCATATGAAGAAGTGATTTTTTAAAATGCAGCCAAAAGAGTATAGAAAGAGAATATTATAGAGGTTGGTTGGTCAATAAAAACATCATTTATACATCAGTACGTATGTTTGAGGATATATACTCACGGAAAAAACAGCTAGAAAATAATCAATTTTACTATTAATTGATATTTGTATTTCAAGATAATTCACCAAATATTTCCTAAAAACATTTTCAAAATTAAAATATTGACTGACTGCCACCCCATGGAGTATTGTTTCTTATCACCTCCTGATCTACCCACGAGTGCCTTCAACATACATAGAGACTTTTTTTGTCTGGACTCCAAGCAACATTTACACTCAGTGACGTGCTGGTAAAGAGGCTGTGTGAAAGCAAAAAGGCTTGATTTTTAGCATTTGCTAACCTTGATGTTGTAAATACTTTTACTATGTCCAATTTCAAGGATGGCCATGTTTAACAATCAGCTTGCAACATTCCTGAAAATTTGCCAATCAGTTCTCATGAGCAGGTACCAGCCAGCTGTAGCATACCACTATTCTACAATCAGTTTTCAACAATCTACTCCTTGAGTTACCTTTTGAACCCGAGACTTCCCTTTTGAAATGTTAACTGAAATGTGCAATTAATATGTTCCTCCCATAATCCTCTGTCTCTGCCTGTTTTCTCTCCTTCACTCTCTTTTGTCCCTTTCCTTACTTCTCCCCTCCTTCTCTCTTGGTATCCATCATGTTTCTCATGGTGCCACTTATCAAAAACTAGAGCTAACAGCAAATCACTTTACCTTGTCTTTTCGCTCCATTGTCTTTATATGAATTTCCTCACCTTCCCAAGGCCCCTTTTCTGCAAAATTTTGGCCTAGAGCCAATCCAACTATCTGCTGTATCTCTTAGTAGATCAGCATCAGAATGCTGACACAACCTAAGAAAGTCTCACAGTCACAAGAATTGTGACAACAAATTTATAGGGTTCAATAGCAAATGACACTTTCAGCTTTACTAGGAATTTCTTTTTATATGTTCCTGAAAGATTCTTCTTAGTATTCCCCTCAGTAGCTTCTCCAAACTTTTACCACCGCCTTCACCTCCTGCAACAATTTCACAGCACTTGTAAGTGAACAATCCTTGTCCTTTCAGACAACTTTAAGAAAGGATTCAAAAATAAGGTACAGCTACCCCAACTTTTCACTTTTATATCAAAAGCTTAGTGTTCTCTGCAAGGACTCTCACACTATTTCCTCAAATTTCAGAACAGAGCTTGTCCTTTCTCATTCTAAAGACTAGTCTCTCCTTCTGCCCATAGTACTTATAGTCACCTATTCTTCCACCTGATAAATTCACAACCTCACCCTTGCACCTAACTCCTTTTCTAAAACTCTGCAAACACGTTTATATTTTCCTTATTTAATAATTTTAAAATACCTACCCAAGCAGAAAATAAAAATAAAGTCTCTTTTCATACAATAAAACCTTCTTACACTTGCCCAATCTCTTTTTTGCTTCTCATTTAAGTTCCTGGAAAGAATAGTCTATTTTCTCAACCAATTTCGCCCTTTCTTTCAGAATTTTATTATCAAGTTAATATGGATTTAAGATATTTTATAAAACATTTTAAGTGTTATATAAAGATTAATACAAAATAAAACCAACAATCAGTCAGCTCTACTCCAACCAGGTGTCTATGTCATTGGTATTTTAGCACATTTCCTTCCAGTCTTATTTCTAAACCTATATGTTTGTGTGTGAATGTGTGTGCATGTGTGTGTGTGTATGTTCAATGTTGGAATTAAATTGCATATACTTTATAGCATACTGTTTTCATATATCCTGTGCATTGCTTAATTATGAAATTCTTCCATAGAAACTTAATGTTTAAGGACTGTATCATATTTTAGTGAATAAATGACCTTTAATTTACATAACTGTTCTTCTGTGCCAGGGCTATGCATCTTTTGGCTTCCACGGGTCGCATTAGAGAACAAGACTTGTCTTGGGCCACACATAAAATACATTAACACTAACAACAGCTGATGAGCAATAAGAAAATAGCGCATAAGTCTCACAATGTTTTAAGAAAGTTTAAGAATTTGTGTTGTGCTATAATCAAAGCCATTCTGGGCTGCATACAGCCCATGGCCATTGGTTGGACAAGCTTTTTCTATGCCATTCACTGAACAGTATTCATAAAATCAGGCTTTAACTTCAATTGCTTCACTGACCAATGGCCTTCTACTTGCCAAATCCAACAGGCTAATTTCTTTATCTATTTTACTTGAAGTCTCTATGATAGTTAACAATATCGTATACTAACTACCCTTTTCCCAAAATAGTTTACATTACCTTTTATGATATCACTTTTTTTAGAGACAGGGTCTCATTATGTTACCTGGGCTGGAATGCAGTAGTGCGATAAAATCACATTTTTTAAAATCATTGTCATACAATTGGTCCAACCATTTTTCTAGGTAAACTTTGCTTGTATATCCTCTGTCTACCCAAGGGTTCTGTGCTTCTTACTTTATTCTTGATCATTTTTGATTCTCATCATGATTTCCAGTAAGATTTATACATGAAAATTTCTAAATGTGTAATGGTTTTCCTTTCTTAAAGATTTATTTTACAATTCTCGTAGGTAAGAAACATTTTTCCACTGGTTTATTTTTTGGAGTCTCAAATGTATAGGTTATGCGCCTTTGAGAAGGATCAAGAAGAGAGCATATAATTGTCACTGGGTCCTAGATGACAGAATCAGCTTTAATAGTCAAGTGAATAAAAATCTGAGGCTCCAATGTAGCGGCAGGAGATATTATACTTAGGCATATCTGACTCATAAAATGGAATTATTTTCAATAGTTCAAACAACATAGTCAAATTTATATACAAAATCACCAACTTATCATGATGTAGTTTAAAGAAACATTTCTCTTTCTTTTAGCCCTATTCTATAATAAGTTATTGGATTTAAAAAATGAAGTTTGTTATAACCACATTGCCACTAAAACACTAAAATGTACTGAAATCAATCTGCTCTCTCTTCTTTGGGTCAGCATGAAGTAAAGGAGCAAGTTATCTAATTTTCCTACAGGTAGTTTTTATTGTGGATATTAATCACTTAAATTCATCTTTCTCAGAGGGGGAAAGGCTCAATGTTCCATGAGGTTGACTTATTCTTCACAATATACACAGATGGAATATTAGAAGCAAAACAATTTAATAGCACAGAATGCTTTATGTTACAGGTAAAATCCCAAGACAACAAGCGCTGTTACCAAGATGAGGTTTTCATAACAAAACTGTTCTATGATCTGGTATTTGGTAACAACAGTATTTTATTGGGCTAGGGAATGTTCTTTGGTTCCAGCTTCTACAAGAGTCAATCTGTCTATCAAAAGTAGCTGATATGGTAGGTTATGCTTTAGGTAAGGCAGGAGAGACAAAATTCTCATACTTCATATAATGACACTTATAATTTTTACAATTGGCTTGCCATCTTTTATTTTATTTTATCATTATTTTAAATTTTAGAAACATGATAAAATAAGAATTATCTTCTTTATTGAGCATGTTGAGGAACTGACGCTTAGATTACTAAACTGACTTGCTAAATTTCAATAGAAACTTAAACTTCATAACTCCCAACCCAAAGAGTATTCACCTTTACTGGCATTTTATTTGATTTGTCATTAAATAGAAATCACATTTTCCTTTGATTATTATAATTCACCTCATATACCTCACATACATTTCTCTTTTGTAAGAAAAGGACAGAAAAAGAGTAAACACAACAGGACATCTTTTTTCCTATTGGGTTTTCACCCTTTTATTTGCTATGTCAACTGTTCATATTCTATGACACATAACTCAAAATTTGGTTTCTAAACAACATCTCTGTAACAAAAATATATTCAGTGAACTAAATTGGAAGTGCAGTGCTTTTGTGTGTGTGTGTGTGGAGGAAACTAAGATGGATTGTGGGAAAGCAATTTTTTCATGACACCATATTGTCATGACACCATATTGTCATGAAAAAATCACTTTCCCACAATCGATCTTAGTTTCCTCCATGGAAAAAAAATAACAAAAAACCTGTCTCACAGGGTTATTGAAAAGCACTACTGCCTACCCATTTGCCGGGACCAGAAACCTGGGAATATTTCCAGGCATCTTCTCCTTCCCTCCCATTCATGTCCCCAAACAAATCAAATGCTATTGATGCTGTTGATTTCATGCCCTGAAAAGTTTGGTATCTACCTCTCTTCTCCATCTCCACCAATTTTTAATTTTAACTCTTACCACTTTACTAGAAATATTCTTAATTTACAATCTATTTCCAGTCTTGCCAGTTTCAGTTTAGTATGCTTGTACAGAAAGAGTTACAGTAATGGATGCAACAGATGAATTCTGGAGGCTCCTTTGTGTCCCTGAATTTCCACTTTTCAATGCATTTCTTGATGCCTTTGCATATATCAGATGGTCAGCCTTAATTAGGTACAGATTGTTTTTCTTAGGCTCCTTAAACACATACTATGTTTTACTTAGAGGATGTGCCGTTATCCAGCAGTACCAGAAGGAACCAATAGGAAGTGCAAATGGAGCCTAATATGTTCCAGAGAAGGCAGCCAAGCTCACACTCACCAGGGAACTGTATCTACAAGACAGTGAATCTGAAATAATGAATCCCAAATTTGCTACATTGAGAATGCCCTATAAAGTCCCAGCATTCTCTAATAAAATCTATGTTTTTCCCTCACTGAAAAATATCCTTTCGGATATGAAGATTCAATGTAATGAAAATTCCTATTGACCATCAAAGTTAATTTATTAAAATTTTTCAAATAAACTTTTAGCTGGAGCCCATTAGGCTATTCCTTAAAATTTACTTTCTGCAATAAGATTCCAAGAATATCCAAGTTCAAAGTCCCTTGAAATGTAACTTCCATAAGTTGCTAGGGATTTTAAAGTTTGAAAAAGTATACTTACACCAAAGTTGGTTGCAGCAAATCGATCTGATGCAGAAACCTGTATATTTGTTGAAACAGTTGTGTGAGCATAGAAAGCATTTATATTAGCCAGTAAGGTGCTCATGACGGCAGGGACACCAGGGCACATGTATTTAGAAGACAGACATGAAAAGTGCCTGAAAGACAAAAAAACATAAAGTGCTTTTAAAACAAAAATTAATTCAGTGCCTCTTTCAATGATATGAAATTAAAACCAAGTAAAAAAATTAATTAATTTGTGCAACAACAGAGCTTCTAATATAAGCAATTAAGTAATTCCACAGCTACATCTATGAAAAGGAGAGAAAACTGCACCATCTCTAATTGAAAGAAAAACAATTTTGGCCTTTTGAAAATTTCCCATTCACAAATGTGAATTGGTTTAATTGGAATGTAATTTGCCCTTTTTGCCCATGAAAGCATTGTTAAAGTCTCCCTTGACACTGCTGTCATGTTGAAGTCAGAGTTTTCTAAAGACTCTGAACAGCTGCAGAAGCTCTGCATCAGAGGATTGAGCTTTGAAAAAGTAAATGCAAGTCTGAGGAGCAATAGGGAACACTCACAGACTGTGATAATGAGAGACCCAAGCACCAAGCACTACAGGGGTTTTAGGTTTGTCACATATGCCAGGTGGAGGAGGTAGATGCAGCCATGAACGTAGGCAGGGCTCACAGGTAGATGGAAGAGTTGCAGAAACAAAGAGAGCTGTTTTGAGAGAAGATTCTCAAAGACCAGGTACCCACTTAACTCTGAAAAGGACCTTTGTTGGTGGCACTAAAAAGACACTGAAAGACAGTACCCAAAAGATTATTTTGAACAATACAGGAAATCTGAAGTGATTGAAATCATAACTCAGGCAGTGGCAAGAAAAGAGGTTGTACTTTGTAACCTTTGATGACCGTAACTCCATAAATAAGATTGTCAATCACTGGTCATTAGAGAAATGCAAATCAAAACCAGTGAGATGCCATCTCAAGCCAGTTAGAATGGCAATCATTAAAAAATCAGGAAACAACAGATGCTGGAGAGGATAAGGAGAAATTGGAATGCTTTTACACTGTTGGTGGGAGTGTAAATTAGTTCAACCATTGTGGAAGAAAGTGTGGCAAATCCTCAAAGATCTAGAACTAGAAATATCATTTTGCCCAGCAATTCCATTACTGGGTATATACACAAAGGATTACAAATCATTCTACTATAAAGACACATGCACATGTATGTTTATTGCAGCACTGTTCACAATAGCAACAACTGGGAACCAACCCAAATGGCCATCAGTGACAGACTGGATAAAGAAAATGTGGTACATATATACCATGGAATACTATGCAGCCATAAAAGGGATGAATTTATGTCTTTTACAGAAACATGAATGAAGCTGGAAACCATCATTCTCAGCAAACTAACACAAAAACAGAAAACCAAATACCATATGTTCTCACTCATAAGCAGGAGTTGAACATTGAGAACACATGGACATAGGGAGGGGAACGTCACAAACTGGGGCCTGTTGGAGGCTGAGGGGCTAGAGGAGGGATAGCATTAGGAGAAATACCTAATGTAGATGACAGATTGATGGGTGCAGCAAACCACCATGGCATATATATATCTATGTAACAAACCTGCACGTTCTGCACATGTATCTCAGAATTTAAAATATATATATATACGTATATATATATATATATATACATATGTATATATATATATATATACGTATATATATATATATATGTATATATATATATACGTATATATATATGTATATATATGAAAGAAAGAAAAGAAACACTTTACTATAAATGGCCACACTGTGAGGTAAGAAAATCCCTGTCAGAGCAAGAGATGGCTAGTGCCTCACCCAGTCAAAGAGGTCAAAGGAGTCCTAAAAGCTTTTGTGGTAGTCATGGAGGTGGTTTCAGGGCGGATAACAACTTTGGTCATGGAGGAAAGTTTAGTGGTTGTGTGGCTTTGGTGGCAGTGGGGATGAGTATAATGGTTTGGTAATAAAGGAAGTAATTTTGGAGGAAGCAGTGGAAGCTACAACAATTTTGGCAATGATAAGAGTCAATATTCAAATGTTCGACTAACGAAGGGTGAAAACTTTGGAGGTGGAAACTCTGGTTCCTGTGGCCATTGGAGGTCAATATTTTGCCAAACCAGGAAATAAGGTGGCCAAAATGGTGATTCCAGTAGCAGCAGTAGCTATGCAGTGGCAGAAGATCTTAATTACCGACAGGAAACAAAGTTTAGCATCAGAAGAGAGCCAGAGAAGTGACAAGAAAGCTACAGGTTATAACACAGCCTGAATTCAGCCAGGCACAGGGGTGACACAGCCTGGCTGCTGTCAAAGAAGCTTTAGACAATACTTGTGTCAAAAAAGTTTTAGACAATACTCATATGTATAGGCAAAAAACTCGAGGATTATACTTGTGACTAATTATATAACAGGTGATTTTAGTCTCTATGTAAAGCATTCCAATAAATGTTTTTAAGGCAGATTTTTTGCACGTTTTCAACTGATTAATAAATATAATAGTTTGATCACAATGCTGAATAAATGCATCTTTTTTTAACAAAGAACATAATTTGCCACAAAGATGTGTAAACTCAGCCATGAATGTTCCATGTACACACCAAAAGTACAATTTCCATTGAAATTTAGCACCATCAGAAAACAACTATTCAGGAGTCTCCCTCCTTCTTCAACCCTCCTTCTACTTATTCTGGTTCCCGAAATGCCATATTTTAACCAAAATGTTCTTTCTCATTTGCATGCCTCTCACAGTGGTAAAGTAGCAAGACATCCTCCTCTCATTACACACTGAATGAACAAGTCAACTTAACATCTGACTTGAGTCCAGTTTGTATGGTCTTTCAGACAGAAATATCTTCCGTAAGCAATTCTCTTTTCTAAGCACTTTGTTACAGACAAGATTTAATTAGGCAAACAAATGAATAATGAGAACAGATTGAACTATGCCAGCTTTAAGCTTAAAGATAATTTCTTTTAAACCTTGAATAATGGTATCATTTATACCCATCAAAAGCACAAAGTGTCCAATTTTGTTACATCTCTCAAGGAAATCTGTTACATTTGAACTGTAACAGAAGACTTGAAAATGGAAAGCACAGCTTATGATAAAAGTGAAAGATAAAATATACATAGAGAAAAGAAAACATCACGGTATAATGTGATCCTATTTTGCTCTCATCTTACTATGCCACCGAGGCATCTATACATTTCTGACATTTGTATTACTGAACTCATACATAAACAGCTAGACCTGAGTGGCACTCCTATAAAAATCGATGGTGGTACTGAAAACAATGGCCTCTCTTAGATCATAGCCAGGTAGCTTGCTACCTACCTTGTCATAATACTGATTACAAAAAAGGTTAAATCTTTTAAGGTGCGTCTTCAAGAATCATGAATAAAAGTTTATGCTATGAGAGTTCCATGATTTGTGCGACTTAACCCTGCAATCCCATTATTAATGATGCCTTCTTTAAGGAAATAAGTGTTATGACTTTATTATACACTAAATGTATTATAATTAATCTGTATTGAGAATCCACAAATAATATAGTTTATTTGATAAAAAGAAATTATTTTAAAAATAGAAACAATAAATTATTTGAGCTATGCTATCATATTCCTTTTCTTTTCAACAATTCACAAGTAATTACATTCGTCAGATTAAAATCACAGGTCAAGACTTGTGGAAAATGTAATGCATAAAATGGTGTAGGTTACAATAAAAGTACTAGGGGGAAAAAGAGATATAGAAACACCGTAGTCAATTTTGAAAATACACTGTTAAGACGCTCAAAAACTCAGTGGTTATTACCCAGACCATGCATTGTGTATTTAAAGGGATACTGGGGTCATCAGGCTGAATAATCTTATTCTTGGTTTTAAACATGATTGGAGTTCTCATAAAGCAGCCATGTTACTCGGGCTTTACTTTTATAGCTGCCACCTTGAGATTTTTGGGGCTTGCTTAAGGAGGCAGCAGCAGCTTAGTGGTTACTTGAAGTATAGATAGTAGAGCAACACAGGAATAAATTAAAATTAATTAGTCAAACAGATGTAAGACATAATAGAACAGTGAATAGTAATTACCGATAGAGAAATTGTGCATGCTTTTTCAGGATATAGAATGACCTGATGCTAAATAATAAAGATACACGGATTCTTAGACATGGAGAAAGAAAAAAAAAACTTATAGAGATCACCCGACTGAACCTCCCTCTCAAATCTAGAAACTTTGTTATGGGATTCCTGACTGATAGTCATCATCCCTTTGTTTGTCTACATCAAGTAACAGGGACCTCATTACTTTGGAGGGAACTTGTTTCATAATTGGACAACTATAAGGAGTCCGTGACTTTGACATCTGTTGCATCCCATGCCAAAGGCTATAATTCAGAAAACCTAGTATAAAGTTAGAGCACAATTAAAATGAAACTATCATGAACAGTGTAAGGGAAATGAACTGTTCTGCCCAAAGAAAGGTAGCTTAAAAAGTCAAAACAATCTGTGAGAGGCATACAAATGCAAAATAATGTTTTGTTTAAAATATGGCATTTTGGGAACCAAAATAAGTAGAAGCAGGATTGAGGAAGGAGGAAGACTCCTGCATAGTTTTTTCAGATGGTGTTAAATTCCACTGGAAATTGTACTTTTGGTACATTCACAGTTCATATTATACATCTTTGTGGCAAATTATGTTTTCTTTTTAAAAAAATCTGATTAAAAATGGCTAAAAGACCTGAATAGGCAGTTTTCAAAGGAAGACACAGAAATAGCTAAAAGGTATATGAAAAAATGTTCAACCTCACTAATTCATCAGGAAACTGCAAAATAAGACCACATCAGATATGACCTCACTCCTATTAGAATGGCTAAAAAACAAAAGGTAAGACGTGTTGGCAAGGATGTGGAGAAAAGGAAATCCTTGTACAATGTTGGTGGGAATGTAAATTAGTGCAGCCATTATGGGAAATAGTATGGCAGTTCCTCAAAAAACTAAAAAAGAGGACAATCATATGATTCATCATTCCCATTAATGGGTATATCTGCAAATAAGATAATAAGCAGCATGTCAAAGATATATCTGCCCTCCCATGTGTATTGTGGCACTATTCACAACAGCCAAGGAATAGAATCAACCTAAGTATCTATCGACAGATGAATGGATAAAGAAAATATGGGTATATATGCAGGAGAATACTGTTCATTCGTAAAAAGAAGAAAATCCTGCCATTTGCAGCAAGATGGATGAACCTGGAGGACATTAAGTGAAATAAGCCAGACAACAGAAAGATAAATACAGCCTGATCTCACTCATATATACAGTCTGAAAAGTTGAGGTCGAAGAAGTAGAGAGTAGAAAGGTATGAACTAGAGGCTGGAGCAGTTAGGGGTTGCAAGTTTGGGAAGATCCTGGTCCAAGGATATAATATGATATTTGAATAGGGGCATAAGTTCTAAAGATCTGTTTTACAGAATGGTGACTATCGTTAATGATGATATTTTATATTTGTGAAAAATGCTGGGAGAATGGATGTTAAAAGTTCTCCCATAAAAATGGTAACTCTGTGAGATGATGCATATGTTAATGAGCTGGATTTAGCCATCCCACAGTGTATATTTACTTAAGGCATCATGTTGTACATTATGAATATTTATAATTTTATCTGTCAGTTAAAAAAACTAAATAAATTTGAAAGAAAATGACAAAATTACTGAACAATTTTCACTTCTTAAAAGTCATCTAAGGGAAATATAAATGCAATATGGGAAGATTAGAGGTATGAAAAACCACCCTTTGCCTATTTTATACTTTGAGATGTTTAAGCAAATATCTTGACGATAAAAATACCCAATAAATTGTGGCGTTTGAATATCAGAGCAATGTTTCATGACAAAAATGAGAGGTTAACAAATAATTCATAGATTATATGTGAACATTTACGTAATTCAGGAAACATCATGTATATAAGTGCAGTCTTGAGTTACATAGTTTAATACAATATTTGCTATGCATTTATCATTAATGCTAACATATATTATTCACAGAAAAATTAGAAAAAAGTAATGTCAAACTTATGTTCACACTTAAAACATCTTTCAAGAATAACTTCAGCGTACAGTCAAATAGTAAGTATACTATGTTCTCCTATGAAAATTGATTAGAATTAGTATTAGACTTTATTCCAAGAGTTTTCTAGTGTTTAACCATTTATTTCCTATTGAAGCCATCTGGTCAGGGTACTCTTTCTTCATTGACTATGTACTTACTATATCCCTGGCAATCTTTTTAGGGGAAAGGATCGGGAGTTAATTAAAACATAGTCATGATCTAATAAAATCATACTCCTAATTGAGAAACACGTACCTCAAATCCTAATTTTGTTGTACAACAGAAAGTGTAATCATAGAGGCAGCCAAAAGGTTTGGCTGGGCCATAGGATAAAGGAGCAGACCTGGAGGTACAGGGCAAGTATCCAAAGGCAGAACTGAATCCCACAGTGGTGAATAGAGGAGAAGTCAGAGAGAAACACAAAGACTACAGGATGAGAGCTGAGGTAATGATTATGAAAGAGTGAAGAGTTCAGCATCTTTTCAAGTTGGTTCAACAAATACTTACTGAACACAGCTAAATGGCAGATACTATATTAGCTTTAGGTATGAAGTAATGAATTTCCTTATAGACTACTGTTGGAATCAGTTGTATAATAAATTTAATAGAATCATGTAAAAATTACGAAAAAGGCATAGCAGAGTGCTATGGAGACAATGAGTTGAATGTATATATTACAGCCTGGTGAGGAGGGTCAGGGAAGTCTTAAAATGAGGCTGGGCTAATAGTCAATGAATGACTAAGAGATAGCCAAGCCTGGAATAAGGCTTGATATCACTGATGGATAAGAAATGTATTCCAGAAGAATGAAAAAGTACAAATCAAGGCACTATGGAAAGAAATAAAATATTGTGTAAAGTGAACTCTAGCAATTTTAGGTTAACAGAGCCCAAATTTCCAGGAGAACATTTAAGATTGGTATGGCCAAAGATAAGGCTGAGGGTTTTATAGAGAGCCTGTGTAACATGTTAAAAAAAAGTTGGATCTATTCTATACATCAAAAGATGTTTTGGACAAAGTTCAAAATCTTACAGGGTAAATATAAGTTAAAAAGTATAAGGAAGGAACTCTAGTTCTTCAACATGTAATAAGAAGTGAAATAATCAGATCTGGATTTTTAAGCAGGTTAATTTGATGGGAGGAGCATGTAGGAGGATGAGTTTAAGGAAGGTGAAAGTAAAGAGTCCAATTGGGAGGATATGAAGGGAAGAGATGATGGATGTCTGAACTAGGGTAGTAGTGTGTAGATGTTGATGAGGAAATAGATTTGAGAAATATTCAGAGAGGAAAAACTGTCAGGACTTAGAAGTGATAAGGAAAGAGGGATGGGGAAGAGAAAAAGTTAAGTTTCAAGGTTCTAGTTTGGGTGACTACATGAACGGTTCTTCTGTCAAATGAGCTTGGAACTAAAAATTGGAAAAAAATTGGAGGTGGGGATTATATATCCCATTAAGTTTGAGCTTAAGGTGCTCACAGAGCTTCCATGTTAGAATGCTATTGGTTTTTGGAGACATGGACTGGACACCTAGATTTGGTATCATCTGCATGAATCATTAGAAACCATGAGAAAGGATAAGATTATCTAGTGAAAATGTGTACAATAAACAGAGAAATGTTAGAGAATGTCACTTGGGAAATAGCAATATACAAGGAAATGATGCAAGAAGAAAAAAAGGTAAATTCTATAATTGAGACCAAATAAATACAAGATAGGTACCAGTAAACCCAGGAAACTGGAATCAGATCAGGGTAATCTTAATAAGAGGATGATTGATTTGTTAAGTGAAGTAAGAGTCTCAAAAATTAAGGACAGAAAACAAGTTACTGGACATGACAAATAACCATCATCATTACCTTAGCAAGATCAGTATTAATAGAGTGACAGGGGTTTGCAGGAAGAGGAAATAAGAAGGAAAGTAAAGAGATGCCAAGGGATGACCAAGGTAAAATAGGTCAAGGTTGAAACTTGATTGATACAGTATCTAGCTAAGGAGTTTTGACTTCCTTATGTGAACTCTATGAAGCTACATGAGATTTCTACAGAAAAAAACTAGCATTATCATATTAATTTGAAAATATGACTCTGAAGGTGTATACAGATGGATTCAAATGAGCGGGTACTAGAGGCAGAAAAACAATTTAGAAAGTGTAGAAGTGAAAATGGTCACTTCTGCCATGCTTCCAATATGAACGACCACTTCACATACCACAGTCAGAAGGAAAAATATTCTACCTTGAGATAATTAAAAAAATCACAGAATTACTTTCTGCTTCTGATCTCCAAAATACAAAACCTTGAATATTTTCTCCAGTACCCAAGCTGGAGAAATTGTTTTGTTCCTAACAAAACAATTTTAAGCCTAATTCTGACAATATTATAAGATTTAGAATTATCTCTAAAAATATGAAACCAGGTAGAAAAGCTGTTCTCATGAACAGCATGAAAACATCGAGTAAACTAGGTAGCCTTAGTAATTCCAAATTTGTCTTTAAATACTTAAATGTTTTTGTTTTGCCGGTGTTTCTGAAATCTAATGCCCTCTCTGTATTTGTTGTAATTAAACATTTCTTTCCTTTTTAAATTTTTTTTTCTTTAAAGTCACAGAGCAGGTAAGGTTCTCAGATTGGAATTCAGGAAATGTACTTATAGAGACTCCTTTTTTTTTTTTTTTTAGAAGTCACCATTTTTTTTAAATTTTTCAGTGCATATAAAAGTTATGTCTATATTATACTGCAGTTTATTAAGTGTGCAATAGCATTGTCTAAATCATATACATATCTTAATTAAAAATACTTTATTGCTGATAAAATAAAGTCATCTGAGTCTCCTTCTTAACCAACCACCGGAGTATAGCTTCTCTTAGTTTATACTCCTCGCTCTCTCTTAAAAAAAAATTCAAACAAAATTATTTATTTTTAATTGACAAATAAAAATTACACGTTTATCATGTAATATATGCTGGTTTGAAATATGTATACAATATGGAATGGCTATATCAAGCTAATTAACATTTGTACTACTTCACATACTTATGTTTTTATGTGGTGAGAAAACATAAAATCTACTCACTTTGCTGTTTTCAAGAACACTATACCTTGTTATTAACTATAGTCACTATGCTGTAAAATAGATTTCTGGAATTTATTTTTCTATCTAACTAAAATTTTGTATTCTTTGACTAAGAGCTCCACAACTTGCCTCCTTTCCCTAAGCCCCTGGCAACCACCATTCTGCTCTTTATTTCCATGAATTCCAGTTTTTGTGGGTGCCACAAATAAGTGAGAGTACGCAGTATTTGTCTTTCTGTGCCTGGCTTATTTCCCTTAAGCATAATATTCTCAGGGTTTAACTGTATTGCTGCAAATGAAAAGATTTCCTTCTTTTTTTAAGACTAAAAGGAAGTATTCCATTGTGAGTACATTTTACATTTTCTCAATATATTCATCCATTGATGAACACTTAGGCTGATTCCATGTCTTAGTTATTGTGACTAATGCTGCAATGAACATGGGGCTGCAGGTTCATCTTTGACATAATGATTTTATTTATTTTTGCCCTTTCTTTTCAATATTGTGTATTACTTACATATGTATCTGTTCCATCTGGAATATATTAGGTTTATACTAACTTTTAAAAGAAAAAAACATTGTGTTATTGATTTGACTTATGTCACAATAATTTATTTAATGATATTTTAAAGTATTTTTATAGGTTCTTACAGTTTTATATTATATACTTTAAAGGTTATGCAGTTTTATTTAAAAAATAAAGAGAAATATAAATAAGTTTTTACCTTAATCAAAGATAAAAAAATTTAATTCTTCTTATCAAAGAATTAAAAGTTGAATTATCTTTATTCTTAGTACTTAAGGTTACAAAGAGACTTTTAAAATCAATAATAAGCAAAATTTGAATTAGCAAAATTTAAGATATATATATCCAGCCCATATTTAGCACAGTGTTTTCTTGTATATATTAACTGACCAACAAACATTACTTAATAAAAACAAATTAAAGTAATATGAACCAAATGTAAACCTAAGGTATTTATGTAAATATGAGAGGACTGGGCATGTGCTTGAGTATGACAGTTTATCAAAATATCCAATTATATTGTGAAAATTTGGCAGAAGTACCTAGCAGTTAACACTGTAATAACAATGGCTACTTTGAAGGTGAATATGAGTCTACTTATAATCAGTATGCTGAGAGCAGTATTTTAAATTTTCTAGAGCATTAGGCATGTATTCCTCTTAGAAAACTGACAGAAATATTTTACATTCTAATTAGAATTTAGCTGAGATGATTTCTGGGGTATGATGGCTGGTAGCTAGCTGCACCTGATTCAATCCCTGTAAGCATCCCATGGAAACTTCCAAGAAAACCAAAAAGGTTGCAAATTCACAGCAGTATTGGAAATTAAAGTTACCAATCAAAGATTTCCCAGTTTCTGGAAGGAACTTTTCCTAACTTTAGTCAGCTGTCTAGTTGGAGAACTATTCAGTGACTGCCAAGTATTTAAACTCCTAAAACACTAACCTGACCACAGAGGAATGGGAGGGTGTTTCTAAGAACCTTCCAATGTCCGCCCTCTTTATCAGAGTTCTGGGGTGGAGACTGCTGCCAGGCAAGGCTATCAATCACTCCCTACTCATGCTAATGGCCACCCGAGGCAGTAGAGCTTTTTCTCCTTTCCCACACCTTCTCACTCTATATCCATTAAAGAGTATACAACTCCCAAGATTGTAATACTGCCTGTACAATAGAGAATGAACAATGGGATGTGAAGCTACTTAGAAGAAAGTGCTAGAAGAACGCTGGGAACAATATACCCTGGGGATTCTGTAGAATCTTTTATGCTCTGCTTTTAGCAAGACAAAATTTACTGGTTGTTTATATTGTTCAGAAAAAGAAATATGCTTAGAAAAGCCACTAATAGAAGCTGAAACATATTTTTCCCTAGTCTAAAAGAGTGCTTCATTTGAATAAAGAAATGGCAGAAAGTAGAACATTTTTAGGAGCTGACCTTTCAGTTTAAAGTTTGCAGGTGGATGCTGACAACATCCAGGTGGTGAGCAAATACATATTCAAAGAAACCCTGTAAACTACCAAAACAAGCAGGATAAAGAAATTTTACTATCTCAACACACACACATATGCACAACACACACAAAAAGATATGTGTATATGTCTACATGAAAACACAAAAACAAACACCCAGCAGGAAATGCTGCTAAATTATATTATCACAATTGGCACTAAATATATTATATTATCTCTGGTTGGCACTAAATATTTTTGTTATTTAAAAATGTACACTGTATATTTTTAAATGTAGCATTAATGTGTTTTATTACCCTAGCCAGAAAAAAATATAGAAAATATACATATTAAATTTTGCTAATTCAAATTTTGCCTATTGTTGATTTTGAGTATCTTTGTAACCATAGTCACTAATAAGATATTTAACATGTTTTCTTCTTTCTGTTTAACTAAATTAAACATTTATTTGTATATATTTTCCTTTTGAAGAAAACTGCATAACCCTTAAAGCATATAATGCCACACTGTACAAACTATAATAGTTTTAAATATCATTGAAAAAGTTTTTGTTGAAGAAGTCAAACAAATCACTGACAAAATGACTTTTTTCTTGCAAAATATATTACCGATAAGTAATTTCTAGTTAGGAGTACATGTCTCATGATATAATAAAACTATTGTAAAATAGATATTGGTTTCATTTTACTTAATAAATTTATCAAGATTTTAAAAGATATTAATAGAATGATCTTGGTGCATAACTTCCTAAGGCAAAATAAAGATATGAGAATGGTGACTATGTGAATATCAAAAAAGACTAAGAAGCAAAACCCAGCATTTCTCTTAATGCTACTTTTCATTCCACTAGATTTTTTATTATCAGTTTTAATAACAAATTAACATTACCACATTGTTTTTGTTGTGAGCTAACTAATCAGCAAAACTTCTGTTTTTGGATTGAAAGAAAATGTGAATTTGTTCAAAAATTTAAACATGACTCATAAATTTAGTCACAGTTAAATTAAACACATTTTAATACACGTAAAGATTAAAGTTACAATCCTTAGGAGTAGTTGCCACCTCTTAGAACTTATATTAAAATGATCTTCTTAGAAATAACTAGAGACTTGGGACTTAAACGAACAATTGAAAGCCAAGATTAAAAGCTTAATCATTTGATGCTGATTAAAAAAAAATAAAATGCTGAAACTGAGCAATAAAATTTTCAGGTCACTCCAATGAGTATAATTTTTTCCCAGTTTGGTAAAAATACCTATCTTTTTCTAGAAACTGATTAAAAACATGCTATATTAAAGAAGGTAGCTCCTGGTACCAGAATGATAGCCTACATTGAACTTGTCTTTTCATGACTCTAAATAGTAAGTAATTAGGCAATTGATATGATAAGGGTAGTAGTAGTATGCATCAGACTACACATTTCTTGGATGGTTGAAGGAAGAAAGAAAAATAGACAAATCTTAGTAAAGGAAAAATATGAATCAGGATTAGTGGCTACGTTTCTTTGAAACCTTGAAGAAATGGTCAGCAAAGTGTGTATGCGTGTGTGGATAGATAGATGACAGATAGATGACAGATGATAGATAGATTAGATTAGATAGATAGATAGATAGATAGATAGATATAGAGATAGATACAGTATGTGGAGGAATAGAGGAAATCTAGGTGGCCAATTTAGAGTTAAAAGTACCACGGCATAAAGATGCTTCATTCTAGACCTAACCCTCTACTGTGACCTTTGAAAGTAACTTTGTTACTTCTAGATTTAGTTTTTCCATCTGCAAATTGACAGGATTTTTAGATCTAATCCTTACATGCTTTAACACACTATGCCTTTCTGAGTATAAATAACACGTTGGTTGTGTCCAGCTACATGCATCACTTCTCTCTACCATCAACATTTAATTCTATTGTAGCCAGGGGTTAGGAAAAATAACAAGAAAGCACTGGACATGGAAGTCAGCCTGAGGCAATCTTTGCTCTTTGCAGAGCTTTCAGCTAATGGGCTTCTATAGGATGTTCAATTTGGCAGATGTCCACCTCCATGTTTATATGGGTTCTCTCTCTACATGTAGTTACAGTCAATGCAAACTTTTTCTTGCTTCTAACCATATCTGTTGAAAATCATTTACTTTTAACAGCTACAGTTCTAATACTACTTAAATTATTCTCAGGATAGAAATCAGATTAGAAGTACAACTAGCAATTAAAAATGACTGACTCAGAGGTGCTGCAAACCACCTCCTCAAAAACCAAAGTATATCTTCAAAAAGAGAAAAAGGTCAAAAAGTACTGATGCAGTCTCTGGAAATGTTTAATATTCTTCCCAAAAGACATGATTTAAAACAATGCATTAGTAACATCGAAACATTTGACTTTATTTTTGCAAGTAAATGGTGTTAGTGTCAGAGCAATTCAAGAAATGGAATTTTAGTTCCATGGGAAAAGTTAGAGTAACAAACACTAAAAAGATGACATTATTGAAACTAATGAAACATGGTGCTAACATAAAAATAGACACATAGATTAACAGAATGAAAGCCCAGAAATATATCCACACATTTACTGACAAATAATTTTCAACGAGAGTGCCAAATCTCACTCTCGTTGTACACACAGTGAGAAAAAGATAATCTCTTCAGCAAATGATGTTGAAAAAACTGGATGTCCACATGTAGTAGAATGAAATTTGACCCACCCTTATCTCACACCATATAAAAAATCAACTCGCTTTGGGAGGCTGACATGGATGGATCATGAGGTCAGGAGTTTAACACTAGTCTAGCCAGGAGGGTGAAACCCCGTTTCTACTAAAAAATACAAAATATTAGCCAGGTGTGGTGGGAGGTGCCTGTAATCCCAACTACTCAAGAGATTGAGACAGAGAATTGCTTGAACCCAGGAGGCAGACGTTGCAGTAAGCAGAGATCACACCACTGCACTCCAGCCTGGGTGATAGAGCGAGACCCCATCTCAAAAAAAAAATCAACTCAAAATTGATTGAAAACTTGAATGTAAAACCCAAAACTATAAAACTATTAGAAGAAAATACAGAGGAAAACTGCATGACATTGGTCTGCATAATGATTTATTAGCTATAAACTCAAAAAGCACAGGCAACAAAGCAAAAATAGACAATGGGATTTCATTAAACTAAAAATTTCTTCACAGCAAAGGAAACAATCAACAAAGTAGGGAGTTGCCCTATAATGTTGTGAACTATGCACTTAATAAAGAATTAATCTTCAAAATAGAAAAAAAACCCACAAATATTTCAACAGCAAGAAAACAAACAACATGCTTTAAAATCAGTCAAGGGATCTGAATAGACATTTCCCCAAATAAGACATACAAATGGCCAATAGTAGATGAAAAATCTTTAACATCACTAATCATCAGAGAAATACAAATTAAAATCGCAATGAGCTATCATCTCACTCCTATTAGAATGGCTAGTACCGAATAAGGTAAAAGATAAATCTTGGCAAGGAGGTGGAGCAAAGAGAGCCTTGTACACTGTTGATGGTAACATAAATTAGGACAACAATTATTAAAACCAGAATGAAGCTTCCTCAGAAAGTTAAAAATAGAACTATTACACAATCTGTTATTTTTACTATTGAGCTTATAGTCAAAGAAAATAAAATCAGTATGTCAAGAAATATCTGCAAGCCTATGTTTACTGCAGCGTTTCTCACAAAAGCCAAGATATGTAATCAACCTAAGTGTCCATTGACAGATAAATCGATAAAGAAAATGTATATAAATACAATGAAAGAGTACTCAGCCATAAAAATCAAGGAAATTTTGTCATGTGCAACAACATGGATGAACTTGGAGAACATTATGTTAAATGAAATAAGCCAAGCACAGAAAATCAAATACCATATGATCAGCCCACTCATATGTGGATTTTTTTTAAAAGAGTGCAACTCATAGCATTAGAGAGTAAAATGGTAGTTACCAGGAGCTGGAGTTGGGTAGGGGGTTGAGGGTTGGGAAATGTTGGTCAAAGTATAAAAATTTTCAGTTAGGTAGGAGGTTTAAGTTCAAAATGTCTATTGTACAACGTTGTGACTACAGTTAATAACAATACATTGTATTCTTGAAAAAATGCTAACAGCCTGGAAGTGTACTCATGACAAAAATAACTATGTAAGGTGATGCATATGTTAATTAGCTAGATTGAGTCATACCACAATGTATACATACTTCAAAACATCATGTTTTATATAATAAATACATAAAATTTTATCAGTCAATTTAAGAAAGTTAAAAAAAGTGAATAGTGATATAGTTACTGGCATGTTTTTGGCTAAAGCAACTGTTACAAGGTTATTAACCATTAATCGTCAAAATATTATTAGCCTAATGTATCTTTCAAATAACACAACTGGATTCATCTCACTTGCTATTTTTGAACAAAAGAAATAAAATAATCCTATAACTCGCATGCCAGCTCAGAGACAGGTGTCCAAAATCACACTGAACTTGTGGTTTTCAAAGGATAGAAATACCTTTCATCTAAAGTTTAAAAATAATCAATGAACAGAAGAACAAGGTGATTGGAAAGAAATACCAAAAGGAAGACTATGATTCTTAGATTGTTGGAAGCTATTTCAGAGGTACTGTGCAAAGTGAAAAGAAAGACTATTTGCATTTCTGATGGGGACAGGGGAGGGATAGCATTAGTAGAAATACCTAGTGTAGATGACAGGGCTATGGATGCAGCAAACCACTGTGGCACGTGTATACCTATCTAACAAACCTGCACGTTCTGCATATGTACCCCAGAACTTAAAGCATAACAACAACAACAAAAAGAAATACACTAAAACAATATTTATGACACTTGCTCCCCCAAATTCAGATTGGGGTGTATCTCAGTGGTAAGTTAAAATTATATTTATTCTTGTCACTAAAGATGACTCAAATGCTTAAACGTCAATTCTCCATTGACCAAAATCATCATAGCTTCTCAAAGATGGGTTGCTAAAACCCAATGATGGAGATTTTGAGTACAAGGGAAGTGGTGTGTAACAGGAAAGTAAAGAAAGGCACAGATTTTAGAGGAAGACAGAAGTTGAAGGGCAGTTTAGAGTGGGACCCTCTGGCTGCTCATCAGCTTTCTCAACACTTCTCCTCATCTGGGCTTGGATTTTCTTCCTCTTTACCTATGCCCTTAGAGCCTCCATGCTTGTTATTATTTAATTTCTTACCTTTCTTGCCCCAAGAACTATCTTTTACTGCTATTTCCCTATTGCCTGTGCTGTGGTCTGAATGGTTATGTTCATAAAAAACTTGTATGTTGAAACCTATGACTCAAGGTAGTAGTATTAGGAGGTGAGGCTGTTGAGAAGTGATTAGGTCATGAGCAGGGAGACCCTCATGAATGGGATTTTAGTTGTCTTATAAAAGAGACCCTAGAGAGCTTTCAGTCCTTTGGCCATGGGAAGTTTGTACGCAGTGAAAAGACAGCCATCAGTGAACAAGGAAGTGGCCCTCATCAGACACCAAATCTGATGGAATCTTAATTTTCGACCTTCTAGCATCCAGGACTGTGAGAAATTAATTTATGCTGTTTATAAATCACTTAATTTATGGTATTTTTATAGCAGCCTCACACACTAAGACATTCTAGATAAGTCCTCAAACAGAAAATGTCTGTTGAATGAATTAATTTCATCTTCTAGAATATGGGCTTCATGAGAAACTACACTGACTTCTTGTTCATGCTGCAACCATAGTAAAATTTCTGGCACATGATAGGCATTGAGTAAGTATTTCTTTTTCTTTATACTTTAAATTTTAAGTGCAGATCATGCAGAATTGTTACATAGGTATACACATGCCATGATGGTTTACTGCATCCATCCCCCTGTCATCTACATTAGGTATTTCTCCTAATATTATCCCTCCCAATCCCCCCACTCCCTGCTATCCCTGCCCTACCCCCTTACCCCACAAAAGGCCCCAGTGTGTGATGTTCCCCTCCCTGTGTCCATGTGTTCTCATTGTTCAACACCCACTTATGAGTGAGAACATGCAGTGTTTAGTTTTCTGTTCTTGTGTCAGTTTGCTGAGAATGATGGTTGCTAGCTTCATCCACATCCCTGCAAAGGACATGAACTCATCCTTTTTTATGGCTGCATAGTATTCCATGGTGTATATGTGCCACATTTTCTTTAGTCTATCATTGATGGGCATTTGCATTGGTTCCAAGTCTCTGCTATTGTAAACAGTGCCACAATGAACATATTCATGTATGTATCTTTATAACAGAACGATTTATAATCCTTTGGGCATATACCCAGTAATGGGATTGCTGGGTAAAATTGTACTTCTATATCTATATCCCTGAGGAATTGCCAGACTGTCTTCCACAATGGTTGAACTAATTCATGCTCCCATCAACAGTGTAAAAGTGCTTCTATTTCTCTACATCCTCTGCAGCATCTGTTGTTTCCAGATTTTTTAATGATCGCCATTCTAACTGGCATAAGATGGTATCTCAATGTGGTTTTGATTTGCATTTCTCTAAAGACCAGTGATGATGAGCTTTTTTTCATGCTTTTTTGCTGCATAAATATCTTCTTTTGAAAAGTGTCTGTTCATATCCTTCACCTACTCTTTGATGGGGTTGTTTGTTTTTAGAATGAATGAATCCATTAAGCAGCACTCTTTATTACAAGTAGACTCCTGGCTTAAGCAGTTAACATGGACTGGTGACTTTAAAGTAAACTGCATCCAAACAGTTCTGGTTTAATTATAAATTAGATAAAGATGGCCACTGCCAGGGTACAGGTTGTTAAGCACATCCAGGTAAAAAACACCAGCTAGGTGTGATGGCTCACATCTGTGATTCCAGCACTTTAGGAGGCTAAGGCAGGCAGATCATGAGGTCAGGAGTTTGAGACCAGCCTGGCCAACATGGTGAAAGACTGTCTCTACTAAAATACAAAAATTAGCCGAGCATGGTGGCACATTCCTGTAGTCATACCTACTCAGGAGACTGAGGCAGGAGAACTGATTGAACCTGGGAGGCGGAAGTTGCACCTAGCCGACATTGCTCCACTGTGCTCCAGCTTGGGCGACAGAATGAGACTCCATGTCAGAAACAAAATAAAACAAAACTAAACTAAAAAACACCAATTTAATGCTTTCCTCTCCTTTGGTATTGTAGAGGCATAACCATAGCCTAACAGAATCTCAGACTTTGTGAGGATCCTAGCCTTTAGGTTAAAATAAATGACTAATTAGACACTCAAGAAAATGTATTGACAGAAATCTTCTCCAGAGGATGGTTTAATCCTTAATGACTGACATAAAATTCTCTAGATGTGTTGAACTGTGAACAGTTAGTCCGGCAAAACACTATGAGGTACATACACATTGTATATATAGATGAAAAACATCAAGAACTCCCAAAATATTAATGATAGAAACAGGTTTTATGCCTCACCCCATAATGCAAAATATGTGAAATAGTGTGCTCCTTAGAGAAGGGAAACAGCCTTTCATTCTTATTGTCATTAGTTAGAAAATTGTTTTTATTTTAGATGGATGGTTGCATTTGCCATGTGGGAACAAATTCTTCAGATCCTTGATCAATCACTTGTCAAAACAGGAAAATTGTAATCCCTCTCCTACTGATGCATGCTCTAGAACAAAGGGTCATTTTTATGTAACAGGTAGGGCTAATAAATTGTACCTTCATAGAAAACATTCTGTGGAAATGGGAGTGCATTTATAGTAAGCCAAAGGTATCTTGGGGTCCTGGGACGTTCAGTCCTAATGTTCAGGTTATTTATCAGCAAAATAGTTTTAGACTCTTTTGTCCGATGAGAAATTCACAAGAGAAAAATTCAATAGTGTACTACCAGACTCTGACTGAAAACATACTTTCCCTTACGTATTTCTTCTTTAAATCCATCTTCAAAGAAATGGGAATGTACTCAAAAGAAACCAAGAAATCTGTAATAAAAGGGGACGATTGTGAAGTTACCTGGGGACTTGACTAAGCCTACAGAGTATTTAAATATCAAAAGAAAGTACAATTTGATTTTCGTTTTTGATCAAATGGCGTCTAGGAAAATCCACAGAATTAAGGAGTTTAGTCCTTTTCCCAACTAGTATTCTTTATTTTTTCTTTTTCTTTCTTTCTTTTTTTTTTTTTGAGACAGAGTTCGCTCTTGTTACCCAGGCTGGAGTGCAATGGCGTGATCTCGGCTCACCGCAACTTCCGCCTCCTGGGTTCAGGCAATTCTCCTGCCTCAGCTTCCCAAGTAGCTGGGATTACAGGCACGCACCACCATGCCCAGCTAATATTTTGTATTTTTAGTAGAGACGGGGTTTCACCATGTTGACCAGGATGGTCTCGATCTGTTGACCTCATGATCCACCTGCCTCGGCCTCCCAATGTGCTGGGATTACAGGCGTGAGCCACCGTGCCCGGCCTAGTATTCTTACTACACAGACAAGATGTCATTTCTTCCTTGTAGCCAAGTTTTACCATTTTGTGTTTTTAAAAATTGAGAGGAAGTAATGCTGAGACAGGCTTCAAATGTTGTGTTCAAGGTTTTGCTGTTCTTTTGCTAGTTGGATGGTTGGCTTTCTGGTTACTTTATTGTTGTTCCCTGACTAGGTTTCAAAACCAACGAAAAAATACCGATTCATTGGTCAACCAGCTTAAATTAGGAGATAGATATATTCATAGACCGTTTTGTTTTTTCCAGTTGAGTTAGCCCTTGACCAGCAATAGCTTATAACTCAAGTTATAGTTCAACTGCAAAAGCATTTTAAAAGTATGATTAAAACTATCTCCAAAGGCTGTATCTGGGGAGTGGGGAGTTGGGGAGGGATAACATGGGGAGAAATGTCAGATATAGGTGATGGAGAGGAAGGCAGCAAACCACATTGCCATGTATGTACCTATGCAACAATCTTGCATGTTCTTCACATGCACCCCAAAACCTAAAATGCAATTACATATATAATCAGTTGATTATATTAATAAATGCAGAAAGAATGTCACTACTCTGAAAATGCCTCAAATTTTAAAAAATGATCAATCAGTGTTGTGTGCTCTAAAATTCTTAATACAACATAAATGGTGACCTAGACTACTGTATGAACTCAACTAAACTTTTCATTATCACTTTGTTTTTGGCAACTGAAAAACTCTGGCATCTAGAAACATACTAGGAGAGGGCAAAAACAAATGTAATTCTGATAAACAACTTCTGCTTCTAATACACTCAATTACAAATATGTATTGAGTTTCTATTATGCATCAAGAACTTCTTATAAAGCAGTAATGACAGATAAGATTCCTCTCTTTAAAATTTCAATTTGTAAATCCTAAAATAGAATTCAAGTGTACCTCTATGCTGTTCTATTCTATTCTCTCTCCTGGATATAATTACAGATTACATTTATATTAATACATAATATAAAAGGAGTAAATGTATTTTTAATAAAACAATAATTTCTAATTAGTAATAACTAATAAACAATATTGGCATTCATAAAAATCTCTATTGGCACAATAGAGATTGTATCTATGTTGGCAGTAATTTTCTTAGAATTGATCAGATTGTCAACAGATTTTTTTTTCTTCTTGCAAAGTAATGGAAAATTTTATACTGCAAAAGCAAAAATTGCACCACAGTTAGACAAGGTAATTTTCATTAAGGCTACTGCAAAAGGGGGAAGATCAGACAAGGGCTTTTTTTTCTTAAATATATCTCAAAGGAGCAGAGATAGGATTTACAATTATAAGTTTTCTAAAGTAAATGCTGTAAGGGAAAGGAGGTCAGAGGCCTGTGGGTTTAGGCCGTTTGGAATCTGCAAGGGCTAGAAGGAGAGGGATGTCAGGGGGATAAAAGCAGAAAGAAGCCTGTCTAAACTTTTGCCAAGCTGGGAAAAACATTAGAATTGTCACGATAAGTATTCAGTGCTGAAAGAAACATGCCATACATAAAAATATCAGTATCAAATCAAATGTACAGCCACAAGTACATATAATCTACCAGTTGTCACTGAAGTATAATACTCAATGAATCGCAAAACCTAAGGTATTCTTTTTCTTTATATCTATCTGCCTTACTTTCACTCCTTTGACCAGTGAATCTATGACCCTCATGCCCTCATGCCAAATCCTGAGTTTCTGTTTTTTTTAAAATAAAGTTTCATCAGCATACAGCCATTTCTATTTATTTATTAATATTTATGGCTGCTTTGTACTAGTACTGCAGAGCCGAGGAGTCTAACAGAGACTGGTACAGCTATAAAATATTTACTATCTGGCCCTTCACAGAAAAAAAAAATTGCCAACCCTTGCTTTAGACAGTTATCTAGTGTGTACAGGAGTTTTGCCTCTCCTGAGTTTTATAAACACAATAAGACTCAATTTACCTGCATGTCACTTGCTATCAAATAAATATTCAAAATATTTTAAAAATAATACTGGTCTTTTCCTTAGGATGAGAGGCAAGAGTTACCATATTACACAATATAATAAAATAAGAAAGGGCTAATTCTCCTCTTTTCAACTATCTATGTGATACATATTGACCATTTTTCTATACTAACATGACTGTGTTTCCTAGAATACAGAAAACATGGAAATGAACAAATCTAACATTAGTTCAGAGAGATATTTTAGAATAAATTTAACTTAATCTTTTCTTTTAATGGAATTCTATCCAGAAGCAGGCTGTTTTGACTTTTTAATCTACTTTTCTTTAGGCAGAACAGTTCATTTCCCTTAGACTGTTCATCACAGTTGCATTTTAATTGTCCTATAACTTTATACTAGGTGTTTTGAATTACAGCCTTTGGCATGGGATGCAGCAGATGTTAAAGTCATGGACTCCCTTATGGTTGGTCAAATATAAAGTGAATTCCTTCCAAAGTAGTGAGCTCCCCATTACTTGATGTAGACAGACAAAGGGATGATGACTATCAGTCAGGGATCCCATAACAAAGTTTCTAGATTTGAGAGGGAGGTTCAATCGTGTAATCTCTAAGTTTTTTTTTTCCCTCCATGTCTAAGAATCTGTGTATCTTTATTATTTAGTATCAGGACATTCTATGTACTGAAAAAGCATGCACAATTTCTCTACCAGTAATTACAATTCATTCTTACATTATGTTGTTCTAGAATTATGATTAGAGATTAAGGGCTATGAGCAATAAGCTTTGAAAAGTAACACTGATTTTTGCCCAGTCTTCATTCTTCATTAAGATGGTTGAAACTGACTGATTATCTGATCCAGTATCTACTCAGTTCACATCAAAATGCGATCTCATTGTTAATACAAAAAATAGTCATCTAATATATGCATATGAATAATTTACATATTACATATGGTATGTATCTGAACCACATACAATTATAAACTTAGACCAGGTGCCAAAAAGTAAACTATGGGGAAATAATGAATACTTTTGTTCATTACTAAACCCTTACTGAAATTCAATTCTAAATCCTTGTTGAAATTTTAAGTGTCAGTCAATTCTGTAGTATCACATTTTTAAATAATGTTTGAGTTCTATGAGTGCTAAATAAATATTTAACTGAATTAGCAGTAGTGATATAAATATGAGAAGGAAAGACAATGTCTAATATTTGGAACAAGACACCATAATAGCTCTGGTCATGTCTCTCTCACGAACAGGCTTTGTGACCCTGGACAAACCAAGGCTTTAGTTATCTCAGATATTGAATAAGTCATTGGCTCTCAAACTTAGCAGTATATAAGAATCACCTAGAAGACTTTTTGTTGTTGTTGTTGTTGTTTTGTTTTGTTTTGTTTTGTCTTGTTTTGTTTTTTGAGACGGAGTTTCGCTCTTGTTACCCAGGCTGGAGTGCAATGGCACGCTCTCGGCTCACCACAACCTCCGCCTCCTGGGTTCAGACAATTCTCCTGCCTCAGCCTCCCGAGTAGCTGGGATTACAGGCATGCGCCACCATGCCTAGCTAATTTTTTGTATTTTTAGTAGAGACGGGGTTTCACCATGTTGACCAGAATGGTCTCCATATCTTGACCTAGTGATCCACCCACGTCGGCCTCCCAAAGTGCTGAGATTACAGGCTTGAGCCACCTTGCCCGGCCTGGAAGACTTGTTAAACCATAGGTTGCTGGATTCCACCCTCAGAGTTTCTGATTCAGTAAGTCTGGGATGGCGTGGATAATTTGTATTGCTAAGTTGCCAGGTGCTGCTGATACTATTTGTCAAGGAACCACACTTGGAGAACAGAACTAGGATTGGAGGATGGTGGTAGTGATTGCCAAATAATTAATATTTTATAGCTGTAAGGGAAAGTAGTCAGCATCAAACAAGCACAGTGAAATGTAATCATCTTTTTAATCAGTTTCTTTAGAATCAGAAGTGAGATGAATGTTCCTTTCTTTATTTATATTTTAACAGAGATATTGACCATGTAAATGTTCTGTAGTACTTACGTCATAGCTTGATAAATGGATTCAATTCCATAACGCATAGCAAATTCATCGACTATTTCTTGGGAAGCATCATCAAAGAAAACCTTCCAGGCTTCATCCCCTTTGACATCCGGGATTTTCACTCCACCATTAGCTTTCACTTCAGTCAAGTAATGGAACAGATTCTAAAAGCAAGTGGTTTTTAATTGTTCAGTGATTCCTCAGAACAGGCCAGAAATATTTAACTAAAACTTTCAGTAAAATGCACTTGCACTGTCATTGCCTCTAATGTTTCATCAGCATCTACAAGCAATGGAAATACCTTGAATTTCTGTTCAAACTCAATTTACCTTTTATTCAAAATATGTTTTGATTTCTGCCTGAATAAAAGCACTGATGTAAATATGGGAAAGAAGGACACAGTTTAATATTTGGGACAAAATGCCATAATAGTTCTGGATATGTCTCTGACAGTAACAGGCTTTGTAACCTCAGAAAAATCAGGGTTTTAGTTTCCTCAGTGAATAAGACATTGGTTCTTAAACTTTATATGAGAATCACCTGGAAAGTTTATTAAAACACATCTTTGAGTTCCACTCTCAGAATTAGATTCTATTACACTGCAGCTGAGGGGTTAGAGATGTCATTGGTGACTCCTTGATGCAAATGATACTTGTTTTATATCAAAAAATATGAGATGAGGCTCAAGAACATACCCTTACTCACGTTCAAAGGGATAAAGTACCTCCCTAAGGTACTTTAGGCAGTAAAATTCGGTAGGTTTATATAGAATCAGTTATTCAAATATTTTGAACATATCAAACCATTTGCAGAAGGAAGTAAATGTTTTTGCATGAAAATATTTATACATGATACAACATATTTTGCATTCAGGGATTCTGAGTAAATTATAGTGCCCTGGATGAATAATGTGATTTTGACTATGTTAAGGCAAAATTTAGCTATGTAAATGATACTAAAGGGTTTGGACTGTAAAATGGTAAGAGTCAGGCCAATGAATTGAGGTTAAAAATGAATGTTTAAGAATTTTGTAATGAAAAAATATTCCTACTCTCAATTCCTTTTTGCTTCTAAGTTTAGGAACTGCTGCTTTGATGAAGCCAGGGTAAATGGAAGGACTTTGTCTTAGATTTTAGTTCTTTCTGGTTCTTGGACTAGTAGAAAAGACTCTATAAAGTAGGCAAGACTGCTGTTCCTCTGACTGTGAATCTCCTCTGCCCATACTTGAAGGCCAGAGTTCTCCATCATGCCAGTTCAAGGGATTTCTTTTTACTGGCCTGAAAAATGAATCACCTTTCTTGTGGGAATGACATCACTGACAACAAAACTGTGATTATGAAATTAAGCCTAGGTATTATGCCTAATTACTGTGTAACATACACATGATTTAAACACTGTTCCTAATTTTTTATGAAAATGGGTTATAAATATTTACATGTATAAATTTTCATGAATATATTTAGAAATAATGTGCAAAAAGTAAAGCTATCTTTCAGTTGTTTCTTTCTGTCTTAGGAAGGCACTTCATTACTTTGAAGAACATGAAGAAGAGTACATTCCTCAGCTTTACCTCTTATTTTTTATGAGACAGGTATCATTTGCACCAGAGAAAGTCTCCAGTGACACCTCTATCTAACCTCTCAGCGACAAACATTCAATAGACTCCCAAGATGATTTATCTGTGTGTCTATACTGAGACACAAAAGGAATTGGAGAAACTGTGCTTTGGATTGATGTTGGATGGTGTTCACCTATCTCCAAGCCAACTAGGCCCTCCCTTTGGGGCGGGTAACCACGTATTCACTCTTTCTGTACTCATATATCTGTGGAAAGAGAAGTAAACATGGAGGAGTGTGCAATATGTATGAAACTGTTTTACTCAGAAACAGGAAGAAAAATTAACTGCTTATTACATTGGCGCCCAAAAGTCATTAAAACAGCACTACATTTTTATGTTTCTAGTTATAAATAGAGTCCTAATTAAATCTTCAATAAAATCTGAACTCTAAGTCCGAGTCCTCAAACACAATTATGATTTGATCCTCTCTGGCATTACCAAACTGCTACATCTTTAATGCTTCCAAAATATTTGGCATGACTCATTTCTTCAATCAATATTTTAACACACTTTTTCCTCTTTGGAAGAACAGTAATTTATTTTTTATCTACTTGCGCATTATCATATTATAGCCTATTTACACTTGCCTCACAGGCTTGTTCTAACCTCTCATAAGAGGACAAGTTTGTTGGAAACAATATATAGAATCTGTGATATCTAACATATCACCTGCTTTAGTATAGAGTTAGAAGTCCAGGAACCACTCCACAAATTTTATGACCTTTTTAAACCAAATATTCTGTTTTATAATCCATAATCAAGAATATTTCTTATATTTGTATTAATAAAATTTCATTTATTTACCTCATGTAAACATGTATATTGAATATGATATGGAGCAACCTTCTCTTCTCCTTTTATCTCCACATTGATTTTCAATCGTATGGCTCCAGATACAGCTGACTTATCTGTCCTTTTCTCTGATAAAGCAAAAAAGCAATTGGTCAGTCATGTCTGACAATAACATCTTTCTCCTATGACCTCTCAAAAGCTTTTAAAAAAGGCTTAAGTAGCTAAAAGCTACTTTTCTAAGTTAGATTTGATTATTAAGCAACCATAATGAGACCATATGCGGTAGCTCATGCCTGCAATCTCAGTGTTTCAGGAAGCCAAGGTGGGAGGATTACTTAATGCTAGGATTTTGAGGCAGCATAGGCAACATAGCAAGATTTAGTCTCTACAATTTTTTAAAAATTAGACAGGTGTGTTGGCACTTGCCTGAAGTCTGTCTTAGCTAACTGGGAGGCTGAGGCAGGAGGATCTCTTCAACTCAGGAGTTTGAGGTTATACTAAGCTATGACTCTACCAGGGCACTTTACCCTAACAAAGTGAGACCCTGTCTCTATTAAAAACAACAACAATAACGATTCTCCTAAATAGAATTTAAGGTATTTGCCTATTGTGTTGTGATTGTCAAACTGTCTCACAGATATTCCAAATAAACAAACTAATCAGAAGACCCTGCCATTCTCATATATATATTTCTGTGTACTTATCAGTTTATACAATGAAATTGAATAAGTTATATGGCAATCAAAAGCAAGAAAACTGGAGTATAAAATTAAACAGGAAATTATTTTATCTGAAAGCTGTCACTGCTTAATTTCTTCTTGTTCTTTCTGTACTTGAAAAGATAAGCCAAAGTTCTGGTTAATAAAAAATGTTAATAGCTTTCATTGTCAGTGATTTATAAAGATCTACAGTCTATAGCCTAGGCTAACTTGTAAGTGTTGGACTGTTTCTTTGAATGGAAACAACGTATAGTCCAATTTAGCCACATAATGTGTGTATGTGTTAAGTATGAACCGATCAATAGCTATGAGATAAATAAAGCTATAAACTTCTAGGCTGTAATTGTACTGGGAGGGTCCTAAGTTCAACACCCATTTTAGATTCAAAATACAGAAGCAATCTGACCCATTTCACAATTGAAAACAGGATTTAGGTAAGTAACACAAAGTCAGTGTGGAGGACTTTACATTGGCCCTCTTTGTAAACCTAACTGAATTTTTAGCCATATAAGGTAGAGTTAAATCATGAAGACAACTTCCCTCTTACGGAATGCCTGCTGACTTTTCACTGTTCTTCTTTAATAGTCATTTGCGTTGTAAAGATTCTTCTTTGGTTCTTCTTCTTCTTCTTTTTTTTTTTTAACAAGGTCTCACTGTGTCATCTAGGCTGGGGTGCAGTGCCATAATCTTTTAGTTCACTGCAGCCTCAGTGTCCTGGCCTCAAATGATCCTCCTGCCTCAGCCTCCAGAATAGGTGAGACTACAGGCACATGACACCATGCATGGCTAATGTTTTTAAAACTGTTTTTAGAGATGGTTCTCACTATGTTGTCCAGTCTGAACTAAAGCTCCTAGCTTTAAGGAATCCCCACTCTTTGGCTTCCCAAAATGTTGGGATTACAAGTGTGAGCCACTGTGCCAGTCACTCATGTAGGTTTTGTTAAAAGAACAAATTGGAGAAATTTCTGTTCTGAATTACAACTTCACTGCCTCAAACCTACAGCCACTATCATACTGAATGGCAAAAGCTGGAAAAATTCCCTTTGAAATCAGGCATTAGGCAAGGATGCCTTCTCTCACCACTCCTATTCAGTATAGTATTGGAAGTTCTAGCCAGAGCAATCAGGCAAGAAAAACAAATAAAGGGGATTCAATTGGGAAAGGAAGAAGTCAAACTGTCTCTATTTGCAGACAACATGATTGTATATTTAGAAGACCCCATTGTTTCAGCCCAAAACCTTCTCAAACTGATAAACAACTTCAGCAAAGTCTCAGGATACAAAAATCAATGTGCAGAAATCACAAGCTTCCTACATACCAATACAGACAAACAGAGAACCAAATCAAGAGTAAAATCCAATTCACAATTGCTACAAAAAGAATAAAAAACCTAGGAATACAATCAACAAAGAATGTAAAGAGACCTCTTCAAGGAGAATTACAAACTACTGCTCAAGGAAATAAGATGGGACACAAACAGATGGAGAAACATTCCATGCTCTTGGTTAGGAAGCATGAGTGTCATGAAAATGGCCCTACTGCCTAAAGTAATATAGATTCAATGATATCCCCATCAAGCCACCAGTGACCTTCTTCACAGAACTGGAAAAAAACACTTTAAAATTTGTATGGAATCTCAAGAGAGCCTGAATAGCTTTAACAATCCTAAGCAAAAAGATTAAAGCTGGAGGCATCATGCTGCTGGATATCAAACTATACTAGAAGGCTACAGTAATCAAAACAGCTTGGTACTGGTACCAAAACAGAGACCTAGACCAATGGAACAGAACACAGGCCTCAGAAGCAACACCACACATCTACAACCATCTGATCTTTGACAAACCTGACATAAACAAGCAATGGGGAGAAGACTCAATGTTTAATAAATGGTGTTGGGAAAACTGGCTAGCAATGTGCAGAAAGCAGAAACTGGACCCCTACCTGTCACCTTACACTAAATTTAAATCCAGATGGATTAAAGATTTAAACATAAAATCTAACACCACAAAAATACTAGAAGAAAACCTAGGCAAAACTATCCAGGACGTAGGCATAGGCAAGGACTTCATGACTAAAACACCAAAAGTAATGGCAACAAAAACCAAGATAGACAAATGCGATCTAAGTAAAATTCAGAGCTTCTGTACAGCAAAAGAAACATCATTAGAGTGAATCAGCAACCAACAGAATGGGAAAAAAATTTTGCAGTCTACCCATCTGACAAGGGCTAATATCCAGAGTCTACAAAGAACTAAAACAGATTTACAAGAGAAAAACAAACAATCCCATTCAAAAATGGGAGAAGGATATGAACAGACACTTTCCAAAAGAAGACATATATGAGGCCAGCAAACATATGAAAAAACACTCATCATCATTGGTCATTAGAGAAATGTAAACCAAAACCATATTGAGATACCATCTCATGCCAGTTAGAATGGCGAACATTAAAAAATCTAGAGACAGATGCTGGAGAGGATGTGGAGAAATAGGAACACTTTTACACTGCTGGTGGGAGTGTAAATTAGTTCAACCATTGTGGAAGACAGTGTGGCAATTCCTCAAGGATCTAGAAATAAAAATTCCATTTGACCCAGCAATCCCATTACTGGGTATATACCCCAAGAACTATAAATCATTCTACTATAAAGACACATGCACATGTATGTTCATTGCAGCCCTGTGTACAATAGCAAAGACTTGGAACCAACCCAAATGCTCATCAATGACAGACTGGACAAAGAAAATGTGGCACATAATACACCATGGAATACTACGCAGTAATAAAAAAAATGTTGAGTTCATGTCCTTTGTGGGGACTTGGATGAATCTGGAAACCATCATTCTCAGCAAACTGACACAAGAACAGAAAACTAAATACAGCATGTTCTCACCCATAGGTGGGTGCTGAACAATGAGAACATGTGGACTCAGGCAGAAGAGCATCACACAGTGGGAGCAGTTGGTAGGGGGGAGTTATGGGAGGAACAGTGGGGTGTCGGGAGGGATAATATGGGGAGAAATGCTGGATATAGTCAAAGGGGGAATAGAGGTCACAAACCAACTGGTTATGTATGCACCTATGCAACAACCCTGAATGTCCTGCACATGTACCCCAGAACCTAAAGTAAAATAAAAACAAAAATTAAAAAAGAATATGTTAATTTATTGCAGAAAAAAAGTCCATGTAAAGATAAACCTCTTTCATAAAGAAAAAGTTTGTGAATGTTCCACAGAGTTAATAACCTAAAATCTACCCTCAGTTAGTATCTCTATTTTTATATATAAAGTTATTTAATAGTTAAAACAAGCTTTGGAAGTTGGCTCATTATAGTAAAGGTAAAAATTCTACTCCAATAACATAAGAGTGCCAGTCTTCTTTAAGGAAGAATTCTTAAAATAGTTTTCATAATTAGTTCTTAGTTTAACTTGAATCATCTCTGTTTAGATAAATTAAATCTCTCTTTCTTTGAATTATTCTGTTATCTAGAGTTTCATGAACTCTATATGATCTTCTCCCTTTATCAATCATTTTATTACTAAAAGTATGCAGCTTTTTTAAAAAAGAAAAAGCACTTTTTAATTACTTAACATATATTGGTATCCTAAATGGTAACTCTTTGTAACCCAAGAAACGTGTCAACTCTTTGATTCACAACCAGCCAGCCCTCAAAAGTTTAATTAAAACATTTTAGAGGATACGAGTAAGAAATCTTCAGATCGTGCCTTTGCAGAAACTGAGGTGACCCATATATTTTTACTACAATTAAATCGCCATTGAAAATTCTACATTATTATTCAATTCTAGTAAAAGTCAAATTAAAACTTACCATTATTTCTGGTTCCATAATAAGTGTTTGAAATCATTCCAATTAATCACATTCTCTGTCTCTTCATCGTGAGAGTCAGCATGAGTTCACATATTTACTTGGCTTTGTCAACTAAAGCCTACTTTTACACCATCACTTGAAAGAAATCCTAATTACATTTTTCCATCATTGCCAAAATTTCAATAATGGATGAGAAGGAAATAAGTCAAACAGCACTAACTCATAGGTTTATTATTTGTTTCCCATGTATTTGGCAAAGGCTTGTGAAGCTGTATTTTATGAATTAAAAATTAAGAATGAAATGACATTTTTCTCTAAAAGACGTTGAGGTAGTTCTTGGAAAGGATTTTCTCTTTTCATCTACATTTACCAAAGTCTTTCAATAGTTTTGAAAAAAATGGCCTTTTCTTGTCAATGAAATGAATCATGTAAAGCGCAACAGAATGTCCTGTAAAGTCATTGGTTATTTTTACTTATGTGGGAATATAATACATGCTACAGGTATTCAAGGTTTGATTAACTTGTTTTCAAGTAGATAAAAAAATAATCACCTAAGTTGTACCAGACATCCATTTCTCCACTCAAGGTCCTCACTTCCACAATTGTTTGTCCCAGAAAATCATCTGACTCCTTTTTGAAATGTTGCTTGACTCTGGATTTAATGTCATCATCTTCATCCCATACTCTGACTTTGATTCGATCTGTGGAGTTATGACACTCACTGAAAATAAATGTGGATAAGTTAACAACCATTGAAAACTGCTCTAAATGGCATCTGATGTTAGTAATTTATTTTAACTCTATCTAATCTATAAAGGCATAATATACTACATAATGAATGAGATTTCTCACTAATCCATTTCATCTATCCATGGGATATTGCAGGCGCATAAGGCAAATATACTGAAGAAAATTAAATCATGTTAATAAGGGAAAATCGAATCCCATTCCATCCTATTTCCTTTAATTGAATTAGACATTATCAAATATGGGTCAGAAATCTTTGGTCAGAATATTTTCACGTATGCCATATTTCCTATTGGCAATATTTGTCTTGAACAACATATCCATGCTCAGAAAATTCTTCATATAAAAATAAAGCTAATTTATTGCAATGGGTGTTGAGAATGTGGGCTTCACCAACTACAAAATAACAATAATAGTTTTGTGAAGAACTTGAAAAACTAAAAATCCCAGTGAGCACATGAGATATCATTAAATCAAGTAGAATTACAGCAAAGTACTTCTGATTTAAAGAACTCACTATGCATTTTATTCCATCATTAATTTCCAGGTCTCCTCCATCCTCTTTTGTTGAAGCAGGCTACTTAGTATTACCAACACAAATTATGGTCTTTCCTGACACTAGGATTTTTGCATACACTCTTCCCTAGGCTTCTCTGCCCAAACCAATCATTCTTTAGGAATCAGTGAGTTAACTGCTCTATATTACTCTTCCAACAACTTATTGAACCAGTTAGTTGTGATCAACCCTGAACTCCCTGTGTTACTCTGTACATGCTTTTCCTCTAGCACAGGTGCTTTATCTCAGGGTTCATGGATGAGTTCTGAACATTCTTGAACGTGGATTAAAATACAGATCTATCTATCTATCTATCTATCTATCTATCTATCTATCTATCTAGAGAGAGCACGCGAGAGTGAGAGCGAGAGAGAATATACCTGTTATATATGTAGATAATATATATAATAAGAATATAGTGATACACATATCTATATCTATCTCTCTATAATCTATATATAATGTATTATCTATAATTAACATAGATAAATATGTATAAAATATATATGTATTTCTTTCTACTTAACACAGGAGTTTTCAACATAAAGCATTTTACTAATTTCTGAGACATTTTTGTTTTTCATGAACATTCAAGGACACTACTGGCATTCAGTGGAACAGGCTAGAATTTAGACACCCCATCATGTACAGGACAGTGTGCAAGACTTAAAATGATCCATTAGGCATTAAGGAAATTGCTGAACTCATTGATAATTATCTTAGCTCAGATGTAACTCTTTTAGGATATACATACATATCTATATTAATTATATCTATTAATATAGATGTATGTACATATTTTATACATATCTATATTAATTATATCTATATTATTTATGTATGTATATATGTGTGTATATATAAAGATCATCTTTATATTTTCAATTATGAATATGGGCAACAAACCACAGCAACTTTTCTATCATCAATACTTACATATAACATTACAAGTGTTATGAACCTTAAAATATTATTTGTACCTATCATTATACTAAATTTAGATTTCAATATACTTGATTTAATTCTATGAATTTTATTTTTTATATGAAAAACTACATTTTGAAAAGACACCCATCGTTTTCAATAGACTTCGCAACAGGTTCATGGTGTAAAAAGTGTTTGAGAATCCCTAGCAGTATAATGTCTCTTTCATTAACTTATAAGGCAAAATAATACAGAACATACAAGAATAAGATTAGAATCTGAAAGGCCTCTATGCGAATTGTAGCACCACTGTTTCTACTTAACACAGGAGTTTTCAACATAGAGCATTTGACTAATTTCTGGGACATTTCTGGTTTTCACGAACATTCAAGGACACTACTGGCATTCAGCAGAACAGGCTAGAGATTTAGACACCCCACCATGTACAAGACAGTGTGCAAGACTTAAAATGATCCATCGGGCATTAAGGAAATTGCTGAACTCATTTATAATTATTTTAGCTTAGGACGTAACTCTTTTAGGTTAAAACACCATGTCTTTTGCATGCTTTACTAGATACTAAAGTGTCCTGGAAAGGAACTAGGATGCCCATCACTAATGAAAGAAGTT
Organism: Leontopithecus rosalia; assembly: GCA_028533165.1. Classification (NCBI taxonomy): domain Eukaryota; kingdom Metazoa; phylum Chordata; class Mammalia; order Primates; family Cebidae; genus Leontopithecus; species Leontopithecus rosalia. The sequence continues at coordinate 33,187,250 of CM052655.1, read as the reverse complement.
TTCATTGTTGCCATCAAGAACTTCACCAAGGCTTGTTTTCTATTTTGAAAAATTACATCACCCATATTGAAATTACAGAAAGTAAAAAAAAAAAAAAAAAAAGAAATTACAGAAAGTATTTGAACTATAGTATTTGTATCAGTCTGCATTTGAAATGCTCACATTCATGTTAATTCTAACAACAGTGAAAGCCTATGTCTAGTATATATTCTAGGGTAGTTGTATCCAAGCCCTTACACTTTAAAATGCATATTAGAATACTTTGAGTTCTCCTTCATATTAAGATGATTTGTCAAATTATATCTATAGATAGGTTAAATTATACATGGCTTTTTTTCAGCATAAAATGGGTAATTATGAATTATTTTACATTAGAATGATTCATTGTGTCTGACAGGGTTGAAAACCACTTTGTCTATCTAAGTTAACTTCTATAAATCTCAGTTATTTTATCTATAAATAGCATGGGGTAATAACACTTGTCTTAGAAAATATTTGTGGGAAAGAGTAGATAATACCTCATAGCAGTTAGCAGAGGGCCAGGTAATGCTTGATCCATATTAGCTATAATATACCATTATTCCATAAATTTCACAAGTTCTTTTGGAAGTTAGAACCTATGTTTAATATATCTATTATTGACAATTTCTGGCATGTATCTTTCAACAAATATTCTCTAATGTCTCCAAAGTTTCACCAAAATAACAACCCTTTTATATTTGAAGAAAAAATAATTTTGTCATTCTTAGAAATATATGCATAAAAATATCGACATTTGAGCTCTTTTATTAGTGAACTGTGGTAGAAATTGTGGGGAGAAAGGAAGAATTAATCCATGACACTGCATCTATAGCAGCTAATAAAGCCCACTATCAGCCACAGAGAACAACACAAGGTAAGAATTTCTTAACTGGTTAAATTTACACAAAGAGCAATCTATACAAAATAGTAATAACTATATGGGTAGAAAAACAAAGGCACATGCATGTGTCTTTCCACATAATACATATACATTATATAGCAAAAGGATGGAGAGACAATACTATCTTTCTTTCCAAATTTCTGTTTAAAATAAATGCGATATCAATAGATGAAGAACAAATACAAACGACCATTGATGTTCTTTGTGTAGATGTACCTGCAAATTGTCTTAAGAGAGTTTGAGTCTCTCTGCATTTCTGATTGACTGTTTTTCTCATGTTTTAAATTAAATGAACTTTCAATTTTAGAATAATTTTAGATTTACAAAAAAGTTGCAACAATAGCACAGAGCCTTTCTGGATGCCCTGGACCCTAATTATGTCTTATCTACCTGTCACATGGCTAATATTTGTCACATCTAACACTGGTTCTATTTTTTTCCCGCATAAAGACTGGCCAGCTCTTAAATTCTTTCTCTTCCATAGAGCATTCTTTTTAGAGATATTTTAAAAATTAAGATTGCCATTCTGTTTCACATTGAAACTATCAGAACACATTTTTAATTTACAGAGCAAAGGTAGGAGTGGGGCTGCTATTTCAAATGTTGAAAATTAAATGAAGGTGTTGTGAAGGGTTTGAAACAGGAGATTCAATTTATGATAGTGTGGTGGAGAACCGTCATGTATGGATGCCTGGCCTCTCTGAGTATTCTCCTTGCATTTTGACGAGATCCCACCTCATGTTGCTCATCATCTGAAGACTGAAGTTTGATACCTCACATCACTGGATTCCTTTGTAGCTATGTCCCAGGTATTTACCCTGCATTCAAGCAAGGTATAAACTGAAAATTAAGCAAAGTGGTACAGTGTCTATATCATGGGGAGCTGCTTTTTTTAAAAAAAAAAAAACAGTGGATGCTACAGTACTGAGATACAGGGTTTCACAGTACTATTTAGTCCAGAAGGGCAAAGGTATTGATGGGTATTTTCCCTTAAGAACGTCACCACATAATTTGGCACAGTTCCATGTAGCAGCTTTAGAAGCTGGTACTTGAACATCTACAATGATTCTTGAGTGACCTAGCAGTCTATAAATAATTATTTCTTGGCTGAAACTAACCAAAGTGGACTGTGTTGTCTGCAACTAAGAATATTCACTAACATAATAATTTTTAAAACATGAAGGGAGTGGCAAGGAACAGAGTCTAAAAATGTAGAACTGACTGTGGAGGAGATGCTGACACAGACATTGAAGATTTAATCTCCTGAGGTTAGAAAGCCAATATATTTTGATATGCAATTGGAAGATAGCTGGTCAAACCTTGTTTGCAATACTTATAAAGTTTGACCATATGCCAGCTGAGGCTTTTTTATTAGTGGGAATGGTAGAAAATAAAATTCAGAATGTTGGCAAGTGCTTATTAAATGTTTCCCCCTTTGAAAAATACACTCCCATATATAGAAATATGTTCAAACTGAATCTAGACAGTTTACAGGTAGAGACACAAAGGAGAGCAGCCATGTTCAAAAGAGGTTCACCTGCTAGTGTCCTGCAATGCAAATTGACTGAGAATACCATAATTTGGAACTCTGCAGGGTTGAGAAAAGCCAGCTGATTCTGTATACAAAAATAAACCTGTACAAGCAGAGGCTTCGAAGTGCAATTTCAGAAAGAGATAAAATTGTTGCCCGAGGGCTTTACCAGCACCATTCTTCAAGAGATCTTGGGGCGAAAATGAACGGTAGCTGAGTGGCAAAAACCAAATTAAAGGTGTTACAGTCTCGCCCTGGAATATTATTTTTCAGGAACTGAGGCTGCCAATGATTAGGTTAAGGAAGATGAATTGATCAGAACAGAGGAGCCAAGAGTTAAGAGTCAAAATTGTCCAGGCTTACATGGTTACCTGCTCATAAATTTGTCTTAAAGCCCATCTCCTGGAAGCCTGGTCAGTTTTCCAGGAAACAGTATTGCCCACTATGCCTCACATTTGGCTGGCTACAGCTGCACTTAAAGTAATTCTTGGGTCCCTGCACTCACCGCAATAAACGAAACGAAACAAAACAAAAGACTCCAAGCACAGCATCTCCCCAGCTAAAAAGGCCACATGCCTGGATTTCCTGGGATGGTTCCCATTTATGGATATTGTAGATAATGGAATGACTTTTAATTATTTTAGAGCCCGTTTTAATTTACTTTCAGTTTTCATAGTACTTACCCTCGAGTATAGGCACTGACAAAATGAGCAAAGTTTTACACCTAATGTAAACTCAAAGTAGAAGAGGGAAATTGATGACCAAATTAATCCAAAAAGTAGCAGGGCATACAAGACTGGCTAACCCAGAAATTAATTCTGCTGCTAGGATCAGGAAGTCCTGAATATACCTATCCAGTAGGACTCTATAGTTGCTACATTCAAAGACTATGTATTTTCCATTTTTTCTCTTACTAAATGAGAGATTTTTAAATTGCTGTTATCCTATCTTCTTTTCTCGACACAGCGATACATTGGGAGTGTTAAACGAAGATGGATTGTGTTTAATTTGTGTCCTAGGACCCACAAAGCACCAAACCTGAAGCTTGTGAAGAGACTACTTAAAGATCCTAGACTTCAAGCTAAATGCAGTAACTGAATATCATTTTTACATTACCTACATTGAAAGGGAAAGAATGAATTCATTTTATTTAAAGTAAACATAGGTGTAGAAAAGTCATATGCACATGCTGGATGTTGGTGGCAGATGCTATAAGTACACTCATACATCAGCATTTCAAATCACTCCCCTCCTTCCCTTTTCAGTTTATGCAAGGTCCCGACCTCCCCTGCAACAATAGAAATGGACATTAGACAAAGTTCTTCCAAGGAGATATATAATGCTCTCTCTTCCTTTTTCTCCTTTACTATCCTGGAACCTGGATGTAGAACAGCCTTCACTAAAAATGTTAAAATAGGAAGATAAAATAAGCTTTGTTCTTTGAAGAAAGGATTGAGTTACCATGCTAACTCCCAAATACCTATATCTAAACTTCTTGTCGAATGAAATAAATGAGTCTATTTTTTGCTAATGCTGTGGCTTAATGTGAAACTGAATACATTAGTTTTTATACTTGCTGTGTTCTATGCCATTCCTTAACTGTTTAAAATGTGTTTTACAAACCTTGACTCATGAAAATATACAGGTTTGCATTTTAGCTGGAAAATGCAAAGGCTCTTGTAGTAAACAATTTGACAACAAGAAAAATATCCTTATATACATGAGAAAAAAATATACCATGTGTAATAAAAGAAAAATGCATAGTCTCACTAAATCTCACGTTACCAAACCATTTCTGAACTAAATAATTTGTTAACCAAGGCTCCTGGTTTACGGTTTACCACTTTGTGAATTTGGCTTTTTTTTTTAATCAACAGAAATTAAGAATTTTTACTGCAAGAACTTGATAAATAAAGTACTGCTAGAGCCAGGTTATTTGTTTTGCAGTTTTCCTTTGATTAAAAATAGTTCTCTTCTTAAAGAGTGATTCATATTTCTAATTTTAAATGTTTTCATTGTTAAAGAGAGAGCTGGTTTTGTTTCTATGGGAATAAGGTATTTTATTCCATCCAAAATTAAACAAATATATATTCCTTTTCTGAACTCAGAATTATTGTATGTGTGTCTGTGTTTTGTTTTGATTTTTGATTTTAATTTACAGGTGCTGTATCTCTGTAGAGCCAATCACTTATTTAGCCAATTTTCTTTTGGCAGCCATCAAAATGACTAATTTCTTTATAATTACCTATTCCAACTTTGTAAATACTTTTAGTCTTCTAGATAGGGTCCAAATACACATTTCCTATCATTAAAGCAAAGAAATATTTTGTTTTGCCCAAGTTATCAGAGTTAACACATTATGAGATGTTTCACTCTACCTAGAGAAATGCTCATGGCTTTCATAAAATCAATAAAGCCTAATTGTGTGACTTCAATGGAAGAAAACAAGTTCCTGCCCAAGTAACTATCTCTGAATATAAAATCACTGCTGAAATATTTTAATTGTAAAAAGATCCTGTAATATTCAAAATGGTATTGTACCAGCTTTTATTAAAGGATATATTGATAAAATAAATAATGGGCCAGGCATAGTGTTTCAGGCCTGTAATCCTAGCACTTTGGGAGGCTGAACCGGGCGGTTCACTTGAGGTCAGGACTTTGAGACTAGCCTGGTGAACATGGTGAAACCCCATCTCTACTGAAAATACAAAACACATTAGCCCTGTGTGGTGGCAGACACCTGTAACCCCTACTTGGGTAGCTGAGGCAGGAGAATCGCTTGAACTGGGGAGGTGAAGGCTGCATGGAACCAAGATGGCACCACTGCACTTCAGCCTGGGTGACAGAGCAAAAGTCTGCCTTCAAAACTAAGTAAAATAAATAACTACTAAATATACATGATTAATAAACACATACATATATAAAAATGTATATTCATTCAAATAAGCTATGTGGGTATATATCAAAATATCAGAGAGAGAATTTGTGAAAATGTTATTTTATTAATATTTTTTCTGTTGCAATAAAAATGTATTTTCAAATATGTTCTAGTAATTGTGAATGATCTCATGCCAACTGGGCCTAGAAGGCAGGGCATCAACTGAGAAGATCCTCAGCCAGAAACCTCCTGCCAGAGCCATCCTGAGGCAAAGCAGCAGCAGCAGCCTTTCAAACAGTAATTAAATTCTCTAGTTACAGCTTAATTCCTTAAACTCTGACCCAGCAAATGGAAATACTATAAGACACTCAACTTTCACATTTCTTCTTAGTGATTTATCATGAATTATGTAACCCACTTCTATTGCAATATCGGCGTCTCACTTGTTATTGAATGAAGATCCCTAACACTGTTATCTTCAAATTCTGTTACAGCAGATGGACAAACTCTAAGTTCAAAACCCGGTGATGATGCAGAGAATCCTTTCCCACTTGCATTTAACAGGAGCAATTTAGTTACTGAGGTTTTAAAAAAAATGAGAATCCCCAAAACTTTAAGTTTTCTCAAAGCTTTTCTTTGTATTTTTAAGGCACTGTAAATCCATTTTAGAAGTCAGTAACATAGCAGAAGATAAAAGTAAGAACAAAAAAGGAATTCTATTATTAGCGTGACTTTTAGAAAAGGAGAAGAGGAGTTCACATACTGGTTTTTAAGGGTTGACTGGAGAAAGCACTTACATTTTAACAGATCATAGAATCAAAGGGCAAAATATAACCTCATAAGCTACATTAATCTCCCTGCCTGAACCACCTTCTAGAACCCAAAATTACATTATAAATATTGCAAAGCTTTGTGTTATATGTTTATATCTAATAATTTCTCCACAGATGTTGCAGAATAAACTTGCTTTAACATCTGTTTGATAATTTATTAAATAACATTAAAACAGTTAAATAATAACAGTAAGTGAATATTAAGCTATTAAAATACTATTAAAATTATAATGTACATATAATTATTCATATTAAAATAATGAATGTTCAAACTTTCAAAGGAAATAACCCCGTGTTCATTTTGCTACAAAAAGACCACTTAAGAAGAGAGAGATAAGAGAACAGGCAGATCAAACTGTCCCCTCAAGAAATTAGAAATGTGGGTGTATGTGTGTGATTGTGTGTGTGTGTGTGTGCATGTGCACATGGGTGCTCATGTGCTTGTCATGATTCCTATTCACCATTTCTTTGGTTCACCTTGTGTTTCCTTAGCTCAAACCCTGTATTCATGGTTTTCCTGGTTAGGATGTCTTTTCCCTACTTTTCTGGTGAACACTTACATGTCTTTCAAAACCCACATAAAGAGCCATCCCTGTGTGAAAGCTTCCCGGGAGCTTTCTGTTTGTTCCAAGCTCTACTACCTGCAGAAAGTAGGTCTTCAAAATTGTTTGCATAATAAATAAGAGAAACATCACAGGTAGGAGTAATCATATTCTTCCTTTTATTTCCTCATTAGATACTAAAAATATACTTGCTCCAATTAGTGGCATAACTATCGTGGCTGAAATTAAACTATTTGTTTGAAGAAACAAGGTCTACTTTGGATGTATGTTTAATATTTATTTGATATTTTAATACAGGTATTTTCTCAAATCTAATTTTCATTTAAGTAGTGATATGTGTTCTTTTTAAAAATTTACCTGTTCATAGAACAAAGAGCTATACATCAGTTATCTCTAAAGTCTTTGGTTGTAAAGAAATAGAAGATCATATAACTGTAAAGGGAATGGAACAGTGTCTGTTGCTGTTGTTTTTGTGGTTTTCCTATTCTAGCTATAATATTCCAAGATCTGTGATTCAATTACAGTTTTGGTAATTCACTTTCAAGGTCAATATATATTAGACATGATAGAATAATTATACTAGCTTAGAAAAAACCTGTCTAGTTCAAATACTTTGTATAAGTATATGGCTAATTTAAAGACTTTTAAAAATATTGAATGTTGGTTGGGCATGGTAGCTCATTCCTGTAATCCCAGCACATTGGAAGGCCAAGGCCGGTGGATCACCTGAGCTCAGGAATTTGAGACCTACCTGGCCAAGATGGCAAATCCTTGTCTCTACTAAACATATAAAAATTACCCAGGTGTCATTGCACATGCCTGTAATATTGGCTACTTAGGAGGCTGAGACAGGAAAATTGCTTGAACCCAGGAGGTGGAGGTTGCTGTGAGCTGAGATTGCACCACTGCACTCTGGTCTGGGTGACAGAATGAGATTCTGTATCAATGTTTTAAAAAGTGCACATATACAAACACACACACACACGGAGAGAGTGTGCGTGTTTTCTTCAGAAAGATGGAATTCTCCTCTATCAATTTTTATGTGTGGTGAGCACAATTCTTATTGTGAAAGCTGTATCTAGTTGATTACTTTACTCATGGAATGTTATTGTCAATATTTTAATGGAAAGTTATTATTTAGTATTAGTATTTGCCTTTAAAAATTTGATACATTGCTTTGTGAGGCCGAGGCGGGTGGATCACGAGGTCAAGAAATCGAGACCATCCTGGTCAACATGGTGAAACCCCGTCTCTACTCAAAATACAAAAAATTAGCTGGGCATGGTGGTGCGTGCCTGTAATCCCAGCTACTCAGGAGGCTGAGGCAGGAGAATTGCCTGAACCCAGGAGGCAGAGGTTGCAGTGAGCCGAGATCGCGCCATTGCACTCCAGCCTGGGTAACAAGAGCGAAACTCCGCCTCCAAAAAAAAAAAAAAAGTTTGATACATTGTTATCAACGTGGATACATGTGTCTACTTTGAATTGTGACAAATATGGGATCTTATTGTACATATTATTTAGCACTTTAAGTTAACACATTAGGTACATCTTGACACATAATTCTTTTTAATAATTATATTGTATTTCATTATATTACTATGTCCTAATTTATTTAATTCATCCCCTATATACAGGAGATGGGCATTTAGTTTCCATTTGTTTACTGTTACAAAAATACTACACATAACCACAGAACCCCTTAGACGTGTATGTTTATAAACTTGTGAAAATATTGTAGTCAAATTATTAAGAGTGGCTTTGCTAGGTTTAAAGGTATGCATAATACATGCACATCTGTATACACACATTACTAAAATATTATTTAGAAACACGTCTGTGCTTATCCTTCTATCTGCTTCTCTGTACTTTTACTAACACTAAGAATACTTATTTTTTAATATTTGCTGATGGGATGATTGAAAACCTATCTTTTTATAATATATTGATTTTTAGGGAGTACATCCACCCTACAGTGAACAAAATACACACATACATATTCATGCAATACTTTTATTTTTTTCCTTGCCAGTCTATCTGAACATAAAAAAATCTAATAATCTAATGAAAAGCTTCACATTCTCACATCTAAAAGACCTCTAAAGAGTTTATAAATATTTCTTGCCAGAGAAAAATAGTTAAAATAAATAGCCAGAGTTTATCTGTGGCAAGAGAACAGGATCAGTCAGCATTCATTTCTGTAGATACATGGCTTCCTTTCTGTTTGCTATTCCCCCACTTTCCTTTCTAGAAAAGAAGAGCTGCCATTCTTTCAAGAAACATTGAGGCAATGATGGAAATGGCAGTAACAAGTTGTGGTTCCATCAGTTTCCCAACCAGACTTTATCTGAATACCAAACTTGAATCAGAAGAGGCCATCACAAAGGTAAACACTGTCACCTAACATCCCTCTCATCCGAAATATCAGCAATATAACAGCACAGTACAGGCTTGTAAAAAAAGATTGTACTAATCACCAAGGAACTGCTGCAGAAATGTTAGGAAATCTCACATTCCAATTAACTTTTCCGCTTAAGTCTAAGCTTCAACCAATTATCTCGAGTGGAGCAAATGTTCTTAAGAATTCACAAATAGTAATGTTGGTTATAATTCAGTCCTCTCTTGGCTCTTTTGCTAGAAGTGAAAATGCAAAGAGATAGAATTTTTGAAAATTCCAAGTCACTGCACAAATACTATAAAACACTTGGTAACACCTGTGATATTTTGGTACTGGTACCATCTGTCTGCAGTATTACCCTTTATCATTAAATTGCAAACTTAAGTACCATAAGAACTAAAGTTGAATAAATATTTTTATGAACAGCTCAATAAAAATTTACCAGACACCTGTTTGAATGTATTTAAATTTTCTAAAAGTTTGTGAAATAAAACATAAAACAACCCATTTTGATCAAATATAAGCACAGCTTATGTTTTAAAAAGTATAACAGATACTTCATCATCTATGTTCTAGATGATAAAAAGGTAAGACTGATGATTCAGATATAAATCATTCTAATGAAAGCTACTACTTTAGGTTGAACCATATAGTAGTTCTATTTTTGTAGGTCAAAGGGTCAAATAACAAAGATGTCATGTGGCTTGATCTTGTAATGAACAGTTCTGCATGACAAAGTCTTGACTGTGTCCTAATTGACAATCCATTTTGAACTTTACAAGTATAAGAAAGTATATTATATTAAAAAAATAATTGTGCATTCACAAAACCTAGTCTAGTTACTAATCAAGATACTGAAGAGATCAGTGTGGGGGAGATGGAGAGAAGTAAAGAGCAGTATTGTATAGCTTAAAACAAAGTTGAGGAATCCCTGGAGATCATCATGATACACTAAATTTGATTCATTTGAGAACAGCATTGATCCTAGAGGGGATCATTTAGACATTAGTGAATACTTTACTAGAAATTCAGCCACTCCTCAGGGAACTTCCCAGTTCCCCTCTCACCGGATAGGGATTAATTCTGTCTACTCAAAGAGATATAAAGCTTTCAAGCTCACAAGAGAATATTATCCTGACATGCAACTCTAAAGTAGGGGGCAGTAAAGAAACTTATGGCTGTTAAGAATTTTCTTGGAGTTCTCCCATCCAAGTACTAACCAGGCCCGACCCTGCTTAGCTTCCGAGATCAGACGAGATCGGGCGCGTTCAGGGTGGTATGGCCGTAGACTGGGAAAATGTGGCACATATACACCATGGAATATTATGCAGCAATCAAAAACGATGAGTTCGTGTCCTTTGTAGGGACATGGATGAATCTGGAGAACATCATTCTCAGCAAATTGACACAAGAACAGAAAAGGAAACACCATATATACTCACTCATAGGCGGGTGATGAACAATGGGAACACATGGACATAGGGAG